>JBBDGP010001188.1:2615000-3215000 GCA_037952835.1 Lithobates septentrionalis
AGAAATAATATGGAAAGGCACACTTATCAGATTGCTCACCCCCTCTGATGGAACATTGATTACATTTTAGGGGGTGGTGAAATCCCCAAAAAATATTACTTTTAGGACACGCAGGGATTTATGGACTAAAAAGGCTACAAGACTGCAGTTGTCGCACTCTGCAAGTGCAGTTGCTCCCCAGCTTAAAGTAAATGAGGTAAGGTAAAAAGGCTTTCATGTTGCAAGCAGTACACAATCACATGCAAGGGCAATTAATGAAAACACTTTGTGGCTTGCATATGATTTGATGATGGAAATCAGCAGAGCTTCTGCTCATTTACTAAAGCACTGGAGCAAATGCACTTGTAGAGTGCACATGCATTTTGCAAAGTGCAACATCTATTTGCTTTTTACAAATCAACACCACAGAACATTCTAGCAAATTATTACGGGGGTGGGGGTTTGGGAAATCAAGCTAATTGCTAATTATAAGCACACTATTTGGATTGAGTTTAGGTGGGGGGGGGGGTGGGAAATCAAGCTAATTGCTAATTATAAGCACACTATTTGGATTGAGTTTAGGTGGGGGGGGGGGTTGAGAAATCAAGCTAATTGCTAATTATAAGCACACTATTTGGATTGAGTTTAGGTGGTGGGGAGGGGGGGTTGGGAAATCAAGCTAATTGCTAATTATAAGCACACTATTTGGATTGAGTTTAGGTGGGGGGGGGGTTGGGAAATCAAGCTAATTGCTAATTATAAGCACACTATTTGGATTGAGTTTAGGTGGGGGGGGGGGTTGGGAAATCAAGCTAATTGCTAATTATAAGCACACTATTTGGATTGAGTTTAGGGGAAACAAAATACAATGCAGCTGACTAAATACATTCAAACTGAGTAGACTAGGTGGATATGTGGCCAGCATTGTATGCTGGGGAGGTTATTGAAGGCAAATATACATGCATGACAAAAAAGAACAGGAAAAAAATCCAGCATGTGTGAGGAGAAAAAGGGGACATTCACACTATATTGCAATGATGGTAAGTAGTGTTTGAGCTAAGAAATACATTACATTATCAAAGATTAAATAAAAGAACATGTGATGCTAATAAAACAAAAAAATCTTACCTTAATATAGTCCTTCTGCAGGACCTGGATGATGGCACAACAGGTCTCTGGGATAATGATCCCCAGAGCCTGGGGGGAGATGCCTGTCGAGAACTTGAGGTCCTGCAGGCTTCTCCCTGTCGCCAAGTACCGCAACGTGGCAACTAGCCTCTGCTCCGGAGTGATGGCTTGCCTCATGCAGGTATCCTGCCTGCTGATATAGGGGGTCAGCAAAGCCACCAAACGGTCAAAAACGGGGTCCGTCATCCGGAGAAAGTTCCTGAAATCCTCAGGATTATTCTCACGGATCTCACGGAGCAATGGCATGTGACAGAACTGGTCACGCTGGAGCAACCAATTCTTGGTCCATGAACTCCTCCTCGCCCTGTTCATGGACTGGTCTTGGTCTGAAGAATAAACTACAGCACCAAACACATACAATGCACAAGCTCGACGACGAGTACGTACAGGTAATATGGCTTCAAAACGGTCGGCTGGTCAGAACGCACTTAACAGAACGCACTGAAGAACAGCAAGGCCTGTGAAGAGCGACCTGAAAATCAGGAACGAGCGGACAATAAAACAAAGGTTTCTCAATGCCAACTGACCAAACGCACTGAAAAGCAGATACAAACCTCACAAGCACAGACTGAACAACAGTTAAAACGAACTGAAAAATACGAGTCTTACAAGCGCGAATCGTCTCTCACCAAACTTCTACTAACACGAGATAAACACGAGATTAGCAGAAGGAGCCCAAAGGGTGTCGTACGGGCTATTGAACTTCCGTTTTATAGTCTCGCCGGACTTGGTGTACGTCACCGCGTACTAGGCTGTCGAACTTTTGTGTGGTCATGTGTAGGCAAGTCCGTTCGTTAGAAAGTCTGCCGCAAGTCCGCCGAAAGTCCGCCTGTCGGACTTTTGTAGCTGAAAGTCAGGCTGTCGGACTTTTGTAGCTGAAAAGTCCGACCGTGTGTACGCCCCATTAGAAATGCAGTACATTCAGCCTCTACTAGCTCTATATGGATTGGATTTATGACTCCTAATAAACCTTCAGAGGGATAGGTATCACCGATGTATGCCTTATAATCGCTGTGCATTTTTTTTAAGGTTATAATTTCTATAGTTCTTACCCTACAGAAGGGCTATGTTGACTCTCGGATGGGAATAATTGACATATTGCTGTATTACAGTATTGTTTAAACTTTTTAATAAAAGGATTGAACGAGAAACAAATTAAATTTAAGTAAATGAATTAAATTAAATTTTATAAATTGTTAAAAAATATCAAATGTTAAAATATCTAGGGATACTGCCATCTTATGGTCAAAAACCAAATGGTAAGTGAACATAATAGAAAAAAAAAAACTTTAACAATAGAGCCATCTTGTGGTGAAAAGAGAGGATGGATTTACCTTTTACTATATAATATTCCACGAACACGGGTTTCTAATAATTGGATAAATAACAATTTAGGTCTATATCTACATTAATTCCTGCAGGCATGAGTGTGTTTAATTTATAGATCCATTCATTTTCATTTTTTGATATTTTCTGGGTCAAATTTCCTCCCCTCCAATCTGTGTCTATTTTGTCAATCCCAAAAAAAATTGCCACACTAGGATCCTTGTTGTGATGTGTCCTGAAGTGGTTAGAAAGGCTTTGTTTTGGGAACCCATTTTTTATATTATTTAGATGTTCATTGATGCAAGTACATAAATTTCTTTTAGTGTGTCCCATGTATTGCAACCTGCATGGGCAAATAATAAGATAGGTTACATGGGTCGATTTACATGTAATAAATTTCTCGATTTTGTATTCACTTCCCGTGCTGAATGATGTAAACTTCAATACTTTTCTAGAGTGTTTCCTCATTAATTTACATGCTTTACATTTTTTTACAGTAGTAAAACCCTGTTACATCTAAAAAAGTGCCAACTTTCTTTGGAGGGTTCAATACATTAGGAGCTAGTCTAATTCTTAAATTAGGTGCACGTCGATAAATGAACCTGGGGTGGTTGGGCAGCAATTTTGACAATGTCCTGTCTCTCAACAGTAATGGGCAATGTTTCATAACTATCTTCTCTAGACTTTTATAATCTCGACTAAAATTAGTCAAAAAGGCTATGAAATCTAAATTTGGTTTCTTTTTGGGTTTGTCCTCCAAAAGTGATTTTCTGTCCATCTCCATAATTTGTGATTGAATTAGACCTAAGATCCTGATCTCGATATCCCTTTTCTTTGAATTTATTAACTACAATCTCTGACCGATGTAAATAATCCAACATATTGTCACAATTACGCCTGATTCTCATAAGTTGACCCTTTGGAACCCCACCCAGCCACCTGGGATGGTGGCAACTGGCTGTGGGGATATACCGTATTTATCGGAGTATAACACGCGCCGGCGTATAACACGCACCCCAAGTTTAGGAGAGAATTTTAAGGAAAAAAACTTTTAGAAGGGAAGTTTAAGGAAAAAAAAACTTACATTTAAATGCCCATCAATGCAGCCTCATCAGTGTTCATCTGCAGCCTTGTTAGTGTCATTGCAGCCTTATTAGTGTCAGTGCAGCCTTGTCAGTGCAGCTTTGCCCCAGTGCAGCGTTGTCAGTGCAGCTTTGCCCCAGTGCAGCTTTGCCCCAGTGCAGCCTTGTCAGTGCAGCTTTGCCCCAGTGCAGTCTTGTCAGTGCAGCTTTGCCCCAGTGGTCAGTGCAGCCTTGCCCCCAGTGTCCATGCTTGACATACACAGTACAGATCGCTGCCGACAGTAGTTTGTGTTTTAAATATGGTGCCACGGAGTTCGGAGGGACTCGGCGCCGGCGGAACTGAACGAACGCCGCCAAGATACACATAGTCGAGTGTATTCGGCTCTTTCCGGCGCCGCTCACAGTCCTGCCCAGTCCCGCCCTATGATGGACATAACACAGGTCCAATGGCGGGACTGGGCGTGACTGTGAGCAGCGCCGGAAAGAGCCGAATACACTCGACTATGTGTATCTCGGCTCTGTGATTTCGGCGGCGCTCGTTCAGCTCCGCCGAGTCCCTCCGAACTCTGCGGCGCCATATTTAAAACTACTCACTATGTGAATGTCGGCGGCGATCACCGCCGATAGCTCACAATTAGCGGGTATCGGCGTATAACACGCACCCGCGATTTTCCCCTGATTTTAAGGGGAAAAAAGTGCGTGTTATACGCCGATAAATACGGTAGCTGTTTCTATCAGTGCCCTTGAAATAAGTCTTGGTTTGAATGCGCCCATTAGTAAAGGTAACTAAGTGTAGCGCTAAAGTGTTAAAATTGGCTAAACCAAACTTAAAGTGGTTGTATAGTCTTTTTTTTTACTTTTACCTACAGGTAAGCCTATAATAAGGCTTACCTGTAGGTAAAAAAAATATCTCCTAAACCTTTACGGTTTAGGAGATATTCCCCTTGCTATGAGCCGCTGACTGCAGCGGCGCATGCGCACAGGGGATTGTCGGCTGAAGCCCGGCAACTGCCGGACCTTGCCGGGTAAGAAATCTCCCGCGTGCATGCGCGGGAGTGATGACATTGCGGCTCCAGCCACTCACAGCGCTGGAACCGCGATACCCAGAAGACACGCCGAGGCAACATGACAGCACCCTCGGCGTGGACCAGGTAAGATACTGACGCCTCGTTCTAAGGTAAGTATTTCATAATGAGCTAGTATGCGGTGCATACTAGCTCATTATGCCTTTTGCTTTACAAAATATATATATTAATATAATTAACTGAAAATTAAATATGGCAAAAAAGTGATTGTGAAAAACGAAAAATGCAAATAGGTGTGTCCGTGAACAAATGAACGATCCACAGTGTTGATTGAAAAAAAAGAAAAGTTCTAAATCACTGCGTAGACATCCAATCTGATATTTAGGCAGAAGAAGGGCTGAGAACACCAGTGCAGCAACAAAACCTCCACCGAGACAGATGTAACCTTACCAAATGGTTTGAACTCAAAAGAACATAGGTTCTATGAGTCAAACATGCTTTGTGTTATCGACCAACAACCAGGGTGTTGTACAAAATGCATGAACAATCCGTCTCCATATGTAGGTGATTGCACATCGAGTGATATCAAATTTCAATTGATGAGATAGGAGAAATGCAGAGAAAAGAGCCACGTAGCATAATTCCGTATGAACTAACATAGGTTGGACTTGATGGAATGGTGTCCTTTTTCAACCTCACCTACTATGTAACCTATGTAACTGTTAAAATTATTAATATAAAAAACACACTCACATTTAGGAAGTGTTAACAAGCGCTTGTATAAAATAATGGCGGCAGTGGAGTCCTCTTTGGGAGGATATATGGAGACGGATCGTTCATGCGTTTTGGGACGTAGTGGTTCACAGTCAGAGAGGATTCCTAATACTACGCCCTGGTTGTCGGTTGATAACACAAAGCATGTTTGACTCATAAAACGTATGTTCTTTTGAGTTCAAATCATTTGGTAAGCTTACATCTGTCTTGGTGGAGGTTTTGCTGCACTGGTGTTCTCAGCCCTTCTTCTGTTTATATATCAGATTGGATGTCTAAGCAGTGATTTAGAACTTTCCTTTTATTCAATCAACACTGTGGATCATTCATTTTTTTCACAGACACACCTATTTGCATTTTTCCTTTTTCATCATCACTTTTTTGCAATATTTAATTTTCAGTTATTTATATTTGTTGAATTTTGTGATTTATTTATTCATTTATTTATTTTTTACACATTGTATTAATTATCACTTTATAGGGTCAAATATCAATTAATTTACGGTCATTTGTGATTATTTGTGATATACATACATGTATGGTTAAGTTTGGTTTAGCCAATTTTAACACTTTAGCGCTACACTTAGTTACCTTTACAATTAGCAAAATTATCTGTTTGTTGTGTTAGCTGCTATCACTTATTTTGGCAGCGTGGGGTACTCTTTTTTATTATGAATTCGCCCATTAGCCTTCACCAAAACCAAATCAAGGAAACTGATTTCATACAAATCCCAGTTTCCTGAGAATTTTAATCCATAACAATTGTTATTGATGTTACTCAAAAATGTTTCCAATGTCTCCACTGTACCATTCCAAAGGATGACTATGTTGTCAATATACCTTTTTATATAAAGATCTTTAAGGTATAGGAACTCCAAATATGCTATGCTCTTCCCATTGGCTCATTAATATGTTTGCTATGCTGGGAGCATATTTGGCTCCCATAGCCACTCCCTTGACCTGTTTAAAACATGATCCCTCATGCCAAAAGTAGTTATTAAACATTGCTAAATCCAAAGCCTCAATCAGGAACCCTTTCTGTTCCCTTTTGAGGTCAGACTCAGATTTAAGGGCTCTTTTATTGGTTAATAAGACGTCCTGATGTATAAGGTTAGTGTAAAGTAATTCAACATCAATCGTCACAATTAATGTACTATCATGTACTGGAACATCTTTGAGCAGATTCATAACATGCTTACTATCTCTCAGATAGGAGGAATATGTTTGAACAATGGGCTGAAAAAATAATCAACATATTCGCCTCTTCTAGAGAAGATAGAATTTATGCCACTGATAACTGGTCTTCCCGGAGGGCATTCTGAATTTTTGTGTTATTTGGGCAATTGATAGATGACAGGAAGCTTTGTAGAATTAGGAATGAGGTAGCTGGCTTCTTTTTTAGTTACTTTTTTCTTTTTAGTTACTAAATTTAGATTTCATAGCCTTTTTGACTAATTTTAGCCAAGATTATAAAAGTCTAGAGAACATAGTTATGAAATATTGGCCATTACTGTTGAGAGACAGGACATGCTCCTAATGTATTGAACCCTCCAAAGAAAGTTGGCACTTTTTGGATGTAACAGGGTTTTACTACTGTAAAAAATGTATAGCATGTAAAATGAATACAAAAATCGAGAAATGTATTACATGTAAATCGACCCATGTAATC
Source organism: Lithobates septentrionalis (assembly GCA_037952835.1). Classification (NCBI taxonomy): domain Eukaryota; kingdom Metazoa; phylum Chordata; class Amphibia; order Anura; family Ranidae; genus Lithobates; species Lithobates septentrionalis. Next base: position 2,622,041 of record JBBDGP010001188.1, read on the forward strand.
TTATTTGCCCATGCAGGTTGCAATGCGCAGGACGCACTAAAATAAATTTATGTACCCGCATCAATGAACATCTAAATGATATAAAAAATGGGTTCCCAAAACACAGCCTTTTTAACCACTTCAGGACACATCACAACAAGGATCCTAGTGTGGCAACATTTTTGGGAAATTACAAAATAGACACAGATTGGAGGGGAGGAAATATGACCCAGAAAATATAAAAAAATGAAATTGAAGGAATCTATAAATTAAACACACTCATGCCTGTGGGAATGAATGTAGATATAGACCTAAATTGTTATTTATCCAATTATTAGAAACCGTGTTTGTGGAATATTATATTGTAAAAGGTAAATCCATTCTACTTGAATCCATCCCCCTTTTTCGCCACAAGATGGCTCTATTGTTAAAGTTTTTTTCTTTCTGATATGCTCACTTACCATTTGGTTTTCGACCACAAGATGGCAGTATCCATAGATATTTTAACATTTGATATTTTTTAACATTTTAAAAAATTTAATTTAGATAATTTACTTAAATTTAATTAGTTTCTATTGTCTTCTACATTCGTAGTATGACTTAAGAGTTTTATTTTTACTGTATATTGCGTAAGGATTGAACTAGATTGGATATCCTTAACCACCTCAATACTGGGCACTTTCACCCCCTTCCTGCCCAAGCCATTTTTCAGTTTTCAGCGCTGCCGCACTTTGAATGACAATTGCGCGGTCATGTTACACTGCACCCTAATGAAATTTTTATAATTTTTTTCCCCACAAATAGAGCTTTCTTTTGGTGGTATTTGATCACCTCTGCGGTTTTTACTTTTTGCGCTATAAACAAAAGAAGAGGGACAATTTTGAAAAAACACAATTTTTTTTACTTTTTGCTATAATAAATATCCAATTTTTTATTTTTTTTTAACAAATTTTTTACTCAGTTTAGGCAGATATGTATTCTTCTACATATTTTTGGTAAAAAAAATTGCGATAAGCGTATATTAATTGGTTTGCGCAAAAGTTATAGCGTCTACAAAATAGGGGATAGATTTATAGCATTTTTATTATTTATTTATTTTTTACTAGTAATGGCAGTGATCTGCGATTTTTTTATTGTGACTGCGATATTGCGGCGGACATATCGGACACTTTTGACACATTTTTGGGACCATTCACATTTATACAGCGATCAATGCTATAAAAATGCATTGATTACTGTGTAAATGTGACTGGCAGGGAAGGGGTTAACACTAGGGGGCGATCGAGGGGTTAATGTATGACCTAAGGAGGTGATTCTAACTGTGGGGGGAGGGGACTGACTGGGGGAGGTGACCGATCGGTGTCCCTATGTACAAGGGACACACCATCGGTCTCCTCTCCTCTCTGACAGGACGTGGATCTGTGTTTACATGCACAGATCCACGCTCCTGCTCTGTTACCCGGCAATCGCGGGTGCCCGGCGGACATCGCGGCCGCCGGGCACGCGCACCGGGTCCCGAACGACGCAGCGGGCACGCGTGCGCCGCCGGCGGCGCGCGCACGCCCCCTAGTGGCTCGGGAGGGCGAGGACGTCATATGACGCCCGCCCAGAACAACAGAAGTCCCGTCCAGCCGTCATATGACGGTGGGCGGTGGCTTAGTGGTTAATTGGCGGACTTGTATAAATATGGAAGTGACGTATCCGATCACATGACCCCTGATGACGTCAGAGCGTGCTGATGAAATGCGTAGGGTGGCTTGAGCGCGATACATCACTTCCGCCATTTGCAACGAGGCTGAAACGCTAACGGCGTCTCCAACACATGGTTGTGTAAGCTGTTATGGAGGTTTTATTTTAACTAATTTTTAACTCAATTTTTGAATAAATTTCGATATACTTCACCATGGAAGCCCTTTTTTCTTTTAATCCTTGGATACCTGTTTGGATTGATGTTGTGGTCATGAAAATTTCCACGTTGGGATTTCGTACAAGCATTTATGAGTACCTGTAATAGGTTCCATGGGATCCTGATTGAATATCCTTTCGGACCGGAGCTGTGGCTGTGAGATTATTCTATTGGCATTATTCACAGGCATATATGACTACCTGTAATGGGTGTCATGGGATTCTGGTGATTGGATGTGTGGCAAGTGATGGTGGTGGAAGATCTACTCCTTGTTGTTCGCTAAGAAGTGGAAGATTCACATGCACATTTTTTGATCATTCACTTTGATTGGACACTCAATTAGATATTTTGTGGACGTTACACATAATTTTACACTACATGTATATGATTGTGTTTGCTGACATTGGTTGATGCACTTTGAGCACTTGCACTTTAAAATAATTTTTTTTTTGAGAGCGCGGTTATAATTAACTTTTGCTTAATTATTTTTTCACTCATTTTATTTACAACGAGCTGCTCCTATTATTATTATTATTATTATTATTATTATTATTATTATTATTATTATTATTATTGAATATTTTTGTCATTTGCGCAGGTTTGGTGGTGGTTTAATACTTCCATACATACACATTTTTCAACCTCTTAAGAGTAGTCTGCAAATTTGTAGCCATCCAGCTGTAAGGATTTGGAATTTCTGAACGATTTCAGGATATTAACCCTGTCAGCATAGTTCAGGAAATGGACGATGATGGGTCTTGGCGTGCGTCTGTCAATGGAAGGTGCACCTAGCCGATGGGCCCTCTCAACTATACAGGGGGATGAAATTCCCAGGGCGTGGGGAATGCGTGTGGCACAAATGTCGGTCAGTGAATCTGCATTGAAGGATTCTGGGGGACCAATAACCCTGAGGTTATTGCACCTGGAGCGATAATCCAGGTCATCCAGCTTGTCAAAGATGAACTGCTGGACCTGTTTAGATTGCTGTTCTGTGGTATATGAGCTTTGCATTTCATCCTCTAAGTCAGACACGTGGTGCTCTATTTCAGAGAGCCTTCTAGCGTGTTCCCCTAGCTCTTTTCTTATTTGTGTAATGCCTACAGCTATGGCCCTGTCGACCTCTGCCGTCATTGTGAGGGATAGCAGTGCTGCAACTGCCTGGGCTAATTCTGCATACTGTTCCTCGGATGGGGGTGGCGCCGCGGCCATGTGAATATCAGTATCTGGAGGGATTGCAGAGGCATCCGCTCCATCCACCATGTTGGCTGTGGGTGGGCCGTGGAGGGAGAGCTCTGAGTTGGAGGCTGCAGCAGTGCCGGAGGGGCTGTGGACCAGGTATTTGTCCATGTACCTGAGCCGCTTGTGAAAGAGAGGCTGACCAGGAGTCGCTCACTCCAGGGGCGAGAGAGGGGCCTGTTTTCTATAAAGGATGATCCGGAGCCGCCGTTCCTCGCTCCTTCACATGAGGCGCCGGAACCGAAAGTGATTTTTATTTTATTTAGGGGTATTAAACTTAGATGGGGTAAGGGAGCATGGAATGCCCACTTGATTGAAGCACAATGTACATGGGACTCAACCTATATACACTCTCTGTATATACACCTTCAAACTTCAGCTCCAGCACAACTCTTGCCTGCAGGCTAGCTCTCCTTAACACCTCCAGCGCATCACTTGCTTGCATTTCCAGGACCAGCTAGCACTGATTTGCAGGCCTGACACTGGCTCAGCCAGGACTAAATTGAATGCCCTTTGCAGGCAGGGACCACCGGCCCCTTTGGTGTACCAAAAATATAGAAAGTCCCAGTGCTAGCTGTCCTCATGGCTACTGCTCCCAGTACCTCCTCTTCAGGCACTGCCAGCCCCCCTGGCTGCAGCTGCCTCCCTCCACTGCCCATGCCACCACAGTCCACTCCACTGGCTCTGCACCCATCCCAGACTGCAATCTTCCAGTCCTCTCAGGCGTGCCTCCCCTATCCTCTCCTGGCTGTGTGTCTTTCACCAGCCCTCTTGGCTGTGACCTGTTGTCCTGGAGACTTTGCTTGGCAGTGCTCTCCCACTGTCCTCTCTTGCTCTAATGACACCTGTCCAAGACACCTCTCTGTGTCGTAAGAAGGGTCCTGTCCACACCCGAGCCCCAGGTCACCATCACCCAGACTGGGGAGCTCCCTCGGAGGCTAGAACAGTCTAGCACTCCATCTTCGGCTTCCAACCGAACAACTCCTCCCCAGCTGGACTGACCCTGGATATTTAAGGAGGCCTGTCCCCTGCCAATTAAAGTTGGGGATTGGTCAGGGCTCTTCAGACTATCCCAGACAGCTCCACCTTTTCTCTCCTCCTTCCTTTCCAGAAGATACTAGAATATTCTCAAAAGAAGTGGGAGGTCTTGGTGATGCTGCCTGTGAGTCAACCAGCTCTGCTCTGAGTTACTCCCAACCCAGATGAAAACACACCCAGGCTTGGATGCCAGCCAAGGCTGGAAATTGACCTACTCTACCAAAAAACAACACTATCACTATCACACTAGAGGGTGCTACATATGCAGTGGGATATCCAGAGTATGGCAGCTACTGCACATCCACTGGATTCTTGAAGGGGGGAGCCACGGCCACATCACTCATTAGCCCAGGGTTTTCTATCACTCCACTTCTTTCCCTTACCAAGTTGCCTGTAGTCACCAGTAAAACTATATTCCTCTTCTGAGTCTACCCCATCCCCCGACCTGCTGCCACCATTGTCATTTGCTGGCAGCCCCCACTCTAAGCAAAGGGTAAGGGGGCCTTCATTAAATCAATACAATGTGTAATAAGAGTACAGTAACCTATAGCACACTTCCATATTTGAGAGCCTCCATGGGTCAAGGCAGACTTTGTGATCTTGCTCTGCTGAGTATAGAAAGGGAAAAAACTGAGAAAATTACTTTGATCACACCATAGACCAATTTGCATCAGTAAAAGCAAGAAAGTTCTGGTTAAAATTTTCATGTAGTTCCATAATTTGTTAAGTGAAAAAACATCAAGTTTTACGTGCATTTTTAATGATATTACATGCATTTTTTGAAATTATGGTAAAGTTATCTAAAATGGTTTGTCAGATATCTGGACAGGGTGCAATTTTAATGCTTGCCATAGGTTCTAAGCCTAGAAATTTACCTACTCCCCCAAAACACAAAACTATCACTTCTAGCACACTAGAGGGTGCTACACTCACCCCCCTAACATCCAGCTAGTACCTTAGCTGAGAAATTTACAAAAGCAATGGCAAGGGCATTCCATACAATACGATTTTGGAGGGAGGCCCTCTGCCCACAGGATTTCGTGACTCCATCTGGAACCGAATAGACAGCCGTCCATACTGGAACCCTGCAGTGGGAAGGGATAGAAAAATACAACATCCTATCTTTAACGGCCATCTGCACATGTACATAGTTTTCTGTCAGTAGGGGGGTTATCAGCTTGCTGATAGAAACATAAACACCAAATCCACAGGTGTCACTTTTAAGCACAGTTTTCTTTCTTTTGTTCTGTCAGTAGGGGGTTAGCAATCTGCTGACAGACACAACAGAAGGGGGAAAAACACAGCACAAAAGTGAACAGTTCTCTTTGGAGTTCCTGATGGGAGGGCCCCTCCTGGGACTATCAGGCTCCTTTAAGATTTAAAAAGCAAAACTTTGACCTCACCCAGAGTCCCTCAATAAGAGCGTCCATCAAACTGACTTTGATCAGGGTGGCAGGCCGGTCTTAGTCCTGCAAAAGTCAGAGAAAAAAGGAACACAGTCTGCATCCCTCACGGCAGTCCATGTTGCAAGATTTCCATGGTGAGCTGCACGCTCCAGCAACCTCTCACGCATAGAAATGCAGGTCAGGCAATCTCTTCCTACCGCCCCCTTCTTCTCTGATGGAGACAGAGTGGCTCCTTGCAAGCCGTCCTGCTATCACAGTCACCGCTCTGTCTCTGTAAACTGCTCTCCCCAGCCTCCATTCCCTCCAAATGTCCTTAAAGCGGGACCAGGTCTCCTCACACTCTGGCACCACAACGGCTTGGGAATATGCAGGTACTCCCACACTAGGTAATCCTCCCACTCTCTCCGGGAGTTCTCCATAATGTCCATAGTGTCTGGAGGGACATAAGGGTTGTCGAGACCCCACTCCAGAGCAACTCTGCGCTGAAGTTCCCGCTGGAACCTGGACAGTTCTCTGGGTTTTTCTTTTCCTGGCAGGACACAAGCATTAGAGGACCTCCTGACCCACTGCTTGTATTCAGCTGCTCTGGTCTGGGTGGTGGAGGGTCTGTTGTAGAAGAGTTGTCTACTGCTGATGGGTGTTCCTGCAGCTTCTTCAGTTCCCATAGCTTGATGTGGCACATCTACCGCTCCCGACTGGATTTCCGGGACCTGGGAGCCTCTTATCTCCCATTCCTCCTCCGAGCTGCTGTGGGACGACCAATCTATCTTTTCCAGGGACCTTAAATTCGCTTGCAGTCTTGGAGAACCCCAATCTATGGCCCTGTCCTCGCCTTCCCCTCCTGTCTCACCTGAGGGCACATCTCCGTCCTGCACTGGCTCCTTCCAGGTGGGATCAACAGAACACATAGAGGCAGCCAGAATTTCAGGGACAATTTCTGGTTCCTGCTGGGCAGTACTTACAGTTACCAGTTCCCTGACCAGGCCGCAAACCACAACAGGCTCCTCTTCCCTCATGTCACGGATGTTCGCAGGGGAGTCACCAGCCTCAGACTCCACCCCGCCTTTCGGCGATGATTCCAAGCCTGCTCTGGCCTTCAGGGACTTCCACGGCTGCACGCAACACAGTCCTGACTGCAGGTCCACATTGTAGTACTGTGGCTCCTGCTGGCTGGATGCAAGCCGTGTGAGCGGTTCGCCGCAATGCCCACACCGGATCCAGGCACTGACCACCGCGGTTGGTATCCGGCATTCTGGACACAGCAGGTACAGTCACTTCATCCCATCCTCTGAATCATCCCGAGGGTGAATCCCCCGCGATGCTCCAACTGAACACTGGTGTCCACCAGTGTCCACTCCTGCAGATCAGGCAGCAAGGTCAGCTCTGGGAACACATGAGCACACTCCGCCATCTTTCTCCTCCGCCTTGTGGTGTCTGCTAGCAGGAAACACTGGGTCTCCTCTAGGGCGTGGCATCGTCCCCTCGCTTCCTGCAGGCTGGCACCTGTGCAACTGATAGGCAGGTCGCTCCTTCTGCGTGCTGCTGTAACCCCTTGTTAGACAAACTGAAGTTTGCAGGCACACTGGAACTAGCAGGACTTGTCCAGGCACGTCGCTTGGCACCGATTGTGCTTGAGCAATTGAAGGCAAATGACGGCTGACTTTTCCAGTGTTTGCCGGTAGCAACAATAAAGTTTGTGGCCCATGCCTCACTGAAGGGAACACTTTTAGCACAGTCCTACCCGTAGGCTTACCCCGATCATCCTGGGAAACAGTAGACATCCCCAGGCACACTTTACTGTTTAAAGCAGGAGTTTGGAGCAAAAGTTTGAGCTGTCCAGCAATAGCAGATTGCTGGACATATTTGTAATCCATGGGTGTGATCGCCTGCTGTGGGTGCCATGGGTGAAAGCACATGGCAAAGTAGTTCCTGAATTGTAGGATTTAGCACAAGTTTCTGTCCCAGTCACGGTTGGGCAACTGGGTAAGCAGGCAGCAATAATTGACAAGCAGATCCCGTTGGTTGTTATGGGCAATGGCACTTAATACTTTAACACTGAATGCAGACAGAGCAGATAAATGCTTACCCTGGGTTCAATTCCTCAAATTGATGGAACAAAGTAGGGTTCCCCCCGCTCGATCAGCTTTGGTTGCTAGGGGCAACGACTGGCAGGTAACTGTGAGCAGACAGTCCCGAAACGAGCCTCCAAATGTAGCGGTACCCTCTTGAGGGCTGCTGAGTATTGTGGTCCATCTCTCACCCTACCCAGCCAGGCACACAGTGCACATTCACCCTCAGGCAGAAAACCAGGCCTTGAACTTTGGCTTTTATTTTATTGAGGGATATTAAACTTGGTTGGGGTAAGGGAGTATGGGATGCCCACTTGATTGAAGCACAATGTACACAGGACTCAACCTATATACACTCTTCATATATACCTCCAAACATCAGCTCCAGCACAATTCTTGCTTGCAGACTACCTCTCCTTAACACCTCCAGCACATCATTTGCTTGCACTTCCAATACCAGCTAGCACTGATTTGCAGGCCTGACACTGGCTCAGCCAGGCAAAAATTGAATGGCCTTTGCAGGCAGGGACCATGGGCCCCTTTGGTGTAGCAAAAAATAGAAAGTCCCAGTGCTAGCTGTCCTAGTGGCTACTGCTCCCAGTACCACCTCTTCAGGCACTGCCAGACCTCCTGGCTGCAGCTACCCCCTCTCCACTGCCTGTGCCACCACAGTTCACTCCACTGGCTCTACACCCATCCCAGACTGCAATCTCCTAGTCCTCTCAGGCGTGCCTTCCCAGTTCTCCCCTGTCTGTGTGTCACTCACCAGCCCTCTTGGCTGCGACCTGTTGTTTCTCTCCTGGAGACTTTGCCTGGCAGTGCTCTCCCGCTGTCCTCTCTTGCTCATATGTCACCTGTCCACCACACCTCTGTGTGTCATGAGAAGGGTCCTGTCCACACCCGAGCCCCAGGCCCAAGGTCACCCCCCCAGTCTAGGGAGCTTCCTCAAAGGCTAGAACAGCCTGGCACTCCATCTCCAGCTTCCACCCAAACAACAACTCCCCAGCTGGGCTGACCCTGGATATTTAAGGAGGCCTGCCCCCTGCCAATCAAAGTTGGGGATTAGTCAGGGCTCCTCATAAAATCCCAGACAGCTCCAACGTTCCTCTCCTCCTTCCTTTCCAGAAGATACTAGAATATTCTCGAAAGAAGTGGGAGGTCTTGGTGATGCTGCCTGTGATTTACCAGCTCTGGTCTGAGTTACTCCCAACCCAGATCAAAACACACCCAAGCTTGGAAATTTACCTACTCTACCAGATAGCAACATATCACTTCTAGCACACTAGAGGATGCTACATATGCAGTGAGATATCCAGGGTATGGCAGCTACTGCACATCCACTGGATTCTTGAAGGGGGGAGCCACGGCCACACCACTCAATAGCCCAGGGTTTTCTATCACTCCACTTTTTTCCCTTACCAAGTTGCCTGTAGTCTCCAGTACAACTAGATTCCTCTACCTAGTCTACCCCATCCCCTGACCTGCTGCTGCTGCCACTCTGAGCGATGGGTAAGGGGGCCTTCATTAAATCAATACAATGTGTAATAAGAGTACAGTAACCTATAGCACACTTCCATATTTGAGAGCCTCCATGGGTCAATGCAAACTTTGTGATCCTGTTCTGCTGACTATAGAAAGGGGAAAAAACTGAGAAAATCACTTTAATCACACCATAGACCAATTTCATGTAGTTCCATAATTTAAGTGAAAAAACATCAACAAGTTTTATGTGCATTTTTAAGTTGATATTATGGTAAAGGTATCTAAAATATGGTTTGTCAGATATCTGGACAGGGGTGAAATTTTAATGCTTGCCATATGTGGTATTTTCCATGGCTACGATCCTATGTGTATGTTCCACCTACAATATTAAAGTAGTTGTAAACTTCCAAAATTAAAAATGAACAAAGCATATCCCTTAGTTTGTACTAGCCCCAATCCAAAGCACCAAGTGTGGTTTCTGTCTGCTCTCTCTTTCCACTGTAATCTGCATTAATCACTTTTGACAGGTGTCACACAGAAGGTGATTGACAGTCAGCTGTGTATGTATCCCTTTGAGACTGTGTAGAGGGGGGGTTGGCTATTCCCTCTACTCAAATTACACACAGCTCCCTGCTTTATTCTGTGGAGCCACCTGCTGTCTAAAACTCAGAAATGCTGTGTAAACTGTGGGCTTTAGGAGGCTGTAGAGGAAAGAGAGCTGTAAATAAACAGGTACAACTTATATAAGGTCATCTCTGTATATCACTTTCTGTGGGTATATATGTTAGGGTTTATTATAATTTTAAAATGATTGTAAAGTTTAACATTTCAAAAAATAACAATAATGTTATACAGTACTTACCTGCTCTGTGCAACAGAATTGCACAGAGCGGCCCCGCTCCTCTTCTGGGGTCCCTTACTGGCGTGTCTGGCTTCTCTTTTTTTCTTGGTGGGCCACCATAGGAAGCTACTTCTTATTACGACATACCTGCCTCAGCAAATCCAGCAAGAGCGCTACAGACAGGCACATTGCTGGATTTAATGAGGGCTCAGATAAGTATGGGGGGGGGGGGGGGGCAATGTTATTACCTAAATATTTTTCACTCTAATGCAGGGAATGCATTAAGGTAAAACATGTCAAGGCTTTAGAACCACTTTAAATAATAACATATTAGACCTTTTTGAAAAGTTTTATTACGCACAGGTTTAGTATAGGATGTCAGGTTTTCAAAAACATTGTGTTTTACAACACTTTTGAACCCATCACGACAATGATTTTTCTGATCTCCATTTAACTCCCCTACAGTAAGTTCATTTTTTTTTATTGGGCTTCAATGTCTGAGCAATGTAGAAAAACTCTGGATACATAGACTGGGAACTCTTTCTGAGACTATCATTGAGAGCATTGTGACACTTCATTATTTATACCATCTAGTAGTACATTAAGACTTCCAGATATCTGTTACATAATTGTTCTTCGGTATCTAACCCCATGTCCTTTTTATTTTTTACCACTAGAGGGTACAATTAAGCTGTACATCATATAGATGTGGAAAGTAGTTTTTATTTTTGCATTTAAGTTGCTACTGTTCTGTGGTCAGTAATAAGATACTTGCGAATCCTGACACAACACACACACATACAGTACTGTGTGATATACTGTATATACCAGGGGTAGGCAACCCCCCGGCACTGATGCTGCAAGCGGCACACGAAGCCTCTTTTGCAGGCACTCGACTCTCTCCCCATCAGCAGAGCAGCGCAGGGAAGTGTCAGAGAGACACAAATGCATTCCAATTTCAGAGTTCCCCATGCTGCACCTGCACTGAGGGGGGGGGCACTGTGCCCCCACACCTTGTAAAAGATGGGAAACATTGTTTGGTTCTCTAACTTTGCTGTAGCTGCGATTGTCAGCTTTTGTGATGGGGAAGAGATTGGGTGCAGTTCTGCTGGGGGGGGGGGGGGGGGGGGGGAGAGAAGACTCTCTTGGTTGCCACTACCAATCTCAGAAAGAAGGGATTTCACTGTGATTGAGAAAACCACAATCAGGTGACAGTTTGTGGAATTACTGTTGTGCTTCTGGGAACTTTGTTGAAATTATTCCTGAACTATTGTGCCACTTACTACTGAACCCCTGCGCTCTGTGTCCCTTTAAGCCACAGCCAGTATTCAGCGCAATGAAAATCACACCCAACTTTTCCTGTGGCGCAGAGAGCCGCACTTTTTCTCAGCTGCGGGGGCCCAACTTATGATCCTGCACACAGGCCCACTGCTTTCAGAAAATGCCCCTAACCTGAGCTCATCATTGTGCATCCATTCCAGATGCTGATATGTGACATCACATACATCACATACATCCCATACAAGCACGTGGGCTGGATGCGAGAGTTGGATCAGCAGGATGAGTGTGCCAGGACAGGTAGATGTGTCTCATCTCTGCTTCCTTTTACCACTCTGCATATCACGCATATCATAGATGAGAAGAGGGTACAGCGGTGGATCAGATAAGCAGGAGGGTAAGGGGTGGGGAAAATGAGCAGGAGGATACAGTGGTGGGACAGATGAGCAGGAGGGTACAGCAGTGGTGCAGATGTGCAGGGAGGTACAGTGTGGAAGAGATGAGAAGGGAGTTCAGCAGTGGGACAGAAGAGCAAGGGGGGGGAACAGTGCTGGGGCAGATGAGCAGGGGGGTTCAGTGTTGGGGCAGAAGAGCAAGGGGGGTTCAGTGTTGGGCCAGATGAGCAGGGGGGTTTAGTGTTGGGGCAGATGAGAAGGGGGTTCAGTGGTGAGACAGATGTGCAGGAGGTACATTGGTGGGGCAGGTGAGAAAGTGGGTGATAGTGGTAGGGCAGATGAGTTCAGTGTTAGGACAGATGAGAAGGTGATTCAGTAGTGAAACAGAAGAGCATGGGGATACGGCGGTGGAGAAGATGTGCAGGGAGGTACAGTGGTGGGGCAGATGAGAAAAGGGGGTACATTGATGGGGCAGATGAGCAGAGGGGTTACAGTGGTGGGACAGATGTGCAGGAGGTACAGTAGTGGGAGGGATGAGAAGGGGGTTCAGCGGTGGGACAGAAAAGCAGGGGGGTACAGTGATGGGGCAGATGAGCAGGGGGGGTTCAGTGTTGGGCCAAATGAGAAGAGGGTTACAGTGGTGGGAAAGATGAACAGGGGGGATTCAGTGTTGGGCTAGATGAGAAGGGGGTTACAGAGGTGAGAAACATGAGCGGGGGGGTTCAGTGTTGGGGCAGAGAAGAAAGAAGGTACAACAGTGAAACATGTGAGCAGGGGGTTAAAGTGGTGGGGCAGAAGAGCAGGGGGTACAGTGGTGGGACAGATGTGCAGGAGGCACAGTGGTGGGGCAGATGAGAAAGGGGGTTACAGTGGTGGGGCAGAAGAGTTCAGTGTTAAGACAGATGAGAAGATGGTTCAGCGGTGAGACAGAAGAGCATGGGAGTACGACGGTGGAGCAGATGTGCAGGGAGGTACAGTGGTAGGGGAAGATGAGAAAGGGGGAACATTGGTGGGGCAGATGAGCAGGGGGTTACAGTGGTGGGACAGAAGAGCAGGGTGGTACAGTGGTGGGACAGATGAGCAGGGGGTTACAGTGGTGGGGCAGATGAGAAAGGGGATACATTGGTGGGGCAGATGAGCAGGGGGTTACAGTGGTGAAACAGATTTGCAGGGGGGGTAGTGATCTGAGGTGTGAAGGTGCATGAATTGGGGCTGATCTGAGGTGTGGAGATGCATGAATTGGGGCTGATCTGAGGCGTGAGAGTGCAGGATGTTATTTCTCACTACTAAAGTAGTTTTACAGCATTTTCTTTATAAAAAATCCTTTTCATGATTGAGAGTGTGAAGTTGACTGTTTTTGTTATAAAATCAGCACGCTCAATTTCTTTGAAAACATTTTCTGGCACACTGTGCTCAAAAGGTTGCCTACCCCTGCACTATATTTAAGGTTATGGGTATCAGAGTAAAGGGGGCTGAATACAAATGCACACCACACTTTTCACATAATTATTTGTAAAAAATGTTGAAAACCATTTATAATTTTCCTTCCACTTCACAATTGTGTGCCACTTTGTGTTGGTCTATCACATAAAATCCCAACAAAATACATTTACGTTTTTGGTTGTAACATGACAAAATGTGGAAAATGTCAAGGGGTATGAATACTTTTTCAAGGCACTGTATCAAGCTTGATATAAATGTATAGAGGATATTCCTGCGCTACCAAAATGGAGAGAGTAGGTAGGGGGGTGGTAGTTGCGCTGTGATAGGAAGGGAATAGGGGGAAGGGGGAGGGGGACTATACTATAGTGCATGTGACAAACATAACAGATGACCTGAAAACATGAGTCAAAAATGTGAAGAAGGGCTGACGAGTGCAAATGAATGGTAAACTACAAGAGAATAACACTTAGTAGTGCATACAAAAAGTACTAACATCAAGCAACAAAGAGAATATTTTTAAAATAAATATCAGCAAGCAGTGCACATGGGTATGAAAAGCAGCTTCAAAGGTGCAAAATCCCAAAAGTAATCAAATACAATCTCTTAAACCGTGTAAAAATATACTAGAAAAATATATAGTATGAAAGACGAATAATTAATTAGTTTCAACAAAATGAATACATGAATGAAAAAATATATCAAAGTATATTAAATAGTCCCAGTGGTAAATGTTGGTAGCACACCAACACTTGGCAACTTGCAAATATAATCCAAAGATAAAAATAGAATAAACATAAAAAAAATATATAAAAAAATATTCAAAAAATGTGACAACAGTCCCGCCACCAGATGTGACACTTCTGAGTTGAAATCCAAAACCAATGGTGTAACTAAAGGGAGGGGAGTGATCTTCAGTGGGGGCACCTCCGTGTCCACAAGCCCCTTACCTTACAGCTGTAAGGTATACAGCATATATAATGGAAGCCCAGCAGATAGGGAAATCCAAAAGTACAGTGGATGGCGTTGATCAAGGATGCGGTATGTCATATGCAGAAAAAACAAGACAAACAGCATATAGTATAATTCCGTTTGATGTAGAGGACACAGGATGGGAGAAAGAGTGGGAGGGGGGGGGGGAGAGGGGTGGTTGCACTCACTTGTGAGCAATGAGCGCAAGCCTCAACCCACGAGCACCGAGCTCGTATAATCCCAAATGCTGGCTTTGAATCCTCCAAAGTATCCTCGCTTCCTGCTCCTCACCGCCTGTCATGCAGCGTTAAAATGTGCGGTATAAAAAACAAAGAACCGCACATAGCGTAATCCCATATAAAATATACTTTAATGAGTAGGCCAAAATATTATACACCCTCCCCCTTCCCCCTATTCCCTTCCTATCACAGCGCAACTACCACCCCCCTACCTACACTAGTGTTTTGTCTGTTTGGAGCAGTTTTTAGGTGTTGCAGCAGTGTCCCTTTAGTATAGAATTCCGCTGACAGCGCAGGAGTTTTTCACATTTTCAAAATGGAGAGAGAACGTAAAGACTAGGAATATATGGACAGCTGCATGCACCAAAATTGGGGACAAAACACACCCCAAAGAAACAGAATAAATGAAGAAAGAGGGTGCTGCGCTAGCCAGAAAAATTAAATATAATAAGGTACAATAAATAAAATATCTCGAGAGGGATATTGCACTGGATAGAGGTGTTGCTGATATCAGAATATCATGCCGCTAATCCCATATCAATATTGGAAAGATAGAACGTATAATAAAAGTGTATGGATAAGGTGTCTGTGCAGAGACTAATGTGCGTACACACGGTCGGACTTTCTGGCATACTTGGTCCAGGACACTTTCTGACGGACTTTGTCCGCCAGGTGCGCCGGACTTTAAAATGGACAGACTTGCCCACACACGACCGGACTTTCCGGCGGGCTAAGTCCGCCCGTCTTTCCGACGGACTTTCGCCAGAGTTACGGCGGACTTTCAGAATGAACCCACAAGTCCGTTCATTCTGAACGTGACTCAGGTGCAATGGGACTAGAAAAGGAAGTCAATCTTGCCGCTTTTATCGGCGAGATTGACACCTTGCGAGCCCCGTCGCGGTGCATACCAGGCCCTTAGGTCTGGTATGGATTATAAAGGGAAACCCCTACGAAACCCCCGAAAAAACGTCGTGGGGTCCCCCCTAGGATCCATACCAGACCCCGATCCGAGCATGCAGCCCGGCCGGTCAGGAAAGGGGGTGGGGACGAGTGAGCGCCCCCCCCTCCTGAACCATACCAGGCCGCATGCCCTCACCATGGGGGGTGGGTGCTTTGGGGGAGGGGGGGCGCCCTGCGGGCCCCCCCCACCCCAAAGCACCTTGTCCCCATGTTGATGAGGACAAGGGCCTCTTCCCGACAACCCTGGCCATTGGTTGTCGGGGTCTGCAGGCGGGGGGCTTATCGGAATCCGGGAGCCCCCTATAAGAGGGCCCCCAGATCCCGGCCCCCCCACCCTATGTGAATGAGTATGGGGTACATGGTACCCCTACCCATTCACCTAGGGAAAAAGTGTCAATAATAAAAGACACTACACAGGTTTTTAAAATAATTTATTAAACAACTCCGGGGGGATCTTCCTCCGGCTTCGGGGGTCTTCTTCCGGCTTCGGGGGTCCCTCTGGTTCATCTTCTCCCGGCGTCCGGTTGGTTCTTCTCCACTCTCTCCGGCCTCTTCTCCCGGTGTTCCAGTTCTTCGGCCAGCTCCTCCGCTGTCTTCAGGTAGCTCTCTTGCCAGCGGAGGTCCGGACTTCTGGGCTTCTTGTCTTCTCTTCTCTTCCCCAGATGTTGACACGACGCTCTCTCCGGCTGGACTGCTCTCTGAGGGCTCCGTTGTGACTTATATAGGCGGAGACCCCACCCCCTATGATGTCACAGTCCCTGGGCATGCTGGGACTGTGACATCATAGGGGGCGGGGTCTCCGCCTATATAAGTCACGGAGCCCTCAGAGAGCAGTCCAGCCAGAGAAAGCGTCGTGTCAACATCTGGGGAAGAGAAGACAAGAAGCCCAGAAGTCCGGACCTCCGCTGGCAAGAGAGCTACCTGAAGACAGCGGAGGAGCCGGCCGAAGAACTGGAACACCGGGAGAAGAGGCCGGAGAGAGTGGAGAAGAACCAACCGGACGCCGGGAGAAGATGAACCGGAGGGACCCCCGAAGCCGGAAAAAGACCCCCGAAGCTGGAGGAAGATCCCCCCCCCGGAGTTGTTTAATAAATTATTTTAAAACCTGTATAGTGTGTTTTATTATTGACACTTTTTCCCTAGGTGAATGGGTAGGGGTACCATGTACCCCATACTCATTCACATAGGGTGGGGGGGGCCAGGATCTGGGGGCCCTCTTATAGGGGGCTCCCGGATTCCGATAAGCCCCCCGCCCGCAGACCCCGACAACCAACGGCCAGGGTTGTCGGGAAGAGGCCCTTGTCCTCATCAACATGGGGACAAGGTGCTTTGGGGTGGGGGGGGCCTGCAGGGCGCCCCCCTCCCCCAAAGCACCCACCCCCCATGTTGAGGGCATGCGGCCTGGTGCAGTTCAGGAGGGGGGGCGCTCGCTCGTCCCCAGCCCCTTTCCTGACCGGCCGGGCTGCGTGCTCGGATCGGGGTCTGGTATGGATTCTAGGGGGGACCCCACGCCGTTTTTTCAGCGTAGGGGTTTCCCTTTATAATCCATACCAGACCTAAGGGCCTGGTATGCCCCGCGCTCGCCGCAATAGGAAAATTTGTTTTTCCTATTGCAGCGAGCGTGGGATGCAATACCCTGCCCTCGCGTCGTATTTGGTCCGTTGGACCAGCATACGCACGAGCGGGCTTTCCGTCGGACCAGCACACAGACGAGCGGACTTTCCGCCAGAAGCTGAGTCCGACGGAAAGATTTAAAACATGTTTCAAATCTAAGTCCGTCCAACTTTTGAGCAAACAAAGTCCGCTGGAGCCCACACACGATCGAATTGTCCAACAAAATCCCGTCCGCCGGGCAAAGTCTGCCGTAAAGTCCGCTCGTGTGTAAGCGGCATTCGGCTACTAATCAGACCCAACAAAATGCGCTGGCGTAAGCTGTACACAAAACATATGACCACTTATAAAATATGTGCAATCTGGCAAACAAAATGTGCAAAAAAACGCATAGAAAAGTGCGTGGTGCTGAGGATACTTCTATTCTCCAGTGCTAAAAAAGAGAATCACTGTGTGGTGGATCCAAAAGAAAATAATAAATATCTCTTGTGCTGAAAAAAAATAATATCTTTTGTGCTGAAAAAAAGGGAATGTATACTAGCGCTGGTATCTATGCAATAGATCAGATGATATGGCCGCTGGGTGATTGTCACAAACAAAATATAACAATCAAAAATAAAAACAAAATTGGTGTTCCAATGAACTTAAATACTCACATGCATGTACACACTACTAATTAGAAGAGTATATGGGTGTGCAAACTGACATCTAAAGATAATCAATACAAGTGTGCAAAATCGCAAAGAAAGTGCATAGTGCTAAGTGCTCTTAACAGTGTTCTAAAAACTCAGTGTACTCCTGTTACTGCTGGCCAATATAACACATAGAGGATACCATAACATGCATCTATGCAAAAAATGAACCAAACAATGGTAATGTCCACAGTGCAACAGTGGTGATGTCCTTTAAGGGTGCAATAAACAAATTCACTGTGCTCAGGTGAGGTGTCAAGGGGTGACAGGCAGGATTCTTCTTCGTGCAATAACACACTTAAGTAAGCAGTGGCCCCTTACCTAGCGGTGCTAGGTACAACCGCATTAATCAGCTAGCTGGTAGTTGTGGTCTTTTACTCAGGGTCCTGGGCTGCACGAGTTCTTTCACTACTTCCACGCCTGATGGTGCTCACTGCTATACAGATTCAGGTCATAAATACATATATTTTTTACAATTTTAAATTGGTTATTACAGTTATGGTAATATATTTTGTGCCTGGTAATTTTTAAGGGAGATATTTTAGTTTTAAAGAGGAGGTCCAGTCTCCCACGAATAATTGAAAGTCAGCAGCTACAAATACTGTAGCTGCTGACTTTTTTAATATATGGACACTTACCTGTCCAGGGAGCATGCGATGGCGGCACCCCAGCCGATCTTCGGATCGGCTGTTGGGTGCAGCCGCCGCCATTCCTGTTAAGGGAACACAGCAGTGAAGCCTTTTGGCTTACAGCCGGTTCCCTCTTGGGCATGGGCAAAGCTCGTTGCACTTTCTAATTGGTCCTGCGGTGGAGGTAGGAGGAGGGGGCCGAATTTCTGATAGACTGGGCCGTGGCCCTGAAGTGGGGAACCTTACCTGTCAAAAAGAGGTACCCCCCCTCCCCCCTGAAAGTGCCAAATGTGGTACCGGAGGAGGGGAGGAGACGGATAAGCGTAAGTTCCACTTTTGAGTAGAACGACGCTTTAACTTGTCGATTTTACTATTATTATTGCTATTGTGACTCTAATAATGGTATTGAAATCATATGAATAACCAGGATATTTATACCGTGCCTTGAAAAAGTATTCATGCCCCTTGAAATGCTCCACATTTTTGTCATGGTACAACCAATAACCTAAATGTATTTTATTGGGATTTTATGTAATAGACCAACACAAAGTGGCACATAATTGTGAAGTGGAAGGAAAATTATAAATTGTTTTCAAATTTTTTACAAATAAATATGTGAAAAGTGTGGCGTGCATTTATATTCAGCCCCCTTTACTCTGATACCCCTAACTGAAATCTAGTGGAACCAATTGCCTTCAGAAGTCACCTAATTAGTAAATAGAGTACACCTGTGTGTAATTTAAAATTACATAAAATCTTAATAAAATACATTTATGTTTTTGGTTGTAACATGACAATATGTGAAACATTTCAAGGGGTATGAATACTTTTTCAAGGCACTGTATGTATTTTCTGTGGTTTTATTATCACATAATGCAAATACATTATGCTCTGATTCATTGTTAAAGCTCATGTACTTTTTCGTTCAAGAAGCAGCAGTACGATGAATGGGCACATGGATATAACAATCTCTATGTTGAGCGTTCCCGCACTTCAGGAACGCACCACAAATGAGTGTGAATATGAGCTTAGATTTATGAAAGTAGCATTAAACATGCAGATTTTTTAGCTTGACATTTTTACCACTATGAAATAAGCATTCCACATTAATTCTTTTGTTTATATTCCTACCCCAGTACTTGCAGTCTACATCTTTCAATGCTGCTGACTCCTGCTATCTCAGTGCTGCTTCTGTGAACTCCCACTCTTCAGAGGAAGGAGTTCGTAGTGGACAGTGCAGTCTCTAGCTAGTCTGTTAGCTTGGAGAGAGGAAGAGGAGGAGGAGGAGGAAGGAGGAACAGGAGAGTGCCTTGCATCCTAGGCTTATGGGTCTGGGTGTGACACACAATGTATTGTAGAGAGACACAACTCTAGCCCCTGCATGTAAAGGTGGCTCCATAGGATGCTGCAAGAGAAGGAAGCCACCCTAAAACAGGAAACCTGGGGCAGGAGTCATGTCACCAGCTTAACTACTTCAATACAGGGCACTTACACCCCCTTCCTGCCCAGACCAATTTTCAGCTTTCAGCACTCTCACATTTTGAATGATAATTACTCAGTCATGCAACACTGTACCCATATGAAATCTGCGTCCTTTTTTTCACACAAATAGAGCTTTCTTTTGGTGGTATTTAATCACTAGTGGGTTTTTTATTCTTTGTGCATAAATAAAGAATTACCATAAATTTTGTGAAAAAAATGGCTTTTTTTCTTTGTTTCTGTCATAAAATTTTGCAAATTAGTAATTTTTCTTCATAAATTTTTGCCAAAATTTATACTGCTACATATCTTTGGTAAAAATAACCCAAATTAGTGTATATTATTTGGTCTTTGTGAAAGTTATAGAGTCTACAAACTATGGTGCCAATCACTGAAAATTGATCACATCTGATCACACCTGATGTACTGAAGGCCTATCTCAAATGACCCTTTTTTAGCAAGTAGACATTCCAAGGCATTAAGTAAGTAGCATGGTTAGTTTTTTTAAGTTGTCATTTTTTCCCACAATTCTTTGCAAAATGAAGATTTTTTTTTTTTACAAAATTGTCATATTAACAGGTTATTTCTCTCACAGAGCATATGCATACAACAAATTACACCCCAAAATACATTCTGCTACACTTCCCGAGTATGGCAATACCACATGTGTGAGACTTTTACACAGCCTGGCCACATACAAAGGCCCAACATTGAAGTAGTACTTTCAGGTTTTCTAAGAGCATAAATTACACATCTCATTTCTCAACCACCTATTACACTTTTGAAGGCCCTGGAGCACCAGGACAATGAAGTTGCCCACAAAATAACCACATTTTGGAAAGCAAACACCCATACGTATAATCTATGAGGCATAATGAGTCTTTTGAACGGTTCATTTTTTTCCAGAAGTTTTTGGAAAATGTGAAAAAAAAATGAAAACGCATTTTTTTTACACAAAGTTGTCCATTTATAAGATATTTCCAAAGCAAATACATAGAAAAAAATACACCACAAAATACATTCTGCTACTCCTCCTGAGTATGGCGATACCACATGTGTGAGCCTTTTACACAGCCTGGCCACATACAGAGGCCCAACATTTAAGTAGTACCTTCAGGCGTTCTAGGAGCATAAATTACACATCTCATTTCATTCCTACCTATCACACTTTTGAAGGTCCTTGAGCACCAGGACAGTGGAATTACCTACAAAATGACACCATTTTGGAAAGCAAACACCCCAACGTATATTTTCTATGAGGCATGTGCTGCAGATAGGTAATCGGGTACTCTGATGGGCTGCAAATAGGTACTCGGGTACTCTGATGGGCTGGAGACAGGTACTCGGTTACTCTCATGGGCTGGTGACAGGTACTCGGGTACTCTGATGGGCTGGTGACAGGTACTCGGTTACTCTGATGGGCTGGTGACAGGTACTCGGATATTCTGATGGGCTGGTGACAGGTACTCGGGTACTCTGATGGGCTGGTGACAGGTACTCGGGCACTCTGATGGCCTGGTGACAGGTACTCGGGTTCTCTGATGGGCTACAGATAGGCACTCGGGTACTCTGATGGGCTGGTGACTGGTATTCGGGTACTCATATGAACTGTGACAGGTACTCAGGTACTCAGATGGACTGTGACAAGTACTCAGGAACTCAATACCCAATGGAATTGCCCACAAAATGACCCCATTTTGGAAAGCAAATACCCATACATATAATCTATGAGGCGTAATGAGTCTTTTGAAAGGTTCATTTTTTTCCAGAAGTTTTTGGAAAATGTGAAAAAAAATGAAAACGCATTTTTTTTACACAAAGTTGTCCATTTATAAAATATATCCAACACATAGCAAATACATAGCAAAAATTACACCACAAAATACATTATGCTACTCCTCCTGAGTATGACGATACCACATGTGTGAGCCTTTTACACAGCCTGGCCACATACAGATTCCCAACATCCAATTAGCACCATCAGGCATTCTAGGAGCATAAATTACATATATAATTTCCTGGCAACCTATCATTTTTGAAGGCCCTTCATATTTCTAACACATAGCATGTACATACCAAGAATTACAATCCAAAATAAATTCTATTGCGGAAAGGGTAAAAAAAGCAAAAAAAAAAAAAAGCAGGCAGGGATGTGCTTAGCGACAGCAATAGTAATTATCCAGGCAGCAGGCAGGAATATTGTCTATAGTCAGCGCAAGGATATTCTCAGCACATCACAGTCCATAGAAATTGTCCAGGCAGAGACAGCCAGCACAGCCATAATATTGGTCCTGGTACACTGTTACCTGCAGACACTCATTATTGTACCGCTCTCCAGCCCTTCATAAACATACGAAAAAAGAGAGGAGCGCCACCAAGTAAAATCATTTATTCAACAATGTAAAATCAAAGTAGCAACTTACATTTAGGAGCGGTATGTTGAATAGGCAGGTGTAATCCCAGATGGGAGAGGGGGAGAGAAACAATCAGCAGTTCCCAGGGGATGCCTCCAAACACAGCGCAGTCTGGCGGGGAGGCCAGGACGGTGTAGCGCCTGTCTCTGCGTAGGGACGGAGCGGCAGCCCAGGAAGCAGCTGGCAATGTTATCAATGGAGAAAAACACAACGCGTTTCTGAGCATGTGCAGGGTCTATACGGCACATGCGTGCTCCTTTATCAAGTGTAGAGTGAGGGGAAAGTGAAGGGCTATTTATAGTAAACTAAAACTAATGTACGTTGTGTATTGCCTTATATGTCCTTGTAAACTTTTGTACGTAGGCCGGACCATCTGCCCATTAAGACAGCGCTTTGGCAAGCACCGTCGTTTGGTCGAATTAGGCAGCGACAAACACAGTGTACCACGCCACTTTTTAAAATACCATGCTCGCTCCACTAGAGGCCTACAAGTCTGGGTCATTGAGTCCATACCAAAAGAACTTTCAGAAGCTGAGCGCTTTTCGCGCTTGTGCGAGCGCGAAACGTTCTGGATTTATACCCTTGACACGCTTGCCCCTAATGGACTCAATGAGGAACTAGAAATTAATACTATCCTCTAAATATTCAGAATGGCTTTCCTTGCATTAATCTTTGTTTAGCTTGCCTGCTTACCATTGGCTATCTGGTAATGATGTTATTTATGCAATTTTGTTACATATCATCTGTATGCGATTATGGGTGTGTCGTAAGTCGCATTTCTACATAATTAGTACATTTAATCCTTTTGTTTTTATCTGTCGCACCAATTATTTAGGGGTTTGACATTTAGCATACTGTATGTATTATGTATAGCAATAACTTTCATCTTTGCTTTTATCTCTTCATTATCATTAGACCCATTACTAATAATTCATTTTTATCTTTTTGTACATCATCATTTTATTATATCATCATAGATATATTTTTCACATATATATATTTCAATTTTTCTATACATATATATATATATATACCCCTTTTCCTTTATCATTCCTTTTTCTATTTTCCATATTTTCATATTTTTTATTTATCTTTTATTTTAATTCCCACATTTCTAACCCCCTTTTCATTATTTTACCTTTTGATCATGTCCTCATAACATTTTTACTACATTCAGATGATAGGCTTTTTATACATGCTCAGATATACATATATATATATCTTTTAGATATTCCCCCTTTAATCGCTTACTAATTTTAGACATACATTTCTCTAGCAATTTTTTTCTCCCTAGTTCTTTTAAATATCAGATATCTAGTATTACAAACATACACATATGTGCTCCGGCCGTGTTATATACAATTACAATTGCCTGTATATCTCACACCGACAATCCTGCAATGATCTAATCAGCTGCGAATGTCCACTCATTAGTTTTAGTTTACTATAAATAGCCCTTCACTTTCCCCTCACTCTACACTTGATAAAGGAGCGCGCATGTGCCGTATAGACCCTGCGCATGCTCAGAACGCGTTGTGTTTTTCTCCATTGATAACATTGCCAGCTGCTTCCTGGGCTGCCGCTCCGTCCTCCCGCAGAGACAGGCTCTACACCGTCCTGGCCTCCCTCCGCCAGACTGCGCTGTGTTTGGAGGCATCCCCTGGGAACTGCTGATTGTTTCTCTCCCCCTCTCCCATCTGGGATTACACCTGCCTATTCAACATACCGCTCCTAAATGTAAGTTGCTACTTTGATTTTACATTGTTGAATAAATGATTTTACTTAGTGGCGCTCCTCTCTTTTTTAGTTTTTTACCAGAATGGATCCGAGCTGACTTCTCTCTATAAGAAGAGCTGCCTTTTGTGAATCTGGCCACACAGTACCCTACAAGAAAAGAAAACTTTATATTCAGTGTTTTTGCTTACTTATGACTTATGCTCCAGGGATCTTCTCCTGCATTATAGACTGCTTCCTGGCTCCTGTCCAAGTCTTCTAATACCATCCTGATTACACCGTGATTGATTCAGCTTCAAGACTTTATAATTTCAATAACTTTCATAGTCATTTGTCTTATAACCTCTGAGCGCCAGTTTTTTAATTTAATTTTCTTCATAAAAATACTGCCTCTTGCTACAGCTAATTATTTGCATAGTCCAGGTAGCAGGTAGAGGTGTGGTCTGTTCATGCGGCAGGCAGAGTCATGATGGCAGTAAGTCAGCAGCAGGCTGAGGGCCGCAGTCAGGTAAGACCTGTGCACAGGGGCACAGGGGTAGAGGCTTCGCCCACCCAAACCTCTATGAAGCCTCTGGACTCCAGACCCTAATCCGGAAATTACGAAACCCGGAGAAAACAAAAAAAAAAAGTTTTCTCCATCCGGAAAAACAATTTTGGAGCCCCTAACATATGTGAAACCCCCGTGTACTACAGTAGCAGGGCAACAGATCGGTCCAAGCAGTAGGCAAAAGCATAGTCCATAAAACAGGCCAAGGTCAGTTCACATGCAAGCAGTCCAAGCGGTAGGCAGAAGTGTAGTTGATAAAACAGGCCAGGGTCAGTTCACGTGGAAGCAGTCCAAGTGGTAGGCAGAGGCATAGTCACCAAACAGGCCAGGGTCAGTTCACATGGAAGCAGTCCAAACGGTAGGCAGAGGCATAGTTAAAAAACAGGCCAGGGTTATTTCACGTGGAAGGGAGTGGCATGGATATTTGGGGAAGCATGGAAAATGGTCAGCACAGCTGATGAAAATGGGGAAATGGTTAAAAGTATGGGCTAATATTTTAGGGATGTATGATAAAGTTGGAAGCATTCATCAATGCAAAGGCCGGGTTGAGAGGGACACTGGGGAAAATGGTAGGTGGTATCTCTTCGAAAATCCTCTTTTGCTGCACACGCAACATTTTTTTTGCCGTCTTCAGCCTGCTTCAGATGGTGGAATGTTGTATGGGAAGTGGCGCTCATGAAGTCGGCTAACAGCATCAGAGCGAAGGTCTTCTGGGGGGGGTCTTTGTTGATGGATGAGGGACGTGAGAACTTCTTCTATGAATTTTAGGAAGGGGGCGAAGCTTTCCATGGATTTGGTGTAGACTGTAAGAATTATAAAAGGCCAAATGGATGAGATAAATTGCTACCTTCTTGTACCAGAATCGGGACCTCCTTATTGACAAATATGGCTGAATCATTTGATCATTGAAATCCACCCCCCCATGTAGAGATTGTAATCTTGGACAGATGTTGGCTTTTTAATGGGACATCGTCTTCTTTGAACCTCAATTGTAGTGTCATCATGGATGGTGGACATCATGTGCACACACCTTTTATTCTTCCACCTCAAGGCCAGCACTTCATTGCATCTCAATGTTGCTCTTACCCCCTTCGCAGATTTTTGTTCGCTAGAGATTGTGGGAAGCCCTTCCTATTCTTTCTGGATGTTCCGCAGACCAGGGTTTTTGCAATGTATAAGTGTTTGAAAAGGGGCAGGCTGGTGTAGAAGTTGTCAAGGTATATGTGATATCCTTTGTTCAGAAGTGGGTATGCCAGGTCCCATACAATCTTTCCAGTTGTGCCCATGTAGGCCGGGCACTCAGGGGGCTGGAGCTAGGAATCTCTTCCTTCATATATGCGAAACGCATACAGATATCCCGTGACTCTCTCACATAGCTTGTAAAGTTTGACTCCGTATCTGGCCTTTTTGCTAGGAATGTATTGCTTTATTCCTAGCCGGCCTGAAAAAGGTACCAGGGACTAATCTACACATATATTCTGATTGGGGACATAGAGTTCTGCAAATCGTTGGGAAAAGAAATTTATTAGTGGGCAAATTTTATATAACTTATCGTAATTTGGATGATTGCGGGGAGGGCACTGGGTGTTGTTGCTAAAATTAAGGAATCTCATAATCATCTTGTATGGGGACCTGGACATTACGGCAGAATAAATGGGCATGTGGTGGATGGGGTTGGTGGACCAATAGGCATGTCCTTCATTTTTTTTTGTAAGCCCCATGTTTATGGTGAGGCCCATAAACAATTTGAACTCCTCCAAATTCAGATCTCTCCACTCAAACGGGCATATGATGATTGGGAGTTGTTGGCAATATACTGCTGGGCATATAAGTTGGTCTGGTCCACAATGAATTGCAGCAAAGTATCGGGCAAAAACAGATGAAAACAATCGATCTCTGTGAAATTTTGGGTGTTGGCCTGCACACCTGTCTGTGCTGTGAAAAGGGGAATAATTGGTGATCCCGAGTCGGAAGGCAGCCATGTTGGGTTGGCAAGACCATCTGGCATGTATGTAGAGGCCCTGGCTCTTGGGGGATGTGACACTCCAGTTGTTGGGGGATTTGAATTTCCTGTGCTGGTACTCAGGCGTGATGTGGCAGCACTGGTACTGGGCCTGGGCATTTGTTCTCGAGGCCTATTACTGGCAGCAGCGCTGGTACTGAGCCTGGGAATTTGTTCTTGGGCCTATTGCTGGCGGCAGCACTGGTACTGGGCCTGGGAATATAATCCTGGTTGCTGGCGGCTGCCTGGTTTCCAGAGTGCCGTGCCCTTTTAGGAGGGACCCATTCTTCCTCCGAATCATTTGCCGATTCACTACTCTCAATCGGATCAAATGCAGAAATTGATTTGGAACCAGAATTGAATCTGATGAGAACTCCCCACTGCTCTCATCAGTCATGGAGAGGATCTGGAACTCCTCCTCACTGGTATATAATCTTTTGGGCATGACGCTGATGGCTGTGTGACAGGTGGCAGGTGACGGTCACTGGTGGGCTGTGTGATGGATGGCAGGTGACGTTTGCTGATAGGTGATGACGGTGTGACGGGCGATGGTCACTGACGGGTGACGGGTGATGGTCACAGATGGGTGACAGGTGATGGATGACAGGCCACGGTCAATGATGGGTGATGGGTGCACCGCTGATGATCACTGATGGGTGACGGGTGATGGGTGACAGGCCACGGTCACTGATGGGTGACGGGTGCACCGCTGACGGTCACTGATGGGTGACGGGTGATGGGTGACAGGGCATGGCCACTGATGGGTGACGGATGCAACGCTGACGGTCACTTATGGCAGTCTCTTATGTGACAGGTGCACTTTATGGGGTGACTGTGGTGACTGTTGGGTGATAGATGACAATGGGGGGGGGCAATAGGACAAGTGTTCTGCTTGGTGCAGACACTACAGAACACAGATCTGTAACTCACTGCTCCTGGCTCTTCTCTCCTCACACTGGAAACGGTGTGTGAGAAGGGAAGAGCCGGTAACAACTAGTTACCGGTCTGTGTTTACATTTAGTGATCGGCTGTGAAAGGATCACAGCCGATCACATGGTAAACAGCCGCCGGCCAATGGCTGTTTACCAGTGTTGGTGATGAGCAGTGTGCCCTGTTTAAATGGACGGACGTCATATGATTCCCGCTCAGAACGAGCACCCTGTTGTGTGACATTAGCGAATTAATATTCCCTAATGTCTTCCTGTTTCCCCTTTCGGCCAATCAGGAAGTGGGTCCTGAGACCCCTTTGCCAGGGGGTCCTGAGACCCCATTGGCTGGGGGTCCTGAGACCCCATTGGCCAAGAGGAGAAGTGACGGCTGGGACATGGAGGAGATGGAGGGGGAAAGCCGCCGCCACAGCCGTGACCTGCATGGGGTAAGTGCATGGCTGACGGGGGCCCTGGTGGGGGGCCTGGCGTGCCAGAGGGTGACTGAGCGAGCCTGCGATGGGGGGGGTGATGGGTGTGGGTATGGTGTGCAGTGGCAGGCTTGAGCGACAGGAGGTAGGGTTAGTGTGGGGGGGCGGGCTGGATCGACGTGGGGGGGATTTCTGTGGTCAGGTCTGTTTGCCACCCCCCCATCCAATGGAGCACCAGCCGCCACTGGCTGTTTGTGTAGCAATGGGCCGAACACCCCTCGGTTCGGTTCGCACCAGAACTCCCAAACATGTAAAAAGCTCAGATCCGAGCCACAAAGTCTTTTAAAGTTATTGGCCATAAAAAGGGTCTGGGGGCCGGGTACTGCCCTGGGGTACATGTATCAATGCAAATATTGATTTTAATAAAGATTGTTTTTACAGGAGCAGTGATTTTGATTATGCTTAAAATAAAAAAGCATGCAGGCCAGGAAAGGGGGGGGGGGGGTGAGCAGCCCCCCCTCCTGAACCATACCAGGCCATATGATCTCAAATGGGGAGGGATGCTTTGGGGGGGTGGGATCTGGGGGCCCCCTTGTTAAACGGGGCTTCCAAATTCCGATAAGCCCCAGCGCTCATTCGTCCTCCCCCCTTTCCTGGTCTGCCAGGCTGTATGCTCAGATAAGGGTGTGGTATGGATTTTGGGGGGACCCCACGCCATTTTTAAAATACATTTTGGCATGGGGTTCCCTTCAAAATCCATACCAGTCCTTTTTTCAAATTTTTCTATTGCCGGTAATGTTTTTTTTTTTCACTCAGCTGTCAGTAGAGAAGCCCGTTGATAGCTGATGACTCATCCATTGTTAAAGACACAGTGGCCGGCTTCCCGGCATGCTCTTTAACAACCAGCTATTCACTGTGCCCTGACTGGGCAAAGCCTGGCACCTGACCAGCAGTCAGGTGCATTGCTTCAGCCAATCAGGACTCAGAATGCACTGTGAAGCTGTGTGTTGGGCGACCATCCCGACAAGCACCCCGTAAATTCGGGTGTTTGCCGAACTGGCGATTTTCGGGACAGAATCTATGCTCACTCTGAACCGCTCGGCCAACACTATGTGATTTTACCTGAAGAAGAGCTTGTGTCTTACCTGAATATGTGATATACTACTGGTAGCAGTACCAGTAAAAGTTTGTCTTTACCATTACCATGTGGCTGCCAGAAAGTCGACTTGCTGCTAGTTATGATCCTTTATTCAGCAGTTACATTGTTACATTTCTGTTCTGTTTTACAAAGAAAGAACAACACAGTTTGCCCTGATGTTGGCACTAGTGCCTCCATAGGTGTGCGCAGCCTACTGCATTAGGTTGCACCCCAAAGCTCAACCACCCCAGTATCTCACAAAAGTGAGTACACCCCTCACATTTTTGCAAATATTTTATTATATCTTTTCATGTGACAACACTGAAGAAATTATACTTTGTAAAGTAGTGAGTGTATAGCTTGTATAACAGTGTAAACTTTCTGTCCCCTCAAAATAACTCAACAGCCATTAATGTCTAAACTGCTGGCAACAAAAGTGAGTACACCCCTAAGTGAAAATGTCCAAATTGGGCCCAATTAACTATTTTCCCACCCCAGTGTCATGTGACTCATTAGTGTTACAAGATCTCAGGTGTGAATGGGGCGCAGGTCTGTTAAACTGAGCTGCAGCACAGCGGCCAAGACCATATAGTGGTTTAACAGGACAGGTTCCACTCAGAACAGACCCCGCCATGGTCGACCAAAGGAGTTGAGTGCATGTGCTCAGAGTCATATCCAGAGGTTGTCTTTGGGAAATAGACATATGAGTGCTGCCAGCATTGCTGCAGAGGTTGAAGGGGTGGGGAGTCATCCTGTCAGTGCTCAGACCATATGCCACAGACTGCATCAAATTGGTCTGCGTGGCTGTCATCCCAGAAGGAAGCCTCTTCTAAAGATGATGAAAGCCCGCAAACAGTTTGCTGAAGACAAGCAGTGATGTGATGTCATCATGGAGGAGTGGAAGAGGACTCCAGTGGCAACCTGTGAAGCTCTGGTGAACTCCATGCCCAAGGGGGTTAAGGAAGTGCTGGAAAATAATGGTGGCCACACAAAATATTGACACTTTGGGCCCAATTTGGCCTTTTTTTCACTTAGGGGTATACTCACTTTTGTTGCCAGTGGTTTAGACATTAATGGCTGTGTGTTGAGTTATTTTGAGGGGACAGCAAATTTACACTGTTATACTAGATATAATAAAATATTTACAAAAATGTGAGAGGTGGACTCACTTTTGTGAGATACTGTAGGTGTGTATATAAATATATATAATTGTGCTTATATGTTTACATACCCTGGCAGAATTTATGATTTCTTGGACATTTTTCAGAGAATATGAATGATAACACAAAAACTTTTCTTTCACTCACGGTTAGTGTTTGGCTGAAACCATTTATTATCAATCAACTGTGTTTACTCTTTTTAAATCATAATGGCAAAAGACACTAAACAAGTGACCCTGATCAAAAGTTTACATATCCCAGTTCTTAATACCGTGTATTGCCCCCTTTAACATCAATGACAGCTTGAAGTCTTTTGTGGTATTTGTGGATGAGGCTCTTTATCTTCTCAGATGGTAAAGCTGCCCGTTCCTCTTGGAAAAAAGCCTCCAGTTCCTGTGAATTCTTGGGCTGTCTTGCATGAACTGCACGTTTGAGATCTCCCCAGAGTGGCTCAATGATATTGAGGTCAGGAGACTGAGATGGCCACTCCAGAACCTTCACTTTATTCTGCTGTAGCCAATGACAGGTCAACTTGGCCTTGTGTTTTGGATCATTGTCATGTTGGAATGTCCAAGTACGTCCCATGCGCAGCTTTCTGGCTGATGAATGCAATTATTCTTCCAGTATTTTTTGATAACATACTGCATTCATCTTGCCCTCAATTTTGACCAAATTGCCTGTGCCTCTGTAGCTCCCACATCCCCAAAACATCAATGATCCACCTCCGTGTTTCACAGTAGGAATGGTGTACCTTTCATTATAGGCCTTGCTGTCTCCTCTCCAAATGTAGTGTTTATGGTTGTGGCCAAAAAGCTCAATTTTGGTCTCATCACTCCAAATGACTTTGCACCAGAAGGTTTGAGGTTTGTCTCTGTGCTATTTGGCGTATTGTAAGTGGGATACTTTGTGGCATGTGCGTAGTAATGGCTTTCTTCTGGCGACTCGACCATGCATTCCATTTTTCTTCAAGTCCCTCCTTATTGTGCATCTTGAAACAGCCATACCACATGTTTTCAGAGAGTCCTGTATTTCACCTGAAGTTTTTCTTTGCATCCCGAACAATTTTCCTGGCAGTTGTGGCTGATATTTTAGTTGTTCTACCTGGTTTCAACAGAACCCCTGATTTTCCACTTCTTGATTAGAGTTTGAACACTGCTGATTGGCATTCTCAGTTCCTTGGATATCCTTTTTATATCCCTTTGCTGTTTTATACAGTTCAACTCAGAATCCAGAATCATCAGTGCAGGACTGGATGAAAGATGCAAGAGTCTGTCAGGAGTCCAGAAACTCATTGACCTTTTTATATACACACACACTAATTACAAGCAAACAGATCACAGGTGAGGATGGTTACCTTTGAAAAGCCATTCAAACCCCTTTGGGCACTTTCACACTGAGGCGCTGCGGCATCCGCGGTAAAGCGCCGCTAGCAACGCTTTTGGGTTGCTAGCGGGGCAATTTTAACCCCTGTTAGCGGACAAAAAAGGGTTAAAAGGGCCCACGGCGCTTTGCTGGCGCTCCGGCGCCACTGCCTATTGATTTCAATGGGCAGGGGCGCTTTAGAAGCGGTGCATACATCGGTCCTAAAGCGCCTCAAAGATGCTGCTTCCAGGACTTTTTTAAGTGTCCTGCCAGTGCACCGCTCCAGTGTGAAAGCCCTCGGACGCTATTGCGGACGATATTTTTAAAGTGAAAGCCTCAGTGTGAAAGTAGCCTTTGTGTCAACTTGTGTGCATGTTATCAGGCCAAAATCACCAGGGTATGTAAACTTTTGATCAGGGTCATTTGGGTAGTTTCTGTTGTGATTATCATTTAAAAAAAGTAAACACAGTTGAATGATAATAAATGGCTTTAGCCAAACACTAACCGTGAGATAAGAAACGTTTTTGTGTTATCATTCATATTCTCTGAAAAATGGCCAAGAAATCATAAATTCTGCCAGGGTATGTAAACTTATGAGCACAACTCTGTGTGTGTGTGTATTGTGGGAGATTAGCTCATGGGGATCACCTTTGCTGGAAAATAAGGTCAGCGTGCAAACAGTTTCTTTAAAATCTGGTGGGTTGCCAGGTTTATTTAGCAGATGTTTGCACAATAATGAAAACAAACAAAAAATAGTAAAGCAAATCCTTGCCGTCCGGCGCTAAACTATACAGCAGACTTCCTCCCTATATGGTGTGGGGCTGATCACGGACACCCACAAAACATGTGGTAAAGCAAACCTTCTTTTTAAGTCCAAATGGAGCTCTCTCTCAGATTCCCTTCTGAGTCTCAGGCCAGAGCTATCCTGTGCTCTCTTCCTGCTCATTTAACCACTTCAGCCCCGGAAGATTTGGCTGCTCAATGACCAGGCAATTTTTTGCGATACGGCACTGCGCTGTTTTAACTGACAATTGCGCGGTCGTGCGATGTTGTACCCTAACAAAATTGACATCCTTTTTTTCCCACAAATAGAGCTTTCTTTTGGTGGTATTTGATCATCTCTGCGGTTTTTATTTTTTGCGCTATAAACAAAAAAAGAGTGACAATTTTGAAATAAACACAATATTTTGCACTTTTTGCTATAATAAATATCCCCAATTTTTTTTTTAAAAAGCTATTTTTTTCCTCAGTTTAGGCCGATATGTATTATGGCGGACAGATCGGACACTTTTGGCATATTTTTGGGACCATTGGCATTTATACACCGGTCAGTGCTATAAAAATGCACTGATTACTGTGTAAATGTCACTAGCAGGGAAGGGGTTAACAGTAGGGGCGATCAAGGGGTTAATTGTGTGTCCTAGGGAGTGATTCTAACTGTGGGGGGACGGGACTGCCTGAGTGAGGAGACAGATCGTTGTTCATACTTAGTATGAACAACAGATTGCTCTCCTCACCCCTAAAGGAACGGAGATCTGTCTGTTTATATTGACAGATCTCCATTCTGTCTCTGTGCGGAGCGTTCGCGGGTGCCCGGCGGTCATCGCAACCGCCGGGCACGTGCATTGGCTCCCACGTCGTGCCACGTGCCCCCTAGTGGTCAAAAGGGGAACTGACTTAAGGTAACGTTGTTTCGCCCAGGGGAGCAAACCTGCCACAGTACAACTGTGGCGGCTGGTCGAGAAGGGGTTAAATTCCACCTGATCGTGGACTTAAGTGGACTACAACATCCGGACCAGAACCAAGCCTGCCATAGATGCTGGAAAAACCCGGGCTGGATTCTGGTTCAGTCTCTTACAACAGAACGCATGTGAGGTCTGCAAGTGCACGTAGGTCTGTGAGTGGTCTGCAAGTGCACATAGGTCTGGGAGTACCTGTGTATTGTCTTGTTGAGTACCTGTGTATTGTCTTGTTGAGTATCTGTGTATTGTCTTGTTGAGTATTAGTGTCAGGAAGCTAGTTGTCAGGTAATTTGGACAGGGTATAACCCCCAATCCTCATTAAATGTAATAGGTATGATGCCCGGCGGGTGTGGAGAGGCGACTCATTGTACATCTTGCGGCATGTATGCGTTCCTTGATCATCCGATCAACGGTGCATACTGCTGTGCAAAATGTAAGCACATTGTTTCCCTGGAAGCCCAGGTTCTGAATCTGGGGGAGCAACTATCAGCACTGAGAAGTCCCTCCATACTAAAGGAGAGCCAGGAACGTACACGGCAGGTGCCAGCTGGGGCCAGCACAGAGATGACACATAGCGGTGGAGAGCAAAAAGAAAATCCCAAGAAATTCTTTAAGTATGTAAACAGTAAACAAGGGAGGACAGACCATATTGGCCCCAAAAAGAATGAGGAAGGACATCTGGTTACAAAGGATGGTGAGATGGCGAAGGTATTGAATTTATTCTTCTCCTCAGTCTTAATGAGGGAATCGGGGGGCTTCAGTAACCAAAACTGCAGTGTTTATCCTCATGACACATCACAGGAAGCACCTCCATGTTTAACAGAGGACAGAATTAGACTTGGGAGACTTAACAATAATAAATCACCGGGACCAGATGGCTTGCACCCAAGGGTACTTGGGGAACTCAGTCAAGTAATTGCCAGACCATTGTTTCTAATTTTTACTGACAGTCTACTGACTGGAATGGTACCAGCTGATTGGAGAAAAGCCAATGTAGCACCAATATTTAAAAAGGGCCCAAAATACATCCCTGGGAATTACAGACCAGTTAGCCTAACATCCATAGTATGTAAAATCTTGGAGGGGATGATAAGGGACTATATACAAGATTTTAGTAATGAGAACGGTATCATTAGCAGTAATCAGCATGGATTCATGAAGAACCGTTCTTGCCAAACCAATCTATTAACCTTCTATGAGGAGGTGAGTTGCCATCTAGATAAAGGAAGGCCCGTAGACGTGGTGTATCTGGATTTTGCAAAAGCATTTGACACAGTTCCCCATAAACGTTTACTGTACAAAATAGGGTCCGTTGGCATGGACCATAGGGTGAGTACCTGGATTGAAAACTGGCTACAAGGGCGTGTTCAGAGGGTGGTGATAAATAGGGAGTACTCAGAATGGTCAGGGGTGGGTAGTGGGGTTCCCCAGGGTTCTGTGCTGGGACCAATCCTATTTAATTTGTTTATAAACGATCTGGAGGATGGGATAAACAGTTCAATCTCTGTATTTGCAGATGATACTAAGCTAAGCAGGGCAATAACTTCTCCGCAGGATGTGGAAACCTTGCAAAAAGACCTGAACAAATTAATGGGGTGGGCGACTAAATGGCAAAGGAGGTTCAATGTAGAAAAATGTAAAATCATGCATTTGGGTGGCAAAAATATGAATGCAATCTATACACTGGGGGGAGAACCTCTGGGGGAATCTAGGATGGAAAAGGACCTGGGGGTCCTAGTAGATGATAGGCTCAGCAATGGCATGCAATGCCAAGCTGCTGCTAATAAGGCAAACAGAATATTGGCATGTATTAAAAGGGGGATCAACTCCAGAGATAAAACGATAATTCTCCCGCTCTACAAGACTCTGGTCCGGCCGCACCTGGAGTATGCTGTCCAGTTCTGGGCACCAGTCCTCAGGAAGGATGTACTGGAAATGGAGCGAGTACAAAGAAGGGCAACAAAGCTAATAAAGGGTCTGGAGGATCTTAGTTATGAGGAAAGGTTGCGAGCGTTGAACTTATTCTCTCTGGAGAAGAGACTCTTGAGAGGGGATATGATTTCAATTTACAAATACTGTACTGGTGACCCCACAATAGGGATAAAACTTTTTCGCAGAAGAGAGTTTAATAAGACTCGGGGCCACTCATTACAATTAGAAGAAAAGAGGTTTAACCTTAAACTACGTAGAGGGTTCTTTACTGTAAGAGCGGTAAGGATGTGGAATTCCCTTCCACAGGCGGTGGTCTCAGCGGGGAGCATTGATAGCTTCAAGAAACTATTAGATAATCACCTGAATGACCGCAACATACAGGGATATGTGAGGTAATATTGACACAAAATCACACACATAGGTTGGACTTGATGGACGTGTGTCTTTTTTCAACCTCACCTACTATGTAACTATGTAACTAAGTGACAATCCGCAACGTGTGGCATGGGATGTGGGAAGTAACAATCTGCGACGTGTGGCATGGGACATGGCAAGTGACAATCTGCAACGTGTGGCATGGGACGTGGCAAGTGACAATCTGCAACGTGTGGCATGGGACGTGGCAAGTGACAATCTGCAACGTGTGGCAAGTGACCATCTGCAACGCGTGGCATGGGACGTGGCAAGTGACAATCTGCAATGTGTGGCAAGTGACAATCTGCAACGTGTGGCATGGGACGTGGCAAGTGACAATCTGCATCTAGTGACAGGCAAAATGGCAAGTGGCAAACCGCAACGTGTGGCAGGTGACAGTGGCAAGTGACACACTCGGGGCTCCCACTGATTCTGCATTATGGTGAGTTGAACTATTTCTTTTTTTATAACAATGTAATAATAGTAATAATGCGCTTCAATCATCCTGACACCATAACAACCATGGTGCCGTGATGATTGAACCGCTAACACCAACCATTTCCCCATTAAATTTACCCCAAAAAAAGTATTTTCTGGCAGTGCCCCTCCCGAGACTAGGCTCTGGATCCGCCCCTGCTTTCAGCGCTCTCGAATTTTCAATGACAATTGTGCGGTCATACAATACTGTACCCAAATAAAATTTTTAGCATTTTGTTCACACAAATAGAGCTTTCTTTTGGTGGTATTTATTCATGACTCCGTTTTTTATTTTTTGTGATATAAGCGAAAAAAGAGCGGAAATTTGGAAAAAAAAAAATATTTTCTTCTTTCTATTTTAAAAGAAATCCAATAAAATCGAATTTAAGCCAAAATGTATTCTGCTACATGTTTTTGGTAAAAAAAATCCCGTTAAGTGTATAATAATTGGTTCGTGTGATCACGGACAGATGTATGCAAATGATCATGTACAGATGTGCGCAGGTGATCACGGACATATGTGTGCAAATAATCTTTGGGACATGTGATTTTACTGTTACATAGGGGGGAAACAGGTGTTTTTTACTATGTGGGGACATGTGTGTTAACTTCGTGTGTTTACACTGTGGAGACACTAGACTGGTGATCAGTGAGTAAAAAGCTGTAAAAAACAGCTCATACTCACTGATCACCAGCCAGCTGCAGCGATCCGCTCTCCTCTCCTCACTGACAACTTCTGTGTGAGGAGAGGAGAGCGCCAATCACAGAGCCCCCCTGACGATTGGAGATGCGCCGTGTCCGGGTGACACGAGCGCATCGGGATTGCGCCACTGCCGCATGCGCGCGATCCCGCTCTTTCTGAGGGACATTCCTGAACGTCCACTCAGATGGAGAGAGCGCCCACCCGGCCGTTTATGTACAGTGGCTGGGTGGGAAGTAGTTAATAATGGGTAAATATTAATATATTAATAATGATACTTTGCTCCACTCTTCAAGAGGTTGGATTTTCCTGGTCAATTTTTTCTATTTCTTTGTTCATTAGTTTTCTGTTTTTGATTTTGTCCTTGTACAATTTTCCTTTGTTTTGGAGATTATATATTTTTTATGGTGTTTTTTTTCTTTTGTTATTGAATTTGTGTGTCAGGTACACCTAGGACATTTTTTAATAAATCTGTCTGTATTAATACTATATTTGTGATGAATTGTTTGTATTATTTGGTGTTTTTTGTAGCTATAGCAGGTTGCTGGCTTTATATGAATAGTTCCATTTTTTCTCCACAAGATGCCGCTGTTGGCAGCGTGTCATTAGTTCATGCTTTTTTTTCTCTTTTGAAAGGCTTTTATTAGTTTCAGTTGTTCGTTTCAGGTGCGCTCACTTGTAATTAATATACATTTGTTTCAGAGCAGGCCCTGGCACTATATATTCTCCTCAATGCGTAATGTTCGTCACTCGGCCCATCCTATACAAAACAATAGCTGTCTATGTTTTGTATGAAAGTAATTGTAGCCATTTTTTAAATTAAACTCTTTTACATCATGATGGGCTTCACTATGGGAGTTTTCCTTGTTTTTTTATTGTTTTTTTTTATTGTGAGTTTCCTCTATATGATCTGTAATCCATGTGACGGTTACCCTCCTGGATAAACTTGCTGCTGCTTGTTTGTCCATTATAATTTGTGGTCCTGGACATCTGGTAAGAAGCCTGAGTGTGAGGGTGTTGCTGGTGACAGATACTTTCACTCTGCAGGGATAATTTCTTCATTGGATTGTTTTGCATTTATGGACTGTTTATGATTTTTTTTGGTGTTACATTATTAAGATTGAGTTCTATTTTGCGCATGGACACTTTCATAATTTTTTTTTGTACAGTTGAATGTTATAAATTGCATTATTTGGAGCGCTGCTTATTTTCTCTTCTTATTATATATCAACTGGTATCATGGTTTGTTAAGAGGCTGCTTATTTTCCTTATTTACACCGAGCGCAGATTTTACGCTCTTTTACAACAAACCTGTTATACTTACCTGCTCGATTGCACTCCTGGTTCCTCCCATATGCTGAGTGTCCACCACAGCAAGCCTATTACTATGGGGGCAATCATACAGGCTTGCGGCTCTGTGTGTCCATAGATACACAGAGCATGATTCAGCCATGCCCCTAATCCCTCCTTACCGGCTGTTTTAAAAGCAGCGGGAGCCAATGTCTCTGAGCCTATAAAGAGGGAGAGCTGAGAGAGCCACTATTCTTGTGCACAGGGCTGGATAGAAACTAGGCTCAGTATGGGAGGTGGGGTTGCACTCAGAAGGTTTTTTTACCACAATTAGAGCTTTCTTTTGTTGGTATTTGATCACCTCTGCGTTTTTTGTTTTTTTTTGCGCTATAAAAAAAAATTGGGTGACAATTTTGAAAAAAAAAACAACAATATTTTTTGCTATAATAAATATCCCCCAAAAAAATCAGTTTAGGCTTCTCTCTTATACTCATTTGTGACATGACGCTACTTGTATATCAAGACATCGCTTGTATATCAAGTCAAACTTTATTTAAAAATTTAGCTTGTCTTGCAAAATGCTCTCAAACCAAGTTACTCTCAAACCAAGGTTTTACTTTATCAACAACACAGGTCATACCAAAGAAACCTTGTAGGAGGCTGGCCAGCCTATGTTTCTAAGTTTTTTGCCGTAGCTATGCCTACAGTGCAGTGGGTTAGACACCAATCAGGAAATGCAGCAAAGAGCTTCCTCACATTTAGAGTGAGTCATATCGGGCTTACTCATGGATGGTGGCAGTGAGGAGGAAGAATGCTGTCATAACATTCAGGAGGAGGAGTGTAGCAAAAATAAAAAAGCTGTGTGCCCTTCTGCAGCACATTAAAATGCTGAGATTGGATGCACACAGGCTAAAAGCCTAGTGTATAAAGGGCCTTTTAGTATATAGGTCCAATCTTTTGGGAATCACAAACGTGCCTATCACTAGTTCCTGTATAGCAGCCAGACAAATTGTAACAGGTAATACAAACCAGATAGAAAGATATCATGTGTCTGTTATGATCTTTCAGGTCTTTTAGTAAATAACGTTGGTCTATGGAAATGTACAGTAACTAATACATTAGCCCAGCTAAGGGAGTGCACAGTGGAAATTTTGCATTTCATTCAATGTTATGGTTTGGCAAGCACTCCTAAATGATACACGGGTCACCAGCATCTTTCTTGTTTAAACTATAAACAGAAAATTGCTGCCTCCTGTCATTTCAAGTATAGCTGAAACTTAAACCAGATTAGGCCTGTTGAAACTATGCATGCACATGGTGCCAACCACGCGTGTTTATTTACTGAAAACACCACTAATAAAAGCTGGAAGGAAATGCTTTACCTTTTGTTGGAACATTAAAACTTGTTTTTTTTTTTTCTTTTTCTTTTACACAGGTGTTTGATATTTAGGGAGCTGAGAGTGGAACATGCACATGTAATCTTTAATAGTAGGTGCTTCTGGTAGAGCTGATCGCACATTATTAAAAAGGCTTTTACAGCCAAGTAACAAAAACAGCAGACATGCTTCTTTTAAAAGCTGTTTTCTAAAAGCACAGGTACTTCTGTCAATAGTGTGAGTCTCAGACATTTTACAGGTTTAAAATTGCAAAAAAGAGTGTGAGTTTTCCTCTATGGAATACACCTTGACTGTATTGATGACAGCAGTATGCAATAGTCACTCATTCCTTCAAAATCTGACTCGCACATCTCAGTTTGCTCATTTCTACTAATGATATATTGGTAAATAAAACATAGGAATAATGTTGGGTGACAAAAAGACAAATTAGAGGGTGTATTTGGTATGAACACTACTTCGAGCTCTATAACTTATGCTCCACTGCTTATTACCTTTAGGCGCCATTCACACTTTTGCGACTTGTCAAGCAACTTTGGACATCAAAGTTGCATGACAAGTCTTTCCTCATATTTTCCAATGATTCATATATGAGTGACTTAAAGTTTCAACAAGTTCAAAGTATTTCATGCACTACTTTGGTCCAACTTTCAAGAAACTTGAGGGCCATAAACTTCAATTTTAACACTCAGAGGTTGCACAAAAGTCGTACCTGAATCGTATACAATGCAAATTGTTTGCTACAGTTGTCCATTATCACTGGTCAAAGCCAGTGGTGGCTGGTGGGTTTATTTTTGAGCCGCCGGTGGAGTGGCACTACCCCCCTCCTGCGGCACTAACGCACTCCCCCACTACCACCCGCTGTCCTTACCTTGGATGTGAGCGGTGAGAGCGTGGCGGGCTCGGGGAAAGCTGCTCCGATGTCCTCACCTGAAGCAGCTTTTGTGGTGTCTCCTCTCTCCTCCTCCCAGCGCTAGGCATCCAATAGGATTGCCAGACGTTTTGGCCAATCGGGAAACCGGTTTCATACCTGCTTCCTGATTGGCTGGGAGGAGGATCAGTGTTGCTACAGCGAATTTTCATTCATTGTTGCAACACACCTGGGTGGGCTCCAGAGGCAATGCTCTGCGTCCCGAGTCCACCCTATTTTAAAGCCTATTAGAGCCTATGGCTCTAATCAGTGCTTAAAAAAAAAAAACCCTGGCTGCTGTAATTCATATGCCTGGTGACCCGAAAGGGGCCGGACACATGAATAGGGGGCGGCCATGGATAGATTCATGCTATGCATGAATCTATCTATTATGCATAAAGGGGGTGGCGGCGCCCCTAATGGAGAGGCCACCCCTGGTCAAAACCAAAGTTGTATCCAAGTTGCACCCATCCAAAGTTGCATCAAATACGCTTTTAGGCTGCTTTAAAATTTAAAGTGTGAAAGAGCCCTTGGTAGTTATTTTCTGATGAAGTTTTTTTATGTAAGCAATGGTTTTCCAGGTTCCACAGAAAGTTCTTTTGGTGCATTATAGAGATTAGGCATGGTGACTGGAAAAAATAAAGAAAAATGTACGCTTCAGGGTTTCAGTGGAAGAAGTCACTACAAATAACCTAATAGGATGTGTCTTGTTTACCAATAAACAACAAATGACCTGCAGTACCACACTTAAGACAGGTATAATCTGCAGATTAATTTAAAATAAAAATAAGAGGACACAATAACCGTGTGTATTAACCACTTGCTTATTTGGCACTTAAACCCCCTTCCTGCTCAGACCAATTTTGAGCTTTCAGCGCTGTCACACTTTGAACGACAATTGCGCGGTCACACAACACTGTACCCAAAATACATTTTTATAATTTTTTCCCACAAATAGAGCTTTCTTTTGGTGGTATTTGATCACCTCTGGGTTTTTTATTTTTTGTTAAAATTTTTTTTAAAAAGACCAAAAAAAAAAAAAATACAAAACCATTTATTTTGTTATTAAATTTTGCAAACTGGTATTTTTTCTCCTTCATTGATGTACGCTGATGAGGCTGCACTGATGGGTGCTGATAAGGAGGCACTGAAGGGCACTGATGGGTGGCAGTGATGGGCACTGATCGGCACTGGTAGGTGACACTGATAGGCAGCACTGCTAGGTGGCACTGATTGGCACCACTGATGGGCATTGATAGGTGCCACTGATATGCAAAAATGGTGGGCACTTATTCGTGGCACTATGGGCACTGGCATGTGGCACTAGTGGGCACAGATGAGATGGCTGTGCATCTTCCTCTTCGGGACTGATGTCCCTTGCACAGAAGCCGGTGATCGTTTTTTTTCTCCTCACGCTGATCTGTGATCACCCGAGTCTCATTGCAGGAGGCGCGCGGGAAGGACGTCTATTGATGGCCTCCCAGCAAAGAAGGTCCATGCTGTAGCCGTCATTCGGCTATAGCACGGATCTGAAGGGGTTAAACAAGTACACTTTATATAAGAAACAATATTGCACTCACAATAATTCTTTAGA
Organism: Lithobates septentrionalis; assembly: GCA_037952835.1. NCBI lineage: Eukaryota > Metazoa > Chordata > Amphibia > Anura > Ranidae > Lithobates > Lithobates septentrionalis. The sequence continues at coordinate 2,663,860 of JBBDGP010001188.1, forward strand.
AGTAGCGCATGCAGAAAGCAGAGAGAAGATTTTTATCTAGGAGCACTCCATGGTCATTTGCAGGGCTGTGTATCCACAATAGAGGCGAAGGACCCTGCCTCTGTTCCCCTATTATTGATGCCCACTGATGCAGACAAAGCTTTTGATCAGGTCGATTGCTGATTCTTAAAGCACATTCTTAATTACATTGGGATAGGTAATAATATGCTAAAGTGGATTAAAGTAGTTCTAAACCTCAGACATGAAATATAAACAAGACACATCACTCTATAGTGTGTTACAGCACTACGTGTCATTCTGCTGCTTTGTTCCGCCCTATCTGCAAGAATCACTTCTGACAAGTTTTCCTGACACCAAGAGAAAAATGGTGACGGGGGGGGGGGGGACCTCCAGCTGATTGACAGCCTCTGCTATGTTCCTGGGTGCTGTCTGGAAGGGGGTGTGTCCCTTCCTTCCAATCAGCTTCCAAAAGCTCTCCTCACTGAGCTCTGCTCATTGAGGACTGCAGATAGACAGGTACAACTATAGGAGAATTTGTTTCATCTCTGTGTATAACCTGAGGCCAGTCACTTCACTGGGTATATGTAAGGGTATACAACTACCTTAATGCTTTATATGCCTACTCTGTTGCCAATGTGAAGATCAATGAAGCTCCCTCGTTGGAGTTTATGCTGCCAAATGGAATCTGACAAGGTTGTCCATTTTTACTGCTCATTGTTATTCCTACTCTAGAGCCTGTTATATCCATAAGAATCCAGAAATTATCAGAGTAGACGTTAACGTGGCACCTCATAAAGTTGCAGCCTATGCAGACGACTTACTCTTCTTTATTACCAAACCCAAACTAACAATATAAAATCTCTTACATGCACTGGAAACATACTATAGGCTGTCTAATTATAAGATATAAATCTAACAAAATGTGAAGCGTTGGAGGTTAATTTACTACCCAGGGGGCGCCAGAGTCTCCAAGGTAATTTCCCATTTAAATTTGCCTCTGGAAAGCTTAAAGTGTAAGGAAATACTTTTCTATTTTTCACCCCCATTCCATCATAAACCACAATATACTGTTTTATACTTTTTTTTTCCTAAATAAATAGTCCTCCTGTCACATGATCTTGGGGCCTTGGATTTATTTCCACTGTGCGTGTCCACCGCCTCCTAATGCCATCATAACCAAAAGTGATGTAACCAAGTGGCTGACATGAACATTTTGGGCTAGTGCTGTCACTTCTGGAACTGAGGCACCATTTTGCCTGTTGCTTGGCGGCATTTCTATAGCAATAGGACACCAGGTAGACTCCTGTGTTGCCTTTACAATTACTGAAGCAGAGATGCGGCTGTATGAGAATGTAAATTATCGTATGGCGATTCTCACTCCCAAATAAAACCCTCACACACACATCTCAATATGTGTACATATGTCTATGTGAGTGTGTGTTAGTGTGTGGTGCTTATCTATGGCTGGCAGGGATGGGAGTTGGACTGCGTGGGATGGGGGCAGGGCTACTTGACCGACAACAATTTAGGGAAGTGCCAAATCCAGCTCAACAGGCAAATTGTTGTCGGTACAGAACAGGAGACAGCTAATTGTCTAGATTAGAAACAGTAGTATAAGCTAGACAATCAGCAATTCACAAAATGCATAATATCAAAGTTTAAGCTATTTTACATAGTAATCATGGGCAAATTTTCATTTTTGAATGGAATAACACTTTAAGTATTTAGGTATTTTCTTAACCCCACTCTTCCGCAAATCTTCAAAGAGAATATTCCTTCACTACTCACAGCTACCCGCAGAGACTTAAATAAATGGTGATCCCTTTCTCGCACCTGACTTCGAAAAAATGGCTTCTTAAAAATAAATATACTTCCCTGGTTGCTTTACCTTCTGCAAACTCTCACAATCTCCATCCAGCCCACTTTCCTGCTCACGGTCAGTAGAGAATTCTCACAGTTCGTATACACAAATTGTGCCCCAGGATAAAAGCTGAAACTTTTAGCTACCCAAAGCTTTGAGGTGGCATGGTTTCCCTGATTCAATATGTTACCACCAGGCAACTCACTTAACCAGGATTTTGTATTGGTGTAAACATGCCAAGACCAAAAGCTGGGTAAATTTGGAACAACCTATATCCTCTCTACTTCCTCAAGCGCTCCCTTGGTTGCCTGGCCCAAGGCCAACTTTTAATAGGGATCATCCATCTATAGGTCCGTGTTACCAGTAATTGGCAACCCTAATTTTGCCCCAGGTTGCTAAGGCCCTAAATTACATCAATTTTTTATATACAAACATTTTCAGACTGATAGGCTTCAGAGAAGCTGGTAGTTGGGAAAACATACCTGTAATCCAATTGATGACAGACCACTGTTGCCTATCCTGTAGGCATACCGAATCAGATTTTTTTTTTTACTCTTTATTCATCTTTTGAATGCAGCTTCAAGAAGCCTACCCCACTCAGACATGACCTTTCTGCTGCCTACCACCCCCCCCCCCCCCGAAAATGATGTGCCCCCTCTCTTGTCTGAATGGGAGAAAGATCTGAAATGACCACATTTTATTACTTTTTTGCACATAAATGTTCTATATCCTCCAGGCTTCAAGAGTCTGTCTATAAATTGTTAATCAGTTAGTACAGGGTAGCTGTGAGATTACATTTAATGTTCCTTGATGTTAATCCTAATGCTGAAGATGTGGAGACCATAAAGGTACGCTATTCGATATATTCTGGTCTTGTCCAGGGATTCATCCTTTCTGGATCAAGGTGTGATTTGATCTTGGAACTTACAGGCCTATCCTTTGCAGGCAGCCCTTTTGCATGTCTCCTACATCTCAGCTCGTTGAGAAAATGGAAACAATGTCACTTCCTGGTAATTCATCTTTTAAATGCTGCTAGGACCTTTATCCCAGCCAATTGTAAATCTACCCTAACCCTCACGGTCGGTCAATAGGCTAGAGCAGTAAATGACATAATGAACATGAAGGACCTCACTCTGTCTCTGAGAAAACAGGGACTGCCTTCATAAGACGTGCTACTACTGGACCCAATTGAAATCCTCCGATACCTATAAAAAAATATTCACAACTTGCCCCGCTTAGGCAGTTCACATTTCTCTCCCTACCTTTTTCCTATTCTCCACCCCCCCCCCCCCTTTTTTTCTTCCCCATCTACTTCTTTTTCTCCTATATGTTCTTTCTTTCCCTCCTTAGTTCTTGTTCCTATTTGTTCCTATTGTTCCTATTTGTTATATTTGAAGATTTTGTGTGCATTTTTTTCACTTTCCCCACTGGCGAATCTCTTTTCCTTTTTCACTTGCAAGCCTTTAATTTGGGGTTCATTCATTGGCAGTTCTCTGTTGATTGCTTGCATGTGAAATAAAGGCAGTTACGCTGTACACTGTGAACTGTACACCCCAGTTGTGGTACCTCTGTTTTGATGCATTTCTTAGCACATTTCTGTGGTTGTAAACAAAGAATTGGAAAAAAAAAAAAAAAGAAGTGAGGGACCTGCTGGAAGATGGGATGCAGCAACATCCTTGCAGCAATAATGCTAGCATCCTTTTTCAGGTGTGAGGAGTTGCTAGGTAATGCATTTTGGGTGCCGTTACCCTTTTGCCAAGTCTAGATATCACCGGGGATGTAGGAATTTTACCCACCACCAATTTATATCTTCATAAAAGCAACTGCCACCATGAGGAATGGAAAAGGAACATCGCAAAAAGAAAAATTTAGTAAAATAAATTATATTTTGGAGAAAGATGATATCTCTGTCATATTCTTAACCAAAAGTTTTTATAAAAAGGTGATTTCAAAAACATAATAGAAGACGTGCATAAAGGGTTCCCTAGTCCTCCCCCCCCATCCCCAAAAAATGTGGGGTAAAATGAATTACCAAATAAAATACTCTGCATCATGTCATAGAAAAGGTTATTAGGAAAAATTGGTACATACTTAGGCAAGGCCCCAAATTAGATCCTACAACTTCCTGATAGACCTTGGATAATATAATGCTCCTAATACGGCAAGCAAAATTGCACCAAGTAAATTTTAAAACTTTTTTAGATGAAAACATAGTCTAGTCATAGTCAAAGTCTACCAACGAAGAACACAGATGTGTCTGGTCTGACGTGTTTTTTTGTGATGTTCTCAATAAGATGAAACAAAGCTTCTTAGATCATAGTGGTCCAAATCACTTTACCTTAAAGCTTAAGAAAACCACAGTACAGTGTGTCTCACGCTTTTTGCAATTGAGAATATTTCAAACAAAAAAATACAATCAGAAAGGTTTAGAAAATTGTGCAGCCAGGAACATTTCTGGATTTTTAATTCTAGAATGAACCACTTGCCTACTGGGCACTTTTACCCCCTTCCTACCCAGGCCAATTTTCAGCTTCCAACGCTGTTGCACTTTGAATGACAACTGCGTGGTCATGCAGCACTGTATTCATATACATATTTTAACATTTTTTTCACACAAATAAAGTTTTCTTTTGGTGGTAATTACCACTTTTTTTTTTTGCTAAACAAACAAAAAAAATACCAAAATTTGTGGAAAAAATTTTTTTTTCTCAGTTTCTGTTATAACATTTTTCAATCATAACTTCAAACATAATTTTTTCTTATTTTTTGATGAGACTGCACTTATGGGCACTGATAGGCAGCACTGATGGGCTGCACTGATGGGCACTGATGAGGTGGCACCGATGAGGCAGCACTGATGAGCCTGCACTGATTGGTGGCACTGATGGGCAATAATAAACGGCACTGATAAGGAGGCACTGATAGGTGGCACTGATGTACACTGATTGGCAGCACTGTTGGGGTTGCACTGATGGGTCCTGATTATCAGTGTAGTTGTCCCATGTCACAATTGCCAGCTACTGGCTCTGCCTCTCCTCACGCTGTGAGCATGAGGAAAATAATAACCGTCAAGTGCGTTTATATCATGATCAGCTGTGATTAGACACAGCCGATCATGTGGCATGCGTGGCAAGAATGGGAGGACATCATATGACATTCTCACAGAACTAGAGCGGTCCCGCCTGGCTGTCATTTGACTATAAGTGTAATTGTAGTCAAAGTGTAATTAAACATGTCATTAAAAACTATCAATAAATACTGTACTACATGCTGTTCATATTCACTTAGTCACTATGGGATTTTTTTTCTGAATTCTGAAACAAACCTGAGCATTTCCTCTCTATCACATCTGAGCAGCCCATTTGACTATAGAGTGACACATGTGGGTGTATACACGCTGCTAAATGACAGCCCAACCCCTCCCTCCTCCTCCATGTCCATTAACCAGCTAAACAGAATGAGGGTGGGATATACATTACATCTTGATTGATGGAGGCTTCACCTCCCTGTTATTCTAAGACACAGAATGGAGGGGCGTGACACAGCCTGTGACTGGCAAAAAATCCACCCACATCATGTTATTACTAAAACATAATAAAGAAAGCATGTGACCAGTAGCAAAAGGACTAGAAGCTTCTCTTGCCACTGTTTCTCTACAGACAGGCTGGGAATGAGCTGGGTCATGTGACAGCTGTATATTGATTAGGAAAAAAGGTACTTACAGTAGATTAATTTTAAATTAAAATACTTAAAACCCCATCATTCACATACAGAAAGAGAAGGGATCATGTAAATTAAACAATGTGTGTGTTTAGTATCACTTTAAAAGAGGAACTGGACATTCATGTGATTCTATGGCTTTTTTTTTATATCATACAGTAGAGGATAAGATTTCCTAACATTTGAGCCCAGTCTTGCCACACAGAGTTAATCCATCTCTGAGCAATCCTCTTTTATTGTTCAGTGAGATAAATCTTGACAAACTGAGAAAAACTTTGTCAAATCCTCCCCCTTGCTGTGAGTGACAGGTGATTTACATATCTCGTGCTTCAGCCTAAGACACATGCAGTATTTTTTAATTCCTTCCCACTCCTTTCTTCAGCAGCTCTGCAAGGATTGCCTGTTCCACACCTCAGCATGATTTGGCATGCTGAAGTCATGTGGTTACTTTCCTGTCTTTTCACTGGATGTTAGAGATCATAGCAGAAGTTCAGTGTAAGAAATACACAGGAGAAAATGCATATTGACAAGGGAAGTGTAGAGGAGGGTGGGGAGTCTACTGACATCACAACTCCACCCACTGAGCTCCAGACAACAGACCCACCCACAGAATATGCAGTTTTTCGGTTCTCATAACAGACAGAGGGGAGACATTTTACAGGTAAAGATACATGCAGGAGGCATGTATATCCTTAGAGATAACTCCTATGGCAGTGGTTTAGAAAGGATGACATTGGGTTTACATCCACTTTAAGTTCTTTTCAAATTTGATGTTCCTAGTACATACACACATCAGTAATGATGATGTGGTATTTTTCATCTAGTTATATTTTTTCTACATTTTGATCTAGTTCTTTTAGATTTTACTTCATCATACAATGTATCTCTTAGTATGTGCATCTGTATCTGCTTATATTTACAAATTATTCTATGTACTTTGTTTACCTCTAGTGGCTTTTTTTTCTACCTCCTAGTATATTTACCTTTCGCCCTATTCACCTTTTTATTAAGCCTATTTTTGTTTGGACATTGTTGCAACCCTACCCATTGTAAATATTTTCTTCCTATAGGCATACTAGAACAAGATTTTGTTTATGCTTATACGATAAAATTAATAATACATGGTGATACACTGGATATTATTGATGTAAATAGGCAGGCTTTATATTAATAGTGTTACTTTCTCATCTACTTTTTATTTATGCATAATTATTGATATCAGTTTTACTTATTCTCCAGGCCATCCTTTTGTGTATATACTGTATATTGCATTTTTCTACATATTTTTTCATATATTTTTTTATTTTGTTCTCTATGATATTTAAAATGTAGATTCTAAGTTATACACACTGTGATGTTAACTACCTCTTATGTTTTATTTAAAACAGTATAACTTAAATATCAGCTGCTTCCCACTGCTTTAGTTTTATAGCCTACATAGCCTAGCAATTAAAAGCTGAGTTCACTTTTGGAGCATGTTACACATTACACCTGTATTTAGGGTGTAAATTGTAACATGCTCCAGAACCTTCCTGTGCACCCCCTGAACCCATGAACAGGGGTGGGGTTTCCTTTCACCTGCACCTGCTGTCACATTTCAAAATCCATGCGACAGCATGTCTGTATCATTCATTCACAGCAGCTTTGAATGAATGAATGACAAGTCCCGTTTTCCACCGCGCCAGACATCTTGTAGTTCACATTGAAGTACGGGGGTGCTGATGAGTGCCAACGTAGTTAATTGACGCTTCCTTCTGCTTTCTAAAAGGGAGGTATGAGAAAGAAAGCTGGAGTAAGTATCTGCAAAAAAACTGATTGTGGTGCAGTGCAAGCTTCTGGGGGAAGAAACAATAAATGCTAATTTTTTTCTGAAAAATATGTGCATTTATAATTTTTTCCTCAAAGTTGAACTTCGTCTTTAAGACCGCCTGTGGCACCAGTAGCTCTATAAAAAGTTTACATCCTCCATGACATCTTGACAAAGGAGGAGAAGCCCTTTGTTGTCTAGTAACACCTGACACCTCAATAATTCCACTTTTAGGCCTCATGCACACAGGACATTTATTTAACTCTCCTAGAATCCAGCAGCATTTTTGCAGAAAAAAAGTCTGACGCTTGTAAAGTGTCTAAAGCTTTTACAGGCGTCAAGCTCTTGGACGTTAATTAATTTAATTGGGCAGAATAAATAATTAATTCTGGTCATTGAAATGAATTAATGCTCAAGCACTAACGTTTAGCAGTTTTTAGAAGCTGTTAGCAGCTTCTAGCAGCTCTTAGTAGCTTCAAGTGTTTTTTCTGCCCACACTCTGCTGCTTTTTTCCTGCCTCTAAAAGCTTCTGCCACTAAAGGCTGCTAAAAGCCTATGTGTGCATGGACACATAGGCTAACATGGAGGGGCATTTAGAGGCAGAAAAAAAAGGTCAGATGTCCCTAGGAGCAGCAGTAAAAATGTCTAGTGTGCATGAGGCCTTAAAATGGATCTTCTCCCTCTAAATAGAGTTCTGTCCTATCCACTTCTTCTCTATGCAAATAGATCTGTCTTTTTTTTTTTGTTTACCTTTTTTTTTTTCTTGTAAAGTGTCTGGCCCCACCCCTCCATTCACATCACCATAGGTTAGTGAAGTGCACAGTGCTCATGGTGTCTCCTGGGATATGCATGTCACATATACCAGAAGGCATAGTTCTTCATCCACAAAGGAGGAGGGGGTAGGCCTAGCGGTGCATCATCGGAAGCCCCGCCAGCAGATCCCGGAAGAGCCGACAGCCTATCAAAGAAATGGAAAGCAATATGGCAGTTCAGGACATGATCAGTGACAGAACAGAATCACAGTAGGACAACGTTGGATCCGCTGGTTGGGTGAGTATCTGAACTTTGCAGAACACACCAGCCGGTAAGCAGGGGTTTAAAAGAAGTGTGTGTGTGTGTGTGTGGAGGCAGAAAATCCACACAGGGAAAAAGCTATATGTTCAGCTATGTCTTGGAATACCGATTCCTGAATGGGAGTGTCTGTATTCATTCTAATTAGCTGATGTGCTTGCAGTCTTCTAATAAGGAAAGCTGTAATGTTTGCATGCCTTTAGAAATAATTAACCCTTAGAGTATCTCACCAAAAACCTAATTCCTATTGCAAAGGAGGCCTAAAATTTTACTTTTACTTCTTTGTGCGGATTTCTGAGAAAATCAGTAAGCCAATCACACAAGCAGGAAATTACATTTCTGCAGAAGTTCTGTACATAAACGTCAGTTCCACTCTCTCTGTTCTGTACAGCTGATGTCGCCAGTCGCCGCCCGGGAAAGGCGGCGGTAGGAGGGAGGTAGTGTCAGAGAGGTTACCTGGTTGGGCGCCGGGGCGCGCCGGGGCGTGTTGGCGCTCGCGTTCCTGTCCGTGCTGGGGCGCGTGTCCCTGGGGGCGCTGGTGTGTCTGGGCTGGCCGACCGTGGCGTGCGAGGTGGCGTCCGGGCGTTCGTGCGTACGCGCGTTCGCGCTAGCGCGCGTTCGCGTTAGCGCGCGTCCGCCTGTGAGCGCTGCTTGTGTTGCGACCCGGTTCGGTGGGCGTGCACGCCGGTGTCGGGGGCGCGCTCGGGCGCGTGCGGGGGCGCGGCGCGCTTTGGCGAACCGGCGCGGCGCGCTTTGGCGAACCGGCGCGTGCACGCGCGCGGCGTTTTGGCGCCAATCGGCCTATTTAAGGTTTGCCTCTATGCTGACCCAGTGCTGCCTGATCAAACAGCTCCGTACCGTGTCCGTGATCCTCCTGAGTTCCTGTTTCCCTGTTGTGCTTATCTGTTGTGACCCGGCTACCCCTTGGACTACCTCTGATTGCTGCCTGAACCCGACCCCGGCTTGTCTGACCTTGTCTCTGCCTCATCCTCTTGTACCTCTGCTGCCAGCCCGTTGCCGACCTCTGCAAGTGTATGACCAGCCTGATCCGTTCCTGCCCAGCATCTACTCCACCTAGTCTGAAGACCTACCGGTGCTTGCCAGACCATTGTGCTCCAGGACCCTACTACAGGCCCTCATACCACTCCGCATTCGTGACCTCCTGTCTTCTCTATCAGGGGTCCCGAATCGGATACGTAAGGGAGCCTACCCTCTGCCCAAGCGGACTCACCTGTCTGGTAAGTGTGGGACCTGACAGTATCAGGCAGCCATGACTGAGTCCGGGCAGGGGGCCTCCCCCATGGATGAACTGTGCAGGCATCTAGCGGGCCTCACTCAAGCCGTTAAAAGTCTGCAAGAAGGCTACACCAGATTGGAAGGGCAGGTCCAGGCCCTCTCAGCCTCTCCTTCAGGAGCAGCGTCCAATTCGGCTTCGGCACCCTCTGTAGTGATGCTTCCACCTGAGCCCAGAGTACCTCCACCCGAGAAGTTTTCAGGAGATCGCAGCAAGTTCCAAGCGTTCCGCAACGCTTGCGAACTGTATTTTGCCCTGCAACCCCGTACATTCTCCCTGGAAGCTACTAAAGTGGGGTTCATCATATCCTTGCTGACTGGCGAACCTCAAACCTGGGCCCACAATCTGCTGAAACAAAAGGCTCCATCCCTTGATTCCGTGAGTGACTTCTTCCTAGCCATGTCCCAACTGTATGAGGACCCTCAGCTAACGGCAACGGCTGAAGCCACTTTACATTCCCTCCAACAAGGTCGCAGAGCGGCTGAAGATTACGCCGTGGAGTTTAGGCGTTGGAGTGCCGACACGGAGTGGAATGACGCTGCCTTGCGTCACCAATACCGGCTGGGATTATCTGACCCCCTAAAGGACGAGCTGGCACGAGTGGGGGTTCCCCAGACACTAGAGGAACTCATCAATTTATCTATCCAAATTGACCGCCGCCTCAGGGAAAGACGCTCTGAAAGATCAGTTGGTCATCCACGTCTTGCCTGGATGTTGCCCAGGGTCCCTAGTGCCCCGCACCAAGCTCCATTGGTCTCATCCGCTTCCGCCCAGGAAGGCTCGGAGCCTATGCAGTTGGGACTGCTCCGTCCCTCTCTGACCCCAGAAGAGAAGACCCGAAGACGCACACTCAACCTGTGCCTGTACTGTGGAGAGCCCGGTCATTTCGCAAGAGCATGCCCCAATAAGAGGCGTAAGTGTCTACCGTCTTCCTCATTGTGTGCACCTGTCCTACCTAGTACCGGTAGCCATTTAACACTTTCCATTATCTTGCAGTTACCTGGAAGGAGCATCCCAGTACCGGTCATCGTTGATTCGGGGGCATGCAGTGGATTCATTGACCGGACCTTCGTTGAGACTCACCATATCCCCACTCAAACTAAAGCCCAAGGACTGGCAGTCTTTCTAGCAGACGGTTCCACCCTCCGCTCCGGTCCCGTCACCCAAGAAACGGTTCCTCTTTTGGCCACCATTGGCCCGGAACATCAGGAACTATTACGCCTAGATGTCATCTCCTCTCCTCTCTTCCCAATTATCCTAGGGATACCTTGGCTACAGGCCCACAACCCTAGCATCAACTGGGCTACGGGCAAGGTTCAGTTCTCCTCCGAATATTGCAGACAAAACTGCTTACGGGGAATCCCACCAACCTCTTCCCAATGTCTGTGCATGGACTCTGAAACTAAACTTTACCAAGATCTTCCTGAACCCTACCGGGATTTCCTAGACGTGTTCAGTAAGAAGGGGGCAGAAACCCTTCCAGCACATAGAGCCTATGACTGCCCAATAGAACTTCTACCGGGTACCGAAGTCCCCTTTGGTAGGATCTTTCCCTTAACGGAGCAGGAGCTGGGCACCTTGAAGACTTACATTGACGAAAACCTGAAGAAAGGGTTCATTCGTCCTTCCACGTCTCCAGCTGGGGCAGGCATCTTCTTCGTAGAAAAAAAAGATCATTCCCTACGTCCCTGCATTGACTACCGGGAGCTTAACAAAATTACCATAAAGAACAGATACCCGCTACCTTTGGTTCCTGAGCTGTTTCAGAGGTTAGGATCTGCTACCGTGTTTACTAAACTAGACCTCCGTGGAGCCTATAACCTGATCCGTATAAGAGAAGGAGACGAGTGGAAGACAGCTTTTCGTACCCGATTTGGTCATTATGAGTACCTAGTCATGCCTTTTGGTCTGTGCAACGCACCGGCAACATTTCAGCACTTTGTTAATGACGTCTTTCATGATTTACTGGATTTATACGTCATCGTTTATCTAGATGATATCTTGGTCTTCTCCGCCTCTCTGATGGAGCACCGCAGACATGTACGAACTGTACTCTCCCGGCTAAGACAGCATGGGCTCTACGCCAAACTTGAGAAGTGCGAATTTGAGCTCCAATCCATCCAATTCTTGGGTTTAATCATCTCTCCTGATGGCATTAAAATGGATCCTCAGAAAGTATCCGCTATTCTGGAGTGGCCTGCACCGACTGACAAAAAAGGGGTACAACGCTTTATTGGCTTCGCCAATTTCTACAGAAAGTTCATCAGGGGATTTTCTTCAATCATAGCTCCCATTACGGAACTTATTAAACAAGGGTGCCGGTTCCACTGGACCCCTAAAGCACAAGAGGCCTTTGGAAAACTCAAAGCGTTGTTTACCTCAGCCACTATTCTTAAACATCCCAATCCTGCCTTGCCTTTCGTCCTGGAGGTGGATGCCTCCGAAGTTGCAGTCGGAGCTGTACTATCTCAGAGACAGGGTGCCAAAGCACTCCTGTATCCAGTGGGATTCTTTTCACGTAAGCTCTCTCCGTCCGAGAAAAACTATGATGTGGGTGATCGGGAACTTCTGGCCATTAAGGCAGCTCTGGAAGAGTGGCGTTATCTCCTGGAAGGAGCAGCACATCCCATCTTGGTCTACACAGACCATAAGAATTTAGAGTACCTGAGAACGGCCAAGAGACTAAAACCCCGGCAGGCCAGATGGGCACTTTTTTTTTCGCGATTTATTTTCCACATCACGTACAGACCTGGATCCAAGAATGTTAAATCCGACGCCCTTTCCCGAATGTTCCTTGACTCTGAAAGAACCCTGTCCCCAGACACCATTCTCCCTTCTGGAAATTTCCTCGTTCTACAGGAAGACATAATCTCTCAAATCAGGCGAGCTTCCTCGAGAATGCCCCCACTTGCTGAAGCCTGTGCCAAGGATGGACTGCTCTGGTTCAAGAATAGGATTGTGGTTCCTGAGGAGCTGAAAGCACGGGTACTAAGCTTGTGCCATGACCACAAACTTGCGGGTCACTTCGGCACACGGAAAACAATTGACCTGGTCCAACGCTCCTTCTGGTGGCCTCATCTTACCAGGGATTGTAAGGCATATGTGGAGTCTTGTGATACGTGTGCCAGAAATAAGACTAGCCGGTCAAGAGCATGGGGCCTACTGAAGCCATTACCAGTCCCAGAGAGACCTTGGGCCATGATCTCTATGGATTTCATCGTAGAGCTTCCACCATCAGAGGGTTTTTCATCCATTTTTGTTGTAGTGGACAGGTTATCTAAAATGGCCCATTTTCTCCCTATGAAGGGCACCCCCTCAGCCATGGAGACCGCCGCTATCTTCATCAAGGAAATCGTCAGACTGCATGGAGTCCCGACCAATATAGTCTCGGACAGGGGTGTCCAGTTCACCTCCAGATTCTGGAGATCCCTTTGTGGTGCCCTTGAGATCGAGTTGTCCTTTTCCTCGGCCTACCACCCTCAATCCAATGGACAAACCGAGAGGACGAACCAAACCTTGGAGCAATACATCCGCTGTTTTTCAGCCTTCTCCCAAGATGACTGGGCCTCCCTGCTTCCCATCGCAGAGTTCTCTTATAACAACTCTTTACATTCAGCGACTAATCAGTCTCCGTTCTATGCCAACTATGGTTTCCACCCATCCTTCTTACCTGGAACATTTCCTGAATGCCCTGTTCCTGCAGTTTCCGAGACCTTGAACTTTTTCTCCAATAACAATAAATTGCTACAGGAAACCATGACCAAGGCTCAGGAAGATTATAAGAGGATCTTCGACAGGAAGAGACGAGGAGAACTTATGCTAGAACCTGGCAATTCTGTCTGGCTGTCCACCGCAAACCTCAAGCTAGCTTGTCCATCCAGGAAACTGGGTCCCAAATACCTGGGTCCTTTCTTGATCAAGAGGAAGATCAACGAAGTGGCATTTGAATTGGACCTCCCCAATTCCCTGAAAATTCATCCAGTATTCCACGTTTCTCTCCTAAAACCGGTCACGCCTAATTTCTTTCCTGGTCGTTGCATTGGTCCACCCAAACCGATCAAGGTTGATGGCGAAGAGGAGTTTGAAGTGGAAGCAATTCTTGATTGCAGAAGAAGGCGCAATCAGGTACAATATCTGGTGAAGTGGAGGGGCTACGGTCCCGAAGACAATTCGTGGGAGCCAGAAAACAATTTGCACGCTAACGATCTCCTTCAATCCTTCAAAACCTCTCATCCCGCAAAGATGGCCCAGCTGGGCATCCGGAGTCTGCCCTTGAGGAGGGGGCACTGTCAGAGAGGTTACCTGGTTGGGCGCCGGGGCGCGCCGGGGCGTGTTGGCGCTCGCGTTCCTGTCCGTGCTGGGGCGCGTGTCCCTGGGGGCGCTGGTGTGTCTGGGCTGGCCGACCGTGGCGTGCGAGGTGGCGTCCGGGCGTTCGTGCGTACGCGCGTTCGCGCTAGCGCGCGTTCGCGTTAGCGCGCGTCCGCCTGTGAGCGCTGCTTGTGTTGCGACCCGGTTCGGTGGGCGTGCACGCCGGTGTCGGGGGCGCGCCCGGGCGCGTGCGGGGGCGCGGCGCGCTTTGGCGAACCGGCGCGTGCACGCGCGCGGCGTTTTGGCGCCAATCGGCCTATTTAAGGTTTGCCTCTATGCTGACCCAGTGCTGCCTGATCAAACAGCTCCGTACCGTGTCCGTGATCCTCCTGAGTTCCTGTTTCCCTGTTGTGCTTATCCGTTGTGACCCGGCTACCCCTTGGACTACCTCTGATTGCTGCCTGAACCCGACCCCGGCTTGTCTGACCTTGTCTCTGCCTCATCCTCTTGTACCTCTGCTGCCAGCCCGTTGCCGACCTCTGCAAGTGTATGACCAGCCTGATCCGTTCCTGCCCAGCATCTACTCCACCTAGTCTGAAGACCTACCGGTGCTTGCCAGACCATTGTGCTCCAGGACCCTACTACAGGCCCTCATACCACTCCGCATTCGTGACCTCCTGTCTTCTCTATCAGGGGTCCCGAATCGGATACGTAAGGGAGCCTACCCTCTGCCCAAGCGGACTCACCTGTCTGGTAAGTGTGGGACCTGACAGGTAGGACCACCACCCACAGAAGTGATTGAGTGGCTATTTAGTCACTCAAGTCACTTCTGCTAGCCACTCGAATCACTTTGGCTACAATAGAAATCGCCGGATGAAAAATTTAATACTGGGATGATGCCTCTAGGTGCAGGCATCATTCTGGTATACTCGTCGCAAACCGAGGACGCCCATGGACATCCTACTGGTGGCAAGTAGTTAATATATGAGGTCATTGTGCCCCCCATTTTCTTTCACAACCTCATTACTTTCACTGTATCCTTGCCTCCAACCACCCATCCCTCCAAGCAGCAAACAATTACTTGTAGAAACCTTCGCCACTTTAACCCTTCTCTTCTCTATTCTGCTACTGACCACCTATATGACATAATCTCTCCCCTGTCCTTTCCTGACCTGGCCACCTCTGTCTACAACAGTTCACTCTCATCATCACTAGATGCACTTGCTCCTCTAACCACACGCAGAATCAGGCCCCGACCGTTACAACCCTGGCAAACTGACAACACTAGAAATCTCAAGAGACATTGCCGTGCTCTTGAACGACTGTGGCGTAAAACCAAATGCCTGCAAGACTTCACCCTATATAAATCTGCCCTTCTAAAATACAATTCATGCCTCCATGCTGCCAAACAAGCCTACTTTGTCTCTCTTTTTAATTCCTTGTCATCCAGTCCCCGTCGGCTCTTCTCAACCTTTAACTCTCTGCTTCGTCCCCCACCCCCTCTACCCACTAACTCACTCACTGCCCAAGAGATTGCCAATCACTTCAAAGACAACATTGATGCAATTTGTGAGGAGACCTCCACTGTGCGTACATCTTCCCCACCCATAATACCTTGCCTAACAGCACATTCGACACTCTCCTCTTTTGAATTGGCTACTACTGAAGAGGGTACAAAACTTTTCTCAGATGCCCACTTAACCAATTGTCCCCTGGATCCTGTTTCCTCACAACTACTACGGTCAGCCTCTTCTTTTATCCTATGCTCCCTCACTCACATCTTCAATCTCTCCCTCTCTAGTGGCACCTTCCCCTCCCCTCTAAAACATGCGTAGATCACTCCCATACTTAAAAAGCCCTCACTGGACCCTACCAACCTGAACAACTTAAGACCCATCTCATTGCTCCCATTCACCTCTTAACTTGTAGAACGCTTAGTCTACAACCGTCTTAGCTCCTACCTCAGTGAAAATAACCTTCTTGACCCTTTACAGTCTGGCTTTCGCTCACAGCACTCCACGGAAACTGCCTTATTAAAACTCACTAACGATTTACTAACTGCTAAAACCAACAGCCAGTACTCCATACTCCTACTACTTGACCTCTCTGCGGCCTTTGATACTGTTGACCACCCGCTCCTTCTCAATAAACTACATTCCCCTGGCCTCCGAGATTCTACTCTATCCTGGTTCTCTGCCTATTTATCACAGCGCTCCTTCAGTGTCACCTACAACTCTGTCTCCTCTTCTCCATTGCCCCTTTATGTGGGGGTCCCCCAAGGCTCTGTTCTTGGACCCCTTCTCTTCTCTATCTACACCTCCTCCCTTGGTCACTTGATAACCGCCCATGGCTTCCAATACCACTTATACGCTGATGACACCCAAATCTATCTGTCTACTCCTCACCTCATCCTTCAGTCTCCTCTCGCATTACTAACTTACTAACTGACATATCAGCATGGATGTCACACCACTTACTTAAACTAAATCTCTCTAAAACTGAGCTATTGATATTCCCCCTGCCCGTGCCCCCCTCCACGACTTTTCCATCAAAATCAACAATGCAACCATCAGTTCCTCCCCTCACGCCAGGGTACTTGGTGTAATCCTAGACTCTGACTTGTCATTTCAGCCTCAAATCCAATCATTGTCAAAAGTTTGTAGAATTCACCTCCGTAACATTTCTAAAATTCGGCCCTTTTTAACAAATGAAACCACCAAGCTCCTCATTCACTCCCTTGTTGTCTCTCGCCTTAACTATTGCAACTCCCTTCTCATTGGCCTGCCTCTCCATAGGCTATCCCCTCTTCAGTCTATCATGAATGGTGCTGCCAGACTTATCCACCTTACTAACCGCTCAGTGTCTGCCAACCCTCTACTTCAATCCCTACACTGGCTCCCAATCACCCAGCGAATTAAATTCAAAATACTAACCACAACATACAAAGCCATTCACAACTCTGCCCCGAGCTACATCACCAATCTTGTCTCCAAATATAATCCAAATCGTCCTCTCCGCTCTTCTCAAGACCTCCTACTCTCAAGCTCTCTCGTCTCCTCCTCTCATGCTCGTCTCCAGGATTTCTCCAGAGCCTCTCCCATCCTCTGGAACTCGCTACCTCCACCTGTCCGGCTATCCCCTACTCTTGCTACCTTCAGGCGATCCCTGAAAACTCATCTCTTCAGGAAAGCCTATAACATCTCTAACTAATCTTTTACCACTTTCATCAGCTCATTCCCCACAGTTACAAACTTTTGTACCACCTGCCCCTCCCTATTAGATTGTAAGCTCTTCTGAGCAGGGCCCTCTTAATCCTCCTGTATCTTATTGTATTATAACTGTATTGTCTCCCTTTTATATTGTAAAGTGCTGCGTAAACTGTTGGCACTATATAAAATCCTTTATAATAATAATAATAATAATAACTATAGTCCAACAGCTTTAGCTAGTGGGTGTGCTGGCTATCAAAATACTGGAAGGGATAGCAAGTGTGAACCTGAGGGCTGGTTCACACCATGAAGGTGTGTGCACGTATTTTGTGCAATCCACGCAGCTCGTTTAGGGCAGCACAATATTTTCAATGGACTATCAAACATGCTGGAATGGCCAAAAAGTACTGCAGGCATGATTTTTTAAAACTGTGCCATGCCAAACTGAATGATACTGTGTTATCATGCGTTTTTGTGGCTCGCAAATGCACCCTCATTTGCTATATGCATGGGGATGCCACTGAGATTACATCTGCAGAGAGAAGTGCATTTCTGTGCAGTACAGGAAAACACATGCTCTCACGTGCATTCCCACACCAAAAGTAGGATGAACAAGCCCGGGGGTTCTCAGAGCGTAGTCCGTAAACTAGCAGAGGTCAAAAGCATTTAGTAATATAAGAGTAATGCAGGAACATAATAGGGTGTATAGCAAGGTTGTTGCTAGGCATAACCAGAGCCAAGCATCAAAACTAGTCTGTATTACCTGTGGTTTCTCAATTCTTAATGAGTGTTTGACAGAAATTAGCCATTGGCTGGATAGTATTGTATCTACAGCTTCAGAGAACTGATGGCCATTTTTGATTTACTGGTTAAAGCAGGCCTATTGCCGCTTGATGAAAAAGCAGGTTGCTGCTAATACTACCTGGGGAAAAAAACTTTTTTTCTCAAACTAATGTGAACCAGTTTGGGGTGCTGATGCTGTATGCAAGCCAAGATAATTGTAAAATTAAAAAATGAATTACAGAGCGAAACATATGCTGTCAAAGTACACTGTGTTTATCTATGAAGATAGTACAATTCTATAAAAGGTTATGTGTCACTCTTGAATCCAAATGATAAAAACCTGTACAGTATTTTTTCAAAAGAAATTTGACATTGGTAAGTGTTTCTCATGGCAGTGCCCAACTTACCATGTTTTTTTGACAATTGCCTACTGGTCCTAAAAATTACCAGAATTTACTAGCATGAATAATTACCCCCTCCTCCACATAGACTTCAATGGGATTTCCTGCTAATTTAGTACAGACACACAAAAGTGTTTGGAAGCATCAATTTAATAAAAAAAATGCTTGTTTTGTGACAGATTGTGAAGCAAATAGTGGGATACATGTAAGGGCTTCATAGCTATACGTTCCCCCCCAACTGTGGCAGAAATATCCTGCCCAGGTTTTTATAGAGGAAGTGTTTATCACCCTGCAAGGGAACACTATTTTTCAGATTGCACACAAAAAGATGAATTAATTGTGCTACATGAGGTGAAAATCAATTAGTAATTAGTAATTAGTACGTTCATCCCATAAACATAGAAAAAAAGGAAGGACTGGGAGAGGCTTGTTGTTTTTAAACTGTATATGGAAATGTTTTCATTTTCATTATATACTTTTTTTGTATTTTTCTTGTTTTTGTACCAATAAAATATATTTCATTTTAATTTTTGAGTATATTAACTGTGCAAGTGGTACTAGGAAGGCCTGATTTTCCTCTCCCAGCCCCTTTTTTGCACAAAAAAGAGGTTAAATGTTTGACCATTTACACGGCTTCCCCAATATACAGTATTCAGCAAGTGGAGATGTGTAGAGTACCCAGTGATTTAAAAAGTTCTAAAAAAGTTCCTATTTATCCCTTATGTCCAGGCTTGACACATTTTTTAAAGTCTAGGAGCCAGCTAAAAAAGCTAGGAGCCAGCTTTTTTTTTTAAACTAACAAAGCTTTATTTTCTGTGCAGAGTATAACGTGGCAGAATAAAATTAAAGCTATAAATTAATTTTCCTGACAGACTCAATGGCAGCCTACGTATGGGTTAATCCCACCTCTCATACCTCATAGGACCCTTCTCTCATAAATTTTTGCTTCTAGCCAGAGGCTGTGTTCCTTTTTTGTCCTCCACCTAGGACCAAGGTGAAGTCTTACCTTGTGAAGATTTCTGCGATCCAGTCCTGGCAGGTTGGCACGTAAAATGATGGATCAGGTGTTTTTTTCTGGAGTCCAGCAATCCCAGCTTTTAGCAGGGTGGACACGGGTGATAAATGCGATGCCATGAAGAGCTTACTAGCCTGGCCATTGGCAGGTAAGTGGCAACACGGCCAAACAGCTATTAGCGGGAGGCCCTTCCTGAATGTTCCGGTCCTGCAGTGAGCGCAACACAGCTCCCAGTCCCAGGCCGGATCGAGGTCATGGCAGCAGTGTATGTATTTGTATTGCTTGTCTCCTTCCTGCTCTGGTTCCGGTTACTGACTATGGCGGCTGGAAGGCTTCTGCGTTCCAGTCCACCACTTCAAGGGTCCCGGGCTGTCCGCGCAACAGCAAGCCATGATCGAGTTCGAGACTTGGTTCGCGCGTGCAATCCTCCTGTTGACCCAGCATCAGCCCCTGCGGGGGATGACCCTGAGGCTCTGGGTCCCTCTCTGCGTGGCCACAGACCCTATGGGGAAACGGGTACAGTGGAAGATGCGACCCTTCCAGAAGGGTTTTCTCCAACAGTGGGATCCGGGTCCCGAGATCATTTCGTGCGGGAGAACCTTCCTTGGTGGCTGCAGCGGAAGAATCTCCTCAACTGTCACTCCATAGCACCTGTCTCCTGGATTACGGTAACAACGGATGCCAGCAACAGAGGCTGGGGCGCTCTCTGCCTGGCGAAAGTAGCCCAAGGCAAATGGAGTTTTCCGTCCCGAGGGGTAGTTTCAAATGTTCTGGAGCTCCGGGCAGCGTTCTGTGCTCTACAAGCATTTCACCACTTGACGCCGGGAGCCTCAGTTCTCCTAAGACTAGACAACACAACAGCAGTCTCCTACATCAAGAGGCAGTAAGGTACTCGCAGTCTCTCCCTGCTGAAGGAAGTAGAGCCGATCATGTCCTGGGCCCAGGTGAACTTGTCAAATCTGACAGCTGTCTCTCTCCCCAGAGTTCAGAACGTCCAGTCAGACTTTCTTTCGAGAGTATCCCTGGACAACAAGAAATGGGCTCTCCACACCAAGGTCTTCAATTGGGTCCTGTCTCTGGGAATTATACCGGAGGTGGATCTGTTTGCCTCCCCGTGCAAATTCAACTGAAGAGGTACTACACCAGATGTCCTTGTCCCCAGGCCTTCAGAGTGGATGCCGTGACGGACCAGTGGAAATTCCACAGGGCCTATGCTTTTCCCCCGGTTCTTCTCATTCTCCGGTTCCTGTTAAGACTCAGGTGGGAAGAAGCAGAAATAATGGCAATAGTCCCATACTGGCCAAACAGGCCATGGTTTCCTCTGCTGATGCAACTCAGCTTCCAGGACCCAGTTCTTATACCCTTCAGGCCAGATCTCCTGTCGCAAGGGACGACTCTACATCCATGCCTGACCCATCTGCATCTGATGGCTTGGTTTTTGGAGAGGGGAAGGCTGGAGGCCCTAGGTTGTCCAAGCAGGGCTTTCTCTACATTGCTGAACACCAGAAGAGCAGGTACCAACAGAGTCTACCAAAGGATTTGGTCGAAATTTGCAGACTACGTTTCCACCACTGAAGGTTGCTGCAAGAACCCAAAGATACAGGATATCCTAGGCTTTCTACAAATGGGCCTGGATCTTTCCTTGTCAGTCAGCTGCTTACGGGTTCAAGTTTCTGCAATTTCTGCCTTCACAGGCATATCCTGTGCTAGACACCCTCTTACTAGGCAGTTCTTCAGAGGAGCAATAAGACCTCAGAGAAAGCAGAGGTTCTCCAAGTGGGACCTTCCCCTTGTCCTGGATTTTTTCTCAGGAAGAGAGATGCAACACATGGATCAGTTGTCTATTAAGGAACTTTCTCTTAAAGTTGCCTTCCTGGTGGCCATAACATCGGCTAAGAGGGTCTCTGAAATGGGCTCTCTAGGATACAAAGAGCCATTCCTATAAAATTTTCCTGATCGGGTAGTCTTGATTCCTATGCTGGGTTCAAACCTCAAAGTATCATCTGTCTTTCATGAGAATCAGGAGATTGCTCTTCCAACGTTCAGGTGAGCTGAGGACTCTAGTATTCACCCTCTAGATGTTGGAGAAGTTCTGAAACAGTATTTAGAAGCCACAGCTCCTTTTCACCAGTCTGAGCATCTGTTCATTCTCTTCCACGGGAAAAACAAAGGTTTGCATGCTTCTTCCAGAACTATCGCAGCATGGATTGTTCAGGCCATTCAGTGGGCTTATCTGCTGGTCCCATGAGGCGGGCAATTATAAGTAATTTATGGCTTTTATTTTATTTCATTTATTTTAAATCAGACAGCTGTCTCAATCAGTTAGAATTCTACTGAATCAGACAGATTTCTCACTAGGCACTTTCAAGAAATGTCACACAATATTATTGCAAAGGTCTAGGAAATGCAAATTTTTGGTAAAATATAAAAGATGAAGTTGCACCAAGTAAATAGATACCCAACATGTCAAACCTTAAACTTTTGTGTGCGCCCGTGAAATGGCAACAAACTCCAACACCCTATATTTTATACAGGCAATGCTTTAAAAGCCCCCTATAGATCATCAGTTTAGCATTACGGAGGAGGTCTGGTGCTAGAATTATTGCTCTCATTCCAACATGTGCAGCGATATGTAACATGTGTATCGCAATAGTAATTTTTTTTTTGGAAGGGGGATTTTATGTGCTTGAGTGTAACTTGGGTGTCTAAAAGACCCTGCATGTCTCCCCTTTGCTCCGCTTAATGTAATGCAGTGCAGATGACAGATCACACTGCATTACATTCTTTCCCGGCCATGCCGGCTGGGGAAACTGTAAACTGGGATCTGGAAGTGACGCCATACACATTGCTTCCGGGTCAGGAACAGATGGGGAAAGAGCTGTCCTCCCTCCCCTCTACCCTGCAGCACCCGCTATGCTGGTCATACATAGCAGGGGCACTTTACTCACA
Source organism: Lithobates septentrionalis (assembly GCA_037952835.1). Lineage (NCBI taxonomy): Eukaryota > Metazoa > Chordata > Amphibia > Anura > Ranidae > Lithobates > Lithobates septentrionalis. The sequence continues at coordinate 2,686,278 of JBBDGP010001188.1, forward strand.
TGTCTGGAAGCAATTTAGCAGCAGCAGAGCCGAACTGCATGTCCTGGGCATCGGGCAACACAAATTGTGCATCCCTGCAACAGTGAACAGGTTGAGAAAAGCCCAGGAGCCAGGAAGCAATTTCCTGGCACCCAGAATTTGTTGAGTCCGCCTTATGTGATGCCTCAATCCTGATTATCAGATGAGGTAATCGCACACTGGACATTTATGCAAGCATGGTATGACCATGCTGTGCTACAGTGCAGTTACTAGTCGTATCATTAATCCACGCTATCTTTTCCAACATGGCAGTTTCTTTTTATATTTATTGGTCAAAATATTTTGTGTTGTTTAAATTTAGAGTGGTAGTTTCTTTTTTATTTTCTCAATACATGCTATTATATTCAAACAAAGAAAGCACCGCTCCAGGTCAGTCCACGATCTAACTGCCCCAATCCAACACAAGTCGGTCCAGCTCACCTATGTAGTATACAGTATGTCTGGATTCCAGACAGATGACTGCACACTATTAAAAAAAGCTATCTTTACTGTATCCAAAATACAAACAAGATCCATGCTAGTTAGTACTTAATCGTAGCATTTGTACAGTCATCTGTTTGGAATCCAGGCACGTTTAAATATTTTTATATTCATAATTTTGTTGTAGATTAAATTAATCATTTAAAAGAGAAAAAAGTGAAGCCTTTATTTAAACTTTAGGATTCAATCTAAAAATGCACTGCAACTTGCATTTGTTTATATATTTGCATAGTTACCAAAGTGAAAAGTCAGCACACTGTGTGATCTTCTTAAATCCTTTATTAAGGAAATCACAAAGAATTAAAACGTCAAACTCCTACATTTTCAGCCACACCTTACCTTAATCATAGCTAGTTGGTGCATGTTTAAATAACTTTTAAATACCTTTACCTCACATTAAAAGATAAATTACAATTCCTTAAATTATGTTAAAAACATGGATACAGTATATGAAAAAAAGTTGCAAAGTGGAATTGCTAGCATTGCAGATCAGAAAGCAGTGTAAACAACTTTTCTGTTGCAACACACAAATCAGGATAATATGCAGCACATAATATAGCTGTAACCTTGATGTAGGAAAGTATGTATTCACTGGAAAAGTGGCATTAAACATTTAGGCTGGGTTCACACTATTTGCAGAGCAGCTTGCAGCAGGGGTCCGGTGCATCTCTGTTCTCCATTTCAGGGGTGAGCAAAAAAGGAGAAATGAATGGTGGGACTTTATATGAAGCACATAACTGAGTCAGACGAACCAATCCATGTAAAACATAGTAATTTATTACAAAGGGTGTACATACACATATAAGATAATAAAAGTAATACAATAATGTAATATAATATTGAATCTTATTGGATAAATAGCATTCCTAGATAGTTCATGATAAAACAAATGTCTCAACATAATGTGCATAGTAACAATATGGTATTAGATCTCAGTATGAAAAACCTGAACAATACATAATATAAAGCACTTGTCTCGACATCTTGGTACATGATAGTAGACTTATGGTATGTAAACTACAATTGTAATGGTAGCATATAAGTATAGTAACAATGAAGAATTGGTTCGTTCTTATAGACTTCAATATGGTAGATATTGGGCCTAGAAACTGTGACGTAGCATCATAAAAAAGCTCTACGCGTTTCGTGGTTACATTACCACTCGTCAGGAGCAGATGCAGGATTTTAGGGGTATCTATAATAAAAAATGCCAAAGGAAAAATATAAAAAATAGTAATAAAAAGTAAAGCAAAAAAGAGAAAGAGGGGGAACATAAATGTCCCAAACACTCTCACCTATCTATAACATATGGGTACGACTGGTGATGATATTAATGGTAGAAGGCACTGCAAGAGACGCTGTCCCCGGGAGCTGAGACGGTACCACTGGAAGCATGGCTTTGAAACCATCCACCAAGATAGGAAAGATAACCAGATTCAAACTGGGGTATAGGTGTTTAATGGTGTAACCGGTTCACATTATAAGTGCTTGCCAAAGCTTATCTGTAAAAGATTATTAAAGTAAAATGAACTGAGACCACAGCTAATGTGTTAGATAGAATGCAACCTAGTGTGTGTATATAGGGGAGATGTCCATGGGTGTGAAAAAGAGAAAAAAATATATGAAAGAAATAGTTTAAGATGACCAAAAGTATGACGTGAGGTAAGGTTGTGGATAAATAAAGTAGATAATGAAAAAGAAAATACCTAATTACCTTTGAGTATTTTGGAAGACAGATATATATAATCCAGAGGTGCAGAAGTGTGTTACCTGGTGGTTGAAACTAAAGTGTAAACAGGGGGCATGTGTAGTAATATATATCAGCCGTAGACCAATGATAACCGGCAACGTCACGCAGCGTGAAGAGGGAGGAGCAGCGCCACCACCCGAGCCTATGGACCGGCCCGGCGTTTGGCGCCCAAAATCCCCTCGTGGAACACGCAGATGGAGACGCATGTTAGCGGCGCGGCGTCATGGATGACGTCACCCGCTGGGCATGTGGGCGCGGCGTCGACTCGCAGCTCCCGGGAAGCCCAACCCCATCTAACAGAGCTGGTCCCAATGAGAGAAAAAAAAGAAAACGTCTTGGCATCCCACACATTTCAGGGGTGAATCGGGTCCAAATTTTTGCCTGAATTCAGACCTGAAACGGAGCCAAAGATGCACAGGACCCTTCAGGTCCTTTCACACGGTTGGTTCGCCCAGCAGACTCTGCTTTGCTCAATGGGGGATCAATCCACTGATCCCCACTGAGCAGGCGGATGACAAGTCTGTCTCCCGCTCACTGTGCTGAGACGGACCTGTCAGAGCCCCGCTCTCCTCTATGGGGAGATCAGATGAAGATGGACCGCTTGTCCGTTTTCATCCGATCCTCCAGGGGTCTCTAAACTGCGGGCCGAGGGCCGGATGTGGCCCTTTGCTTGACTTTGTCCAGCCCTTGAGGCACTATCCCTACCACTGATACGAGACACTATTCTGCCATCTGACACCGACAATGGAGCACCATTTTTTCCCACTGACACCACTAATGGGACACTATTCCTCCCTATAATATAAACAATGGGGCACTATTCTTCACCCTAATACCAGATGCTTACTCCCATTGATGCCAGGAAAATTTCCACTCCCGCTGGCCAAAGTCTGGCCCTCCTAGAGTCTGAAGAACAATAAACCGGCCCTTTGTTTAGAATGTTTGGAGACCCCTGCTCCAGACAGATGGAAAACAGGGTCTGGATTTCACAAACAGGATCGGATCAGATATTGGTGGATGTCAGTGGACTTATGGACTATGTCAGTGTCACTGCTGACATAGAGGTGAATGGAGTGTCCGATTAGGTCCGCCTGAAAAACTGACAGGCGGACCTCATCAGAAAGCCCTGTGAAAGTGGTCTTACGCAGTGCGCTCCGCAGTCGCCCCAGAGAGGTGTGAACCAGCTCCATTAATCCAATTCGCATAAGTGTGAACCCTGCCTTAAAGCGGAGTTCTGCCTAAAAAATAAATAAAATTAAAGTCAGCAGCTACAAATAAGGCAGCTGCTGACTTTTAAAATAAGGACCCTTACCTGTCCAGGGTTTCTGCGATGTCCTCACCCAAAGCTGACCCGTCCCCTCGGCTCCGGGTGGAGGCGCCGGCATTGCTAGTAAAGGAACCAGGAAGTGAAGCCTTGTGGCTTTACAGCCTGGTTCCCTACTGCGCATGTGCGAGTTGCGCTGCACGTTCTGAGTGGTCCCTGCTGTCTTCTGGGACCTGTGTGTCTCCCAGAAGACAGGGGGGGGAGGGGCCAGACATTGCGTAGATCGCCGCGGACACTGCGGCGATCTTTTGCCGAAAGTGGGAGCAAATACCTGTATTAGACAGGTATTTGCTCCCCCTCACCCCTGAAAGGTGCCAAATATGACACCGGAGGGGGGGGGGGGGCATCCAGACAGCGGAAACTCCCTTTTTGGGTGGAACTCCGCTTTAAGCTGATTTCATACCATATGTGTTGCTTTTAGTGTTTATTGAAGCACAGCAGTTGAACCAATGCTTGTTGACATGTGTTTTGTTTTTAAATAAGCCTGGGTTGCAATGATGTGCATTTTCTTTCACAGCAGAAGCCGCTATACTTTATTTTGTTTTCCTTAGTGTGCTATGCTATAATGCATTTTGGTGCAGCATGTTGGTGTGAACTAAGCTAAGTGAAACCATGGATTTAGGTCTTAATTACACAGGCATACATCCATATTGGTTTGATGCTCAGTTCAGGATGCAAACAAACTGCATCCTGATCTGAGCATCAGACCCACACACATGTACACTCAGGGATGTATATGGAGATTTGTGCAGGTCTGTGCAATGGGGCACCTGTCATTGATTTGAACAAGCTGCCTGCATGGAACACCTGTGCATCCCAGGCAGCTGAAGACTACCCTTCACACGGGCAGACGGATCAGTACATAGGGCCTGTGTTGAGCAATGCAACTCAATGCACATGGTCTGTACGGGCCCTTAGTAGGGGCCACAACATAGACAGAAAATCTGTTACGTAAGAAGGCTGCCAATTATACACTTCAATGCGGGGCCCCCTTTCCTGCCCAGGCCAATTTTCTGCGCCGTCGCAGTTCAGTTGGCAGTTGTGCGGTCGTGCAACACTGTACACACATTGCATTTTCATCGCCGGGCATCATGGGGGGGCTGACCACCCGCTCAAATCTCCCGGGACTCACGCCGGGCATCATGGGGGGAGAGGGCCCACTCACCACCCGCTCACTCCTCGCAGTGCTCACGCTGGGTGTCAAAGGGGGGGGGGCGATTGGTTAGCTTTTTAGTCCTGGCATGTACGGGCCGGGGGCTGCTCGCAGTACAGTGGAGAATGCCATTTCTATTTTATTTAATTGTTCAGAGATTCATCCCATAAACCTCATCATTTGGAATTAATATGCACAAGCGGTATTGTCACCCCCGTTGCAGAACCCCTGCCCTAAGTCTACCTTAAGTTTGCTTTCATCTCTCCCTGCAAGCTTCTGGGGGGGGTCACTGAGGGCAAGTACTGAGAAGGCGGGGGGGGGGGGCTGTTTGGTGTGGTAACTCCATTTCCATGGCCATTTCATGTTTCGTGCCTTAGTGTTTCTGTCATCAGCGTGTTCAATCTTAGCATGCTCTGTCATAGCGTGTTTAATCATAGCGTTTGCTGTCATAGCGTGTTTCAGTCAACATGTTCAGTCACAGCGTGTTTAGTCACAGCATGTTCAGTCACAGCGTGTTCAGTTATATCGGTTTCTGACATAGCGTGTTTCTGTTGTAACATGTTCGGTCGCAACGTGTTCAGTTCATAGCGTGTTCAGTTCATATCGTGTTCATTTCATAGCGTGTTCAGTTCATAGTGTGTTCAGTTCATAGTGTGTTCAGTTCATAGTGTGTTCAGTTCATAGTGTGTTCAGTTCATAGTGTGTACGGTTCATAGTGTGTTTCAGTCTCAATGTGTTCAGTCAACGTGTTCAGCCACAGCGTGTTCAATTCATAGCATGTTCAGTTCATATTGTGTTCAGCCGTAGCGTGTTCAGTCGTAGCAGGTTCAGTTACAACTGTGATGTCATAGCGTGTTCTGTCATATTATTGTTCTGTTGTAGCATGTCATAGCAGGTGCCAGCACAGCATGGTCAGTCGCAGGGTGTTCAGTCATAGCATGTTCAGTCACAACAGTGCTCTCATAGAGTAAGGCCCGGAGCGATGAAAGAAATGAAGTTAGTGCAGGGCCGGGCATGACAGTGTGTCTAGTGACACACAGGGTTAAGTCTTGGGGAAAGGTAGGGGGAGGAGAGAGGAGGAAAGTTGGGGGGAGTGCCTAGTTAAAAGGAGGGGGCGGAGCCAGAACGGGCAGTGCTTGGGGGAAGAAGACACAAGGAGGCAGAATCGCTCTGCTCCTCAGCTGTGGCCGGTGTGGAGGACTTGTTGGAGCGTTTGAAGCAGGCAGCGGAGGTGAGAGGGTCGGATTGGCTGCACAGACAGGTGGCAGAGATGCTCGGCGGGGAGGCAAGTGGATCGGCGAGGGTGGAGGAGCCGGCGGCGCGTGCGCAGAGATCGCGGCCTCCGGCGCGGTACTCGCCGGTGCCTGCACGCAGACTGGGAAGAGCTGAGAGGAGTCCAGGGGAAGAACGATCGCTTCCGCCGGCAAAATGGAGCAGTAAGGAGGCAGTGGTGAGGCCCGGGCGCGCTACACGGCGAGTTCAGAGTTCACCGGGCGGGGCCACGGGCCGTAATGGCGCTGCTTTCCTGCACACGGTTACCAGAGGGAAACAACAGACTGGCACCCCAGCAGCTCTAAACGAGCGTGGGGGGGAGGATGGCAGGGACAGAGCAGAGGCTGGAGAGGGAGAAGCGGTGAGCAGAGGGTCAAGATACGCTGCGAGGGGCGGAGCTCACTCGGCAGCGCGGAGATGTCGCAAGATGGCGGACGGAATCGTGAGCAGGCTGGCCCAGTTGCAGGGTTGTCAGGGAAGCATGTGTTATCGTCCGATCGCAGCAGGGGACAAGCTCCACAGCATGCAGATGGCCGGGGCTCCAGGAGGGATTTGCCTGTGGCGTCAGTTCCAGTGCACAGGGCACAATCAGATGAGGAAATGTCGGATGACGCAGAGGAGCCAAGCCAGCAAGCAACGGCGAGGGAAGGCGGCACTGCGGCTGTTGGGAGGTCTCCTGGTCAGCCCGGTAATTCCAGTGACAATTTATCATTTACCAATGCATTGCAGGGCTTGTTGGGGGTGGTGGCAACAAGTGCAGGGGGGGTGGCGACACCTTCGCCGCGGGCGGTTAGACAGGTTCCGGACCAACAAGTGGCGGGTACAGTATACGCCAGTTCGGGGTCCACGGGACAGCTTCAGGAGTAATTGGAGGGTTTTCGGGTGCTGGTAGGTCGTTTTGCCAATGCACAAGGGGATGCACAAGGGGGTGCCCAGGGTGCGGAACAAGCTGGGGGGAGTGTGAACTCAGGGGTTGGGCCTGTGGAACGGGCAGCTACGGTGGGTCAAGCTGAACAGACGGGGGAGCCGGTGACAGGTAAGGAAACGTCAGGTGAAAAAGGAGTCCCGGAAGCTAAGGGTAGGACCGATGTGGTTAGGCTGGCCGATGCAGCAAAATGTGAGATATATGTCTGTTTCGAGGGCCCGCTGGGAGCTCATCTGAAACAGGAAGTGAGGGAAAGAATTTACAAAGGGGAATATGTCGAGATATTCTCCTTGTTGCCATTGGAAAAGTTTAACCTGGATAGGGTTAAGCCCAACGATTCCAAGAAGGAGGATGAGGAGAAGAGGAGGTATAGACTGATACCGCGGACGTTTGTAAATTGGTTACAAGCATTTGCTATCATGGCCAGCGTCATTGGCGAAAAGAATCCAGAACATTGTTCTGGGTTGTTTTGTTATATGGATGCTATAGGGGAAGCACACAGAGTTTATGGTGGTACGGCTTGGTTACGGTATGACGAGCAGTTTCGTCAACGCAGAGCGATGCGTCCGGAGCTGCGTTGGGACCATAAGGACATTAGCTTATGGATGAGACTGATGGCGTCAGCTAGGGCCCCGCCTCAGTTATTTCAGGGGGGGGGGCGGGGGTACCCACTCCCCAGGACTACCGGCCGGCAGAAAATGGGGAGTGTGCTGGCAGTACAATGAGGGATCTTGTAAGTTCGGTGGATCTTGCAAGTTTAAGCACGAGTGTTCAGGGTGTGGGGGAACCCATACCCTGGCACGGTGTTTCAAAAAAGGAAAGCGTACCGGAGATGCTGTTAACAAGAGGGATGACGCCGGTGATGGCGGAAAGGATGCGGCCTTTCCTAAGTAAGTATCCAGATAGGGAGGCAGCGAGGTTGTTGTTTGAGGGTTTTACTGAGGGGTTTAAAATACCGTGTTCACTGGAGGTGGTGCCTCCGGTGGCTCGCAATCTGAGATCAGCAGTGCAACACCCGGGGGTGGTAGGGGAAAAAATTGGAAAAAGAGGGGAAATTAGGGCGCATGGGTGGGCCGTTTGGGGAACAGCCAATCAAGGCTTTAGTGGTGTCCCCATTGGGCGTGGTACCAAAGAAGGAAGCGAACAAGTTTCGGTTGACTCACCACTTATAATTCCCAAAAGGGGGTTCGGTTAACGATTTCATTGACCCGGAGGCATGTACCGTGTCGTACACTTCGTTTGACGCGGCAGTTCGATGGGTATGGCGGTATGGGGCATTGATGGCAAAATCAGATATAGAGGCGGCTTTTAGGCTACTTCCGGTTCACCCGGATAGTTTTTGGCTGTTAGGTTGCCACTGGCAAGGACAATTCTACGTGGACAAGTGCTTGCCCATGGGTTGTTCTATTTCCTGCGCCATGTTTGAGGTTTTCAGTTCCTTCATAGAGTGGGTGGTAAGGGATGTGTCGGGGCTGGAATCGGTGATCCATTATTTGGATGACTTCCTATGCATAGGCCCCCCTTCATCCAAGGTGTGTGCGATCCTAATGGCAACGTTGCAACACATTGCGGAACGATTTGGCGTGCCCCTGGCAGAAGAAAAAACAGAAGGCCCCAAGACAGAGATTAGTTTCTTGGGGATTGTTATTGATTACATGGCGATGGAATGCAGGTTACCGCCGGACAAGTTGGGGGATCTGCAAAAAGAAATCAGAGAGATACATGGGATGAAGAAAGTACAGCTGCGGGTACTTCAATCATTGCTAGGAAAATTGAACTTTGCTTGTAGGATAATACCGATGGGCAGAGTTTTTTGCCGCCGGCTGTCAGTGGCTACAGCAGGGGTAAAAGCACCGACACATTTCGTTAGGCTTACGAAAGAGCATCGAGAGGACCTAAAGGTATGGTATCATTTTCTGATGGAGTACAATGGGAAGTCGGTGTGGATGGAGGGCCTGGTAAGTAATTTCGATGTGGAGTTGGTTACAGACGCGGCGGGATCAACTGTTTACGGGGCATTTTTTCAAGGGCAATGGAGTGCGGAGCATTGGCCAAAATCCTGGGTGAAAGCGGGATTCCTTCGTAACCTGGTATTGCTGGAATTGTTTCCGGTAGTATTGGCTATAGAGTTGTGGGGAAAGTCTTGTCAGAACCTAAAGTTGCGATTGAATTGCGACAATATGGGAGTGGTGCAGGTAATCAATCGCATGTCAGCGACTTCCCAACCTGTCATAAGGCTATTATGGCAGTTGGTTTTGCGTTGCTTGCAATTGAATATTTTCATATATGCTGTCCACATACCTGGGGTTGATAACACACTGGCTGATTCACTGTCTCGCTTTCAGTGGGACAAGTTCGGGGCATTAGCTCCGGCTGCAGAGTTGGAAGGAATTCCTTGCCCGGAGTGGATCTGGGAGCTGGCATTGGAGTCATCGCGGGATGGATACAACAGTCTGTGAGTGAGTCCACTTGGGCGGCGTATGTGAAGGTATGGAAAGAATGGTCAGGACTTATCCGTGAAGCTGGGGTTGGTGAGGCCGGCGGGGAGGTGAGATTAATGGTACTATATTTTGGAATATGGAATGTGGGGTGGCAGTTTCGTCCATGGGAAAAAAGTTGGCAGCATTGTCATTCCTCTTTAAGCTACAAGGAAAGCTGGAGGGAGGAGGAGTCGGATGTGGGCGGCTTACCTGACGCGATGCTGAGCCCGGGAGGCTTGGATCCCCTCCCTGAGACGCCGACCTATGCATAGCTAGGGCCGGCGCGTCCCTTCTCCCGTCCGCTCTGCTGCTCGTCTACCCCCCCCCCTGCCCCGCTGTATCGCCCCACGGGGGAGCTGATCTTCTGGCCGTCTGCCTGCATCGTCTGTACCGCCGATGACTGGCGGCTAACAGTCTCCCCGTAGCCCCGTAGCCTGCTCCAGCCTTCGCTGCCTTTTCGTCCACCCTCTGTTACACAGGAACGCCGTCGCTACGAAGACGCTGCGCAGCTGATTAAAGGGATCGAAAGTGGCAGGGAGCTGAGTGCGCCCGTCCCCTGGCTGCCTCTCCTAAAACCAGACGGAGGAAGACGCTGCCCTCAGTGTGGGGGGCCCCGGGCTAAGGTAAAAAAGATTGGACTTCCAAAAAAAAAACACCAAAACAGGAAAAAATAAAATTTAAATTAAAAAACAAATATTAAAGGAAAGAGCCTGGAGAGAGCCTGGAAACTGCAGGAAGGGGTAAGTGCTGTTAACCCCAGTTTTATCCCAGTAAGGGGGACAATCGAAGGTAACAAAGGAAAAATGAACAGCCACCAGAACAGAACGGTGAAAGAGGAAGACGGGCAAGTAGTTTTATACCTTATTTTTGGTTTGTCTACTTGGTCTTATAGTGTGGACTGCATATTCTGGTGAAGATGATGTACTCTATAATACAGTTAATATTGTTAAACACTGTATAAATTTGGCCTAATAGGTTGCGTTCTAGAGGCTCTGCCCCCAGAGGGAAAGGATATTAATTTAAAAAAAAAAAATTTTTTTAAAAAAAAAAAAAAAAAAAAAAACAGGAACGTTTTAGTAAATTATATCTAAAACCTGCACCTCATGACCGCATATAATATAACATCTTTGGGCCTGGAGGAAAGAGGATTAGCTCTATCCACATAAAAGGAAAAAAAAAAAAAAAAAAAAAAAAAGGGACTGTTGTAACTCAAGCTGGCCATAGAGGAAAATCTGTCTGACCACACACCAAGGAACACCTGTGTTACATATCTAATGAATAGAGTATAATTGTGGACTTGGTTGTATAAACATTCATTCCGAGTTAAAAGGCTGTTTCGTGTTATCAACATATTTTTCATCCCTCACTGCTAATATATAGCTTAGGGGAGGAGATCAACGCCCCTGTGAGAGCCCCTGCGAGAGCAGAAGGACTGAACGCTTGGGAGGGGGTACCCTGCTGGGGGGACGGGATTTACTACCCTGTCCGGCCGGACCAGGGCTACAGGGTAAAAAAAAAAAAAAAAAAAAAGGGGGACAGTTACAAAAATTAATTTGTCAGAGTGTTGAACCACCCGGATAAGACGGCCCTAATTATACAGAGGGGAGCCAGTGGGCTGTTTAGTCGCCAAGCAGCAGTAATTAAGTCGAATAAATTGTCCTGGTAGCCAATTTAGTCGATGGAGACGTCTGTCTAGAGACTCAGGAGCCCTCTTCTGACAGATATCACAAGTCTGGGCCAGCCCTGTTAAAGGAAGCAGGAGCTCCCTGGGTCCTAGAAGTGAGCCCTTGGAACAGGGCAGGCGGCTGGAACAAAAAAGCCTGACTCAAGAGCAGTCCTAGGAAAGAAATGAAAGGTAAAACCACGAAAGGATCGTCTGCTAATACAGCTAACCCACCCAGGACAAGTGCAAGCCCGGGAACCATCAGAAAGTACATGGTGCAGGATTCCGGCAAGAATAGTCCAGGCAAACAAAAAGAAACCAAAATCAAAACACCTGAATGCACCCCTAGGATAGGGACAAGAGGACAGACGGCGGGGGCAGACACCCACATAGGGAGCAGCGAAATAACTGAAGAGGCAACAATGGAACCCCAGCAAAAAAAACTACTCCCCACTAAAAGTGAAATGGCGGAAATGTTTGCCAATCTGGAAGTAACTATAAAGGGGGAAATAGGCTCTCTCCGAGAAGAGATGAATCATATGTTGCAAAGAGTGGAAGAAGCAGAAACAAAGATGGACAAACAAAATGAAGAGATAAAGGAACTTAAATCCCAGATGGAAGAGTTACAAAGAGAACAGAGGAATCTACGTTACAGAGCGGAAGACCAGGAAAATAGAAGCAGAAGGAAGAATTTACGGATCAGGGGCCTGCCGGAACCACAAGGGGGAACCGAAGACCTTCAAGGAGTGATGGACGATATATTTGGGAGAATGGTGTACACCCCGGAGAATGTGAAAAAAATAAAATTTGAGAGAATACATAGGATAAGAAAACCGGCAGAAATAAAGGGTGAGGTCCCAAGAGATGTCATTGCAAGATTTCACAAGTACAGCGACAAAGAGAAAGTCAAGGAAAATCTGAAAAAGAACTACCCAGTGAAGTACGGCGAGACAAAGTTGCAGATATTTCCGGACCTGGCAGCAGAAACACTAGCTAGGAGAAGAATACTAAAACCACTCCTTGAACAGTTAAACGCTCATGATGTCCATTACTCATGGGGGTTCCCAGCCTGCCTTATTGGTCGTAAAGATGGCAGATCGGCCACTTTAAGATTCCCAGAAGAAACAGCTAAATTTTGCGATCGATTAGAGGTTCCTCTGGTTGAAATACCGGGGTGGTGGGTTAAAACTGGGGACGTAGAAGTTCATGGGATACAGCAGGCTTGGAAGCCAATATTGAAAACGAGAAAACCGTAATAGATCAGTCATAAGACCTAGTCAAATAGGGTTAAACTAAGATCTGGGGGTGTGCGGGGGATGGGGGGGGTGGGGGGGTGGGGGGGTGGAGGGGGGGGAGGGGGGGGACTAACCAGGCCTGGGCACCCCCCAATATTGGGGGGAGCATTGTGAAAGGGGCGGCCCAGTCCGATCTCAACCTCAGGGGTAGAACCGAAGGGACGGGTGGAGATGGAGGAGCCACGGTTTTTTTTTTGGGCCACGAGAGGGCCTAATATCCCCATGGGTGAAGGGGAGGGAAGGGGGAGCGGGGTGGGTCTTGGGAGAGGTGGGTGGGAGGGGGAGGGAAAGGGTTGGGGGAATTGGAAGGAATGGAGGGCAGGTAGGAAAGTACAGCGACTAATTTTGAATCTTGAATCCCCCGGACACCACTCTGCTGCAGGGACTAGGAAAGAACTTCTGTAGGATAGATGAGCAATATTAAAATAATTTCATATAATGTACGAGGTCTGAACGCAAGGGTGAAGTGTATCAATATTCTGCAGGAACTGAGATTCCGGGGGGCTGACGTGGTTTTTCTTCAGGAGACTCATTTTCTCCTGGAGAGGAACCAAAAAATCTTCTCCAAGGACTTTCCAGTTTGGTTCTATGGTGACTCATCCACACCACGCGCAAAAGGAGTAGCCATTGGGTTTGCCAATGGAGTAAGGTTCGAACTACATGAGAGAAGGACTGACCCAGAAGGTCGGTTTTTGTTCCTAAAAGGGAAACTCAATGGCGTTGAATGTTCACTGGCAAACATTTACGGCCCAAACAAAAATCCACATAACTTTATGATCAGGAGGTTGTCAGAATTTACCGAATTTAAGGAAGGACTAGCTATAATGGCTGGGGACTTTAATCTATGTTTAGAGCCAGAGAAGGATAAATCGTCCCATGTGCGGGGGGCAAGTTCGGTCTGGGTCAGTAGAGTGAGAAAGAAAATGCACCAGTGCCAAATGGTGGATGTGTGGAGGACGCAACACGCCGACAGTAGAGATTATACGTTCTACTCCCCTGTACATGGGACTTATTCTAGACTGGACTTCTTTTTGATTGAGCATTCCCGGTTGGAGGAGATCGTTAGTTCAGAGATAGGGGTGGTGACTTTCTCTGACCACGCGCCTGTAGATTTGACGGTAAACATGAAACAGACCCATAATAAGAGCTTTTGTTGGAAGATAAATGAAGAACTAATAAATGATAAAGAGATACGGGACTTGGTGTTGAGGGAACTAGAGTTTTATTTTAAAACTAATGAAACAGCTGAAGTTTCAGAGTCAATAATATGGGAGGCCCATAAAGCCTATATTAGGGGGATCCTGATTAAGGCAGGCGCGGAAAAGAAGAGAAAGAGAAGGGAAGATAAACTTGTAATCATGAGGGAAATAGAGGAACTTGAACAGATCCATAAAAAAGAGGGGGGGAAGAAGGTGCTCCTTAGACTCCACAACAAAAGAGAGGCCATGAGAACCCTAATAGAACAAGACACGCGAGAAAAGTACAATTTATTAAAGAAAGAGAGATATGTGGGAGGTAATAAACCGGGGAAGTTCCTAGCAAAGATCCTAAAAAAAAGGAAGTCCAATAATTATATTGAGAAAATCAGGACTCTAGAAGGGGAGGTAAAATATAAAACAGGAGAAATTGCCAAAGTTTTCCAAAAGTACTATGAGGGACTGTATTCGATCAACAGTACTACCTCAAAAAGAGAGACAGAAAAAAAAAGGGAAAGAACTAAAGTTTTCTTTCAGGAACTCGGTTTAAGGAAAATAAAAGAAGATACATATAATCTACTTGAGGGTCCCATCACGGAAGAGGAAATCAAAAAAACTCTGAGGGAGACGTCTGTAGGGAAAAGTCCCGGGCCTGATGGTTTCTCAGTATTATACTACAAAAGGTTCCAAGATCTCCTAATTCCGAAACTCTGTACGTATATGAACGGGATAGGCACGAAGTGGGAGATGGGAAAAGAAGCGTCAGAAGCAATCATTGCCATTATTTTGAAGGAGGGCAAGGACAGTACTCTCTGTTCCAGCTATAGGCCAATAGCGCTCCTAAACGCAGACACGAAACTGTTTGCGAAAATACTGGCAGGGAGAGTGAAGCATATTCTAAATAATATGATACACCCAGACCAAGCGGGATTTATTCCGGGTAGGGAGGGACGGGACAATGGGATCAGAACACTTATGGTAATTCAAAAAATGAGAGACAGCGGAGCCCCAGGTCTACTCCTGTCAGTAGACGCTGAGAAAGCTTTTGACAGGGTAGACTGGGGCTTCATGTTCAGTGCGCTGGAGGAAATAGGATTCGGACCAATTATGATTAGAAGGATAAAGGCATTGTACACACGTCCCTCAGCAAAGGTCAAGGTCAATGGAGCGCTGTCAGAATCATTTATAATGTCAAACGGAACAAGACAGGGCTGCCCACTGTCCCCTCTTTTGTTTGTGCTGACGCTCGAGCCTTTGCTCGAACGGATAAGGCTCAACCCGGATATTTCGGGGGTTTCGGACGGTGAGGAAGAACACAAACTGGCTGCTTTTGCAGATGACATTTTGTTGTATATTACTAGACCTAGAATAACTCTTCCTAACCTGCTAAAAACTCTGAAAGATTACGGAGAAATATCAAACTTTAAGATTAATCCAATTAAATCTGAAATATTAGAAATCAAGACTGACAAGAAAGATCATATAGTCCACAAAGAATTCCCATTTTTATGGGGAAAAAAGGAGATAAATTATCTCGGGGTAAAAATAACAGGGAATAGAGAGTCACTGTTTCAGGCTAACTTCATTCCCCTCCTAAATGAGATCAAGAAGGAGTTGAATAGAATCACAAGAGGACAGTTGTCATGGGGGGGAAGAATCAATATTATTAAAATGGCAATCCTACCAAAGATTCTATTTAAAATGCAGATGTTACCAATTCCGCTTCCACAAGTATATCTCAAAAAACTTCATTCTCTTATTATTAAATTTATTTGGAGGGGAAAAAAGTCACGTATAAGTTATGACACTTTGGCAAGGGATAAAGAGAAAGGGGGGTGGGGAGCACCAGACATTAGATTATATCACGAAGCTATCACTTTATCTAGAATTATAGACTGGGCAAAAGGAAACAACGAGAAGAGGTGGGTAAAAATGGAAAATACAATTAGCAAAGTAGAGTTAAGTAAAGTCATCTGGATACCTTCACATTATAGGAAACTATGTTTTGAGGCACACAGTATCACTAGACATACTCTGAAAGTATGGGATAATTTGCACAGGAGGGAAAAATGGGAGTACAACTCTCCTCTGATCCCTCTGAGGGACACCGAGTTTTTTGCACCGGGAATGGAGAATCTTAGTGGGAGATGGATACTGCAAGGAGGAGCTCAGCTAAAGGATGTTATGCAGCAAGGTAAAATATGTTCATTTCAGGACCTGAAAAGTAGAAGTGACCTTCTGACCCTTAACAGGTGGCGATATAGTCAGTTAAAAAACTTTATCGAAACGCTCCCCCAACCAATTAGAATGACGGATAACCTCAAACCGTTTGAGAAGCTCTGTGTTGGTCAAGATGGGAAGAAGGGGATTTCAAAAACCTATAGGATACTAGTGGACCTGAAGGGAACAGACATTCCAGCATACATCAAAAAATGGGAATCAGAACTAAAATCAAAACTTAAAGAAGATGAGGTTACAACCCTATTGAAACGAGTCCATAGCACTTCGGTAAACTATAAAATGTCTGAGCTAAACTACAAATGCTTGTCAAGATGGTATATCACCCCAGATAGAGTTTCTAAATACCAGAACGAAATTTCACAACTATGCTGGAGGGGATGTATGGAATTGGGCACAACGGCACACGTTTGGTGGCACTGCACAAGGATAAGGGAATTTTGGGACGATATTAGGAAAATCACTGGTGAGATAACCCAAATAGCTGTGCCGGATGACCCATGGGCATGTCTGTTCCACGGCTTCAGAATGTCAACTGAATCATATCTGAGAACACTAGTCCCTCAAATGTTGAACGCAGCTAAGAGTTTGCTTGTAAGCCATTGGCAGGAGAAACAAGGTCCAACAATACAAGAATGGTACGACAAAATAAACGAAACCCAGAATTTAGAGTATTTGGGGTGTACTGAGGAAGCGGAATTGGAAGAGTTCGAGGAAAAATGGAAGAAGTGGCAAAAATTTAAAAGCTCACCAAGGGTACTAGAGGTCTTGAGAACTGAATAGAGCTTGCTGGGGAAACCCAGCGAGAAGGATTGAAGAATAGGCAGCAGAAGTGGTGTCCACTGTGGGAGGGGGATTCAATTAACATGATGGAGTACGGAGAAAGAAATATAAGTTTTTGTGAAAGAGTAGACCGTGGTAGGGGGAGGGAGGGGAAGGGTAGGGGGCTTGATTAGGGGGGTTTAAATGGGGTTTAAGTTTAGATTTATGATTAAAATTAGATAGATCAGTTTGATGCTACCAATAAGTAGATAGTTACAAAAGAGATTTGTAATATGGAAAAAAAAAAAAAAAAAAAAAAAAAAAAGAGATTAAAGCCACCATGATGTGAGTAATGAGTCGGGAAAGTATTGAACCGTTAAGGTGAAACTTTCACCCCCGAAAACGAACACTGATGTGGAAAAAAGAAAGAAAAAAAAAAAGAAAAAAAAGAAAGAAAGAAAAAAAAAAAAAGCTACAAGGAAAGGGGGATAGGACAAAAGATTTTTGGGTGAGGCAGGCACTAAAAGGGTACCGAAAGGGTCAAAAAAGAAGGGATAACTGCAGGCCTGTCACTTTTCAAAACCTGGTATTAATTTGTGCGCAGTTAAGGTTCGTTAGTGAATCAAGTTATGAGTGTTTATTGTTTGCAGCAGCCTTTTCGTTAGCCTTTTTTGGGGCTTTTCGGGTTGGTGAGTTGGTTAGTCCGTCCAGGAGGGAGGCGGGAGGTTTCTTGGTTCAGGATGTAAATACTCACGCTGATAGGGTGGGTTTACAGCTGCGGAGATCTAAAACAGATCAACTGGGAAGGGGCGTGGATGTGTGGTTGTTCGCCCTGCCAGGATCAACAGTGTGTCCGGTAAGAACTGTTAGCGCTTTTCAAAAAGTGAGACCGTTGGGAGAGGGGCCATTTTTGTGTCATGCAGACGGGTCACATTTATCGAGATTTCAATTTGTGGCAGTGTTTAGGAAATGTTTGTATGAGGTAGGTTTGGATGGGAATGCTTACGCCTCACACTCCTTCCGCATTGGGGCGGCTACAGAAGCTGCCAGATGTGGATTGGACGAGGCGGCGGTTAAGAGGATCGGGCGCTGGGAATCGAAGAGATTCCGCACTTACATTCGTCCTCAACTGGTAGTGGAATAAAAAAAAAAAAAGTAGAGTTTTGGATGTTACATGCATATGGCGGGGTAGTCTTAGTTTACTGGTGTCACCGTTTCCTTGTTGTCTTTTCGTTTCAGATGGAGTGTCTCCACGCCTCGTCTGGATACTGGGACACTCGTATGTTTGTTGGGGGGCAAGGAGAGGTGATGCGAGACCCGATGGTAGGCAGTTGGGCATATCGAGGAAGGAGGCTTTTATCAGATGGTTGGGGAGACCAGGAATGTTGTGGGGTAGAGTGGTGCCAGAGGTGGAGAGATATGCATGGCTCGATAGGCCACCGGATGTGTTGGTTATTCACGCCGGTGGTAATGATTTTGGTGTAAGTACTGTCAGGGAGCTGATTGCGGATGTTAAGGCGGATCTGTTACACATCCGTTCCAAATTTCCGCAGACACTGCTGTTATGGTCTGATATTGTGGCACGTACGACATGGCTCAATGCCAGGTCGGTTGAGCGAATCAACAAGGCTCGTATAAGAGTTATTAGGGTGGTTGGAAGGTTTTTAGTGCAACAAGGGGGCATGGTGATTCGTCACAGAGAATTAGAGATAAACGTAGGCCTCTATTTGAGAAAGGATGGGGTTCACCTCACGGATGTGGGGACTGATCTTTGGTCCATGGGATTGCAGGACGGAATTCAAAAGGCTTTGCGGGTGTGGAGGGGCCCTCAAGGATAAGGTTTCATCCTTTCGGGCTGTGGCTGGTTTTTTGATGTTGGTCGGTGACAGTAGCGGTAAATAAAATGTTAAAAAGGGGTGGGGGGTCATCAATAGTATGGCCCCTCCTGTGTATTCCGAAATGGAATACCGGTATGTTGCACTGCGGGTAGGGGTTGTCTCCGAGCGGTACAGCTGGAGGCCTTATCAGTTTAAATCATGGTGCTCGCAGTGTACTGTTTTTGATGGGTGGTAAAAAAGGGTGTAGCTCCGTCACTGACCAATAGATTGGTTTAAAATATGTTGATCTTTATCTGAGGTTATATATATATGTTATATATATATGTTATTTATATATTTAAAGTTTTGATATTGGAGTTAATTTATACGGTTTTAATAAAGAGGCCGTCATGGCCATTTTATACTCCAGAAGCATGGTGTGGTCTCATTATTCAGGAAGGTAAAGGGGTTGGAGTATGGGTGGCCTTTTTAGTAATTATAAGATGGGGGGAAAATCTGGACTACACTGGTCAAGTAAGGCCCGGAGCGATGAAAGAAATGAAGTTAGTGCAGGGCCGTGCATGACAGTGTGTCTAGTGACACACAGGGTTAAGTTTTGGGGAAAGGTAGGAGGAGGAGAGAGGAGGAAAGTTGGGGGGAGTGTCTAGTTAAAAGGAGGGGGCGGAGCCAGAACGGGCAGTGCGTGGGGGAAGAAGACACAAGGAGGCAGAATCTCCCACCCTCCCTCCCTAGGTGATGTGTTGTTGTTCCGGTTAATGTGTGTGTTTTTCGTTTCAGGATCAGTGGATGTGCGTCGTCATGACAGCTGGATGGCTGGTTTTTTGATGTTGGTCGGTGACGGTAGCGGTAAATGAAAGGTTAAAAAGGGGTGGGGGGTCATCAATAGTATGGCCCCTCCTGTGTATTCCGAAATGGAATACCGGTATGTTGCACTGCGGGTAGGGGTTAGTTAGGCAGTGCTCACATCTCAGGATCTGTCACATCTACAGATCCATACGGGCTGAGGTTTTGTTTTTTAAATGATTGTTGACCACAATCTTCTCGCCCATATACAACACGTCATACGATGCACGTTTCATTTCATTACACCTGTACGACTATCCACCACGGTCTGTGGGTACACCAGCCCTGAGTCTTCAGTTTTAATTGCCTGTCTCTGTGCTGCAGGTTTCTCTGGCTCACTTACTACATACACTAGGGTGGGGGGTCGTCATCAGGTTCATTCACGCGATGTGGTCTTGTCATTACTGCTCACGTCCTCATACTCAGGTAGGCACAGAGGGGTGGTGTTCTCATGTCTGGTTGTCTGTTGTCACTTCTCTACTTTGTGTTTCTTGGGTTTGGCCATGGCCATGGCGTTTGGTTTATCCCTTCAACACCACGTGGGGCTTCAGAACATGGTAGCACTCCGTCATTCAGGAGTTGGTCCATACTTAAGCACACAGCAGAGCTTTGTCACAGGGGTTTTCCCTTCCCGGCCATAGCCGGGATGGCAATTTTTTTCGAATTGTTTCCAATTCCATCCCAGCTACTCCCATCCACCAGCATGGAACTTGTTCTGGGCAGTATTCTTTAATACAGATTCATGTGGGCTGAATATGCTCTCTACGGCCTGTTACGGTTGCAAGACAGGATGGAAGTGATCGAAGCTTGCTCGGTCAGAGGCGGGGTGTCAGCATACCCCCTGCTCCTGCTTTTTCCTACATTCCTGCAGGCAAGGTCAGCATCTCCTTAGTCCACCATTCTTGTCAAGCCTTCTGGTTCAATATGTCCGAGCCAAGTAATGTTCCTTGTCAGGGGTGGTGTTGGGATCTCCCATCCCTGGTCTTCAGACGGAGGAATTTTCAGGCCTACACGCAGGCCTCATCACTATCTCATCGGAGTCTTTCTTGTGTAGTATCTTGGCTTTAGCAGACAGTCATGCTTTCTTTGGCAACTAAGTTACTGAAGGCAGTAATTTCCAAGGGGTGCTTGGTCTGGTTCTTCACTTTTGTTCCAAAGATAGGGGTCGGCCCAGTGGCAAGTTTTCTGACATCGTTGTTACTTTTTGGCTGCCTCTTTCCTGCGGAAATATTTTTAATCAAAGTACTCATCCGTGGTTTTGACGATTCAGCACTTTCTACAGGTAGGGTGGGGGGGGGGGGTATTGGCTATTGAAGCGGATATCACCAATGCTTTGAAGCTGCTTCCATCAGACCTGCCCGCTGGTAAGGCAAGATAAATGGTGCAAGTGTCGTTTCACCCCTGGGTTACCCTTGGGTCAAAAGCAGTCCTTGCTTTGACACCTTTGCCAGGCACTCCTTTGGACCTTGGGTACCCGCAGGAGGGTCAGGGGTTAATTTAGTTAGTTGATGTCCTGTTGCGTGGAGACCTGTGTGACCGCCCAGGGATCTGTAATCTCTCGCAGGGTGTGTGCTGAGCCAATGTCCCCTTGACGGCCCACAAAGTGGTAGGTCTGGGCCAAATATCATTATTATTCTGGGTTCCACTCTTTGGCTCTAATCCCTTGATTGTGAGGTTGCCTGGAAAACTGATCAGGTACGTCAGACCATTCATTTTTGTCTGATCCCCAGCCTATTTAAAAAGGGGGGCTTATATTGACTTTGGGTATGCTGTATCATGCCATGAGACTTATGCCCCAGGATGGAGTCTGGCCCTCTTTCCCCTGTTTCAGGTCTCCGACTCGGTTGTCAGGTTACAAGCAGAAGCACAACCCAATTTAAATCATGTGGGACCAGTTTTCTGGGTGTCTGGTATGGTTTCTCCATGTTCATCGATGCATATTGCCACAGCGTATTGGCCTTATCCGCCAACACGATCATACACATCTATCAGGTATTCAGCACCTCAGACCCCTGCAAACTCCTGTCAGTTCGTCTATTTTTTACAGCTCACCCTCTCAAACTTCCCCATACCAAGAATAGACAGACAGGTCAGGGGTTCGTGGGAATTTCACAGGGCTACTCAACTGATGGGCTCCTCGGGTCAGCCCTTGCTCCCTTTCCCCCCACGTATCCTCTCACTACAAACAGTTCATTCACATGGCTGCATTTTTCCCGGAAATTAGGCATAATCCAAATCATATACGGGACATTTATTTGGGTTCTGGGCAGTTGCGCAGGTTCCAAACAGGGGGTCCATTCTTATTATCAATTCATGGAACGCTGGTTTTCTCCTGTCATAGCTGATACATACCGGATCCATATACTGAAGCCATCCGGGCGTGCGCTACACCATTAGACGGATTGTTACTTACCCTTGATCAAACTTTTTTATCACACCTACTTTAGCGTCTTTTTGCCCTCTTCCAGGCGTACTGACCAGCTAGGCCAAGGCACACCTCAGGCCTTGGTAGTTAGGGTATCGCATTTCCAAGTGAAGATTCTGACTACAAATATGAACGTTGGTGTCCCATTGATAATTTAGTCTGCTCTGCAGCAGGAAATGTGAAAGTCC
This sequence comes from Lithobates septentrionalis, assembly GCA_037952835.1. Lineage (NCBI taxonomy): Eukaryota > Metazoa > Chordata > Amphibia > Anura > Ranidae > Lithobates > Lithobates septentrionalis. Next base: position 2,708,149 of record JBBDGP010001188.1, read on the forward strand.
TCTCATTTCAGTACATTCCACAAATTGTAGTTCAATTTATGAGTGTTGCACTGTATGGCAGCTAAAAAGTTTCAAGAGGTCTACCATTAAATAGCAATTTAGAAGTGACTCTTTGAACATCATATTATTAGTGTGTGACTGTAGTGGGAATTATTTTCTCACGTGGGATAATATAACTCAAAAAAAACATTTATTATGCAGTCTGCACTACCAGGCAAGCTTCTGCTAAGGGACAATCTGCTGTGTGGAGTTGTTATGTAAAGGCAACAGACATTCACAAACAGCTGGTAATAACATTGCAGGTAGCAGAACATATGTAAAATTTAAAATTTATACTGTGAATGGACAAGTGGAAAACACATATTTAGCACTACAGTGCTAAGTTCTTTGAAAGATTTGCTGATTGAGCTGAACAAGACCTGGCACTTTGTCTATTTTACAGTGATTAATGATGTACCTTGGAAGATCTGTCAACAATTGCCAGCCACACTGCATAGTCAAGCAATACCCATTGGAAATATTTTAATATGGATCAAAATGTATTATCACTGTATAAAATATAGTGACAGTTGAGGGGGAGCATGTGTGGTGTCCTCTAAGTTGGCCACATAGCCATAGAGCTTTAAACGAACCCAGCTACCACACCTACGTAGCTGTGGCAGCAAGAACAGCAGTTAGGGGGACATTCATGCAACCCTCTCCACCGCTGCCATGGTTGGGGAATCAGAGTATCAAACCCGCTCACAAGCTGTGCCGACTACCAGGTCCACACTTAATAAGAAGAAGATGGCTGCCACAGCACTACAACATTAAACCACTTGCCTACCAGGCACTTTTACCCCCTTCCTGTCCAGGCCAGTTTTCAGCTTTCAGCGCACTCATACTTTGAATGACAATTGCGTGGTCATGCCACACTGTACCTAAATGAAATTTTATAATTTTGTTCACACAAATAAAGATTTTTTTTGGTGGTATTTAATCAGCACTGGGTCTTTTACTTTTTGTTAAACAAATAAAGACTGAAAATGTTAAAAATGTTGTTATACAATTTGCACACAGGTCATTTCTCTTTCACTGATGTGCACTGATGAGGCTGCACTGATGTGCACTGGTAGACTGCACTGATGGGCACTGATGAGGCGGCATTGATGGGCACTGATGAGACGGCACTGGTGAACAATGATTTGGTGGCACTCATGTGCACTGATAGGAAGCATTGATAGGCGGCACTGGTAGGTAACACTGGTAGGTGACACTGATGGGCACTGTTTGGCAGCACTGGTGGGCACCTGCATTATGACTTTCTATCCAGCTGGTAGCACTGCAGTGTTATAATGCTTATTCTATGGTAATGTAAAGAGAGGAATTATTTGCTGTCCTCCATGAAATTAAAGGTATTCAGCTGCATACAATAAGCTTCCATTGCATAATGATTTCAATACTCAGCTAATAGGTTATGGGCCCAGCGCACCCAGCAGCACCCAGCAGGTACTGGAATACGAGAATTCTGCAAGACAGTGGGTCTGTGAATACTGTATGAATACTGTGGAAGTTTAAACTAGAAATTATTGCAACTAGGGATGATTTGTGGCAAGTGCTGAATACAGACAGAGCCACAGACTGAGAGACAGAGGCATGAGACAGAAAGCATAGGTAAGCAAAAGCAACTATATACTTGCTAGTGGAAGATGACCAGCTTATCCACATAAGAACAGAGAAAACAGCCAAAGGTATGTGATCTTCATTACAGAAACTGCATGAGCGTTCAAGTCTAAACAGCAAGGTCTTTCTACTAAGAAAGCTGTATAAGATGAGACTAGAAGAAGGCCAGCAAATGTGTGACCACATGAAGTCTATGCTTGAGATCATAGAGCAGCTGCGCACCATCGGAGAGGACATCAAAGATAACCATATTGTTGCCCTACTCCTCTGCATCCTTCCAGAGACATTTACTGCTCTTATTAATGCTCTAGAAACCAGACCTGAGCAGGAGCTGACATTGGAATATGTCAAAGGGAAATGATTTGATGAATATGACAGAAGGCAAGAAAATACACACCATGATGACAAAGCTCTTACGATGTACAAAGGCACATAGCACAACAAAGAAATCAGAGCCTGTTTTCGCTGTAAAAGGACCGGTCACTTAAAAAAGGATTGTTCTATCTGGAAAGCCGAGCAGCGAAAGCTAAAGCTATCCACAAAAGAAAGGGTCAAAGCAGCCACAAAGGAAACTGCGGACACATCATGGAGTGGCACCTTTAAAGTGACACAGAGCGGCAAGCCACGCAGCTGGTGCATAGACTCAGGAGTGGCAAGCCACATGATTGGAGATGAGACCTTCTTCGCAAGCATTGATTACAGTGCAAAAGACAAAGTTTTCCTAGCAAACAGGAAAAGCATCACTGCAGAAGGTAAAGGCCAGGGCTTCCTGAACTGCACTACACCACAAGGAGGCAAGCAGAGTACCCTTGTAAAGAAAGGGCTGTATGTTCCAGAACTAGAAGGCAGCCTTCTGTCAATGAAAAGTCTTGCAAACAACGTTAGGTTCCAGGGTGATGAATGCACAATTCACAATAATAAGCAATTCCTGGCAAAAGGAAAACTGAATGATCACCTATACAGGCTCATCACCAGAGACCAGCAAGCCAAAATAGTCTTTAATGACCTACACAGAAAATGTATTCACTTATGACACAGGTGGCTGGGGCACAGAAGTCCAGAAGTTATACAGGACATTAGAAAAAGAGGCTTATCAGAATATTTGACAATAGCGCCTTGCAAAGTGCTCATGAAATGCAAGTGCAGTATTGAAGCAAAAGCCACACGTGATCCCCTTCCACAGGCATCTCAAAGAAGAGCTACTCATATTCGGTCCAATGAAAAGCCAGATATCTACTGACTTTCATTGATGACTATTCCAGGTACACAACTACTTATCTGATGAAACACAAGAATGAAACATCAGAGAAACTTCAAGAGTTTGTTGCCATGTCTAGCAACAAATTCCAATGGAAACCAGGAATAGTACGCACCGACAATGGTGGAGAATACATAAGCAAAGAAGTGGCCTCATATCTGAAGCGACAAGGAATAGTACACCAGACAACCACACAATACACTCCTGAACAAAACGGTGTAGCAGAAATGAAAAATCACACTCTAATGCCCCGTACACACGGTCGGACTTTGTTCGGACATTCCGACAACAAAATCCTAGGATTTTTTCCGACGGATGTTGGCTCAAACTTGTCTTGCATACACACGGTCACACAAAGTTGTCGGAAAATCCGATCGTTCTAAACGCGGTGACGTAAAACACGTACGTCGGGACTATAAACGGGGCAGTGGCCAATAGCTTTCATCTCTTTATTTATGCTGAGCATGCGTGGCACTTTGTCCGTCGGATTTGTGTACACACGATCGGAATTTCTGACAACGGATTTTGTTGTCGGAAAATTTTATATCCTGCTCTCAAACTTTGTGTGTCGGAAATTCCGATGGAAAATGTGTGATGGAGCCTGCACACGGTTGGAATTTCCGACAACAAGGTCCTAGCACACATTTTCCGTCGGAAAATCCGACCGTGTGTACGGGGCATTATAGAAATGGCCAGATGCATGTTGTCAGATGCCAACCTACCTCACAAGTACTGGGGAGAAGCACTCATGACTGCAACCTACCTACAGAACAGATTAGAAGGAGAGGAGGCGGAGCTGCCGGTGATGGACATGTCCAGCTGAATCTGTACATCTTTTGGGACTCCTTGGCTGATAAAAACACCCGCACAGCATGGTAAACTGAAAACAATCTTTCCATAAGCCTCCTCAGTGACCTTGGGATAAATAAAGAGCGCCAAGGATACACAGTCCAGAGACTCCTGTAAAATGGCGCTGCTAAGCAGTTGCAATTACCTCAGGGTGCCTATAATGATTCTGACTGTGAATACAGTGCCGCCTAACAAGAAAAACAGATTCTCTACATTCAAATATTTTGAGACAAATAGAAAAAAATGTTACAGAAAGCCTTAAAAGATAAGTATTTTTTTCTTTTATATTCATACTTACCTAGGTGAATGCAGCATCAGACCAATGCGTCTCTGCACTTAGAACCGAGCCACCGAACATCGCAGATGGCTCAGTTCTCTCCCCTCCCCGAGCGGAGAGATGCTGCCTGTTAGTCAGCACCTCTCCTGCTCTGATCCTCCATGCTCATTGGAGCACTGAGCTGTGAAGGGGCAGGGAGCGGGCATCTCAGCGGCTCGCTGAGTACTGCCATCAGTCAAGGCAGCTGGCAGATCCAGACTTTGGAAGTCGGGATGATGCGCTGCCTCGACGGATAGCAGTCTCAGAGTCTCAGTGAGCCACTGAGGCACTGAGATGGCCGCTCCCTGCTCCTCCACAGCTCAGTGCTCCAATGAGTGTGGAGGATCAGAGCAGGAGAGATGCTGTGACATCAGAGGAGAGCGGATTTCAGACTGCTGTCCGCTAAAAACGGGTCACAGGAGTGCAAAACTAATTGCACTCCTGTGACCCAGAGGAATTCCCATTTTCTATCCGCTTTACCTATCAAGGTGTCAAACATTCCTGTAGATCCTCAGATGAACTACAAAACACTCTACAAGAGCTACAACTTATCGAAAGACTAGCCCTCGTCAATGCACAACATCCAGCCCCCCTCAAGAATCCTCCAAATCTGGAAAAGATAGAGGCCAACAAAATTACTTTAAGAGAAGCCGATTCAATTTTCCAGATATAGATCCTGTAGACACAATGGACTGAATGACTTTCACTCCTCATCTTGAAGCTTATTCTACCTTAAGGCTTAGCCTTTATTTAAAGTAATTACTAAGTAATTTACCACCTTCAGTATAATCTGACTAAACTTATTTAAACTAATAATGTTCTATTAAGTTTTGAACTTCACCCTTTATCCCCCACAACCTCAGATAAACATACTTTATGTTTTATCTATTTACCCCCTTTCCATTTTTCTCTAGGGTTACCTGTAGGTAATTATACTCACCTTACAGTATAGTTGTTTATAGCTAATTAACCTTTTTTTTTTTTTTTTTTTTACCCTTGCTCATTTTTAAATTTTTTTTTTTTCATTTTTTGTTCTTTTTTTTTTTTCATGGCTGAACATGGTTGTCCAAGTATTTCTCTTTTTCTGTATACAGATCTTGTCTGTTGGGGTCTCGAGAGATTGTGACTGCTCCCCCTATCTTTCTGTCCTAGGATAAACCTCCATTCTGACCTATTATTATTATTATTATTGGAGGACCTCCTCGGATAGATACTAGGCCTCTGAGTTAGAATTTTTTTTACGCACTCAGTACACCACCTTTTTTACTTTTCTTATTCGCACAATTTACTTACTATTATTTGACTATATGACTCTTACTCTCTCTTTCTTCCTCTTTATTACGTCTCTACTCCCCTCTTGGTCCCCCCCCCCCCAGGGTAATTGTAGACTCACAATCTATGAATGCTACAATATTTCCTTTAAGATTTACCGATGGCCCCCTTAACCACTTCAGCCCCGGAAGGATTTAGCCCCTTCCTGACCAGAGCACTTTTTACAATTTGGCACTGCGTCGCTTTAACTGCTAATTGCGCGGTCATGCAATGCTGTACCCAAACTAAATTTGCGTCCTTTTCTTCCCACAAATAGAGCTTTCTTTTGATGGTATTTGATCACCTCTGCCATTTTTATTTTTTGCGCTATACACGGAAAAAGACCGAAAATTTTGAAAAAAAACGATATTTTCTACGTTTTGTTCTAAAAAAAATCCAATAAACTCAATTTTTGTCATACATTTAGGCCAAAATGTATTCGGCCACATGTCTTTGGTAAAAAAAAATGTCAATAATTGTATATTTATTGGTTTGCGCAAAAGTTATAGCGCCTACAAACTAGGGTACATTTTCTGGAATTTACACAGCCTTTAATTTATGACTGCCTATGTCGTTTCTTGAGGTGCTAAAATGGCAGGGCAGTACAAAACCCCCACAAATGACCCCATTTTGGAAAGTAGACACCCCAAGGAAATTGCTGAGAGGCATGTTGAGCCCATTGAATATTCTTTTTTTTGTCCCAAGTGATTGAATAATGACAAAAAAAAAAAAGATAATTACAAAAAGTTGTCACTAAATGATATATTGCTCACACAGGCCATGGGCATATGTGGAATTGCACCCCAAAATACATTTAGCTGCTTCTCCTGAGTATGGGAATACCACATGTGTGGGACTTTTTGAGAGCCTAGCCGCGTACGGGGCCCCGAAAACCAATCACTGCCTTCGGGATTTCTAAGGGCGTACATTTTTGATTTTACTCCTCACTACCTATCACAGTTTTGAAGGCCATAAAATGCCCAGATGGCATAAAACCCCCCCAAATGACCCCATTTTGGAAAGCAGACACCCCAAGCTATTTGCTGAGAGGCATGGTGAGTATTTTGCAGCTCTCATTTATTTTTGAAAATAAAGAAAGACGTGAAAATTTTTTTTTTTTCTTTTTTCAATTTTCAAAACTTTGTGACAAAAAGTGAGGTCTGCAAAATACTCACTATACCTCTCAGCAAATAGCTTGGGGTGTCTACTTTCCAAAATGGGGTCATTTGTTTTTTTTTTTTTGCCACCTGGGCATTCCATGGCCTCCGAAACTGTGATAGGCAGTGAAGAGTGAAATCAAAAATTTACAGCCTTAGAAAGCCTGAAGGCGGTGCTTGGTTTTCGGGGTTTTCGCGGCTAGGCTCCCAAAAAGTCCCACACATGTGGTATCCCCGTACTCAGGAGAAGCAACAGAATGTATTTTGGGGTGTCATTTCACATATTCCCATGGCATGTTTGAGCAATATATCATTTAGTGACAACTTTGCGCAAAAAAAATAAAAAAAATAAAAAATTGTCTCTTTCCCGCAACTTGTGTCACAATATAAAATATTCCATGGACTCGACATGCCTCTCAGCAAATAGCTTGGGGTGTCTACTTTCCAAAATGGGGTCATTTGGGGGGGTTTTGAACTGTCCTGGCATTTTATGCACAACATTTAGAAGCTTATGTCACACATCACCCACTCTTCTAACCACTTGAAGACAAAGCCCTTTCTGACACTTTTTGATTACATAAAAAAATAATTTTTTTTTGCAAGGAAATTACTTTGAACCCCCAAACATTATATATTTTTTTTAAAGCAAATGCCCTACAGATTAAAATGGTGGGTGTTTCATTTTTTCTTTTCACACAGTATTTGCGCAGCGATTTTTCAAACGCATTTTTTGGGGAAAAAACACACTTTTTTAAATTTTAATGCACTAAAACACACTATATTGCCCAAATGTTTGATGAAATAAAAAAGATGATCTTAGGCCGAGTACATGGATACCAAACATGACATGCTTTAAAATTGCGCACAAACGTGCAGTGGCGACAAACTAAATACATTTTTAAAAGCCTTTAAAAGCCTTTACAGGTTACCACTTTAGATTTACAGAGGAGGTCTACTGCTAAAATTACTGCCCTCGATCTGACCTTCGCGGTGATACCTCACGTGCATGGTGCAATTGCTGTTTACATTTAACGCCAGACCGACGCTTGCGTTCGCCTTAGCGCGAGAGCAGGGGGGACAGGGGTGCTTTTATTTATTTTTTTTTCTTTATTATTATTATTATTTTTTTTTATCTTATTTTTTAACTGTTCCTTTCATTTTTTTTTAAATCATTTTTATTGTTATCTCAGGGAATGTAAATATCCCCTATCATAGCAATAGGTAGTGACAGGTACTCTTTTTGAAAAAATTGGGGTCTATTAGACCCTAGATTTCTCCTCTGCCCTCAAAGCATCTGACCACACCAAGATCGGTGTGATAAAATGCTTTCCCAATTTCCCAATGGCGCTGTTTACATCCGGCGAAATCTAAGTCATAAAATGCTCGTAGCTTCCGGTTTCTTAGGGCATAGAGATGTTTGGAGCCACTCTGGTCTCTGATCAGCTCTATGGTCAGCTGGCTGAATCACCGCTGCATTTTCAGGTTCCCTGTTGAGACAGGAGAGCCAGAGAAAAACACAGAAGACGTTGGGGGGGGGGGGCATTCCCTCCCACGGCTTGTAAAAGCAGTCTAGAGGCTAATTAGCCGCTAGGATTGCTTTTACATGAAAGCCGACCGCTGGCTGAAAAGAATGATACCAAGATGATACCTAAACCTGCATGGATACCAAACATGACATGCTTTAAAATTGCGCACAAACGTGCAGTGGCGACAAACTAAATACATTTTTAAAAGCCTTTAAAAGCCTTTACAGGTTACCACTTTAGATTTACAGAGGAGGTCTACTGCTAAAATTACTGCCCTCGATCTGACCTTCGCGGTGATACCTCACGTGCATGGTGCAATTGCTGTTTACATTTGACGCCAGACCGACGCTTGCGTTCGCCTTAGCGCGAGAGCAGGGGGGACAGGGGTGCTTTTTTTTTTTTTTTTTTTTCTTTATTATTATTATTTTTTTTTATCTTATTTTTTAACTGTTCCTTTCATTTTTTTTTAAATCATTTTTATTGTTATCTCAGGGAATGTAAATATCCCCTATCATAGCAATAGGTAGTGACAGGTACTCTTTTTGAAAAAATTGGGGTCTATTAGACCCTAGATTTCTCCTCTGCCCTCAAAGCATCTGACCACACCAAGATCGGTGTGATAAAATGCTTTCCCAATTTCCCAATGGCGCTGTTTACATCCGGCGAAATCTAAGTCATAAAATGCTCGTAGCTTCCGGTTTCTTAGGCCATAGAGATGTTTGGAGCCACTCTGGTCTCTGATCAGCTCTATGGTCAGCTGGCTGAATCACCGCTGCATTTTCAGGTTCCCTGTTGAGACAGGAGAGCCAGAGAAAAACACAGAAGACGTTGGGGGGGGGGCATTCCCTCCCACGGCTTGTAAAAGCAGTCTAGAGGCTAATTAGCCGCTAGGATTGCTTTTACATGAAAGCCGACCGCTGGCTGAAAAGAATGATACCAAGATGATACCTAAACCTGCAGGCATCATTCTGGTATAACCACTCAAAGTCGTGAATGGCGTACCTGAAGACAAAAAAATGGTTAACAATAAAGCACAGTAAACGGTAAAGTATAAAAAATTGCATACCTGAAAAGCAAACATGATAAAACATAATAACAATAAAACATTGCAGAATAGAATACAGTAAAAAAGAGCAGAACAATAGAGAGAATAGAGAGAGAGAGAACAATAAAACGACAACTATTTTTTTTTATTTTATATTTTTGTATGTGTTTTTTTTTTTTTTTTACACTTTTTTTTGTAACTGTAACTTTTATAACTGTAACCGGTTCCAGGTTCGGGTCTCTCAAAATGCGATGGCATCTTGGGAGACCCTGTGAAAGTGTGCCTAGTCTGTGGAATGCTGTACCCTACGCTAATACTCAACTAGTGCATGGTAGCGTTCAAAACATTCACCAATGCAAAGACCAGCATTGTCAGGACAGGAGGGACAATAATAGTGGGTGTCACGTCTATATCCGCGCTTGCTGCAGACACGACCTCTTTTTTTGGGGGGGTTCGTTGGGTAGGGGTACTCGGGAGGACATAAAGAAAATGCCTCTCATGCAGCCGACTGCATTTGGTTGGGGATGTGAATGGGGGAAGTACGGGCGCTGCAGAAGCGGTGGGTTCCCAATTAGGATTGGCGAATGCAGCAGGAAGGGCATTATGGGCACGACGGGCCTGTGTTTGTCTTTTTGTTGGCAGCGGGACACTACTTGTGTTTGCCACCTCACCAGCTTGAACTGCACTTATGGGACTCGCCACGTCACCAAGTGTTACTGCAGTGCTGGTTTGACTACGACCGGGGTTTACTAGGCCGCTGGTGCTTGCCATTTCACCAAAACGCTACCAAAAAAACTGTTAGCGATCGCAGGGATCAGGCCTGACTCTGCGAACGCTGCAGTTATGCGTTTAGTGTTCTGTAAGTGACAGTGATCGATCGATACTGCACTTGGGTGGGCTGGGCTGGGCCGGGCGGAGGGGCAAAACGCAGGTGCTAGCAGGTATCTGGGCTGATCCCGCTAACACTGCGTTTTTGGGAACCCTAAACTGCTGGGGACGCCAGTATAGATCTGATCGGATCAGATATTGATCCGTTCAGATACTATACCATTAAGGGAGGTGTACGGTGCGTGCGTGGGTGTTAGCGGTACTGACGCTAACTTGACGCTGCCTGGGACTGGTGCTTGCCAGTTCACCAAAACGCTACAAAAAAAACTGTTAGCGATCGCAGGGATCAGGCCTGACTCTGTGAACGCTGCAGTTATGCGTTTAGTGTTTTGTAAGTGACAGTGATCGATCAATACTGCACTTGGGTGGGCTGGGCTGGGCCGGGCGGAGGGGAAAAACGCAGGTGCTAGCAGGTATCTGGGCTGATCCCGCTAACACTGCGTTTTTGGGAACCCTAAACTGCTGGGGACGCTAGTATAGATCTGATCGGATCAGATATTGATGCGTTCAGATACTATACCACTAAGGGAGGCGTATGCTGCGTGCGTGGGTGTTAGCGGTACTGGCGCTAATCTGACGCTGCCTGGGGCGACGCATATCACCGCTGGGCGATCGGGGGGCTAAACCTTTATTCGGTAATAAACGGCGGGTGCCCTGACACTATAAAAAATAAATGAACTAAGCAGCGTCACCCGTAACGGTTATACGGTGATCAGTGGTGAAAGGGTTAACTAGGGGGCAATCAAGGGGTTAAAACATTTATTAGATAGTATATGGGGGTCCCTGTCGCTATAAAACGCTGACGGCGAACCTAAATATTTACGTCCCTAACTAGCGTCACCAGCGACACTAATACAGCGATCAGAAAAATGATCGCTTAGTGACACTGGTGACGGGGGGTGATCAAGGGGTTAAAACTTTATTAGGGGGGTAGGGGGGTATCCTAGACCTACAGGGGGCCTAACCCTCACTGCCCTAACACACTAACTGTCACAAACTGACACCAATCAGTAATCAGGAAAAAAAAAACAACAAAAAAAAACCTGCTTGGTGTCAGTTTGTGACAGGGGGGGGGGTGATTGGGGGGGATTGGGGGGCGATCGGGGGGGGATCGGGGTGTTTTGCGTGCCTGGCATGTTCTACTGTGTGTGTGTGTGTGTTGGTGCACTCACTCACATGTCTTCTCTCCTCGGCCCGGAACGGAAAATACCGAGCCGAGGAGAGATGACATCATTTCCTCTGCCTCTGTGTACAATACAGAGGCAGGGAAATGATCCCATTGGCTGGGAGCGATTGCGAGGGGGGGGCCACGAATGGATGGCCTCCCCCTCACCACCGATCGCCGGGGGAGATTTGCCGACCGCCGCAGGCACCGGGGGGGGGGTCCGATTGGACCCCCCACCCGCGGGCAGGCAAGGACGTACAGGTAAGCCCTTTTGCCTGCCCGTGCCGCTCTGCCGACGTACATCGGCGTGCGGCGGTCGGCAACTGGTTAAATGTCCTTACGCTAAACATACAAGGTCTAAACATCCCACAAAAGCAAACTAAAGTTTTTCGCTCCTTAGCTTCCTCAAAAGCACATATTGTATGCCTCCAAGAAACCCATTTTGCAGATAAGGCGAACCCTAAATATTTTGGTTCAGCCTATCCCCAGGTTTTCACAGCCTCTGCCAAGACTAAACAACGAGGGGTGCCAATAGCGTTTCAACCAAAATTGCAAGTGTCCCTCGCACTACTGTGAGTAATAATGAATGTGACTAGTGACAGGTAATATAAAGTGTGATAAATGCAGCAAAGCCTATTAGTGTATCACAAAACACCAAAACAAGTAAACTCTACAAAAGTGATCTTGCGCAAAAATACACTGAAAATATTTAGGTAAATATCCCAACATAAAAAGGTGAAAACGATACAGTTAATGTATCCACATAAAATATGTAATAAATAAAATTGTATATATAAATAATTATATACACATGTATAGCAATCTGCAAAATAGCAAAAAAGTGTCCAAAATCAATTTTAATCCGTGAAAAAATGATGAAACACACCAAAAATAAAAATAGAAATAAAAATAAAAATAAAAGGTAAAAAGAAATAAAAATGCTGTGACTCAATCGCTAAATTGTAAAGTGAGGCTAACATAGTCCTCTAAATAAATATAGAGGGCAAAGTTAGTGACGTCTTCACAGATGGATGGATCCAATTATATGTTGTAAAATCAATAATATATATAAATAAATGTGCTTATTATTCCTAGATGTTACTGCAGATGTCCTCTTAATCCTAAGGTCTCCCAGGATTCTCACCTTAAGTATAGAGGTCAATCGCATCCATAGATCATCAAATGGTCTCCACTATCCTCTATGGGTGCTTCTTTCAAACGTGCATGCTGCAGATGACCCCATAGATACTCCTCCAGTGGACACAGTACGCCATTCAGTTACCCCAATTTTCATCCAGTGCCAAAATACCTCAGTGTAAGAAAAGGGGGGAACAAGGACAGGAAAAGCCTCCAATGGTGTAGTATGTTAAAAACCAAATGTAATATTTATTAAGTGCTCAGATGGACTCTTACATTTAAAACCGTATAAAACAGACAGAGAACAAAAAGGCGTCGTTCGGCGCCTTCTTACGTCACTTCCGGTGTGCGTCTATTCCGGCCAATCCCTATGCGTTACGTCACCTCTCGTGACTTCATCTGGGGTTTACTATTTTTTACACTTTTTTTGTGAAATGGTAGGGGTATAAAAAAAAAAAAAAAAAGAAATGGTAGGGGTACAATGTACCCGATACCCATTCACATAGGGGGGGGGGGCGGGATCTGAGGGTCCCCTTTTTAAAGGGGGCTTCCAGATTCTGATAAGCCCCCCGTCCGCAGACCCCCACAACCACCGGGCAAGGGTTGTGGGGATGAGGCCCTTGTCCCCATCAACATGGTGACAAGGTGCTTTGGGGGGTTACTCCAAAGCACCCTCCCCATGTTGAGGGCATGTGGCCTGGTATGGTCCAAGAGGGTCCAAGAGGGGGGGCTCTCTCTCAACCCCCCCACTTTTCCTTTGAGTTGCATGCAGGGTCTGGTATGGATTTTGGGGGGGACCCCTGCGCCATTTTTTAAAAAATTTGGCACAGGGTTCCCCTTAAGATGGTTTGGCACAGGGTTCCCTTTAATACCCATACCAGACCTGAAGGGCCTGGTATGGATTTTGGGGGGACTCCACGCAATTTTTTTAAAAATTTTTGGTTCAGGGTTCCCCTAATATTTATACCAGACCCAAAGGGACTGGGGGGGCGACCCATGCCGTTTTTTTCAATGAGTTTTCTCTATATTGCTGAGACCCGACAATTCAGTACAGCCGCAATCAGTTTTAAATTACTTTTTTCCTTTTAGAAATGTCATTTTGCTGTGGTACTGTTCTAAACACAGGAAAACTGTGCCATTTTACAGGCATACTATAGACACCCCCCAGGCAGGATATTTAAAGGATTATTTATTATTTATTAAAATCACTGCTCCCGAAAAAACATCTGTTTTTAAAACTTTTTTTGTATTGATACATGTCCCCTGGGGCAAGACTCGGGTCCCCAAACACTTTTTATGACAATAACCTGCATATAAGCCTTTAAAATGAGCACTTTTGGTTTTTCATGTTAGTGTCCCATAAACTTTAACGGGGTTCCGCGATATTAAAAGTTGCCGCGAACACCACATAATGTTCGTTGTTTGCCGAACGTCCGAGCAACCAAAGTTCGGCCCGAGCAGAACCGTTCGCCCATCCATACTGACAATATCTTTATCTTTATGTCATCTCCTCATATTTCTGCTCCTATCACTTGATCACTTTGCCCACATATCTGGTCTAATTATACACTCTATAGACTATAAATCTATAGCCTTAAATATATCTTTACCTCCTCATATTTTACAACAAGCGCGAACATCCCTCCCGTTCTCATGGTCCACTTCAAGCCTTCTTTACCTAGGGATAACTCTCCCGCCCAATCTTTCAGACATTTTCATTGCCAATTATCCTCCAATTTTGCGCCAAATATTGAATCTTCTGACACAATGGTCCTCTCTACCATTATCTTGGATAGGTAAAATTAACGTAATAAAGATGGCTATATTGCCCAAAATTCTTTATCTTTTTCGAGTTTTACCTATCCCTGTTCCAGCATACTTTCTCAGAATACTACAATGTAAGGCATTAACTTTTGTTTAGGGCTCCTTGAAACCACATCTGCCCAAACACATTCTTAACCTTCCAAAGCCCAAAGGGGACTAGGGTTTCCTAATTTTACCACTTAGCCAATATCCCTAAATATCACGCAAAACGTGAAATTCTGCTTTGGGTTGCGCTGGAATGAATAGATTGAGACCCACTTTCAATAACCAACCTCGTATGGTCTAATTCCTCCGACTGTAAAAAACTCAATAATTCTATAACTAAACATACACTAGTCATTTGGGATAAATTTAAATGAGTAAATGGACTACAATCTCCCCATATACCTCTTTTATCATTTCTTAAAAATCCACTTTTCTATCCTGCATGGTCTTCCCCTAAATCTTTTAAAGCATGGACCTCGGCAGAGCCCTGTGCAACTGGCCATGCTGATTTTCTATCACTGACCACCCGCTTGTACAAGGATGCTGCACCCTCGCGGGTCACATCTTCCCCTTTGTATATGCTACACGGCAGCACCACGCCAAATTGGTCCAGAGGCAGCAAAGTCTACAAGGTTTATTTGAACTATCATCCACTTCTGCTATACTGTAAACTTCAATTCAACAGCATGTGTCTCATATTGTGTACCGATTGTCTTGTAATGATAGGGGTGCAACTCTGTGCAACTAGACATGCTGCTTCCGTGATCCTAACCGCCTACTTGCACAGACTCGCCGCACTCCCTCGTGGAATGCCTACCCATATATATACCCTGTGCTGTACTATACTATGTGCTACCTGCCTCACCCCCCTGCTGGGTGCCTCCACTGTCGGATCCGACTCCATGCTCAAACTCTCCAAGATACCCCATGGCCTCACTTAAAATAATTACCTGGAATGTCCGAGGGCTCTGTGCCAAACCCAAGCGTGTGGCTGTCCTCACTCACCTTATACAAGCAGATGTGTCTGTCCTAGTTGAAATACACATTACTGGCCAAACCCAAATGGCACTCAAAAACCCTGGGTGGGCTGGCTGTATAGTGCCCCCTATACCTCTAACTCCCGAGGTATATCCATCCTCATTGCCAAAACAGTGCAATTCCAACTCCATAATCTGCAGTCGGATCCTCAGGGTCGATTCCTGTTCCTTCACGCCACTATCGGTGGCCTGGAGGTACTTCTTATTGCATTCTATATCCCACCACCCTTCCAGTTCCACGCCTTACAGGAAGGACTCGCCTTTATGGCCAAATACCCCACGGTGCCTATAATGTGGAAAGGCGGCTTTAACATGACGATTAATCCTAGTCTAGACAGACTCAGCACGACTACCCAGACGACACCCCCTCTCATATCACTAGATTTGGCAGGTTCATAACCGAATTCTTGAGGGAGTGGAAGCACTGATCACGAGGGGAGAGATGGAAGAGACACAGAATCACCCTTGTTTATTTATCAAGATTTATTACTACCCTCTTGGACACTTTTGTCACATTTGATTTAATATTTTTTGGACTGATTTGTTTTCGAAGTTATGTTATGCACTATGGTCTTGTGCATGTACAGCATGGAATGAAGTGATTGCGCATTTCACTGGTTATTTAAGTGTCATATAGGTTTATGTTAAGATTACACCTTGTGTGAGTGCTTAGTACACATTAAGAGGGTCACACCATTATTGTGCTTAAGACGCTTAGACACTTCTTTACTGTAGTTTGTATACATATTATTATTAATTATTTTTTTCTAGTTTGTATATCTGCTTATGGTAAGATCATACTTTGTGTGAGTGATTACTGATTAGTACACATTTAGAGGGTCACACCATTATTGTGTTAAAGACACTTGGACACATTTTTTTAGGTTGCAGTTTAGAGCACCTCCTATTTCTTCCTGGATGCCTGTAGGAGGATTGTGGGAGTTACAGGCATTTTGGATCTAATATTTAGTACATGTATTATAATTTAAAGGGGCGGCTCAAACACTTTTTGTGGTTAATAATTTATCACTGATTTTGTTATATTCACATATAATTTGTGGATTATAGGGGGCGCGGTGGAGGTATTTTTTGTTTGAAGGGTGGTTTATTATTCAGAATACCTTGATATATTTATCATAACCGAATTCGCCATGACAGACTCCTGGAGACACAAATACCCAACCAAAATAGCTTTCTCATGCTATACCCCCTCACAATTAGCCATGTCCCGTATAGACTTGATTTTGATCTCCCCCACCCTGCTGCCCGTCCTCATAGACGTGAGATTCGGCACCAGGGTGCTCTCAGATCACTCCCCATATTGGATGACACTGAGGCTTCCCTCAACTCCCCCCCCCTCGTATGTGGAGATTGAACCCATTCTGGCTCACGGTTTTGCCAGACCTGGAGGTCGCTCAGAGGGAATGGGTACATTTCTTCCGTACTAACCTGGGTTTGGCTCCTATCGGGTCAGTCTGGGAGGCTTTCAAGCTCAACTCTAGATTGGTCCTATCCACACGCATAAATAGACACAAAGCCACATCCAAGCTCGTGCTACAACAATCTGAAGAGTGACTGAACTCCCTCAAGCATATATTTCTCACAGACCATTCAGCAGCCAATGCTTCCCTTGTCCGCCTCCAGTCTAGATTAACTAATCATCTACACTATGAAAAGGCAAAGCAGGGCATATTCTTTAGTAGGCAACACATATTTGAGCACAGAGAACCTGCAGGTAAACTGCTAGCTTACATGGCCTATCTTGATCACATCCCCCCAGTCCTGGTCCAGCTCCAGACAGTCACTGGAGCTGTGACTTTCGACCCCAATCTGGTGGCAGAGGAGTTCAAACGATTCTATTCTAATCACTACACGTCCACAGCACGCCACACACAAACCAAACTATCCCGTTTCCTCCAACATATTGACTTCCCCAACCTTACTCAGTCCCAAAGGTCCCAATTAGAATCACCTATCACCTCAGACTGTGTTGCCGAGGCAATGGCACAACACCCACCCTCTAAGGCGCCAGGCTCAGATGGCCTCCCCCTGGAATTCTACACACAATTCCATGAAGTCCTCAATCCCAAACTGCAAGCTCTGTACACCCATATCTTTGATTCCGCGACCCTCCCATCATCCATGGGAGAGGCTCTCGTCGTCCTCATTCCTAAACCTGGCAAGGACCCCCCTACCCAGAATCCTATCACCCCATATCGCTCCTGCAACCTGACGTAAAAATCTTGGCCAAAGTTCTTGCCCTGCGACTCAACAAAGTAATACTCAGCTTAATCCATTCTGATCAAACCAGGTTCATGCCCAACAAGAACACTGCGTTCAATCTCCGCAGGCTCTTTATGAACCTACAGTCCATGCATGACAATACTGGGTCCAGGGTAGTGGTGAGCCTGGACGCGACAAAGGCGTTCCATTCTGTGGAATGGAGCTACCTTTGGGAATGCTTACACAGATTTGGCTTCGGCCCTAAATTTAACAAATGGCTGCAACTTCTTTACCAGGCCCCCGGATTTAGGTCAATGGCAGGATCTCTGATCCATTCCCACTGTCCAGAGGCACTCACCAGGGATGCCCATATCCCCCCTACTGTATGCCCTGACCGTGGAACCGTTGGCTATTGCCATCAGAGCTCACCCACACATCAAAGGTCTCCGTGTGGGCCAGTTGACTGAGACTCTAAGCCTTTACACGGACGACATGCTCCTGTATCTAAAAGACTCGCGTCCCTCCCTTGGGGCAGCCTTACAGTTGATAGAGCAGTTTGGGGAGTATTCTGGCCTACAAATTAATTAGTCTAAATCCCAAAGCCTCCCGCTGGACCTGGATGCCCCATCTGCAGCCCAGGCAGCACTCCCACTCGTCAGAGCAAGTAAAATTAAATACCTGGGCGTACAATGTTCAAGAGCACTAGAAGACTATATAAACCTTAATCTAGAGCCTCTATTTGCCCTCCTTAAAGCAAAAACTCAAATTTGGTCCCGACTCCCTCTTGGAGTTATGGGGCGCATAAACTTAGTCAAGATGATTCTGCTCCCCAAGCTGCTCTATCTGTTCTGGCATGCTCCCCTCTACATCCCCCCTAGAATTTTTAAGTCCATGGAAGCCATCCTCAACATGTTTGTATGGGGCACATCCCAGCACAAACTTTCATGGCGTACTCTAAAGTGCCCTGTTCACCTGGGGGGTACTGGCCTTCCAGACCTTGCCCTATACTATATTGCCTCCCAACTGTTGCATTTCTATTACTACAACCAAATAGACAGAGATCGTTATATGTCCCTAGTGTGCTCCCCTCACACCGACCTGGCCACCAACCCATTCCAAGTCCATGGACCCCCGGGCACCAAAAATAACATGTTAATACCATCATTGCAAAATCTGGCAACACGCCATGACCATAACCAAGGCCCCCATATTCCACACCCACACGCCCCTCTGGGACAATTCCCAACTTCCTGAATTACACACAAACCCAGACCCAAATCATTGGATAGCCAAAGGAATCCTCTTCCTCTCCCATGTTCTAGAGAATGGAACAATTAGATAGTTTTAAGCCCTCAAAGACGAATTTGACCTCCCCAACCGAATGCTCTTTCGCTACCTCCAGCTTCGGCACGCCCTCAACTCCCAATTTGGGGAGTCCGTCCCCAGACTTGAGTCGATGACTCTTGTGAGTGTGATCCGCGGTCAAGAACCCAAAGGGCTGATATACTTTTTTTACAACCACCTAATAACACCAGCGGCCACCTTGCAGGCGTATCGGCTGAAGTCCAAATGGGAGACGGACCTGGGGGTTGTGGAGGATGGGGATTGGGAAGATGCATTGGCCACTTCAAAGACAGTCTCCCCTAAACTGTCAGACAGACTCACTTACCTATACATGCTGCATAGATCCTACCTCACCCCGACTCGCCTATCTAAGTTTAAACCAGACTACAGCTCGGCGTGCCCCAAATGTGGAGACCCACAAGATACATTTTACCATCTGTTATGGTCATGTCCAAGACTTCAGGAGTACTGGTCCCAAGTGGTTAAATTCCTACACGACCGCATGGGCTCTCCCCTACCTCTATGCCCCCACCAATGCCTACTGGGCATCCTTCCACTACCTGAAGAGGAGAAGTACCTCAATATATTCATACAGGAATCATTATTCCTCGCCAGAATGCAGATTGCCCACACCTGCGTCAGGGCACCCCCCCATTCAGCAATGGAAGGGGTGGTAAACGCCACCCTCCCCTACAAGAAGGTGCTGTACTTGCACAGAGGCTGCCCGACCAAGTTCAATAAAATATGGGATAGGTGGCTGGAAGACACGACCACATGCACGGAACAGGACTGATCCTCAACCGTGCTGCTGCACTCAGTGTGACCCATGTAATTGCTAGATATCTCCTAACGCTATGCTTTATTGGCCAATAAACACAGTATTGCATGCCCTCTATTTGTCCTTGTGGACGGGCACTATAAGCTGCCCTCTTGAATGGGCCTGCCGGCCCCCTCATCGGGATTCCCGGATGGGCTCTAACTGCCAAATGAAATTGAATGTACTATTTGCATGAAAGTAATGTCAGATGTGATATTCTTGTTTTTGGTGCCTGTTGCACTTGGTACTTGATTATGTATCCTTTTTTTTTATATGCTCAATAAACGCTTTTCTGATTAAAAAAAAAAAAGCATGGACCCCCACTAATCTAACTCAACTCTGTGAACTAGCATCCTGTACTTCATTCAAAACTTTCCCTGACTTATGTGAAAGTCACAAACTTCCTAACTCAGAGCTTTTTCGATATCTTCAGATTAAAAAAAATGTATGCCTTTTTACAAGGAAGAATTAATTTACGTATATTTTCAAAGCATGTTAATTTATCTAAATGTGACCCACACACTAAGGGACTTATTTCAACTCTTTACACTCATCTTATTACTAAACCCAACTCAGTCCCACCATCATATGTGGTTAAGTGGGAGATGGATCTTGGGTTTTCGTTGGAAGCAGCCGATTGGGATAAGATTTGGATCACAACTTAGTCATCCTCACAAAATATAACTGCCTTAGAGACAAATTACAAAGTACTCACATGGTGATATTTGGTCCCAGTCAGAATTGCGAAATATGCTCCAAATTATTCTCCATCTTGTCTTGTGGCTGTGGTGATCTAGGATCACATCTCCATACTTTGTGGAATTGCCCGGTAGCAAAAAAATGTCTGGAAAGATGTATTTCTTATGATTTCAACACTGTTTGAAATCCCTATCAATCCTGATCCTACAATAGCACTCTTAAACTTAAAACCGGCCACTCTCTCCTATCGCCAATTCAAACTCCTATTAAAGATCACTACAGCCGCGAAACAAACAATTGCCAAAGCTTGGAAATCCATGTCCTTAATAATTGCTGAAACTAAAAATAGAATCAATGAAGCAATGATCCATGCCAAAACAGAGGTTATAAGAGCCCTTTCACACTGCCAGCGCGGGGGTGTCAGCGGTAAAGCGCCGCTAGTTTTAGAGGCAATTTACTGTTGTTTTTGCGGCTGTTTTCGGGCATTAGCGTGGCTTTTTCAACCCCCGCTAGCGGCCGAATAAAGGGTTAAAAGCGCCCGCAAAGCGCTGCTGCGCTTTGGAGTGCTGCCCATTTATGTCAATGGGCAGGGACGCTTTAGTAGCGGTATATTCACCAATCCTAAAGCATCTCAAAGAAGCTGCTTGCAGGCTTAGGCTTAGGCATTCACACTGGGATTGCAGATGAGTCTTTTTTCAGGCTCTTTACAGGCGCTTTTAGAGCTAAAACGCCTGAAAAACGCCTCCAGTGTGAAAGGGGTCTTACTCAAGATAAAATATCTAACTTTGAGAATATATGGAATTCCTGGGTGACTCACTTTTTGCCTTCCAATTTTGATGCTTCCCTACTAAGACCTTGGTAATCTCGATATATACTTCCATTCTCTGCATTCACAGTATGTGTTCATTTCCATGTACTTCCCCCGGGGACCCCTACTACCTCTCATTTCTTTTTCCCCTATCTATTTTTTCTCCTACCTAAGATTACTTTTTCTTTTATCTTCTTTCCCTCTATTCCCTCTTCCTCCTCTTTCAATCTACTCTTTATATAGATCTGGTAGCAGAACTTTTATTTCATTGGTTATCATTATACCAATGGTACATAGTTCCAATATGTAGTATTAGATTCTAAAATTATTTTTTTGTATTTTTTTTTTAAAAACTATACTCTAGATAATAATTAAGACCTTTTTTTTTATCTGGGGTCATCTTATATTAACCTGGTCTAATTTGGTTTTATCCTGTCTTATACAATGTATGACGCAATCTTTTGAGTAGTTAGATCTATGCTAAAATAGTTTTAGTTCAACTACATTTAGTTTATGTTGGAACTGCAACTCAATATTATTACCATATATGTGATCTTTTCTTTTGCTGCTACCATATGTACTTATGTATGCTAATTGTTAAAATTCAGTAAACAAATTTGACAAGAGAGTAGACCCAGAAAATGACAGTTGTCTGTTTCCATCCTGGCTTGTCTAGATATGTCAAGCCTTGTTGCCCTCAATAAGACTGGGGACGTCTATATACACTAAAACCATAAAACATAAAAGAGAGACTGAGGCTCTGAGGAAGAGGCAAGTCTTCGAAATGATTGAGCCTGTTAAACTTCTACAATTTGACTTATGTGACATGCTGTATCATGGACCAACCTGCTGTTTTTATATGACAAGCTGTTATGCCCTGTACACACGGACACATTGTCCGAAGGAAAATGTGTGATGGAACCTTGTTGTCGGAAATTCCGACCATCACAACATTTTCCATCAGAATTTCCGACACTCAAAGTTTGAGAGCTTGCTATAAAAATTTTCCGACAACAGAATCTGTTGTCGGAAATTCCGATTGTGTGTACACAAATCCAACGGACAAAGTGCCATGCATGCTCAGAATAAATTAAGAGACGAAAGCTATTGGCTACTGCCCCATTTATAGTCCCGACGTATGTGTTTTACGTCACCGCGTTCAGAACGATCAGATTTTCTGACAACTTTGTGTGACCGTGTGTATGCAAGACAAGTTTGAACCAACATCCGTCGGAAAAAATCCATGGATTTTGTTGTCGAAATGTCCGATCAATGTCCGACCGTGAGTACAGGGCATTACTCATTTGTTGATTTGTGAATTTAATACCACTTTTTCCACATTAAAGATTATTGTTGAGGATAATGCACTAGGCCGATGCGGCCTCTCTTTTGTGTTTTATGGTTACAGCACCACAACAAGCACAAAGCATGGCCATTTCAGCTGATTCAGAGGGCGATGAGGACTTTGCTGATATGCATACAAGGCACTCTTTTCCTGTGAGTAAAGTTTCCCCTCTCAGACAATCCCCTGCTTATACAAAAGAATTTATCAAGAGTGGAACACTTCATGAGCTTTTGGCTTCACAACACACCATATCCTCTCATAGCTATGCCATGGCTGATCTACCCTCCAGTCCTACCAGTCCTGAATATTTTTTTTTTTTTCAAAAGATTTTATTAAGTTTTACAGATGTACAAAGTATACGTGACATACATCTCAAACAGTAAGTTTACAAAAGCTGAGAGCATATGTATAATTTCCATAGTAATCTACTCATTGAGGATGGACAGTAAGTCAATTCCCGTCAATGAACATGTATTTCAGAAGTAACTAGAATTTCTCGAACTGAAGCAATAATTAAAAGATAAGATGATGGTTCTAGAGGGTGGGATCTTAAGAACAGCAACTGTCACATCAAGATTGTCATAGGCAATACCCGGTTCCATTCACCCCTAACGGGACCATTACTTTGAATGGGTCGGGAACTGAAGACGTTAAATAAGGTGGGGTCATCAGCTAAAATGTGATGTGTATGGAAATGCAGATCCACTGAGTGACCTGGTTTGTTGCAGACAGGTGTCGGGGAAGGCAGGAAGACAATGGTGGCAATCAGCTTCTATCACAAGTAAAGAGGATGGAAGTGTATATTCAAAAGGGACCTTGTCTAATATGTCTGTGAGAAGGTGGGGGTATGTCTCTGAACGAAGTTGGAAATGGGTAAGAGAAAGGGACAGGGGGTAGGGTAGGCGGCACAGCGGAGGCAGGGTTTCAGGATGTCAAGGCATATGTGCTCAAAGTGGTGTCTGTGAGGAAGTGTTAGGGGGAGTAGTCTGGGGGGGGGGATTGACGGAAGTGGAACCAGCTTGCCCAGGTGGTGTTAAATTTGTTAGTGTTATCATTGGCTTGGCCAATAATTTTTTCCATCTCAGCTATTTTATCTACCCTCCGGATCCAGTCTGAGACCGTGGGGGGTGTCGTATTCCTCCAAAGAGCGGGGATGCAGAGGTTGGCTGCATTGACTAAATGTATGGTGAGTGACTTTTTGTAGGATCCTGTTGGGACTGAGGTGTGGTGGAGTAGATATCTTTCAGGGGTGAAGGCCGGTGTGTATGAGGATATTTGAGCAATCAGCCGGTGGATTTCCTTCCAAAACGGCTGTATGAGATTGCATTCCCACCATATGTGCAATAGGGTGCCTTTGGTGGAGCCACACCTCCAACAGGTTGGGGGGATGGCTGGACAGAAGCGATGGACCTTATCGGGTGTTCTATACCATTTAGAGAACAGTTTATATCTGTTCTCTTGCGTGGAAACGTTTATGGACCCTTTGTGCATGAGGGTGAAAATGGAGTCCCATTCCTGTGCGGAAAGGTCCAGTGCCAGGTCTGATTCCCATTGTCGAACTAGTTTGTCTTGTTTGACTCTATGTTGTGAGAACAGGAGGGAGTAGGTGGTGGCTATCAAGTGATCTTGGGGATCGTTGTCAGAGCAGAGGAGTTCCAGTGGGGTGCGGTCTCTGCTACAAGGGTGATCCCCTGTATGGGGTTGGAGGAAGTGTCGCAATTGTTGGTATTTGAAGAAAGGTAAGTGGTAGTTAGAGAGTGTCGTGGTGAGATCTGTGTGGAAAAGTAGCGAACCGTTTTGAAAACAGCAATGGGCCCTTGTTTGAGTGTTATCCATAGTCAGTGCGGGGGTTTTGGACATTAGACCCGGGGGGAATTCAGGGTTGTTATCTATAGGTGTCATGGGGCCCGGAGCTGGGGTTATGTGAAGTGTCTTGCATACCCGTTTAAAAATCGTTAGGGTGGTGCCAATGAATGGGTGGGATGAGAAGGCTTCAGGTATATGTCTACTATTAACCCATGGGGAGTTGACAAGCGGGAGATTCGCGAAGGAGTCTTCTAGTTCTATTCACTCTTTGCACAGACGGTGTTTGTGCCAGTCAATCACTCTAGTTAAGTGGCAAGACCAATGGTATTTCGGGAGGTCTGGGAGTCCCAGGCCCCCTAGTCGTTTGGGAAGAACTAATCTGTCCCAGTTAAGTCTCGGTTGTTTAGATGCCCATATGAATGACCTACAGATATGTTTGTAAGATGAGAAGAATGTTGGTGGTAACCTGATTGGTATGGCTTGGAGGAGATAGAGGATTCTGGGTAGTAGGTTCATCTTCAATATAGCGATTCTGCCCAGCCAAGAGAAGGTGCCAAGATGCCACTTTTGTAGGTCTTTTTGGATGGACAGGATCATGGGAGCAAAATTACTGGAATAAAGATTCCTCAGGTCAGTTGTGATCTTAATTCCAAGGTATGAGATGGCTGAGCGTTCCCAACCAAATGGGAAATTAAGTTTACAGAGGTCAACCGTATCAGTGGATAGGGTAATGTTGAGGGCTTTGGATTTGTCAAAATTAATTTGCAAGTTGGAAAGGGTGTGGAAGAGCTTGAAGTCGGCGAGAAGGTTGGTAGATGTGATGGGGTCTGTCAGGAATAGTAGTATGTCATCCGCATAAGCGGCCAGTTTGTACTGTTTGCGATGAATATCAACACCCTTGATAGTGGGGTTGTCTTTAAGTTTGCGTAGCATGGGTTCAAGGGTTAGTATAAATATAAGCGATGACAGAGGGCACCCCTGTCGAGTTCCATTGGATACAGAGAAGGTGTCCGACAGTCCGCCGTTGATCCGGACCCTAGCTGTCGGGGCGGCGTAGAGGGCTAGAATCATTCTGAGCATGCTTGGCGGCAAGCCTATCGCCTGAAGGGTGGCCTCCATATAGTCCCAAGCTACCCTGTCGAACGCCTTCTCTGCATCCAATGAGAGAAAGAATCCCTTTGTAGACGTTTTCGTGAGCCAGTGGTGTATGTTCAGGGCTTTGGTGGTGTTGTCCCTCGCCTCTCGACCCGGGACAAAGCCTACCTGGTCAAGCGAGATTAAAGATGGGAGGAAGGGTAATAGTCTGTTGGCTAATGCTTTCGCGTAGAGTTTGAGGTCTACGTTTAGTAAGGAGATGGGTCGGTAATTCGTCACTCGGGTGGGATCTTTGTCTTTTTTGGGGATGAGAGTAATGTGGGCTGTGAGCATTTCATTGTAGGTGTCTGTGGAGGGGGTCAGAGCGTTAAGGGCTTTCACAAGCTGTGGAAATAGAAGGGATGGGAAGGATTTGTAATAACAAGTCGAGAGGCCGTCAGGACCGGGGCTTTTACCTGTCTTCATTTGTCGTAGTGCCGCAGTGAGTTCCTCTGTTGTAAGAGGGGTGTCTAAGGAGTTTGCGTCTTCTGTAGAGATCGGGGTAGATCCGTATTGTTCTAGAAAGTTCAAGAGAGCGGTTTTTCTGTTCAGTGGGACGTCAGTGTGCTGATTTGGGGACAAATTATACAGTTTGGCGAAATATTGCACGAATTGTGTTGAGATATCATCATTTTTCACGAAAGATTCCCCAGCCGCGTTAGAGATTTTATGAATGGTATGCAAGGCCTTTTTGGATTGGAGTGCTCTAGCTAACAGTTTGCTGGATTTGTTACCAAATTTGTAGTACAATTTTTGTGTTAGCAAGAATTTACGCTTCAGTGTTTTGTTCAATACGTCCAAAAGTTCCTCTCTGGCCTGTGTCAGTTCAGTTAGCGAGGCCGTTGCGGTGGAGGCTTTGTGGGCCTGTTCTAACTTGTGTATACGTGCGGTTAGTTCGTGATGCGTGCGTGTTTGAGTTTATTACGGTTGGCAGCTATAGACAACAATTCCCCCCTAATGACACATTTGTGAGCATTCCAAGTGGTCACGGGGGAGACGTCAGTAGTGGAATTAATGGCAAAGTAGTCGGTTAGGCGTTTAGTCAGTCTGTCCATATTTAGCTCATCCGTCAGTAGGGAGCTGTCTAGGCGCCAAATATGCGTCTTTGTAGACCTTGTCGGTAAGTGAAGGGTCATAGAAATAGGGTTGTGATCCTAGAGAAGGGATGGTTCAATGGTGGCTTTAGTAAGGTTATTCAGATCGTTCTGGGAAAGAAAGAAGGGATCCAGTCTGGTATACTTATCGCATGGCGGTGAATAGTACGTGTAATCCTTTTCCTTGGGGTGCAGTGTGCGCCAAGTGTCATGAAGAAGCAGATTACTTAGTTGAATTTTGATAGCCCGTAGGGCTCCGTACGAGATGGAGGAGGACCCGTTCGAAGTGTCTATCGACGGGTTCAGTGGGATATTGAAATCACCGCCAACGATAAGGGTTCCAGCCTGGAAGCTGGCTAGTAATAGTAGAGTCGTCTTGAAAAAGGGCACTTGGCCTGTGTTGGGGGCATAAATGTTCGCAATAGTGTATGGTAATTGATGTATGGTGCCTTTTATAAAAAGGTATCTGCCATGAGGGTCTTGTACCGTGTCTGTTATCTGGAGCGGGCAGTGTTTTGAGATGAGGATCGTGACCCCTTTGGATTTTGCCTCCACATTGGAGGCGTGAAACGCCATGGGGAAGTAGTTACTTTGTAATTTAGGGATAGAGTCTGTATGGAAGTGTGTTTCCTGTATGAGCGCAATATGCGTTCGAGATTGTTGGAGGGAGAGTAGTAATCTCGAACGTTTTTCAGGAGTATTAAGACCTCTTATGTTCACCGAGTGTAATTTAAGTGATTGGGTTATGGGAGGTGAAAGACCCTGTGTTGAGGGTGAGCGTGTCGTGGGGGAGGATAGGGGGGGGGATAGGGAAGGGAAGTGGGGGAGGAAGGGGGGGGTGGGTATGTTGAGGTGAGCGGTCGATGTATAGGTATATTGTGTTTGACACACGTGTGATCAGTGAGAAAAGCACAGAAGAGGTGTGGAACCCTGTGTCCACTGACCTCCCTAACTATAGATCGGTGGGGTACAGGTCTTGCGTGGGACGCCACGCCCCTGAAGGGAGGTAGTGACCCACAACAAGCCTGTGCGGGAGGTGACCTAAAACCAGGCGATGGAGAAGGAAAAGGGAGTGTGTGACGAAGGTGGATACAAAGTCCTCCGCCACAGGATGATATGAAGCAAGTGAATGAGGTGTGTAGCTTCATGATATTGTTTAGGCGTGAGCGATAAGGACTTTAGGAGGCTAGCCTAGGTTCGTCTATCAACATGGGCACCCTAGGGTGCTGAGATTCAACAGAATATCGAAATAGGGAAACAATAAAAGATTAATACAAACATGCCCTTGGGTGAAGCAACTTCAAATGCTGAGTACTAAGGTCCACCAGTCCCCAGACCAGCAGTGGGGTGAGGACCGGCGTCGGCTACAATTTCTCAGAAAGCACCTTGCCTCTCCCACCGGGGTGTGAGTCGGTGATGACAGATTAGGGATTGAGCCAAAAACAGCATCTTGAAATTGATTTTCCCAAGGCTAACAGAATCAATCTTGATAATGGACTGCTCAATAAAGTGGCGTCACATTTTAGGGTAACCATGAGGATTAACCCGGATCTAAAACAAAAGCCCGAACTTGTCATCATTACAGATAGTTCAGCAGGTATAACTTGCCAGTAGGCTAGGAAGCTGTAAAACAAATGGAAGGTCTACCGGTTATTTCTTGCTCCTGTACGTGGGTGTGGGGCTCACTGCGACGAAGCGTGTCCAGCATATCGTTCAGCCGGCGGATGGAGTGAAATGCCCTCCGTAAGGAGGTAAGTCTGGTACAGTTGGTAGGCAAGGGCCGGTGTGTTGTCCAAAGCAAGACCGGGGCTGCTGGGAAGGTCCCAAACGTGTCCGTTTGATGGAGAAGTGTGCAGGATCCATATGCAGGGACGTGGTAGCAATAGCTGATAGGAGCTCCTCTCTGCAACGTAGCAACGTACCGCGGCGGTCTGCGTAGGCGCCCATTGAGACGCAGGCGTACTGTGGTGCCGGTTTGCATTCTGGGATTTGTAGTTGCGAGGGAGGGAGAGTGCATTCGGCTGGAGCCCGGCTAGAAGGGGTGTGGACATCTATCAGAGCGGACTTCGGTTTAGGTCTGAAGGGCGGTGAGTGGGAGTGTCCCGTGAGCGAACAGTTCTCGCCTCGTAGTCTATGGTAGGAAAAAGTTCAAGGAGGCGCAAGGACAGAGGTGTCCGCCAGTGTCCTTTCAATATAGCTTGAGTTGGGCTTCCAGGGTATAACCCAGTGAAGAGCATAAAAAAAAATAACAAGAAAAATGTGTAAAACTAAAGAGATTAAACGTATAACGGGATTTTGAGATATAAACTGGAGGTAGCAGGCAGGGCCGTTCGTGATGAAGACAGAGCGACGTCTGCGTGTGGAGGAACTGTGCATATCAGACATGCCTGTGACGGTCCCTTCTTGGGCCCCTGGATCTCTGCGAGAGGTCAGGGCTGTTGGCCCGGTAGTTGGAACGGTGTGAGGTATGGCTTCTGCGCAATGAAGGAGATCGTGCCCTGATGAGCAGGGGTGCTTGTGTCTCCATAGGATTCTCTCTCATCATCTCCCGGGTGGGAGGCCTGGGACGAAAGGCTGCGTACCAATTGGGTACCGGCACTGATGGGATGCCGAGGGTGGGGTAGGTCTTCAGGGACCTTGAAGATGGCTGTACGGCCATGGGCAGAAGCTGTGAGGCAGAAGGGAAATTTCCATTTATAAGCGATTTGTTTGTCCTTCAGGACCTCCAGCAGGGGTCTGAGGTCGCGCCTGTGTTGGAGCGTGATTCCAGAGAGATCTTGGAAGATTTGTACCTGCGTTCCCTCATACAAGATCTGTGATCTGCCCCGCGCCATTTTGATAATGTCCTCCTTAAGTCTAAAGTCCACAATGCAGCAGATTATGTCCCGTGGAGGGTCGGTCTCCCTGCCCTTAGGGCGTAAGGCACGGTGAATACGTTCCATAGCTATCGGGGTTTGGGTAGGACGGTTGAGGAGATTGTTAAAGATGGAAATTACTGCTGTGGAGATTTGCTCTCCTTCAACGGACTCTGGTAGGCCTCTGATGCGTGAATTATGCCTTCTGCCCCTGTTATCAAGGTCTTCAAGGTGCCTCTGCATATCCCTCATCTGCCTAGTGTGAAAGTCAATGTCTTCTGTGACCGACTGTATAATGATTTCCTGACTTTCTGTGACCTTTTCTACCACCTGTACCCTGTCATTAAGCGATCTGAGTTCAAGCTTGAGGTCAGAAATGGCCGCCGACAGGGTTCCCTTGATGTCCTCCGCTATGGAGCGGAGGTCTTGGATGTTCAGGGGCGGGTGGGGCCTGAGTTCTATCCCTTCACCCCCTTCGGGTGAAAGCAGTGCTTGAGGCAGCATTACTGACTGATGTTGTGGTTGCGAGGGCGGCTGTGAGGAGTGAGCCGGCGTGTGGCGGGAAGGCGCCATGTTGCCTCTGCCCGTCCGGAACATCTCAGGGATGTTCTGCCCCTGTGTCCCGGCCAGATCTCTCGGGGATCTCGAGCGTGATGCCGACGAGTTCCGTGATGCTGTCCCCATAGTTTAGTGTGGGTGCGGTGCGGTGGTACCTCGATATTCAGGCAGCTCCTGTGGCGGACGGAGCTCCGGGATTAGGCGACTGTCTCCATGCCAGGTCAGGTCACGCCCCCTCCAGTCCTGAATATTTGGGCAATCAGACTTTATTTATGACAATCTCTAAATTTACTTGAAAGGGGTCTGGCTAAAACAGCAGCTTAAATCACCTCTGACATAAAAGATGATATACAAAGCTTAGGGACTCATATTGAAGGCATGGAAACTAAGCTGCAGTCTAAAGTTGCATGTCCTAGCCAGAATAGACGGAGAGTGCAAGATCTTCAGGAGTAATTGGACTTGGTCTTAATGAAAAATTAATGATCTTGAAAATTGCTCTAAGATACAATTTTCAGATCTGTGGGCTTCTGGAATCGGTGAAGGATACCAAGTCAGCTATTTTTTGAGAAACGTATAGCTGATTTACCAAAGCACCATCTGGAACTGAACAGAGTCCATAGAGCCTTACAGGCGGTCCATCAGGATGGACTTCCTTGAGACAACATTGTTAAGCCTCAATATTATGCAGAAATAGTGTTGAAAGCTTCTAATCATTTGACTGATTTCTCTGTTATGGGCCACCCTGTAGGGAAAATTTGCGGACATTTCTCCTTATACAGTTCACAAATGTAGATTGCTAAAGCCTTTACTTTTGGCACTGACATGCAAAAAGGTTAAGTACAGGTTGGGTTTCCCATTAAGACACCGTTTACACATGCGACTTTGGTCCCCAAAGTGACACGACATGTTTCCAAATCGGTACCATTTGTATCTGGGCAATTTAAAGTTGCAGCGACTTTAAAGTAGTCCCTGCACTTCTTTGGTCTGACTTTCATGCGACTCGAGGGCCATAGACTTCAATGTTTTTGTTTTTTTTCTCCCAAATATGATTTTTTATTACATTTTTTTTCCAGGAATGAATTGTATATACATACTATAACAGTGTTTACAGAATGGGAGAGCATGGTCTCCTAAAATAATAAGCAAGTATTACAAAAGAAACTTAACATATATTAAATTTATACATACAATAACTCAAAAATCTAAGTTCCTGCTTCTTATCATCTTATGTGACAAAGCACCTCTGCTTCATTCCCTATACTTTAACATAAAAAACAAATCTAAATAGAGGACAAGAGGAGATATAACATAAAAAAAGGAAGGGAGGGGAAAGGAAAAGCGGGGGGGGGGGGGGGGAGGAAAGGGGTGTTTTAGAGGGGAAGAAAGAGGAAAGGAAAATCAATAGGGAAAGGATTCCAAAAATGGCGCTTGGTATCGCATCTGATGTCTCTTTGATCGCACATCCATCATATCTCTTAACTCATATCCGCGTTTCACAGCCCTAAGAGGGAGCTACCCTCTTCTGAATTAATAAATAAATTCCAAGAAGTCCATGTCTTTTTGTATATCTCCTGTCTATCAGTTGCTGTCAATATCAGGTCCTCCATCTTTCTAATATCTTCCACCTTCTTCAGCCATAATGCTGTGGTCGGTGGATTCTGCTTTTTCCACATCAAAGGTATGCAGGATTTAGCTGCATTTAGTAAATGACATAGGACAGATTTTTTTATATGTTTTCATTGGGATAGTGGTAATATGTAATAAAAAAATTGCCGGGTTATTCGGGATTTGAAAATTAGTAAATTTCTGGGCAATCGTTTAAACCATTGCTCAGTAAGAAGTCAACTTGGGGCACGTCCAAAATATATGCAGAATCGTCCCTTTATCTGTACCACATCGCCAGCAATACTCTGACGCATCTAGAAAGATAGCATGAAGTCGACTAGGTGTCATATACCATCTTGTAAATATCTTATAATTAGTTTACTGTATTTTGGTACAGATTGTATATTTATAGGAAAACTCAAACATATTTTGAATTTGTAAATCAGTAAATGTGCGATGCAAATCTGTACTCCCTTTTAACACACAGGCCAGTTCTGGTTGCTCCCTAGGGGAGTTAAGTAACTTATACATCTCTGAGAGGATGTGAGACAATGGCTCTGTTCCCGAGCAATGCTCCTCAAATTTAGTCAGTTGTCTAGTATATGCCTGCGGGTCTGGTATAGTCTGAAGAAAATAATATAATTGAGCTGCATTCCAGAACGCAAGTTGTTAGGGGCCCCCGGGGTTAGTCAGCTCCTCTATAGTAGGACATCTATCTCCTGTCACAAACTGTGATGCAACAGTTCGCTCAGTCTCCCTTAAAGTCAAAAATTGCGTGGGTGAAAGGCCTGGTATAAATTCCCAATTATCGGGGTCAATGGAGATGTCTTTGTCGTTTGTTCCGCATATGTAATAGCGTGTAGGCATTGTTTCAAAGTATTCCCTATCAAGGGATGAGATTTTAGATCTGACGGTACAAAATCCCAGCATCACAGCGCCCACCTCAAAGGTATTGGGGATTGGCACTGTTCTACTTGCACCCACAACTTCAGGTCACTATGGCGTTGCCAATCAATTACTCTACCAAGTTGAACTGCTTGATAATATCTCCTGATATCTGGCAAAGACTTCAATGTTAACCCTCAAAAGTCGCACCTGTATCTAACATTTAGAGGGTAGGGTGATACGTAGGATCAGAGATGTATGTCAGGGGGGATCTCCTAAGTTGTTGTGTGGTGTTTTTTTTGGGGGGGGGGGGGGTAGAAAGAGAAAATAGGGAGAGAAGCAGTATTCAAAACTTTATAGGATCTGAAATTCATGGTAAAGCAGTTGATGAGAATAGTAGTTAGACAATATGCTGTACAATAGAGTTGCATAAGCCTTAAGTCTTAATGCTGAAGGAACGATGCTTAATATATGCAATGTGTTTTTATGGTAGGGTGTTTTCTAACTCGTTGGTGATGAATTTATTCTTGGAGAGGGAAAATTTGCAGTTAGGTGTCATCTCGCAGGACTCCTCCTCCTTGCCTTCAAAACTCCAAAACTTCAAAAATCTCCTGCTCAGCATTGGTCTTCGTCACCTCATCCGATCTCTGGTTTGGCAAACAACTAATTACTGGACAACATGGAATTCCATGAAACTACAGTTTATCTTCACATTTTTGATGTGAAGATAAACTGTGCTGATTGTCTCTGTGGGACTCAACCCCTTGAACACTT
The DNA here is from genome assembly GCA_037952835.1 of Lithobates septentrionalis. Taxonomy (NCBI): domain Eukaryota; kingdom Metazoa; phylum Chordata; class Amphibia; order Anura; family Ranidae; genus Lithobates; species Lithobates septentrionalis. Next base: position 2,741,256 of record JBBDGP010001188.1, read on the forward strand.
CTCTTCTAAGTTGCAGTTTACTTTGCCTCTTTTTTTCTTGACAGTTTTTCTTGTAGTTTTTATCTACTGATGCACGTCCTAAGGGGGTTATATGTGAACCCTTAAAGTTGTTGCTTATCTTTGATAATGTTATGTACTTAATTTTGGGGCTTCATGCTACATATTTTATATGTTTCCCTTTAAGGGCACCTATTTTAAATACTTTCTCTTAGCTCTGAGATTTTTTGGAATCTTCTAGTCTATGAAATGTTTTTTTTTTTTTTTTTTTTTTTTTACTGGAGAAGGAAATTTTAGGTTGGTGTGCTTCACAGCTTGACTCATTGTACAAGCTTGGTCTTGTCCCTTGACTCAAGCTTATTGTCTGGCATTATTAAAGTGGTAATAAAGTCTTGTTTTTTTTTTTGTTTAAAAATAACAAACATGTTATACCTACCTGCTCTGTGTAATGGTTTTGCACAGAGCAGCCCAGATCCTCCTTTTCTCAGGTCCCTTGCCGACACTCCCAGCCCCTCCCTCCTGCCAAGTGTCCCCACAGGAAGTAGTTTGCTATGGGGGCACCCGAGCCAAGCCACTGCTCTGTGTTCATTCAGACATGGAGTTGCCGATTGGCCACATCCCCCTCTCTCCTCATTGGCTCACTGACTTTGACAGCAGTGGGAGCCAATGGCACCCGCTGCTGTCTCAGCCAATGAGAGAGTCCCAGACAGCCAAGGCTCTCATGCAACATCACTGGATCGAGATGGGTCTCAGTCAAGTATTAGGGGGGCTGAGGGGGGCTGCTGTACACAGAAGGTTTTTTTATCTTAATGCATTAAGATAAAAAAAACTTCTGCCTTTAAGCTTGGTTCACACCTATGCATTTTTTAGTGCGTTTTCAGTTTTGCAGAAACGCACTACAATCCATTTAACATTTTTTCCTATGGATGTAGTTCCCATCTGTGCATTTTATGGAAAGGGCCAGGGATTTTTTTCTGTTTTTTAGTTCCATAGACTTCAATGGATCAAACATGTGTATTGAAAAACGCAAAATGCACCTGGAATATGCAAACTACAACCTGCATAGGTGTGAATCAGGCCTTAGTGTTGGTTGACACTAGTGCAATGCCAGACATTGCATGTGATTCGCACCACATTGCTGTGCAGATCACATGCGATGTCATATTTTCTTCCTTGGTGTAGACTATAGATAGTTGTGTATTAGATAGACTTTCAACTAGTCACCAATAAATGTTGTTATTGTGTTAAAGCATTTACTCATGGTCAAAGAACTCTCATTTAACCCAAATCATATCTGAGAGATATTAAATCTTAAATATAGTACACCGGTAACACCCTGTAATCTGTGCCTATCCTTGATCTTGTTGACCCGGCTTTCCTGACCATCCTGATTATCTCCACACCTGACCCCGGCTAGTCATGACTCTGATTCTGCTACATCTTTGAGATAGTTACATAATTAGGTTGAAAAAAGACACAAGTCCATCTAGTCAATCAAAAAAAAAATATACAATCCCATATACACAATCCTATATCCACAGTTGATCCAGAGGAAGGTGCAAAGCATGATCCAATTTGTTACAGCAGGGGGAAAAAATCTTTCCTGATCCCCTGAGAGGCAATCGTACTTTCCCTAGGTCAACTTTACCTATAAATGTTAGTACCCAGTTATATTATGTACATTTAAGAAAGAATCCAGGCCTTTTTTAAAGCAATCTACTGAGCTTGCCAGAACCAACTCTGGAGGGAGTCTATTCCACATTTTCACAGCTCTTATGCCACGTACACACGATCAGACATTCCGACAACAAAATCCTGGATTTATTTCCCACGGATGTTGGCTCAAACTTGTCTTGCATACACACGGTCGCACAAATGTTCTCGGAAATCCCAAACGTCATGAACGGGGTGACGTACAACACGTACGACAAGCCGAGAAAAATGAAGTTCAATAGCCAGTGCGGCTCTTCTGCTTGATTCAGAGCATGCGTGTAATTGTGTGCATTGGAATTGTGTACACACGATCGGAATATCCAACAACGGATTTTGTTGGCGGAAAATTTGGGAACCAGCTCTCAAATTGTTGTTGTCGGAAATTCCGATGGAGCCTACACACGGTCGGAATTTCCGACAAAAAGCTCACATCAAACATTTGTTGTTGGAAATTCCGACCGTGTGTACCCGGCATTACTGTGAAGAAACCTTTCCGTATTTGGAAATTAAATCTTTTTTTGTCTAGATGTAAAGAGTGCCCCCTTGTCCTCTGTGATGACCTTAAAGTGAATAACTCAACACCAAGTTCACTATATGGACCACTTATGTATTTGTAAGTGTTGATCATATCCCCCCTTAATCTCCTCTTCTCAAGAGGGAATAAATTCAGCTCCTCTAGTCTTTCCTTATAGCTGAGCTCCTCCATACCTCTTATCAGTTTGGTTGCCCTTCTCTGCACTTTCTCCAGTTCCCCCAAATCCTTTTTGAGAACTGGTGCCCAAAACTGAACTGCATATTCCAGATGAGGTCTTGCTAATCTACTTGATTTCCTGCTGCCAAACCTCTGCCTAAACTTTAACTATTATTTGTCAAACAAAACAAAAAATACAACACATTTTCTTCCACTGACTAAAACTATGACAAAAATCAAATCCGTTTTCGTTAACAAAGAAAACAGGACGAAAATGTGAGACAGGGACGTTTACCCTCGTGAACTAACTTCCCGTTTTTCATGGCTTCTGCAATCCCTATGCTCCCGCACCGTGACGAGACAACTGCCAGAGACCAGAGAGAGCAGCACTGTGCATTACAGGCCAGCCAGGCTGAGGCCTGCCTAGTCCCAACTCCTGACGAGAGCAGAGAAGACTGTGAGTGTGTACAGTTGTGTAGTACATTACAATTACAGCAGGCCTATGGAGTCCCCTCAGACCACTGTCCGTCCAGAGAACTGTGTGTGCAACTGTGCCTTACAGGCCTATGGAGTCCCCTCAGACCACTGTCCGTCCAGAGCACTGTGTGTGCAACTGTGCCTTACAGGCCTCCTCTGACCACTGGCAGTGGCATCCAGGGCACTGTGCATTACAGTCAATCCCTCAGACCACCATCCAGCACTGTGCAGCATTACAACAGGCCTCCTCTGACCACCGGCATCAAGGGCACTGTGCATTACAGGCCATCCCTCAGACCTGCCTGAGACCACCATCCAGAACATGCAGCATTACAGGCAGGGACGTTGCTAGGTCTACAAAAGATCTGGGGCTAGAGTCCATAGCAATGTAGTGAAGAAAGTCATATGCTTGGGCGGGGATACACATGTATATAATATACTTGTGTGTGTATATATCACCAGAGAGCCCCACTCTTACATCAGGGGCCTCAGAGAGCCCCCATTACATTAGGATCCCCAGAGAGCCTCCCCCTTGCATCAGGGTTCCCAGAGTGCCTCCCCCTTGCATCAGGGTCCCCAGAGAGCCTCCCCCTTAAATCAGGGTCCCCAGAGAGCCTCCCCCTTAAATCAGGGTCCCCAGAGAGCCTCCCCCCTGCATCAGGGTCCCCAGAGAGCCCCCCACTTACATTAGTGTCCCCAAAGAGCCTCCCCTCCCCTTGGGAACCCCTGCAGAGACTAGGGGCTATGGGCCCAAGATTTGGGACTATAGCCCCAAAAGCTCCCCCTAGCGACGCCACTGATTACAGGCCTCCTCAGACCACCATCCAGAGCACTCTGCAGCATTACAGGCCTCCTCAGACTACCGTCCAGAGCAGTATGCAGCATTACAGGCCTCTTCAGACCACTGTCCAGAGCACTGTGCAGCATAACAGGCCTCTTCAGACCACTGTCCAGAGCACTGTGCAACATTACAGGCCTCTCCTAACCATCCAGAGTGGCTAAATCTAAATCTGTGAGTTTGTTCAACCCTTAATACCATAAATAATAACATGATATTAGATTTTTTTACTCCAGGAGTGTATAATGAGTTTTGAAATTCTAGAGAAATGTATAAATAATGCATTATTTAACTAAACACATTTGATTTTAGTCAACTAAAATGTACTGGAGATTTAGTCGACTAAATATGACTAAAACAATTGTAGAAGACTAAAATGGGACTAAAACTAAAATGCCATCTTGGTCCTAAGACTAATGCCCCGTACACACGGTCGGATTTTCCGATGGAAAATGTCCGATCGGAGCGTGTTGTCGGAAATTCCGACCGTGTGTGGGCTCCATCGGACATTTTCCATCGGATTTTCCGACACACAAAGTTGGAGAGCAGGAGATAAAATTTTCCGACAACAAAATCCGTTGTCGGAAATTCCGATCGTGTGTACACAAATCCGACGGACAAAGTGCCACGCATGCTCAGAATAAATAAAGAGATGAAAGCTATTGGCCACTGCCCCGTTTATAGTCCCGACGTACGTGTTTTACGTCACCGCGTTCAGAACGATCGGATTTTCTGACAACTTTGTGTGACCGTGTGTATGCAAGACAAGTTTGAGCCAACATCCATCGGAAAAAATCCTAGGATTTTGTTGTCGGAATGTCCGAACAAAGTCCGACCGTGTGTACGGGGCATTAGACTAAAACGGAATCGAAATTTGATGCCAAAATTAACACTGCTGGAAAATGATTTTTCATTACATGGAGATGTGAATGGGGCCTGACAGCTGAGTGTCTCCATCCACTCTCTCCTATGTATTTGTATAAAGATGGCCATACAGTATGCAATCTGATTGTACAATCTCTGTACAATTTCCTTTAGTTATCAGAACTATGAAATTGGTGGACACACCTGACCAAACTATTCAATTTGTATCAAATCGGACCGGCCCTTGTATTACATAGCTGATGAGAGATCTAAAGGAGATTGTACAAGCAGATTGTACAGAAAGTGGGTGGAAGGTGGTATTGTAATGAGGGACGTGTGGTCCAGAGTGGTGAATACACCCTATCACGCCCTCTTCTGTGATGCAATAAGGAAGTGAAGGCTTCTGGGAGATGACTTACAGGAAGTGAATGCTCAAAGACAATCTACAGGAAGTGATGGAGTCTGAAAATCATTTTAAAATTCAAATAAACTGACAATTTTTAAACCTCCTGTGGATAAGGTAAGTGAGAGAAATGTACATTGGGATCGCTGGGCCAGAAATTACATTGGAAAACGCTTCTATTTATTATGAAAAGTGAAATTCTGCTCGAAAAGGTGAATTTATCCTTAAAACTATATTAATCGCTTCAGCCCAGGAAGATTTTACCACCTTCCTGACCAGAGCACTTTTTACAATTTGGCACTGCATTGCTTTAATTGACAATTGCTAGACTTGTTTAAAAAAAAAAATAAATAAATAACAAACATGTTATACTTACCTGCTTTTTGCAATGGTTTTGCACAGAGCAGCCTAGATCCTCCTCTTCTCAGGTCCCACGCTGGCGTTCCTGGCTCCCCCCTCCTGCCGGGTGCCCCCATAGCAAGCAGCTTGCTCTGGGGTCACCCAAGCAGGCGCGCTCCTGACACCGGACTCTGTGTGTCCATTAACACACAGAGCTAAGGCTTAGCCCCGCACTTCCATCTCCTGACTGGCTGTGATTGACAGCAGTGGGATCCAATGGCTGCCAAATGCCAATCAGGAGTCCTAGTATCCGGAGAGGATAAGCTTTATTGGACATCGCTGGATCAAGAAGGGGCCCCAGGTAAGTATTATTGAGGTTGGGGGCTGCTGCACACAGAAGGTTTTTTACCTTCATGACCACTTTTAGGCATGCAGTGAACATTATATCCCTTATTTAAATCCGTTTGGAGGGTGGCTCATATCAAGAGGGGTTTTTACTCTTCATAAATCTCCAAAAAATGTTTGACTATTTGCCTTACTTGTTCACGCTCCTTAACAACTGGGGATTTGGCCCTATTTTCCGTAACATACTCAGAACGTTGTACTTTTAGCTTCTGTTCAAATTACATGGACACCTTTCTAGACCTATCATATCTAGGGGCTTGGCAAGACTGTCCCCTGTCACCATCAGACTTATTTCCCATTTGTTTGGAAAGATGATCATATTCCTTATCTAGGTATTCATCTTAGCTCTTCGACTGCTCAATTATATCGCTTAAACCATCCCCCCTTATATACAAAACTAAAGGAGGATTACAAAAGTGGACGGTATAGATTCTGTCCCAGATATGCAGAATTAATACTGTCAAGATGACCTTGTTGCCCAGAATTTTGTATTTTTTTCTGCTCCTTACCCACAATATAATCAAAGGAAATATGTTATGTTTGGGGTGGAAAGGGACATAGGTTATCAAAAAAGAATTTATTTTCCTCAAAATTATAAGGGAGGCCTTATGCTACAGTATATGCTATATTATCAAGCTGCCCAGTTGGCCCACCTGTCATTTGTATACTCTTGTAGAGAAAAACCCGACTGGGTTACAATGTAAAGACTTCTATCCCTATACCATAGAGTGCCTAAATTAGAAACTAACAAAGCAAAGACCACTTATACATGTCCCAACAATTGTTCAACTCTCTAACTGTTTACATAAGTGAGTACATGTCAGGGCTGGGCTCAGCCCTTCCTTCTCTAAGCTGGCCGCTCAGCTGTCGGCTAATTACGAGCTCCTATCTCTCCACAGCTACTCGCCTGTTGATGATATCCTGCTCGTCAGTCCTGCCTACTTAAGCCGTCCAGCCCAGAGGATCTCTGCCTTCGCCTTGTCAACATCAGAGACTATCTCCTGTATTCCTGTTTAAAGACTTGTTTGGCTGACATCCCTTCAGGCTCCAGATCCTGCTTGCTGTTCCACTACACTGATCCCTGACTTTCTGGCTTGGCTGACTATCCCTTCCGGTCACCAAACTTTGGCTATGTTTTGACTATATTGCTGATATGGTACACAGATGATACGCCCCTTTCTGTGTGCCAAACACTGCGCTTATGGGATGGGCCCCTCCCTCTGAGCAGCTGCTTAAAATTAAAAACTCATGTGATATAAAATAAATGATACACTATATAATCGCCCTCACCAATAGTGTGATCAAATAGCAGCGCTGAAAACCTAAAACATACCCTAATTCAAGAAAATTATATATACAGTGATTGCTCAATGTGATAACAAAAAATAATAATATTATGTGTCCATAATAAAAAACCAAACAGTGTTTCTAATAAACACCCATCATGCAGTCCATTTGTGTATAACACCAAAAAAAATAAAAAAATAAATTAATAAAAAAGTGCAAACATAAGTGGTGACTTAGTGAAGTAATAGTGACAATATCAAAATAATAATCTTCAATGATGATATCTTCCACCACACCGCTGTGAATGTGATTCCACTCCCCTTCAGCGAGCAAACTCACCAGCTTTTTTTGCCTTACACTCTCGTGTTTGGCTTGTAGGCTTTTCCCACACAGTGGGGGTAAAGTGATAACCTCCAATCAATATCCGTATGGTTAACCGCAGTATATAAGCAAATGCTCTCTCCACATGAAAGAAAGGAAAAGCGAACCAATAGTGCAGTAACGCAACACACTTTAATAAAAGTAACACTCTCCTTCACCATAAAACTCACATTTTCCAATTTTCAAAAACGCAAAACAGCACAGCAAAACTTGGTTGTCACCAACAGCACTTCAAACGGTAACCTGGACGTATGGTGGTCACGGCGGACCCAGGTGCTCGGTGAACGTAAACACTCTCACCCGTCCCTTGGAGCCCTCCGTAGCCACTTCCCCGCTCACTCGTATGGCGCCGCCTGTCACAGCGTCCTACGTCAAGCTTCCTCGATTGCCGTATAGCCACGCCCCGACATGTTTCGTCACACCGGACTTATTCATGGGATTGGCTAGACGGACTGGCAATCTTTCTTATATATCCTCCCCCCGCATGACGCGCAATGTCAATGATACTGCGCTTGCGCGCTCCCTGTGTCCCCGTTCATACCATACGTGAACATTGCTTTTAAACATAATTAAGGGACATCGAAATTCAGAAAATTAGCTTAAAATTACTACAGCATTATATCTAGCAACTACCCCACTCGCTGATTGGTGATCCCACACACCATCCACGAGGGGCGCGTGCCACCCATTCTAACGAATATTAGTGCGTTCTCTATGTGTAGTAGTAGCTGTAAATTGATAATGGAGATATTGCTGTCTTTATAAAAATCTATATATAAAAACATTTTCCCTTATCATATAAAATTAATAAAAATTATAATTATAAAATTAGTAAATTCATACCCCACATGGGTCTTTCCTGTTGTTCCCATGATTTTCATTCTCTATCTTGCAGGTTAACTCCTACATATATACAGATCAAGCAGTTTACAGACACTTTCATATTCCTATAGTTTTCCCTGCTGGTTCATCTCCCAATAGGTGGTTTCTCCGTTGCGTTGGTGTTATAGACATTCCACCTATCACCATTTCTGGGAGTGGGTATCATATAGCTTTGGACCCCCAACCGTCAACTCAAAAGTCGTTGATGAAACAGTTGAGGTCCAGTTCTATATTTAAACCCCCAGGAAAAAGACATTTGAACAAGTATATCCATCGCGTTTCACGTTGGGATAAATCCCTTATTCTATTGGAGCCCCTCCACGATGGATACACTATGTCTATTCCACAAAATTGAAGTAGACTCGGGTCTTGGTTATGCTTCTCCCTAAAATGAAGGGATACGCTATGGTACTTGAAACCATTTTTGATATTAGTCAGGTGTTCAGAGATGCGAATTCTCAATAGCCTTTTCGTGCGTCCTACATAATGTAACCCACATGGGCACCACATTAAATACACTACGTATGATGAATTACACGTTATAAATTCTTTAATTTCAAATGTTTCATTCACTTGATTAGTGATGCTCTTCATGTTTCTGTTTCTAATCCTTACTGTTTTGCAGCACACGCATTTATTACATGGGTAGAAACCATTGAGATTTATTTTGATGGATGGCCGGCCTGGTGGGTCGAGGATTTTTTTCACTACCCTATCCCCAAAGTTGGGGGCCCTCCTGTAGATGAATTTAGGGGTTTCAGGTAGCAATTCTCCCAGGTGACGATCCCTCCGGAGAATATACCAGTATTTTTTAAAAATCCTCTCAATATCTCTATATTGATTATGATAATTGGATATAAATCCCCACTGTTGTTTCTCATTAGATTTAGTTCTATCTTTACTTTTCAGCATTTCTTCCCTTGGTAGAATCGCTATCTGCTCTATAACCTCATCTACAGATTTCTCTGCGTAGCCCCTCTGAAGGAACCTCTCCTTCAGCACATTTGCCTGGGAATAATATTTCTCTTGTTCTGTGCAGTTTCGACGGACTCTCATAAATTGTCCCTTCGGAATGTTTTTTATCCATACAGGGTGATGACCACTCCTGATGGACAAAAAACTGTTCCGGTCCGTCGGTTTAAAGTACACACAGGTTGTTAGAGCTTCATCCTTTCTTTGGATCGTAACATCCAAAAAATTGATGCATACATTACTAATTTGAGCCTCCAGTTTAATGTTGTTGTTATTAGTATTAAGATACCTAAGAAACTCCTCAACAGATTCCTTGGGACCCTCCCAGATCAATAGGAGATCGTCTATGAAACGCCTGTAAAATTTAAGTTGGGGGGGAGGTCTACTGAAAATGAACCTGTCCTCCCATTCAGCCATGAAGAGGTTGGCGAGGCTAGGGGCAAACTTAGCTCCCATAGCCACGCCAACCCGCTGGAAGAAAAAGTGTCCACTCCACCAAAAATAATTATGCGACATGCAGAAGTTAAGGGCCTGACCCACAAATCTCTTCTGCATGTCGGGTATGTCCTCCCTCTTGCTCAGAGCCCAATTTAGTGATAAAGACGCGTCCTCATGTGAAATGATCGTATATAATGAGGACACGTCTGCTGTCACCAAAAACGTTTCAATATTTGGGTCCAAGCGTATCTCCCCCAACTTTTGTAACAAGTCCGTGGTATCTCTCAGGTAGGCCCTAGTGGTTTTCACACTAGGTTGGAGAAACCTGTCAAGATATTCCCCCAGCCTGGCTGTGACTGATCCTATCCCGTTGACTATCGGGCGGGCTGGAGGTATTTTGGCATCCTTATGGATTTTGGGGAGTGTGTATATCACCGGAATCCTACAGGCACTGGGAACCAGATACCTTTTTTCTTTAAGGTTCAGGGCATTGGTGGCATATCCCCATTCAATAAGTGAGTTGAGTTGTTCCCTATATTTGACTGTAGGGTCACAAGTCAGTCTCTCATACGTGGACCGATCACTCAGCATACTTGTCAGTTGCTCATGATAAAAGGATTTATCCAAAATAACAACCCCTCCCCCCTTGTCAGCTGGACGCACAATAATGTCTTTTCTCACCAACAGACAAATAAACCCAGATAACATCTTTTCAGCCAATCAAGAGATGGCTGAAATTGATGAAGATGTATCCGGCATGCTCAGAAGTTTGGAAAGTCTACTGGAGAAACAGATTAAGACGTGGTGGGATGTGTTTACTTTTACGCATTATCAGAAGGAAAAGTTAATTTTTAGGAGTCTAAGGTGGGATGTCCCACCGCAGGATGGTCTTGAGGACCAGTGTTTTATGATTGAATGGTTGGAATTTTTCAATAGAGTGGGGAGGGAGCTACAGGATCTGGTATTAACCAGGAAACAAGTGAAACTGGGGAAACTCAATGAACAAATCAGTGGGATTCGAAAGAAATTAGAACCTATGAGTGAGTCCAACCAGATGAAAGAGTTCAATACCAATATGAAGAAGAAACTTGAAAAGGTTGACCGAGACACACAAAAGAAAAAGGTCAAAAAATATAATAGGGATGTAGCTGATTTTAAAAATAATAAGATTTATGCATGGCAAAATCCTATCTCTAGCACTAATGAGGCCCCGGTACAGGTGAAGGGAAATGCTAAACCAATGAATGGTTCTAAACTAGATCCTAACAAAAAAACCGGCAGTAAGAGGAGTGATGATAAGCATCAACAAGGAGTACTGGGACAGAGCAATCTTTACCCCCCTACACAATATAGAGAGGAACAACAGAGGGATTATTACTACACTCCCAAACAGCCTCAACTAATAAGAGATGAACAGTACCCCAACTCTAATCAGAATGAGTGGAATGGTCCCCATACGGGGAATAGGAACTATGGGGGAGACCAATATAGACAACAGAATTATGGGGGGAATCAACAATACTCACCATTTAAATATGGGGAAGGGAGAAGCCCCATTCCGCTCCACAACAGATATCTACCCTTGGATGGGGATTATCATGTACCCCAATACCATCAGCAAGGACCACCACCTTTTTTAGGGTGGCGAGGGAGGAGGGGGAGGGGAGGAAGAACACCGAGAGGAATGGGTCACCCAAGGAACAACAGGGAGGGGAGGAAGGAGCCACAGCAATATGCAAACAAGGGAATGGGATCATCCTCAAGAGGCGAAGGGGTTGCCGAGCAGGACGACGGCAACAACCCAAGAAAGAGAATGAGGGACAGGTAAATGTAGGCATTTATAATTTGAGCAAAATAACATTGAACGCTAAAGAGATGAATATTTTGAACTTGGGCCTTAAATGTGCCCCGAAGAAAGTTTTGAATAAGTTCGAAATATTCATTGATACCCATAAATATATCAGAACTCGGAACATTAAAAAATATTTTCTAAGTCACCCAGTAAGTTCTACGATTAAAGCCGGAACGCCTGGATGCAAAGTTGATAGTGGTTTGAAGAACAAATCCATCTTTAATCCCCAAAACTCCAACAACCATTACGTGGAGGTATTCAAGAATTTAGTCTTGAAGGATCTGGATGCTATTAAAGTTAAAGAGGAAGTTAATCCAAAGTATATCAGGGAAGGTATCAGGTCGCTAGAAAAGCGAAAAGACATTATTGTGCGTCCAGCTGACAAGGGGGGAGGGGTTGTTATTTTGGATAAATCCTTTTATCATGAGCAACTGACAAGTATGCTGAGTGATCGGTCCACGTATGAGAGACTGACTTGTGACCCTACAGTCAAATATAGGGAACAACTCAACTCACTTATTGAATGGGGATATGCCACCAATGCCCTGAACCTTAAAGAAAAAAGGTATCTGGTTCCCAGTGCCTGTAGGATTCCGGTGATATACACACTCCCCAAAATCCATAAGGATGCCAAAATACCTCCAGCCCGCCCGATAGTCAACGGGATAGGATCAGTCACAGCCAGGCTGGGGGAATATCTTGACAGGTTTCTCCAACCTAGTGTGAAAACCACTAGGGTCTACCTGAGAGATACCACGGACTTGTTACAAAAGTTGGAGGAGATACGCTTGGACCCAAATATTGAAACGTTTTTGGTGACAGCAGACGTGTCCTCATTATATACGATCATTTCACATGAGGACGCGTCTTTATCACTAAATTGGGCTCTGAGCAAGAGGGAGGACATACCCGACATGCAGAAGAGATTTGTGGGTCAGGCCCTTAACTTCTGCATGTCGCATAATTATTTTTGGTGGAATGGACACTTTTTCTCCCAGCGGGTTGGCGTGGCTATGGGAGCTAAGTTTGCCCCTAGCCTCGCCAACCTCTTCATGGCTGAATGGGAGGACAGGTTCATTTTCAGTAGACCTCCCCCCCAACTTAAATTTTACAGGCGTTTCATAGACGATCTCCTATTGATCTGGGAGGGTCCCAAGGAATCTGTTGAGGAGTTTCTTAGGTATCTTAATACTAATAACAACAACATTAAACTGGAGGCTCAAATTAGTAATGTATGCATCAATTTTTTGGATGTTACGATCCAAAGAAAGGATGAAGCTCTAACAACCTGTGTGTACTTTAAACCGACGGACCGGAACAGTTTTTTGTCCATCAGGAGTGGTCATCACCCTGTATGGATAAAAAACATTCCGAAGGGACAATTTATGAGAGTCCGTCGAAACTGCACAGAACAAGAGAAATATTATTCCCAGGCAAATGTGCTGAAGGAGAGGTTCCTTCAGAGGGGCTACGCAGAGAAATCTGTAGATGAGGTTATAGAGCAGATAGCGATTCTACCAAGGGAAGAAATGCTGAAAAGTAAAGATAGAACTAAATCTAATGAGAAACAACAGTGGGGATTTATATCCAATTATCATAATCAATATAGAGATATTGAGAGGATTTTTAAAAAATACTGGTATATTCTCCGGAGGGATCGTCACCTGGGAGAATTGCTACCTGAAACCCCTAAATTCATCTACAGGAGGGCCCCCAACTTTGGGGATCGTCTATGAAACGCCTGTAAAATTTAAGTTGGGGGGGAGGTCTACTGAAAATGAACCTGTCCTCCCATTCAGCCATGAAGAGGTTGGCGAGGCTAGGGGCAAACTTAGCTCCCATAGCCACGCCAACCCGCTGGAAGAAAAAGTGTCCACTCCACCAAAAATAATTATGCGACATGCAGAAGTTAAGGGCCTGACCCACAAATCTCTTCTGCATGTCGGGTATGTCCTCCCTCTTGCTCAGAGCCCAATTTAGTGATAAAGACGCGTCCTCATGTGAAATGATCGTATATAATGAGGACACGTCTGCTGTCACCAAAAACGTTTCAATATTTGGGTCCAAGCGTATCTCCCCCAACTTTTGTAACAAGTCCGTGGTATCTCTCAGGTAGGCCCTAGTGGTTTTCACACTAGGTTGGAGAAACCTGTCAAGATATTCCCCCAGCCTGGCTGTGACTGATCCTATCCCGTTGACTATCGGGCGGGCTGGAGGTATTTTGGCATCCTTATGGATTTTGGGGAGTGTGTATATCACCGGAATCCTACAGGCACTGGGAACCAGATACCTTTTTTCTTTAAGGTTCAGGGCATTGGTGGCATATCCCCATTCAATAAGTGAGTTGAGTTGTTCCCTATATTTGACTGTAGGGTCACAAGTCAGTCTCTCATACGTGGACCGATCACTCAGCATACTTGTCAGTTGCTCATGATAAAAGGATTTATCCAAAATAACAACCCCTCCCCCCTTGTCAGCTGGACGCACAATAATGTCTTTTCTCACCAACAGACAAATAAACCCAGATAACATCTTTTCAGCCAATCAAGAGATGGCTGAAATTGATGAAGATGTATCCGGCATGCTCAGAAGTTTGGAAAGTCTACTGGAGAAACAGATTAAGACGTGGTGGGATGTGTTTACTTTTACGCATTATCAGAAGGAAAAGTTAATTTTTAGGAGTCTAAGGTGGGATGTCCCACCGCAGGATGGTCTTGAGGACCAGTGTTTTATGATTGAATGGTTGGAATTTTTCAATAGAGTGGGGAGGGAGCTACAGGATCTGGTATTAACCAGGAAACAAGTGAAACTGGGGAAACTCAATGAACAAATCAGTGGGATTCGAAAGAAATTAGAACCTATGAGTGAGTCCAACCAGATGAAAGAGTTCAATACCAATATGAAGAAGAAACTTGAAAAGGTTGACCGAGACACACAAAAGAAAAAGGTCAAAAAATATAATAGGGATGTAGCTGATTTTAAAAATAATAAGATTTATGCATGGCAAAATCCTATCTCTAGCACTAATGAGGCCCCGGTACAGGTGAAGGGAAATGCTAAACCAATGAATGGTTCTAAACTAGATCCTAACAAAAAAACCGGCAGTAAGAGGAGTGATGATAAGCATCAACAAGGAGTACTGGGACAGAGCAATCTTTACCCCCCTACACAATATAGAGAGGAACAACAGAGGGATTATTACTACACTCCCAAACAGCCTCAACTAATAAGAGATGAACAGTACCCCAACTCTAATCAGAATGAGTGGAATGGTCCCCATACGGGGAATAGGAACTATGGGGGAGACCAATATAGACAACAGAATTATGGGGGGAATCAACAATACTCACCATTTAAATATGGGGAAGGGAGAAGCCCCATTCCGCTCCACAACAGATATCTACCCTTGGATGGGGATTATCATGTACCCCAATACCATCAGCAAGGACCACCACCTTTTTTAGGGTGGCGAGGGAGGAGGGGGAGGGGAGGAAGAACACCGAGAGGAATGGGTCACCCAAGGAACAACAGGGAGGGGAGGAAGGAGCCACAGCAATATGCAAACAAGGGAATGGGATCATCCTCAAGAGGCGAAGGGGTTGCCGAGCAGGACGACGGCAACAACCCAAGAAAGAGAATGAGGGACAGGTAAATGTAGGCATTTATAATTTGAGCAAAATAACATTGAACGCTAAAGAGATGAATATTTTGAACTTGGGCCTTAAATGTGCCCCGAAGAAAGTTTTGAATAAGTTCGAAATATTCATTGATACCCATAAATATATCAGAACTCGGAACATTAAAAAATATTTTCTAAGTCACCCAGTAAGTTCTACGATTAAAGCCGGAACGCCTGGATGCAAAGTTGATAGTGGTTTGAAGAACAAATCCATCTTTAATCCCCAAAACTCCAACAACCATTACGTGGAGGTATTCAAGAATTTAGTCTTGAAGGATCTGGATGCTATTAAAGTTAAAGAGGAAGTTAATCCAAAGTATATCAGGGAAGGTATCAGGTCGCTAGAAAAGCGAAAAGACATTATTGTGCGTCCAGCTGACAAGGGGGGAGGGGTTGTTATTTTGGATAAATCCTTTTATCATGAGCAACTGACAAGTATGCTGAGTGATCGGTCCACGTATGAGAGACTGACTTGTGACCCTACAGTCAAATATAGGGAACAACTCAACTCACTTATTGAATGGGGATATGCCACCAATGCCCTGAACCTTAAAGAAAAAAGGTATCTGGTTCCCAGTGCCTGTAGGATTCCGGTGATATACACACTCCCCAAAATCCATAAGGATGCCAAAATACCTCCAGCCCGCCCGATAGTCAACGGGATAGGATCAGTCACAGCCAGGCTGGGGGAATATCTTGACAGGTTTCTCCAACCTAGTGTGAAAACCACTAGGGTCTACCTGAGAGATACCACGGACTTGTTACAAAAGTTGGGGGAGATACGCTTGGACCCAAATATTGAAACGTTTTTGGTGACAGCAGACGTGTCCTCATTATATACGATCATTTCACATGAGGACGCGTCTTTATCACTAAATTGGGCTCTGAGCAAGAGGGAGGACATACCCGACATGCAGAAGAGATTTGTGGGTCAGGCCCTTAACTTCTGCATGTCGCATAATTATTTTTGGTGGAATGGACACTTTTTCTCCCAGCGGGTTGGCGTGGCTATGGGAGCTAAGTTTGCCCCTAGCCTCGCCAACCTCTTCATGGCTGAATGGGAGGACAGGTTCATTTTCAGTAGACCTCCCCCCCAACTTAAATTTTACAGGCGTTTCATAGACGATCTCCTATTGATCTGGGAGGGTCCCAAGGAATCTGTTGAGGAGTTTCTTAGGTATCTTAATACTAATAACAACAACATTAAACTGGAGGCTCAAATTAGTAATGTATGCATCAATTTTTTGGATGTTACGATCCAAAGAAAGGATGAAGCTCTAACAACCTGTGTGTACTTTAAACCGACGGACCGGAACAGTTTTTTGTCCATCAGGAGTGGTCATCACCCTGTATGGATAAAAAACATTCCGAAGGGACAATTTATGAGAGTCCGTCGAAACTGCACAGAACAAGAGAAATATTATTCCCAGGCAAATGTGCTGAAGGAGAGGTTCCTTCAGAGGGGCTACGCAGAGAAATCTGTAGATGAGGTTATAGAGCAGATAGCGATTCTACCAAGGGAAGAAATGCTGAAAAGTAAAGATAGAACTAAATCTAATGAGAAACAACAGTGGGGATTTATATCCAATTATCATAATCAATATAGAGATATTGAGAGGATTTTTAAAAAATACTGGTATATTCTCCGGAGGGATCGTCACCTGGGAGAATTGCTACCTGAAACCCCTAAATTCATCTACAGGAGGGCCCCCAACTTTGGGGATAGGGTAGTGAAAAAAATCCTCGACCCACCAGGCCGGCCATCCATCAAAATAAATCTCAATGGTTTCTACCCATGTAATAAATGCGTGTGCTGCAAAACAGTAAGGATTAGAAACAGAAACATGAAGAGCATCACTAATCAAGTGAATGAAACATTTGAAATTAAAGAATTTATAACGTGTAATTCATCATACGTAGTGTATTTAATGTGGTGCCCATGTGGGTTACATTATGTAGGACGCACGAAAAGGCTATTGAGAATTCGCATCTCTGAACACCTGACTAATATCAAAAATGGTTTCAAGTACCATAGCGTATCCCTTCATTTTAGGGAGAAGCATAACCAAGACCCGAGTCTACTTCAATTTTGTGGAATAGACATAGTGTATCCATCGTGGAGGGGCTCCAATAGAATAAGGGATTTATCCCAACGTGAAACGCGATGGATATACTTGTTCAAATGTCTTTTTCCTGGGGGTTTAAATATAGAACTGGACCTCAACTGTTTCATCAACGACTTTTGAGTTGACGGTTGGGGGTCCAAAGCTATATGATACCCACTCCCAGAAATGGTGATAGGTGGAATGTCTATAACACCAACGCAACGGAGAAACCACCTATTGGGAGATGAACCAGCAGGGAAAACTATAGGAATATGAAAGTGTCTGTAAACTGCTTGATCTGTATATATGTAGGAGTTAACCTGCAAGATAGAGAATGAAAATCATGGGAACAACAGGAAAGACCCATGTGGGGTATGTGTCTAGTTTGGATTTTGAATAATCAAGTATAAAATTTAGAGTTCCAACCATTCAAGAATTTACTAATTTTATAATTATAATTTTTATTAATTTTATATGATAAGGGAAAATGTTTTTATATATAGATTTTTATAAAGACAGCAATATCTCCATTATCAATTTACAGCTACTACTACACATAGAGAACGCACTAATATTCGTTAGAATGGGTGGCACGCGCCCCTCGTGGATGGTGTGTGGGATCACCAATCAGCGAGTGGGGTAGTTGCTAGATATAATGCTGTAGTAATTTTAAGCTAATTTTCTGAATTTCGATGTCCCTTAATTATGTTTAAAAGCAATGTTCACGTATGGTATGAACGGGGACACAGGGAGCGCGCAAGCGCAGTATCATTGACATTGCGCGTCATGCGGGGGGAGGATATATAAGAAAGATTGCCAGTCCGTCTAGCCAATCCCATGAATAAGTCCGGTGTGACGAAACATGTCGGGGCGTGGCTATACGGCAATCGAGGAAGCTTGACGTAGGACGCTGTGACAGGCGGCGCCATACGAGTGAGCGGGGAAGTGGCTACGGAGGGCTCCAAGGGACGGGTGAGAGTGTTTACGTTCACCGAGCACCTGGGTCCGCCGTGACCACCATACGTCCAGGTTACCGTTTGAAGTGCTGTTGGTGACAACCAAGTTTTGCTGTGCTGTTTTGCGTTTTTGAAAATTGGAAAATGTGAGTTTTATGGTGAAGGAGAGTGTTACTTTTATTAAAGTGTGTTGCGTTACTGCACTATTGGTTCGCTTTTCCTTTCTTTCATGTGGAGAGAGCATTTGCTTATATACTGCGGTTAACCATACGGATATTGATTGGAGGTTATCACTTTACCCCCACTGTGTGGGAAAAGCCTACAAGCCAAACACGAGAGTGTAAGGCAAAAAAAGCTGGTGAGTTTGCTCGCTGAAGGGGAGTGGAATCACATTCACAGCGGTGTGGTGGAAGATATCATCATTGAAGATTATTATTTTGATATTGTCACTATTACTTCACTAAGTCACCACTTATGTTTGCACTTTTTTATTAATTTATTTTTTTATTTTTTTTGGTGTTATACACAAATGGACTGCATGATGGGTGTTTATTAGAAACACTGTTTGGTTTTTTATTATGGACACATAATATTATTATTTTTTGTTATCACATTGAGCAATCACTGTATATATAATTTTCTTGAATTAGGGTATGTTTTAGGTTTTCAGCGCTGCTATTTGATCACACTATTGGTGAGGGCGATTATATAGTGTATCATTTATTTTATATCACATATGTTTTGACTATGTTTGTTCTATTTGCTTTTATTATTAAACTAGTGTGATCTAACTGCACTTCTGTCTCGGTCTGATTTCATGGTTTCTGACAGTAGGCAAAGGCCATGAATTCAGAAGATGCAGTCAATCCACTTGTTGGTAATATTTTTTCCAGATTGGATGAACAGGATCACCGCATGGATCAGTTTGCCACGGCGCTACAAATGCTCCTGAGTCGCACGGCTCACCTGGAGTCTCCCACTGTGGCCGCTCCTGTACAACCTGTGTTGCAGGCCATCCCTGCTGCTGCTCCAGTCTCTGTGCAGGCACCCACCTCAAGTATTACCTCTATAAGAGGTATGTCTGGTTCCGCTTCCCCAGCGATTTGGGGGCTATCCAGTCCAATGCAGAGGGTTTCTCAACCAGGTTGAGATATACTTTGAGATGGTGCCCCAGGCGTTTGCCACGGACAGAAGCAAAGTAGGTTTTGTGATATCTTTGCTTTCTGAGAGAGCCTTGGCCTGGGCAAACTCTCTATGGGAGACACCAAAACCTGTTGTCTTGAGTTACCCTGAGTTTGTGGCTTCCTTTTAAAGGGTATTTGACGTTCCCACATGATCCCTTTCTGCTGCCAAGTGCCTCATGTCCATCAAACATAGTACGAGAACTGTTGCCGATTACACCATTGAATTCCGTACTCTGGCAGCAGAAGTTGCTTGGAACAATGAGGCTCTCGTGGCTGCTTTTTCTCATGGTCTCTCGGATACCATCAAGGATGAGATAGCAGCCCGAGATATACCCACTGTGCTGGAGAAATTGATCTCGTTTGCCATCCTCATTGACTCCAGACTCAGAGAAAGACTCTCTTTTAAGGAGCGCTTGCAGAAGCCTCCTGTATGTTTGTCTCCGAGCTTTGCAGTCCCACCCGTGTCTCCCTCACCTCCAATGCCTCCTGGTACAGAGTCGGTCAGTGAAGGTGAACCCATGCACTTGGGTTTCATACGTCTCTCTGCGGGTGAGAGAACCTTTAGGAGGAGGGAGAGATTGTGCCTTTATTCACTTATTTATATATTTAGAGGTCACTATTTCAAGTCTTGTCCTACAAGTCCAGGAAACGCCTGAACCTTAAAGTCCTGTCATGGACAGACCTTAGGTGGCGTTGTTTCGTCCCCTGTTATCCAGAAGGATAAGCCCCTGGTTTCAGTTACCCTTTCTTGGGCTGAGTCGTCCGTTGAGATACAGGCTCTAATCGATTCTGGGGCTGCAGGCCTGTTCATTGATGCTGCCTTTGTATCAAAGCACTAGATTCTGCTGCAGCTGCGTGACACTCCACTTGCCATTGAAGCTCTTGATGGGAGACCTCTACAGCCTGCCCATGTGACTCATGAGACTGTTCCGTTGTCAATGGCCGTAGGGGATCTTTACCATGAGATAATCCAATTCCAAGTTATTTCCTCGCCTAAGTTTCCGCTGGTTATTGGTTATCCTTGGTTACAGAGGCGCAACCCCTCTTTTGATTGGCTCCGTGCTGAGGTTCTCTCCTGGTCGCCACAATGCAGTAAGACATGCTTCCAGAAGGTAGCCAAGGTCCTGTGCACCTCTTCACTCTCCTCCCTGCCGGAGGAGTACTGCGATTTTAGAGTTGTCTTTGACAAAGGTCAAGCCGGTAGTTTGCCTCCGCACCGGTCGTATGATTGCGCAACTGACCTTCAACCTGGTGCCATACCCCCTTGTGGCCAGGTTTAACTTTTGTCGGTCTTGGAGGATAAGGCCATGAAGGAGTATGTTGCAGACGCACTTTCTCGAGGTTTCATCCGCAAATCCTCATCTTCTGCTGGTGTTGTTTTCTTCTTTGTGAAGAAGAAGACTGGTGAACTGAGACCTTGTATTGATTATAGGGGACTCTGCAGCGTTTTCTGGGCTTTGCCAACTATTATCGGAAGTTTATTCATAACTTTCGTCTCTGATCAAGCCCCTGACTGATATGACCAGAAAGGATGGTAGCCCGCAGAGTTGGTCTCTGGAATCCCTTAAGACCTTTGAGAGTCTCAAGGCTGTCTTTGTTTCTGCTCCTGTGTTGGCACATCCTGATCTTACGTTACCTTTTATCCTTGAGGTTGATGCTTTTGAGACTGGTGTTGGCACCCTTCTGTCTCAACGTCCTACCTCTGAGGGTGCTATGCATCCTTGTGGCTACTTTTCCAAGAAATTGTCACCTGCAGAGTGCAATTACAAGATTGGTGACAGAGAGCTGTTAGCGAACATTTTAACCCTGAAAGAATTGAGACATCTCCTCGAAGGTACCACTGTGCCGGTTCTCATTCTAACTGACCATAAGAATCTCACATTCTTGTCTGAGGCTAAACGCCTCTCTTCCAGAAGAGCGCGATGGGCTCTTTTCTTGTCAAGTTTCAATTACATTGTCTCATTCTTACCCGGTACTAAGAATCCAAGGGCTGACACTCTGACACAACAATTTTCCGCCACTTCCAAGATGGAGTCTGTTCTGGTTCCTGTGATTCCTAATGATTGTATTCTGGCTACGGTTCACACCAGTCTCACTTCTCCTTTGGGTGACAAAATTCTTGATGCTCAGGTCCATGCTCCTTCTGAGAAACCTTGCGACCGCTACTTTGTCCCAGTGAGTCTCTGTACTGCCGTGCTCCGGACTTACCATTCTCCCAAGGCTGCTGGCCACCCTGGGAAGAATCAACACTTTTGGGCCATTTCCCAACAATTCTGGTGGCCTAGTCTATGTGATGATGTAACCGCCTTTGTAGCTGCCTGTTCCGTAAGACTCCATAACATCTTACAGTGGGCCGCCTACAACCCATACCCAATGGAGAGAGGCCCTGGACCCACCTGTCTATGGATTTCATTGTGGAGTTACCCAACTCCCAGGGCAACACGGTTATCCTTATGGTGGTTGACCGGTTCTCAAAAATGTCTCATTGTATTCCACTTAAGAAGTTGCCCACTTCTAAGGAACTGGCTTCCATTTTTGCTTGGGAGATCTTTCGCTTACATGGGCTACCCAAGATGATTGTCTCGCACAGGGATAGTCAGTTTGTGTGTTCTGGTGAGCCTTTTGTGCACAGTTGGGACTTCAGCTTGCTTTTTCCTCTGCGTATCACCCGCAGTCTAATGGGGCCACAGAATGAGCCAATCAGTCCTTGGAGCAATTCCTACGTTGCTATATTTCTGACCATCATATCAACTGGTCAGACCTATTACCGTGGGCAGAGTTTGCTCACAGTAGTGCCTTGAATTCTGCTTCCTGATTGTACCCATTTATGGCGAACTATGGTTTCCAACCTTCCATGTTGCCTGACTCATTTGTTCCGCAGAGTATTCCTGCATCAGAGGAGCATCTCCATGGTCTTCGTTCCACTTGGGCACAAGTCCAGGAGGCTTTGCGACATGCTAATGATAGGTACAGACTCCATGCTGACTGCAGACGCCTGCCTGCACCTTCTTACCAGGTTGGGGACAGGGTTTGGCTGTCATCTCGCAACCTCCGACTTCATGTTCCCTCTCTGAAATTCGCACCTCAGTTTATTGGGCCTTTCCATATTCTTTGCAGGATTAACCCAGTGGCTTACGCATTAGATCATCCTTTTAAAATGCGTATCTCAAATGTATTTCATGTCTCCTTATTAAAACCTTTTGGTCTGCAACCGCTTTACCACCTCGTGCCACGTCCTCACCCTGTACAGGTTGAGAACCATGAGGAGTATGAAGTACAGTCCATTGTTCACTCCCATAGGTTCTGTGGTGCAATGGTGCATTGGAAGGGGTACGGTCCGGAGGAACGCTCTTGGGTCTCATCCTCGGACATATGTGCCCCTGTCCTCCTCCGTGATTTCCATAGATGTTTTCCCCTCAAGCCTGGTGGTCCTCGGAGGGGGAGGGGTCATTGAGGAGGGGGTACTGTCAGGGCTGGGCTCAGCTCTTCCTTCTCTAAGCTGGCTACTCAGCCATCAGCTAATTGCCAGCTCCTATCTCTCCACAGCTACTCGCCTGTTGATGATATCCTGCTCGTCAGTCCTGCCTACTTAAGCCGTCCAGCCCAGAGGATCTCTGTCTTCGCCTTGGTCAACATCACAGAGACTATCTCCTGCATTCCTGTTTAAAGACTTGGCTGACTTCCCTTCAGGCTCCAGATCCAGCTTGCTGTTTCACTACACTGATTCCTGACTTTCTGGCTTGGCTGACTATCTGTCCCGGTTACCAAATTTTGGCTATGTTTTGACTATATTTGTTCTATTTACTTTTTTTTAATAAACTAGTGTGATTTAACTGTACTTCTGTCTCAGCCTGATTTCATGATTTCTGACAGTACACCCCTCACATTTTTGTAAATATTTTATTATATCTTTCATGTGACAACACTGAAGAAATTACACTTTGCTATAATGTAAAGTAGTGAGTATACAGCTTGTATAACAGTGTAAATTTGCTGTCTCCTCAAAATAACTCTACACACAACCATTAATGTCTAAACCGCTGGCAACAAAAGTGAGTACACCCCTAGTTGAAAATGTCCAAATTTGGCCGAATTAGCCATTTTCCCTCCCCATCATCACGTGATTCCAAGGTCTCAGGTATAAATAGGGAGCAGGCATGGTAAATATGGAGTTATCACTCTCACTCTCTCATACTGGTCACTGGAAGTTCAACATGGCACCTCAAGGCATAGAACTCTCTGAGGATAAAAAAAAAAAGAATTGTTGCTCTACATAAAGATGGCCTAGGTTGTAAGAAGATTGCCAAGACCCTGAAACTGAGCTGCAGAATGGTGGCCAAGACTATACAATGGTTTAACAGAACAGGTTCCCCTCAGAAGAACAGGCCTCGCCATGTTTGACCAAAGAAGTTGAGTGCATGTGCTCAGCGTCATATTGAGAGGTTGTCTTTGGGAAATAGACGTATGAGTGCTGCCAGCACTGCTGCAGAGGTTGAAGGGGTGGGGGGTCAGTCTGTCAGTGCTTAGACCATACGCCACACACTGCATCAAATTGGTCTGCCTGGCTGTCATCCCAGAAGGAAGCCTCTTCTAAAGATGATTCACAAGAAAGCCCGCAAACAGTTTTCTGAAGACAAGCAGATTAAGGACATTACTGGAACCATGTCCTGTGGTCTGATGGGACCAAGATAAACTTATTTGGTTCAGATGGTGTCAAGCGTGTGTGGCGGCAACCAGGTGAGGAGTACAAAGACAAGTGTGTCTTGCCTACAGTCAAGCATGGTGGTGAGAGTGTCATGGTCTGGGGCTGCATGAGTGCTGCTGGCACTGGGGAGAAACAATTCATTGAGGGAACCATGAATGCCAACATGTACTGTGACATACTGAAGCAGAGCATGATCCCCTCCCTTCGGACACTGGGCCACAGGGCAGTATTCTAACATGATAATGACCCCAAACACACCTTCAAGATGACCACTGCTTTGCTAAAGAAGCTGAGGGTAAAGCTGATAGACTGGCTAAGCATGTCTCCAGACTTGAACCCTAGTCAGCATCTCTGGGGCATTCGCAAATGGAAGGAGGAGGAGCGCAAGGTCTCTAACATCCACCAGTTCGGTGATATCGTCATGAAGGAGTGGCAACCTATGAAGCTCTGATGAACTCCATGCCCAAGAGAGTTAAGGCAGTGCTGAAAAATAATGGTGGCCACACAAATATTGACACTTTGGGCCCAATTTGGACATTTTCACTTAAGGGTGTACTCATTTTTGTTGCCAACGGTTTAGACATTAATGGCTGTGTGTTGAGTTATTTTGAGGGAACAGCAAATTTACACTGTTATACCAGCTGTACACTCACTATTTTACATTGTAGCAAAGTGTCATTTCTTCAGTGTTGTCACATGAAAAGCTATAATAAAATATTTACAAAAATTTGAGGAGTGTACTCACTTTTGTGAGATACTGTATAAAGAATGGCCAGGTTTCCACTTCAGTTCCAAGACTCATACCCTATGAAGAATGGTGCATGCAGGATTTGGGTCAGAGGTGAGGATTCTCTCTAAACTATTGGCTTTTACTAGATACTCCAAGTAAGCTATCCTATATGATGGTGTGGGAAAGGGATCTGTCATCCAATAAAGTGTTGAATTACTGGCATCAATTTTATCAATCTTCTTTTATGGCCATTTTAAATGTTTTGGTAATTTAAAGTGGTTGTAAAGGCAGAAGGTATCTTACCTTACTGCATTTTATGCAGTAATATAAAAAACCTTCTGCATGCAGCTCTCCCCACAGCCCCCCTCCCCCCCCCCCAAATACATTTCTCGATCCAGCAATGTGCATGTTTTGACTACATTTCTGCACTTTTTTTTCAAAAAAAAAAAAAATTGAGCATAAAAATATAGTGACAGTTTTAATACGTATCAAACCAGTCTGACGGAAGTTTTTTTTTTTTTTTTTTTTTTTTTTGAGAGGGGGGCTCCTGATTATTTACAGACAAATTGGTGTTAGAAGAAATATATATAGTAAAATGTTTGATCAACATTTGGATCAACCACATGCCTACTGGACACTTTTGTCCCTTCCTGCCCAGGCCAATTTTCAGCTTTCAGCGCTGTCACACTTGAATGATAATTTCGAGGTCATGCAACACTGTACCCATGTAAACTTTTTATGATTTTTTTCTCACAGATAGAGCTTTTTTTAGTGGTATTGAATCACCACTGGGTTTTTTATTTTTTATTAAACAAACAAAAAAAAAGACCAAACATTTTGAAAAAACCCACATTTTTCATAGTTTGTTATAAAATTTTTGTGTACAGGTAATTTATCTCCTGTGCTGATGGGCACTGATAGGCTGCACTGATGATGCGGCACTGGTGTGCACTAATGAGGTGGCACTGATGAGGCTGCACTGATAGGTGGCACTGATGGGCACAGATAGGTGGCAATAATGGGCACCGATGGGCGACACTGAAGGGCACTGATAGGTGGCAATAATAGGTGGCACTGATGGGCCCTGATAGGTAGCACTGATAAGAGGACCTACCAGATCAAAGATTTCATTACATGCTCCACGACAGAGGTGGTATACATTATGGAATGCGAATGCGGCTTGCAATACGTGGGGAGAACGTCCCGACCCTTGCATGTCCGCATTGGCGAACACATCACCAATATTAAAAAAGGATTGGACTCACACAGTGTCTCTAAACATTTCAAATTATGTCATAAACGCAGTCCTGCAAAACTTAAATTTTGGGGAGTAGAAAAGGTTATACCCCATTGGAGAGGAGGTAACTTCATCAGACAATTAAGCCGCCGTGAGTCTTTCTGGGTGTATGAGATGCATGTCGGAGTACCCACGGGGCTTAATGTCGAGTTCCATTTGAACTGCTTCATTTCCGATCGATAATTAGTTACATATGTTTGACATGTGTTTTGGGTTTATTATGGGGGGTACAGGACTGTCAATCGTTTATTATATTAACGGATGACCATTTTATTGTTAAAGGCGGTTGCAGGGAAGTGTCTACCAAGTATATATATTTTTAAATGTTTTTAATTTTATGATAACGTTAGATTATTTCTCTTATCACCTATTTTCCGAATATTATTTGGTTCGGGATTAATTAAATTTAGCAATACCATTTGTGGATTATTTTTTGATTATTTTTTGATTATGTTCGTGGACAGTGATCCATTTAGTACTGTGACGTCTTGTGTTCAGTACCTCAGTGTTATATAGAAAGCATAGGTGCAGTGTTTTTCCTCCCTTGTTTACACTCCCTACTGCTGATGAATCAACATCCCTTAGTTTATTATTGTGGTGGTAGTCAGTCCAGCGTCCCAGTGTTATATAGACAGTATAGGTGCTTTCTGTTCCTCCTTTGTTTATATTCCTACTGCCGGCGAAATACCATCACACCTCCTTTGATTACACTTCTCATAGCTGTAGGGTGGCTGGCAGCAGCATGTGACTCAGCCCCACCCTATCAAAGCGAGTTTTGAATAAAGGAAGGTGGCAACCACTGACGCAGCCGGTCACATGACCGGAAGTCGAGTCATTGCGATGACGCGATGACGCTCTATCTACATACTGAATCATGCCCCTCCCCTGAGTGTTATCCTATAGGAGGGGATGGAAGCCTCATGTGTACACTCAGGAGGATGGTGCTTGCTTTGGGCAGGAAGTCATGTGATCGGGCGTCGTGTCATCATGACGCCGATCACTATGGCAACCGACAACAGCTTAGAGCTCTATACACTTCCTATTCCTGAGAGGTGTGTTCCGATTGGACGGCCACCACTCGGGACTTAATTAACAACAGATGACCAAATAAGGGGGTTTATATAAATTACTGACTAGACCTGGGGGACCCTAAAACCGCTGAGGAAGTCCTACAGGACGATACGCGTGCGGATTTGTTTTTATCCCGGTTTAGACGTCGCTGCAGCCGCCTTATCATTGTCATCTGTAATTAACATGCTCCTTCATGCCTAGCACTGGTCATAGTGCTATATATGTGAGTAACTGTCTTTTTAATAAAAGAAATTACTTTTTAAGCTATACAGAGAGCACTATGTATCTTCTTTGTTTATTCCATGCGAACTTGGAGAAAAATTGTTGATCCCTATTTAAGAGAGTTCCAGCTTTCCAGTCAAGTTACCACCCTGACCACATACAAGTGGTGAAAGTGTATATGACCTTCCTGTTAGTTCAGGGGTCCCTTCAACAAGGTGAGCGGTTTGACTGGCAAAAAGGGGGAGCACAGTTTGAAGATCACTTTTGGATTTGCATGAAGCACCCTGCATCACCGGTGTTATCTATTGGTCTTTTTCCATCTATGGACATTTCTAATGATTGATTGCGTTATTTAGCGCTGCACTATATGATTTCATTTGCATTACTTAAAAGGATTTATATATTTGCCTTTAGTGTTCAGCAGCTCAGTTTGTGTTCTGATGGTTTTTGCGCTGACTGTTTGTCTTTTTGAATAGCACTGATAAGTGACACTGATGAGGAGGTACTGATGAGCACCGATTGGCAGCACTGATGAGCACTGATTGGCAGCACTGGTGGGCACTGATCGGCAGCACTGGTGTTGCGACTGCACTGATAATCAGGACACTGTGCCTTTAACACAAGCTGGTTATCGGCCCTCTTTTCCCTTCCTCATGTTGTCAGCTTGAGGAAAGGAAAGCCGTGATCAGCTGTCATTGGACACAGATGATCACGTGGTAAAGATCCGCTGTGGTTGGCCCTTTACCCCATTACAGAGCGCACCACCATGTGGGCAGCAAGATCGGGGGAGGACATATACACCATGAGGTTGATTGTTGGCAAATAGATGGTTTACTTAGCAAGGTTAGTTTCATTATGCAAGGGAATTTGCTCAAGATATTAATAGATGTGGTGAAGTTTCACTTTGCAAAGGTTACCCAGTCACGTGCAAGGAAAAAGACAAAAACAAAAAATCTGCATTTTTGCTTTTATATGATTGGATGATGCAAGTCAGCAAAGTTTTACCTCATTCATTTAACTCTGTGGCAATTTACCTTTGCAAAGTGAACAGCTTATTTGCCTTTAGCAAATCAACCAATATGCCTCTAGTGAGGTTGGACACTATGTAAATTAAAGGTACTTTCTGTTGTCCTCTCGACATACTGAGCATCCGAGGAGTAGCAAACAGTGAAAAAAGTGATAATAACACAGCATAAAGTTCTTCAAAAAAAATTATCAACTGTAATGCCGTGTACACGCGATCGAACATTCCGACAACAAAACCGTGGATTTATTTCCGACGAATGTTGGCTCAAACTTGTCTTGCATACACACGGTCGCACAAATGTTGTCGGAAATTTCGATTGCCAAGAATGCGCTGACGTACAACACATACAACGGCACTAAAAATGGGAAGTTCAATACCAAGTGCGCCACCCCTTGGGCTCCTTCTGCTAATCTCGTGTTTATTTCGTGTTAGTAGAAGTTTGGTGAGAGGCAATTCGCGCTTTTCAGCCTTGTGCTTTTCAGTTCGTTACTGCCCTTCAGTTTGTATTTGTGGATTAGTATCTGTTTTTCAGCGCGTGTAGTCAGTTCGTATCTGTTTTTCAGTGCGTGCTATTCATAGTATGTATTTGATTGTCAGTGCGTCCTTGTCCACTCGTTTCTGATTTTCAGTTCGCTCTTCTCAGGCCTTTCTGATTTTCAGTGCATTCTGTTAGTTCGTTCTGACCAGCCGATCGTTTTGTAGCCATGTTACGGGTACGTACTCATGGTAGAGTTAGTGCTATGTGGGGGCTTGGTGTTGGGGTTCTTACTTTGACCCAAGCCCAGTCCATGAACAGGGCGGAGAGGAGTTCATGGACCAAGAATTGGTTGCTCCAGTGTGACCAATTCTCTCATATGCCTTTGTTGCAGGAGATCCATGAGAATAATCCTGATGATTTCAGGAATCATCTCCGGATGACGGACCCGTTTTCACCGTTTGTTGACTTTGCTGTCCCCTTATATTACGAAGCAGGACACCTGCATGCGGCAAGCCATCACTCCTGAACAGAGGCTAGTCTCGACAACGGGAAGAAGTCTGCAGGACATCAAGTTCTCGACAGGCATCTCCCCCCAGGCTCTGGGGATCATTATTCCAGAGACCTGTTCTGCCATCATACAGGTCCTGCAGAAGGACTATATTAAGGTAAGATTTCTCCTTTAACATCACTTTCTATGTATTTAAGGTTTGCTAATGTATTGTATTTCTTTCATCATTCCCTAATTACCATGATTGTAATATGCTGTGAATGTCCTCTTTATCCTCATGCATGCTGGGATTTTTGAAAGTTCCTTTTTTGTCCTTCATGCATATTTGCCTTCACTTACCTCCCCAGCATGCTATCCTGGGCCCATACACACCTAGCCTAGTCACTTAACAATGTATTTTGTCAGCTTCATAGTACTGCTTTACCTTAAACACTCCCTAAAATGTGTACAAATGTTATTTTGTCCTTAAATTCAGGCAGAGTGCAAGAGGCTTTTTTTGGGGTCCCAAACTCATTTGGAACCCTCACTCCCCCCCAACCGCTAAGTCAACCAATACCAATCCTCTATCTGCTGACTTTGCCAAACCCATACGCACTATACCTACCTCTTTTGTGTTCATGTTTATGGATTAATTCACCAAAGCATGTAGTGATATGGCCTGCCTGAATACTTTCAGATGGTACTGTTTAAAGTTTTGTTCTCCTATTATCTTGATAGGTAATTGCAGAATGTAAAAATGTGCTTCAATTTGTACAGTGTTTATTTATATTTTTGTATTATGGCACTTCTTACCTGTCCAGGGTGGTCTGCCAATAGTGTAAGTAAGGAGGGGCTGGCCAAAGTGAAGCACATTATTTATGCATTCAGCTCTCAATGAAGTGGAGTTACCTGGGTTACCTGTCAAAAACATATATAAAATTTTTACAATGGGCCATCAGAGGGGGTGAGGAATCTGATAAGTGTACCTTATATTTTTGTCTTTAAATACTCCTTAAAATAAATGTTATACTGATGTTGGCCAAGAATGTTTGTGTCTAATCTGCTTGCAATGTTATGTGCAAAAGTACTATATTTTTTCTTGTTTCACTCCACAGTTTCCTTCAACACCAATGGAATGGCAGACTGTGGCTTCCCAATTTGCCCAGCGGTGGGACTTTCCCAGCTGCGGAGGGGCAATCGATGGGAAACACGTCCACATCATCCCACCCGCCAACTCGGGGTCATACTATTACAACTATAAGGGGTTTAATAGTATAGTGATGTTGGCGGTGGTGTCGGCGACATATGAGTTTTTGTATGTGGCCATGGGGAAGAATGGACGGATGTCGGATTTTGGAGTCATCGACCAGACCGAGTTCTATAGACGGCTCTAGAGTGGTGGCTTGGCATTGCGTGGGCAAGACAACGTGGGCTGGTCTACCGTTCGTCTTCGTCGCTGATGAAACGTTTGAGCTTGGTGAACACCTGATGCGGCCATTCCCCATGAGGAACCTCACCTCGGACCAGAGGGTTTTTAACTACCGGCTGGCCAGAGCCAGAAGAGTGCTGAAGAATGCTTTCTGCATAATGGCCTGCTGGTTCCGCCTTTTCCTGACACCAATCAACATGGCGGAATATAAACTAAACCATATAATACATGCATGCTGCATTATGCACAAATTTCACAGGAGAAATGCTATGAACTAGGTGGCCTCAGTTGGACCTGAGGCCAGATTTCCAGAACAAACAACCCTGATGGCACTTGAAGCTGGCCGTCCTAGCTTGCCCCCCCAAAGTGCCGTGAGGTCCTTCAAAAATATATGGAATACTTTGCAGGTAGGAGGGCCATTGATATGCCAGCAAATATTTGAGAAATATTTTTAAAATAAATTTTATTTTAAACTGAAATAATATTTCATTTGATTTACTGTTTGTGTTTCTTTTAGCTGTCTCCTAGGTTCTCCAATGGGCTTTTCTTTTTGGCCATTTTCTTGAATAGTGCAAACGTAATTTATTTGATACATGGGTTGACAATCTCTTCTTCAGCTAACTATTATGTTGTGGGTCTGCTACACACACACCTTGTTTTTGTTGTTAATGTATGTAATGCATTAATGATAAAAAAATCCTTTTCAGCACCATGAATTAATTGTTTTGAGTCCCGAAAATGGCCTGATTGGGCAAATTTTAGAGCACTGTGGGGGTTATTTACTAAAGGAAAATCAACTTTGCACTACAAGTGCACTGCAAGTGCACTTGGAAGTGCACTGAAAGTGCACTGAAAGTGCCCTTGTAGTGCCAAGTGGATTTACCCTTAGTAAAGAACCCCCATTGTCACTGTAAACACTAACTTACTTCAAAAACTGGTATTGAGCATTGAAAGAAGAAGCCACACATTGTTGAGTAGAAAACATTTTACTCTGTGCACATTCACATGTGTTAGAAAAGGATTTTTGAACAAATATTTGTTGCATAACATTTTTATGTTTGACAGTACAAATAGCCTTTTTTGGGTTAAACAGGCATGTTTAAAACCATAAAACATACACAACTCAAGAACTTACAAAGTTCAACTTTGACAAAGTGAAGGCAATATCAGACATTAGTATGTCCAAACTGTGTTGATCTTGCCTTCATCAGATAAGGTGATGTCACCCCTGTGAAAGCCAAATTTTGAAGATGCACACAAATTGGGAGTCAAAATGGGGATTTCCCTCCTGATCCCATGCCTAATGTCAACATGTGCTACCTCCCATCATGGGGGATTAATGGACATGTTTCGGGGGTAAACCCCTTTCTCTCATCCACTTTAGTTACGAGGAAGGGGTTGCACCCACAAAACGCGTACATTGATATCCTGTGATGGAAGATAGCACATGTTGAAAGTGGAAACTCCTGCGCTGTCGGGGGGCCTACGCTAAAAGGACACTGCTGCAACACCTAAGTACTGATCCAAAGCAGGACAAATGAGACAAAAGTGGGGGAAGATGGTAGTTGAGCTGTGATGAAGGGGGGGGGAAGCTACAAAGATGACTAAAGTGGCAAAGTGAACTAAAAAAGAAACAGGCCAATGCATGAATGGATCCTACATGCTAAAAGAACATGGTAAGGATGCAGTGCAGTGCAACGTAGCTGATCAACATAACTATAATGTTACAGGCAGACAAAGCCTAATATATAAAGGTAATTGTGAAACAGTGACTGCTTGAATATAGCTGCATATACTAAAACAAATAGGATAAATAATGACACAATGCAAAAAAATATATAATGCAAGAAAAATACATGTGGGCTAGTGCCCCATTAGCAAAAACGTGCCAAATCCTGGTGGACTACAAGTGACAATCCCTAGGACAAACATGAATATTAGTTCTATCATCCAGTCCAAAAACAAAAACTTGTGATGAGAAACACAAAACAATTCCAATCGTGAAGGGAAGGGAGATCTTCAGTGAGGACACCTCCGTGTTTGCAAGCCGCTTACCTTACAGCTGTAAGGTGTACAGCCTGTGTTGCAAATGACCCGCAGGTGTAGACGTTCCGTGTATAAGGTAGTGACAATGATGAACATGCCAAGCGAAATATAAAAAAGAAAAAATATACAGCATGTAAAATAACTCTGCGACGACCACAGTGGAGGGGGGGGACACACACGGGGGGAGGTTGCACTCACTTTCATGAAGTGAGCGTGGGCATCAATCCACGAGCGCTGAGCTCGTATGCCTCCAGGGGTATCACCAATCTGGAATCTGTCCCCGTGCCTGGAAACTGGAATTTGTCTCCGTGCCTCTCTCCTCAGTGTTCGTCAGGTAGAGTAATGATGTACAGTGTGAGGGGGAAAGAGACGCACATAGCGTGATCCCATATAAAAAGTATATTTATTTGATAAAACAAGTCCAATCAATTTACATTCAAAACAATGCTGCAGTGTGTAGTAACTACGAGTGGCGAGCTCGTCTCCTGTTGTTTGTCTGTGGCAGCGCCCCGTGCTCCAATCCTAATGCATATCGTCACGTCACGTGACTTCTTCCTCTGAAGTGTGAGGGGGAAAGAGACGCACATAGCGCGATCCAATATAAAAGGTATATTTATTTGATAAAACAAGTCCAATCAACTTACATTTAAAACAATGCTGCAGTGTGTAGTAACTACGAGCGCCGAGCTCGTCTCCTGTTGTTTGTCTGTGGCAGCGTCCTGTGCTCCAATCCTAGTGCATATCGTCACGTCACGTTGATTGGACTTGTTTTATCAAATAAATATACCTTTTATATGGGATCACGCTATGTGCGTCGCTTTCCCCCTCACACTGTACATCACTACTCTACCTGACGAACACTGAGGAGAGAGGCACGGGGACAAATTCCAGTTTCCAGGCACGGAGACAGATTCCAGATTGGTGATACCCCTGGAGGCATACAAGCTCGGCGCTCGTGGATTGATGCCCACACTCACTTCATGAAAGTGAGTGCAACCTCCCCCCGTGTGTGTCCTGCCCCCCCCCCCCTCCACTGTGGTCATCGCAGAGTTATTTTACATGCTGTATATTTTTTATTCTTTATATTTCGCTTGGCATGTTCATCATTGTCACTACCTTATACACAGATCGTCTACACCTGCGGGTCATTTGCAACACAGGCTGTACACCTTACAGCTGTAAGGTAAGCGGCTTGCAAACACGGAGGTGTCCTCACTGAAGATCTCCCTTCCCTTCACGATTGGAATTGTTGTGTTTCTCATCACGAGTTTTTGTTTTTGGACTGGATGATAGAACTAATATTCATGTTTGTCCTAGGGATTTGTCACTTGTAGTCCACCAGGATTTGGCACGTTTTTGCTAATGGAGCACTAGCCCACATGTATTTTTCTTGCATTATATATTTTTTTGCATTGTGTCATTATTTATACTATTTGTGTTAGTATATGCAGTTTTGCTTTGCTATATTCAAGCAGTCACTGTTTCACAATTACCTTTATATATTAGGCTTTGTCTGCCTGTAACATTATAGTCATGTTGATCAGCTACGTTGCACTGCACTGCATTCTTACCATGTTCTTTTAGCATGTAGGATCCATTCATGCATTGGCATGTTTCTTTTTTAGCACATGTTGACACACTGTGTGCATCTTCAAAATTTGGCTTTCAAATTACTTTAAAATTGTTTGAAAAATAGCAAATATAACAACAAACTTGAATAATTTTGGGGTTCTGCCTAATTTTAGATTCTGCCTAAAGCACAAATGATGTTTTTGAGTCTTTTTTCAACATCATTGATGTCTTCCTTGATCTTCTGTAATTTACGATTGCACACCATTATCTCCCTAATGAGGACTTGTGCACTTGCACTTGTGAAATGAGATTCTTCTTCCACAACATCCACATCACCTAAAATAAAAAAAAAGGGGGTTGGTACAGGGGGTATGGAAAGAGAAAAGGGAAATTATACATGCTTTTGGAATAGATGAGACTCAGACCCATTTGTAAGGAAATGTATTAAGTTGTTATATTACGATTAAATGGAGTTGTATGAGAGGATATGAAGATTGTATGAAATTCTTTATGTGGCATGTATTATATGTTACTCAAAAAATAAAGAATTTATAAAAAAAATAAAAATAAAAAAAACCACACTATGTATTATAAATATGCAGGCATCCATCTATTACCTGAAGCTGTGGTCTCAGACACTGACCTGTTGTGTTCACTATTTCACCCACTTCATAAACCTCTCCTTCCTCCACATCCTCAGATTGTGGTGTGCTGAGTTCCCCTTCTTTAGGAGGTGTGGTGTTCCTGGTGTCCTCTGATGTCCTGAGACTTTTTTCCCCTATGTGATTTAAAAAAAGGTATACTTAGCACACAAATATTTGAGGCCAGAAATAGGAATATGAAACATTACTTGGAAATGTCATACAATTGTCTGTTTTTGCAGAGTTCCAAGCTGAAGACATTGATTTTTCCCTTTCTAAAGCTGGAATACTTACTTGTTTTGGTCAAGTTTCACACATGGAGACACCCCTAGTATCCACTGGAGCACCCGTGTGGGACACTCTAAAAAGTTTGTTCTGGTGTCCCACACTAGTGCTCCTGCGTCCAGATGTGTAAACAGCTGCTGAGTGTCCTCTCCTTACACTGAATCAAGTTTGCATTTCATTCTAGTTACAAACCCAAAATAGACAACAAACTTCTTTTAATACAAATAGACATGAACAAATGTAGTTAACCTGCATCTGCCAAAAACATTGTATTAGTGGGCAAACAAACAATGTTTACTACGAATGATTACTGTGCCCATGAACCTGAAATTTGCCATTTTAAACTGTACAACGGTAAAGAAAAGCACATGAACCAGCACAAAAGTAATAATAATAATTGAAACACATGACAAATACTTACTTTTTTTGCAGCACTCTCTTGATCCTTCTGTACTGATCCTGCTCCCTCAATTTCAGGTCTGACCAGCGTTTCCTCAATTGATCCTTGGATCGTCGTACCCCAAAATTCCTGTGCAGACTTTTCACAACTTTAGTCATGATCTTGGCCTTTCTCACATTTGGGTTTGGGTAAGGTCCATGCTTCCCATCATAGTCAGCCCTCTTCAAGATGTCCACCATCTCTACAAAGGACATATTTGAGGCCTTAAATATCCTCCAGGATCGGGACATTCATGCACTTGCTCTTTCTCCGTCATGTGCTCTCCCACTTGCGCCGAAAGAGAAGGGGCGGGGAATATACTAGAAAGAAGGTCAGGGGAGGGTGGAGTTTCACGCATGTGCAGTGTATATAAAGCGTAACACGCGTGCGTCACACGTATGATCTGTGAGTGGAGGACGGAGTAGCGTAAGCGCTGATTGTAAAAAACGAAGGTACAATTTTGACTTGGGCATCAGTGGCCTATACTGCTTATAGATTGAGGCCTATATTGGGACAAGATTATCAGAGTTTAGCCTGACATTAGGGTTTGTCTTATGTTGTGTCTTGCAGATAAAATGGATCAATTCAATGATCACAGCTTTCTCCCCCAATTCATTGATATGTACAGAGAGCTGCCCTGTCTGTGGCAGGTAAAACACCCCTTTTATACTAATAAAATAAAGAGGCAGGCAGCGCTGGATCAATTGCTGAAATTGGTGAAGCCGCAGTTCCCCACGGAAAAAATCAGGAGATCTTGATAAAAAAATTTAAAAAAAGTATATCAATATAAAAAAAAAAAAAAACATTATTCTGGAGATCTGGCAAAAAAAATAAAAATAAAGATTATTCAGGAGATCACGAGAAATAATAAAGAAATCAGTTTGTCAGAACTCTGTGTGAATATCAGCAGCAAAACAACTTCATTATTCTAGCATTATAAAGAAGAAGAAAATGCGCAGCGTTAAAAGATTAAAAAATTTGCAGTGTGATGAATGTGTTATCTCTATTACGAACGCTAGTTATACCAGACTGAGCGCTTCCGTCTTGTACTTGATTCAAAGCATGCGTGGAATTTTGTGCGTTGGAATTGTCTACACACGCTTGGAATTTACGACAGCAGATTTTGTTGTCGGAAAATTTGAGATCCAGCTATCAAATCTTTGTTGTCGGAAATTCCGACAACAAATGTCCGATGGAGCCTACAGACGGTCGGAATTTCCGACAACAAGCTCACATTTGTTGTCAGAAATTCCGACCGTGTATACGCAGCATTACAATTTGCCCAACATGAAGAAGAACACAACACCAATGGGTGGGATTTATGTCTCCCAATAAGCTACTGAAATTTGGGTTAAATTTGAGTTCGACTCAGTTGTGATGTAAATTATCCCACAGCATTCCTGCAGCAGGACCTTTAGTGAGTGAAATGAAGTGTCATGGAAATGTTCTGTGGAATCATTGGTGCTTTGGTATCAATTTCTTTCCTGATTTTGATATGTTTCAAAAAACATAGGCAACATACGTACATTACAAGAAATCTTATTCCTCTGTGCATTGACCATAGTGATAGAAAAAGTAAATCAGTTTTACCTTTGCATGTCTGTATGCTTCAAAACTGTGGTCACATTACGTAACAATGTGCCTGAGAATGAGATTGAGTTGCAAAAGTATTCACCCCCCTTGGCATTTTTCGTGTTTTGTTGCCTCACAACCTGGAATTAACATGGATTGTTTGAGGATTTGCATCATTTAATTTACAGAACATGGCCACAACTTTGAAGATGTTTTTTTTTTATTGTGAAGCAAACAACAAATAGGACAAAATAACAGAAAAAAGTCAATGTGCATAACTATTCACCCCCCTAAAGTCAATACTTTGTAGAGCCACCTTTTGCAGCTATCGCAGCTCCAAGTCGCTTTGGATAAGTCTCTATGAGCTTGCCATATCTTACCACTGGGATTTTTGCCCATTCCTCCTTCCAAAACTGCTCCAGCTCTTTCAAGTTGGATGGTTTGCGCTTGTGAACAGCAATCTTTTATGCCTCGTACACACGATCGGACTTTCCACCAACAAAACCGTGGATTTTTGTTCAAAGGTTGTTGTTTCAAACTTGTCTTGCATACACACGGTCACACAAACGTTGGCCAACAATTCCGAACGTGGGAACGCGGTGACGTACAAGACGTACGACGAGCCGAGAAAAAGGAAGTTCAATAGCCAGTGCGGCTACTTCTGCTTGATTCAGAGCATGCGTGAACTTTTGTGCGACAGACTTGTGTACACACGATCAGACTTTCCGACAACAAGTTTTATTGGTGGAAAATTTGAGAACCTGCTAAGAAACATTTGTTGGCAGAAAGTCTGTCAGCAAATGTTTGATGGAGCATACACACGGTCAGACTTTCCGACAACAAGCTCACATCCAACATTTCCCGTCGGAAAATCTGACCGCTTGTACGTGGCTTAAGGTTAAACACAGATTTTCTATTGAATTGAGGTTTGGGCTTTGACTAGGCCATTCCAACACATTTACATGTTTCCATTTAAAACACTCAAGTGTGTTTGGGACTCATTGTCCTGCTGGAAGGCGAACCTCCGTATAAGCCTCAAATCACACACAGAGTGGTACAGGTTTTGCTCAAGAATATTCCCGTATTTAGCACCATCCATCTTTAAATTTTAGTCTCATCAGACCAGAGCACCTTCCTCCATATATTTTGTGAGTCTCCCACATGCCTTTTTGCAAACTCAAAATGTGCCATTTTGTTTTTTGCTGAAAGTAATGGCTTTCTTCTGGCCACCCTGCCATAAAGCCCAACTCTATAGAGAATATGGCTTATTGTCATCCTATGTACAGAGACTCCAGTCTCTGCTGTGGAACTCTGCAGCTCCTCCAGAGTTATCTTAGGTCTCTGTGCTGCCTCTCTGATTAATGCCCTCCTTGCCTGGTCCGTGAGTTTTGGTGTGTGGCAGGTTTGCTGTTGTGCCATGTTCTTTCCATTTGGTTATGATAGATTTGATGGTGCTCTTAGGGATCATCAAAGATTTGGATATTTTTTTTATAACCTAACCCTGACTTGTACTTCTCAAGAACATTGTCCCTTACTTGTTTGGAGAGTTCATTGGTCTTCATGGCAGTGTTGGGTTAATGGTGCCTCTTGATTAGGTGTTGCAGCCTCTGGGGCCTTTCACAAAGGTGTGCATATGTAATGACAGATCATGCGACACTTAGATTGCACACAGGTGGACATCATTTCACT
Source organism: Lithobates septentrionalis (assembly GCA_037952835.1). Classification (NCBI taxonomy): domain Eukaryota; kingdom Metazoa; phylum Chordata; class Amphibia; order Anura; family Ranidae; genus Lithobates; species Lithobates septentrionalis. Next base: position 2,780,409 of record JBBDGP010001188.1, read on the forward strand.
ACCTATGTGACTTCTGAAGGTAATTGGTTGCACTAGAGCATTTTATGGGCTTCATAACAAAGGGGGTGAATACATACGCACATGCCAATTATCAGTTTTTATTTCTGAAAAATAGTTTTATGTATAAATATTTCTAATTTTACTTCACCAACTTAGACTATTGTGTTCGGATCCATAACATATAATTCAGATTAAATAAAAACATTGAACTAAAGGCTGTTATGTAACAAATTGGGTAAAAAGCCAAGGAGGGGGAATAGTTTTGCAAGGCACTGTACATATTAACTCACTTTTAATCAAAGAACAAAAGGCCTGGGTTAATGCTTATTCAATATGACTAAATGACTTTCAGCGCAAGTGTGCAGGGGTCCTGGAGTATTGGGGAGCATAACTGCTCAAGATGAGGAACCAGATGCCTAAGTGACTTCTAAGTGCAAGAGCCACACAAATTGTCAGGCTGACACCCAAAATAGAAGAGGTATGTATTGGCTTTTCAATAAACTAGGGACATTGATCACAGTCAGTTCCAGTTAGGGTTTTTATATATATTGAATTTCTCTGGTATTTTGTTGGTCAGGCTTAGTTGATTGTTGCTGCACTTTTCATCTGTATGTAAATACCTTATTAATTTTATAATAATAATCTGTTTTAAGTGTCATGATTTACTGCCATACCATCCACCATTATTTGGCAAACAAGGCAGGAGGGTTTTAAGTATGGCAAAATTAGTTCATACAGGAGTCACCAATCCAAGCCTCCACCACTGCAAAGCTGATCTGGTAGTGGCCTAGGGAGCGGAGCAGTGCCTGGGTGGGGTAAAACAGTGGCAAAATAAAAATTGACTGAATGGAGTGTCATCATTGGTGTGGGGCCTTTCATTTTCTGTTATTTAAGTTATTTAAGCATACAAGTGTGCATCACGACAGGGTATCATAGAGGGCATTAATAAAAAAATTAGCGACATCTGAAAATGCTAATAAACTTAAAGTGATACTAAAGTCTTGTGTTTTTTTTTTAGTTAAAAGTAACAAACATGTTATACTTACCTCCTCTGTGTACTAATTATTCACAAAGCAGCCCAGATCCTCCTCTTCTGGGATCCCTCTCCGGTGCTCTTGGCCCCTCCCTCCTGTTGAGTGTCCCCACACCAAGAAGCTTGCTAAGGGGACATCTGAGCCGAGTCACAGCTCCATGTGTCCATTCAGATATGAATCCACGGCCCGGCCCTGCCCCCTTTGTCTCCTCATTGGCTGACTGACTTTGATTGACAGCAGCGGGAGCCATTGGTGCAGAGCTGCTGTCTCAGCCAATGAAGAGGGAAGTCTTGGGCAGCCGAGACACTCCTGCAACATTGCTGGATCTCAGGTAAGTATTAAGGGGGCTGTGGGGGACTGCTGCACACAAAACACTTTTTATACTAGTGAATAGAATGCATTAAGATAAAAAACCTTCTGCTTTTACAACCACTTTAAGAGATGCATGCAATAGGCAGATGATCCTTGGCAGCATAATAAGGATTTTGTTGTTTGTGTAAAAATTAAACAGTTAACTCTTATTTTTTTTTTTTTTCATAATCTGTTTATTAGTATTTTTCTTCATCACAGATACATTATAAAACAAAACTAACATGGAAAACAAAAAAAAACATATTTCCAGATTTCATACAATACAAACATATTACATACCAAACACATTAATATATAAGAAAAAAAAAACACCCCTCCCCCTAGCCCCAATTTCCCCTCCTCTCTCCCTACCCCCCCCCATCCCCAATCCCCCTCCATCCATAAGCTCCCCTCACCATTCCTTCTTTCTTGAGTCATCATACCTTAATTATTCTATAACTGGTAAATGATCTATTTACCCCTATGCTTCCATCTAGTCCTAAAATAAATTGTGTCAATCCTGGTAACAACAGCCAGGGTCCCCACGTTTCACCAAATTTATTTGTTGAACCCCCCATTCTTATATATCTGCCATTCTTTTAACAATACATCATTCAGCTGTATCTGCCATTCCTCATATTCTGCGCTTCTGGAGGATATCCATTTCATTGCTATTTATTTTCTTGCAATACATAGTATCCTATTAACTACTTCAGCCCCAGAGGATTTGGCTGCCTAAAGACCAGAGGACTTTTTCCAATTTGGCACTGCGTCGCTTTAACTGCTAATTGCGCGGCCATGCAATGCTGTACCCAAACGAAATTTGCGTCCTTTTCTTCCCACAAATAGAGATTTCTTTTGATGGTATTTGATCACATCTGCGGTTTTTATTTTTTGCGCTATAAATGGAAAAAGCCCGAAAATTTTGAAAAAAATGATATTTTCTACTTTTTGTTATAAAAAAAATCCAATAAACTCAATTTTAGTCATACATTTAGGCCAAAATGTATTTGGCCACATGTCTTTGGCCAAAAAAATGTCAATAAGCGTATATTTATTGGTTTGCGCAAAAGTTATAGCGTCTACAAGCTAGGGTACATTTTCTGGAATTTACACAGCTTTTAGTTTATGACTGCCTATGTCATTTCTTGAGGTGCTAAAATGGCAGGGCAGTACAACCCCCCCCCCCAAATGACCCCATTTTGGAAAGTAGACACCCCAAGGGAATTGCTGAGAGGCATGTTGAGCCCATTGAATATTAATTTTTTGTCCCAAGTGATTAAATAATGACAAAAAAAAAATACAAAAAGTTGTCACTAAATGATATATTGCTCACACAGGCCATGGGCATATGTGGAATTGCACCCCAAAATACATTCAGCTGCTTCTCCTGAGTACAGGGATACCACATGTGTGGGACTTTTTGGGAGCCTAGCCGCGTACGGGGCCCCAAAAACCAATCACCGCCTTCAGGATTTCTAAGGGTGAAAATTTTAGATTTCACTCCTCACTACCTATCACAGTTGTGAAGGCCATAAAATGCCCAGATGGCACAACCCCCCCCCCAAATGACCCCATTTTGGAAAGTAGACACCCCAAGCTATTTGCTGAGAAGCATGTTGAGTCCATGGAATATTTTATATTTTGACACAAGTTGCGGGAAATTGACAATTTTTTTTTTTTGCACAAAGTTGTCACTAAATGATATATTGCTCACACAGGCCATGGGCATATGTGAAATTGCACCCCAAAGTACATTTAGCTGCTTCTCCGGAGTATGGGGATACCACATGTGTGGGACTTTTTGGGAGCCTAGCCGCGTACGGGGCCCCGAAAACCAATCACCGCCTTCAGGATTTCTAAGGGTGTAAATTTTTGATTTCACTCTTCACTGCCTATCACAGTTTCGGAGGCCATGGAATGCCCAGGTGGCACAAACCCCCCCAAATGACCCCATTTTGGAAAGTAGACACCCCAAGCTATTTGCTGAGAGGCATGGTGAGTATTTTGCAGCTCTCATTTGTTTTTGAAAATGAAGAAAGACAAGAAAACACATTTTTTTTTCTTTTTTCAATTTTCAAAACTTTGTGGCAAATAGTGAGGTCTGCAAAATACTCACTATACCTCTCAGCAAATAGCTTGGGGTGTCTACTTTCCAAAATGGGGTCATGTGGGGGGGGGGGGGTTGTGCCACCTGGGCATTCCTTGGCCTCCGAAACTGTGATAGGCAGTGAAGAGTGAAATCAAAAATTTACGCCCTTAGAAAGCCTGACGGCAGTGCTTGGTTTTCGGGGTCCCGTACGCGGCTAGGCTCCCAAAAAGTCTCACACATGTGGTATCCCCGTACTCAGGAGAAGCAACAGAATGTATTTTGGGGTGTAATTTCACATATTCCCATGGCATGTTTGAGCAATATATCATTTAGTGCCAACTTTGTGCAAAAAAAAAAAAAAAAATGGTCTCTTTCCCGCAACTTGTGTCACAATATAAAATATTCCATGGACTCGACATGACTCTCAGCAAATAGCTTGGGGTGTCTACTTTCCAAAATGGGGTCATTTGGGGGGGGGGGGTTGAACTGTCCTGGCATTTTATGCACAACATTTAGAAGCTTATGTCACACATCACCCACTCTTCTAACCACTTGAAGACAAAGCCCTTTCTGACACTTTTTGTTTACGTGAAAAAATTATTTTTTTTTGCAAGAAAATTACTCTGCCCTCAAAGCATCTGACCACACCAAGATCGGTGTGATAAAATGCTTTCCCAAACATTATATATTTTTTTAAAGCAAATGCCCTACAGATTAAAATGGTGGGTGTTTAATTTTTTTTTCCGCACAGTATTTGCGCAGCGATTTTTCAAAGCATTTTTTTGGGGAAAAAACACACTTTTATAAATTTTAATGCACTAAAACACATTATATTGCCCAAATGTTTGATGCAATAAAAAAGATGATCTTAGGCCAAGTACATGGATACCAAACATGACATGCTTTACAATTGCGCACAAACGTGCAGTGGCAACAAAATAAATACATTTTTAAAAGCCTTTAAAAGCCTTTACAGGTTACCACTTTAGATTTACAGAGGAGATCTACTGCTAAAATTACTGCCCTCGATCTGACCTTCGCGGTGATACCTCACATGCATGGTGCAATTGCTGTTTACATTTGACGACAGACCGCCGCTTGCGTTCGCCTTAGCGCGAGAGCAGGGGGCGACAGGGGTGCTTTTTTTTTTCTTTATTATTTTTTTGCTTTTTTATCTTATTTTTAAACTGTTCCTTTCATTATTTTTTTAAAATAATTTTTATTGTTATCTCAGGGAATGTAAATATCCCTGTATGATAGCAATAGGTAGTGACAGGTACTCTTTTTTGAAAAAATTGGGGTCTATTAGACCCTATATCTCTCCTCTGCCCTCAAAGCATCTGACCACACCAAGATCGGTGTGATAAAATGCTTTCCCAATTTCCCAATGGCGCTGTTTACATCCGGCGAAATCTAAGTCATGAAATGCTCGTAGCTTCCAGATTCTTAGGCCATAGAGATGTTTGGAGCCACTCTGGTCTCTGATCAGCTCTATGGTCAGCTGGCTGAATCATCGGCTGCATTCTCAGGTTCCCTGTTGAGACAGGAGAGCCAGAGAAAAACACGGAAGACGGTGGGTGGGGGGGCATTCCCTCCCACTGCTTATAAAAGCAGTCTAGAGGCTAATTAGCCGCTAGGATTGCTTTTACATGAAAGCCGGCTGCTGGCTGAAAAGAATGATACCAAGATGATACCTAAACCTGCATGCATCATTCTGGTATAACCACTCAAAGTCGTGAATGGCGTACCTGAAGACAAAAAAATGGTTAACAATAAAACACAGTAAACGGTAAAGTATAAAAAATTGCATACCTGAAAAGCAAACATGATAAAACATAATAACAATAAAACATTGCAGAATAGAATACAGTAAAAAAGAGCAGAACAATAGAGAGAGAATAGAGAGAGAGAGAACAATAAAACGACAACTATTTTTTTTTATTTTATATATATATATATATATTTTTTTTACACTTTTTTTTGTAACTAACTTTTATAACTGTAACCGGTTCCAGGTTTGAGTCTCTCAAAATGCGATGGCATCTTGGGAGACCCTGTGAAAGTGCGCCTAGTCTGTGCAATGCTGTACCCTACGCTAATACTCAACTAGTGAATGGTAGCGTTCAAAACATTCACCAATGCAAAGACCAGGATTGTCAGGACAGAAGGGACAATAATAGCGGGTGTCACGCCTATATCCGCGCTTGCTGCAGACACAACATCTTTTTTGGGGGGGTTCGTTGGGTAGGGGTACTCGGGAGGACATAAAGAAAATGCCTCTCATGCAGCCGACTGCATTTGGTTGGGGATGTGAATGGGGGAAGTACGGGCGCTGCAGAAGTGGTGGGTTCCCAATTAGGATTGGCGAATGCAGCAGGAAGGGCATTATGGGCACGATGGGCCTGTTTGTCTTCTTCTTGGTGGCAGCGGGACACTACTTGTGCTTGCCACCTCACCAGCTTGAACTGCACTTATGGGACTCGCCACGTCACCAAGTGTTACTGCAGTGCTGGTTTGACTACGACCAGGGTGTACTAGGCCGCTGGTCCTTGCCAGTTCACCAAAACGCTACCAAAAAAACTGTTAGCGATCGCAGGGATCAGGCCTGACTCTGCGAATGCTGCAGTTATGCGTTTAGTGTTTTGTAAGTGACAGTGATCGATCGATACTGCACTTGGGTGGGCTGGGCTGGGCCGGGCGGAGGGGCAAAACGCAGGTGCTAGCAGGTATCTGGGCTGATCCCGCTAACACTGCGTTTTTGGGAACCCTAAACTGCTGGGGACGCTAGTATAGATCTGATCGGATCAGATATTGATCTGTTCTGATACTATACCACTAAGGGAGGCGTATGCTGCATGCGTGGGTTTTAGCGGTACTGGCGCTAACCTGACGCTGCCTGGGGCTGGTGCTTGCCAGTTCACCAAAACGCTACCAAAAAAACTGTTAGCGATCGCAGGGATCATGCCTGACTCTGCGAACGCTGCAGTTATGTGTTTAGTGTTTTGTAAGTGACAGTGATTGATCGATACTGCACTTGGGTGGGCTGGGCCGGGCCGGGCCGGGCGGAGGGGCAAAACGCAGGTGCTAGCAGGTATCTGGGCTGATCCCGCTAACACTGTGTTTTTGGGAACCCTAAACTGCTGGAGACGCTAGTATAGATCTGATCGGATCAGATATTGATCCGTTCAGATACTATACCACTAAGGGAGGAGTATGCTGCGTGCGTGGGTGTTAGCAGTACTGGCGCTAATCTGACGCTGCCTGGGGCGACGCATATCACCGCCGGGCGATCAGGGGGCTAAACCTTTATTCGGTAAAAAAACGGCGGGTGCCCTGACACTATAAAAATAAACCAACTAACCAGCATCACCTGTAACACTTATACGGTGATCAGTGGTGAAAGGGTTAACTAGGGGGCAATCCGGGGGTTAAAACCTTTATTAGATAGTATATGGGGGTCCCTGTCGCTATAAAACGCTGACGGCGAACCTAAATATTTACCTCCCTAACTAGCGTCACCAGTGACACTAATACAGCGATCAGAAAAATGATCGCTTAGCAACACTGGTGACGGGGGGTGATCAAGGGGTTAAAACTTTACTAGGGGGGGTTAGGGGGGTACCCTAGACCTAAAGGGGTCTAATACTAACTGCCCTACCACACTAACTGTCACAAACTGACACCATGCAGTAATCAGAAAAAAAAACTGCTTGGTGTTAGTGTGACAGGGGGGGGGAGGGGTGATCGGGGGTGATCGGGGGGTAAAGGAGGGTGTAAAGTGTGCCTGGCATGTTCTACTGTGATGTGTGTGTTGGTGCACTCACATTGCAGTCTTCTCTCCTCAGCGCCGGAACGGAAACTGCCGAGTCGAGGAGAGATGATATCACATCCCCTGCCTCTGTGTACTACACAGAGGCAGGGGAAGATTCTCATTGGCTGGGAGCGATTGCGAGGGGGGGGCCATGAATGTATGGCCTCCCCCTCATCTCTGAAGGCTCCCAGACCAAAGCCGCCCGCCTCGGGCACCGGGGGGGGTCCGATCGGACCCCCCGCCCGTGGGAAGGCAATCACGTACCAGGTATGTGATTTTGCCTGCCCGTGCCATTCTGCTGATGTATATCAGCATGAGGCGGTCGTCAAGTGGTTAATGATTAATCTAGTTGCCGGAGTATATACTTCTTTTTCTAAGTATCCTAACAAGCATATTTTTGGATCTATCTGTATCTGGGTTTGGTACACCTGGTTAAGCGTTTCTAACACAGTCTGCCAATATCTAAAAAATTTAGGGCAATTCCAAAGCATATGCATTAAGTCAGCAGATACTCTTGAACATCTCTACTCCATTGATATAGTTTAGGTGGTGTCCTATAAGCTCTATATAGTATGTATAATTGGGTTAAGCATTGCTGTGAAGATATTGATACAGTTTGTATGGATTCCAATATACCCTGCCATGTTTCATCTGTCATTTTTCCAAGATCTTTTTCCCATCCTTTTCTAGCTAAGCAGCTATTTATTTCTCTTGTCTGCTCAGTTAGGCGACCATAAAGAGCGAAGATCAAACCCTTATAAACCTGTTTCTTTCCTAGGGTATCCACAAGTGGCATATTTTGTATCTTAACTTTTTTCATCTTCAAACTGACTCTGTAGCGCATGGCGCAATTGTAAATATTGAAAAAAAGTATGAGAAGGCAGTATGTATGTTTTCTGTAAATCTTGAAATGTTTAAATTGTCGGTATAAAGCTGTGCAATACATTTTATCCCCTTTTCTCTCCATACTCCAAATCCTTTTAATTTGTCTAGTTCCTTATAATTTTTATTACCCTTACGGGGGAGTATACTGATATGTAATTATATTGCATAATACGTTTCATTTCCTGCCAGACCAGTCCAATAGTTGGGCATTGCCCATTAACCAGGCTACCTGATTCTATTTAAGCTATCAAATGGTATTGTGAAGATCTACTCAGAATTATTGATTGAATAGGGTCTGTCCAATCTATTACTTCCCATCCTGTAACCTGTTGTAGTTGTGCTGCTAAAAAATACATTTTAGCATTTGGAACAGCAAGGCCACCCTTATCTTTGGGAAGTTGTAATGTATTAAGTTTAATTCTAGCATTTTGCCCCTTCCATAACAAGATTCAAAACTGGGGGTCTATTTTTTTTAAACCATTTAAGTGGTATCCAGATCAGTGAATTGTGTAAGACATAGAGTAACTGTGGGGCCCACACTATTTTTATTAAATTTGCTCGCCCTATAACCGACAACGTTAGTTTGGACCATACTTTACTCTTCATCTTAAACTTCTAATAAGGGGGCTATCTTATAATTAATATATTCCTTTAACCAGTTGCCGACCGCCGCACGACGATGTACATCAGTAGAATGGCGCGGGCAGGCAAAAGGACTTACAGGTACGTCCTTGCCTTCCCGCGGGCGGGGGGGTCCGATCGGACCTCCCCTAGTGCCTGCGGCAGTCGGATTCTCGTCACGGGCGATCAAAGGTGAGGGGGAGGCCACTCATTCGTGGCTCCCCCCTCGCGATCGCTCCTGGCGAATGAAATGCTTCCTCGGCTTCTGTATAGTTAACAGAAGTGGAGGAAGTGATGCCATCGCTCCTCGGCTCGGTATTTTTCGTTCCGGCGTGACATTCGAGTGAGTGCACAAACACACACACACACACAGTAGAACACGCCAGGCATACTGTACACCCCCCATCACCCCCCGATCACCCCCTGATGATCCCCCAATCACCCCCCCCTGTCACACTGACACCAAGCAGTTTTTTTTTCTGATTACTGCATTGGTGTCAGTTTGTGACAGTTAGTGTGGTAGGGCAGTTAGTGTTAGGCCCCCTTTAGGTCTAGGATACCCCCCTAACCCCCCTAATAAAGTTTTAACCCCTTGATCACCCCCCGTCGCCAGTGTCACTAAGCGATCCTTTTTCTGATCGCTGTATTAGTGTCACTGGTGACGCTAGTTAGGGAGATAAAAAGGGGGGGGGTGGTGCTGCGCTATCCGAAGGGTCTTTGTGGTATGTAAATGATCCTTGGTGATCAGTATGATTAATGTCAATATAAGAAATTATAACCAATACATGCAAATGAGTCAAAAGGTGGAAAATAAACCAATTCAGTGTATGGTAAAATAATTCAATCCTATAATACAATAAATATAACGTGCTCGTGCTCTTGTGCCTTATAAATTATTGGAATATTCCAAGCTAATAAATATGCTGAAGTGCAAAAAAACAATATTACCATACAAAATCTAAGTGTCAAATGAATTCAGAAAAAACGCATGGTCTCCTGATCCTAGTGTTGCGACCAGTGCACCAGTGCAAAACGCAGTATAAAGTGATCACGTGAATAAATAAATAATTAATCAAAAGGTTGCTGGTGTCCTACTAAATACATTAATAAGTAATTTGAAATCCAAAACAAGTCCGTGCAGTCTATAAACAAAATTGGTCAATGGTGCACAGGGAAACAGTGCTCAAACACAGCAGAAACAATGACAGTAAGGTGGTGATATGCAAATGAACCACTCTGTGTCCTCTTCATGCAGCATGCACTAGTGTGGGTAATAGCCCCTTACCTAGCGGTGCTAGGTCAACCGCATATAGGATATAAGATCTCGAGGTCCAGGGTCTCTCCTGCGTCTCTGTATCCTGGTTGGCTGGCTCTGCAGGGTCCTATTGGGGGCCGGGTATATCTGGTTGCGGTCCTAATTGGGGTCCCGGGGTACTGCAACTCCTAGCTCCTCCTCCAAATCACATCTCCAGTGTATGAAAAATATAGGACAGAGTACCCCAATAGTGCAGTAGGTTTTTTTGTAAGGGTCACTTTATTCACATATACATTGCACAAAAGTACTCACATTACTCACATTAAGCAGTTTTTTTCCCAGCGTTGTATCCTACGAGCCGCGAACTCGCAAAGACATTCAGCTGAGATAAGGAAGGTAGAAAGCAAGCCTATTCCGTCCCTACGCGTGACGTCACGATCACGTGACTTCTTCAGGGGATGTAAGAAATAGGCTAATTTAGGTCTTAAATAGTCTCTACTATAGACATCAATGGGCGGCCATTTTCTTGTAGCCGCGCCGGCCATTGCTTGGTTTTCGATGTGCGCGGCCATTTTGTTGGTTGGCGAAAGATATCCTAAATGTATTTAAAGGGAGGAGGCCGGATGCTTGTGTGTATCTATGGTGATGAGACAAATAGAAATCGCCATACTCTTTTAGGGACGGCGAGTTCTGTGGTAGCAATCTCTGCAGCAAGTAATAAACCTGCTGACATGTAGTGAGCTAATTGTGGATTGCTGTTGTTAGTGGCATTATAAAGATAAATATATGTGAAAGATAAAAAAGTATAAAAACATTAATAGAATGAATTGAATTAAAAATATATTTTTTATTATTATAAATGCTAAAAACATATAAGAACTGCTAAAAAAATCTAGATATTACTAAAAAATTTTTCATAAAAGGGGAGAAACAAATAGTTCTCTGTCCACTTCTGTAGGCTTATTGGGTACATTAAAAAGGGGGGGTTTTTTCGTTCTCAGTATAGAATATAAAAAATATAAAAATGGGAAAACAACCGATGGTGTTTGTTGGGTAGGTTCGCTACTTAACAGAGAGGTCGTGGAATAGGCTTATTTCCTTTTTCCCGTGAATAACATCCCTGAGTAGATGAAACAGGGGGAGAGGGGGCTGGGTTTAAGGGAAAGGAAAAGGGGGAGGGGGGGGGGGAGGGGGAGGGAGAAGGGAAGGAGAAAAGAAGGGGGAGGGGGGGGGGAGGGGGGAGGGTAGTAGGAGGGGTATGGGAGGGGGAGGGGGGGGGGGTTGAGGGATAAGGGTGTGGATAGAGGGGAACGAGGAGGCCTCCATGAGGGGCATGTATCAGTATATGTATTGAATGGACCAAGTTGTGGAAAGAGACTATCCTGCACACTGTTCAAAAAATCGCATAAAAAACGCATAAAAAAGAACCGCATAAAAAATCGCATTGTAAGTTAACTTCGGAGATCGCATTAAAAATCACTTAAAAAACAGTTCAAATCGAACTCAATATTCAGACCTCTAGGGGCAAAGGTGTCTAAGGTATATATCAATTTGGATTCAAGCTGGCTGAGGGTTCTTACTTTGTGACTTCCTCGCCAGTGTCTCTTATATGGTTCAATTCCCCAAAATTTTAATTGTGTGGGGTCTTTATTGTGACACATCAAGAAATGCTTGGATACACTGTGTTTGTCATACCCCTTCAGGATGTTATTTACGTGTTCCTTAATCCTGACTTTAAGGGGTCTTTTTGTGCGGCCTATGTATTGTAGGCCGCAGCTGCATTCTAAGGCGTATACTGCTCCCTCTGTGTTACAGCAGATGAAATCTTTGATCTCGTATGCCTCTCCAGTGCTATTTGATACAAAGTGAAATTTCTTTTCATTCGGGCGCTTAGTTTTTAAACACGCGTAACACCTTTTACAAGGGAAAAAACCACTCCGTGTGAAGAAGGAAATCGTTTTCTTTGGGGGGTCTATAACATTTTTTACAATTTTATCTTTTAGGGTGGGTGCTTTCTTATATATAAATCTGGGGTTCCGAGGAAGTTTATCTTGTAGGTCTTTGTCTGCCAGAAGTATGTGCCAGTGTTTCTTTATAATCTTCTCTATTCTTTTATGTTGAACGTTAAAATCCAAAATTAGTGGTACTAGCATAGGTTCTGTTTCTTTTCTGGTTTTGTCTCTGATGAGTTCATTTCGGTCCATCTCTTTTACTTCCAAAATCTTGTTTTTTATAAATTGTTGGTCATATCCTTTATTGGTGAATTTCTGTGCAATATGCTCAGCTTGTTTGAGGTAGGTGTTTAGATGGGTACAGTTTCGTCTGATTCTCATAAGTTGACCTTTGGGGATGTTGAACAGCCAATTCCTGTGGTGGCAACTGTCCCTCGGCAGGTAGCTGTTTCTGTCCACATTTTTAAAATGCGTGCTAGATGATAATTTGCCGTCTTCTTGTGTGATGTCTAGATCTAGAAATGTCACCTTATCTTCACTGATTTCCCAGGTTAGTTTGATATTCCGATCGTTGATGTTGAGGTTCTCTAGGAAGCGGGTAAGTTGATCTCTTTCGCCTTTCCAGAGTATGAAAATGTCATCGATGTACCTCTTGTAGATAGCTAGTTCCGCGGGTCTGTTCTTAAAGACATTTTGCTCCTCCCACTGGGCCATGAATAGGCCTGCCACGCTTGGGGCGAATTTGGCCCCCATGGCTACTCCTGTTCGTTGGTGATAGTAGTTTCTATCATACCAGAAATAGTTGTTCTTTAAACAAAAGTCTAGACTTTTCACTAGAAACTTTCTTTGGACACAGGGTAACTTGGTATATACTCTAAGGCCCCATTTTGTAGCTTCACATGCTTGGTGGTGCGGTATTATTGTATATAATGATGAGACATCTGCCGTAGCTAGGATCCAGGGTCCTCCTTCTTTCGGGATTTCTTCTAGTATTTGTAGCATCCGCTTCGTATCTTTAAGGTATGCCTCTGTATTTTGAACCGCCGGCTGTAGGAACACATCAATATATTGCCCAATCCTTGATGTTAAAGAATCTATGCCGTTTACAATTGGTCTTGGTGGTGGATTTGTTTTATTTTTATGTATTTTCGGCAATGAATATATGATTGGGGTTCGGCAGGAATCCGGTATCAGATATCGGGCTTCTTTTTTATTTAATATGTTTCTCTTAATTCCTAATCCCACCACTTTTTCTAGTGCTTTCCTGCACTTAAACATTGGGTTACTTAGCAGTCTGCTGTAAGTGGTCTCATCTTCCAGCATCTTGGTCATGGTCGTATGATATTGCTCTTTAGATAAAATCACGATCCCCCCTCCTTTGTCAGCTGGTCTTATGACTAAGTCTTTCCTTCTTGTTAATTTCCTTATCCCGCTTTTTATATGGTTAGGTTCTTCTTTCTTTTTTATTTTTAAACCTTTAATATCATCTAAAACCACTTGTTTAAAAACTTCAGTGTACTTATTATTCTTTACAGGTGGATTAAAAACAGATTTGTTACGTAGTGTGCTATGTATAATCTCTTCATCACAGGGTACCGTGTATTTTGGCCTAATTGGGTTTCCTGCCATATACTTGGCAATATTCAATTTCCTTACGAACTTTTGGATTCCCAGATAGGTTTGAAATTTATCCATATTTTTGTGAGGTGCATATTTCAATCCTTTGTCCAGTACTCCTATTTCCTCATGCGTCAAGGTCTGGCCACTCAGATTGAATATGCCCTCTCCTTTTATACTCTTCTTCTTTTGCTGCCTCTTTCCAGATCGCTTTCCTCTCTTCTTTCTTGGCTTCTTCTGTGGCTTCTGCTTTGGTCTAGATGTCTCTGAGGGGGATTTTCCCAACCTCTGTCTAAAAAAAGCCTGCTGTGATCGGAATTTTCATTTTGTGGGGGATATTGTCCATATTGATTGTTTCTCTCTTCTCCCCGATCCGTCAGTGGAGCGTGATAATTATGGGTGGGTACCGGACTTCTTTCGTAATCACGGTACTCTCTCTGTTGGGGTCCTCTTCTGTCTCTCTGTTCGTAATCTTGACCAGGGCTTCTGTTTCTTGGTCCATGGTGGTCGTATGTTGGTCCTTTGTTCTCCCTTTGTTCATATGGTCTCCTATATTCTCTATAATCCTGTGTGTATCCTCTTTGGTCCCTCTGATCGTATGGTGGTCTGTGCCAGTTATTATAGGGCTTCCTGTGGTTTTTTCCATAGAAAGGTCTCCTCCCTCCATTTTGCGGCGTTCTGTCATTTTGGGGTCTTCTATTTCCTCTCTGGGGGGTGTAAGGATATTCATTTCTATGTCCATTATCTGGGTATTGTTGTCTAGGTATCCTTCCTTCATTTTCCTCTTTTTGGTTGTAGTAGCCACTTCTTTGTGGACTCTGTATGGGTGGTTCATTTACCTGCTGGGAGTACATTCTAACTGTTTTCTCGGGTGTTGAATAAGTAGAGTTAACTTCTATTTTTCCTATTTGGCTTTGCCATTTGAAGGCTTGGTCATTCCTGAAATCATTAATATCTCTAATATATTTTTTACTTTTTCTTTGTTGTACCTCTTTGTCTTTCTTAGTTAAATCCTTATTTAGCTGTGTGGTGAGTGTTTTGAATTCTGTTGTTTCTTTGAAGGCTTCCAATTCCTCCTTGATTTCAGCGATATTCCGATTGATTATTTCGGTCTTCCTCTTTTTTCTTTGTAATAGGAATCTCAGGAGTTCTAGGCCTTTCTCATTGAAAAATTTGAACCATTCATCTATTGACTCTTGGTCTAATAGACCGTCATTTGGGGGGACATCCCATCTCAATCTCCTTGGGACAATACTTTCTTTTAGATAGGTTTCAAAGGTATTGATGTCCCACCAAAGACTTATTTGTTTTTCCATATTATGTCCTAATTTTCTCATTAGGCTATCTAAATTGCTTGTTTTATTTTTATTTGGTTGGTTGATATTAAACACTTCCTCTAGGTTTATTTTTCTTTTTTCCAGGAATGACAACACTTCCATGGTTGCTGCAGGAATGTATGTATGTATTACAATCAATCAGATAAAAACGGGGGTTATTCCCGCGCTACCGGATAGGGAAAAAAGATATCGTAATCAAGTGGAAATGCAGGCTTAATTTTTAGAACTGTATAACCCGTATATGGCCGGCCAGCTGCAAACACCGAACAAAGGGCTCAGACATAAACCCAAACCATGTAAAGAGAAAAAAAGGGGGGGGGGGGTGGTGCTGCGCTATCCGAAGGGTCTTTGTGGTATGTAAATGATCCTTGGTGATCAGTATGATTAATGTCAATATAAGAAATTATAACCAATACATGCAAATGAGTCAAAAGGTGGAAAATAAACCAATTCAGTGTATGGTAAAATAATTCAATCCTATAATACAATAAATATAACGTGCTCGTGCTCTTGTGCCTTATAAATTATTGGAATATTCCAAGCTAATAAATATGCTGAAGTGCAAAAAAACAATATTACCATACAAAATCTAAGTGTCAAATGAATTCAGAAAAAACGCATGGTCTCCTGATCCTAGTGTTGCGACCAGTGCACCAGTGCAAAACGCAGTATAAAGTGATCACGTGAATAAATAAATAATTAATCAAAAGGTTGCTGGTGTCCTACTAAATACATTAATAAGTAATTTGAAATCCAAAACAAGTCCGTGCAGTCTATAAACAAAATTGGTCAATGGTGCACAGGGAAACAGTGCTCAAACACAGCAGAAACAATGACAGTAAGGTGGTGATATGCAAATGAACCACTCTGTGTCCTCTTCATGCAGCATGCACTAGTGTGGGTAATAGCCCCTTACCTAGCGGTGCTAGGTCAACCGCATATAGGATATAAGATCTCGAGGTCCAGGGTCTCTCCTGCGTCTCTGTATCCTGGTTGGCTGGCTCTGCAGGGTCCTATTGGGGGCCGGGTATATCTGGTTGCGGTCCTAATTGGGGTCCCGGGGTACTGCAACTCCTAGCTCCTCCTCCAAATCACATCTCCAGTGTATGAAAAATATAGGACAGAGTACCCCAATAGTGCAGTAGGTTTTTTTGTAAGGGTCATTTTATTCACATATACATTGCACAAAAGTACTCACATTACTCACATTAAGCAGTTTTTTTCCCAGCGTTGTATCCTACGAGCCGCGAACTCGCAAAGACATTCAGCTGAGATAAGGAAGGTAGAAAGCAAGCCTATTCCGTCCCTACGCGTGACGTCACGATCACGTGACTTCTTCAGGGGATGTAAGAAATAGGCTAATTTAGGTCTTAAATAGTCTCTACTATAGACATCAATGGGCGGCCATTTTCTTGTAGCCGCGCCGGCCATTGCTTGGTTTTCGATGTGCGCGGCCATTTTGTTGGTTGGCGAAAGATATCCTAAATGTATTTAAAGGGAGGAGGCCGGATGCTTGTGTGTATCTATGGTGATGAGACAAATAGAAATCGCCATACTCTTTTAGGGACGGCGAGTTCTGTGGTAGCAATCTCTGCAGCAAGTAATAAACCTGCTGACATGTAGTGAGCTAATTGTGGATTGCTGTTGTTAGTGGCATTATAAAGATAAATATATGTGAAAGATAAAAAAGTATAAAAACATTAATAGAATGAATTGAATTAAAAATATATATTTTTTATTATTATAAATGCTAAAAACATATAAGAACTGCTAAAAAAATCTAGATATTACTAAAAAATTTTTCATAAAAGGGGAGAAACAAATAGTTCTCTGTCCACTTCTGTAGGCTTATTGGGTACATTAAAAAGGGGGGGTTTTTTCGTTCTCAGTATAGAATATAAAAAATATAAAAATGGGAAAACAACCGATGGTGTTTGTTGGGTAGGTTCGCTACTTAACAGAGAGGTCGTGGAATAGGCTTATTTCCTTTTTCCCGTGAATAACATCCCTGAGTAGATGAAACAGGGGGAGAGGGGGCTGGGTTATAGGGTCACTGGTGACGCTAGTTAGGGAGATAAATATTTAGGTTCGCCGTGAGTGTTTTATAGCGACAGGGACCCCCATATACTATCTAATAAATGTTTTAACCCCCTGATTGCCCCCTAGTTAACCCTTTCACCAGTGATCACCGTATAACTGTTACGGATGACGCTGTTTAGTTAGTTTATTTTTTATAGTGTCAGGGCACCCACCGTTTATTACCGAATAAAGGTTTAGCCCCCTGATCGCCCGGCGGTGATATAACTTAGGTTTTAGGGTCAGATAGGGTCTGCGTCGCCCCAGGCAGTGTCAGGTTAGCGTCAGTACCGCTAACACCCACGCACGCACCATACACCTCCCTAACATAACTGCAGCGTTCACAGAGTCAGGCCTGATCCCTGCGATCACTAACAGTTTTTTGGTAGCGTTTTGGTGAACTGGCAAGCACCAGCCCCTGGCAGTGTCAGGTTAGTGCCAGTAGCGCTAACACCCACGCACGCACCGTACACCTCCCTTAGTGGTATAGTATCTGAACGGATCAATATCTGATCCGATCAGATCTATACTAGTGTCCCCAGCAGTTTAGGGTTCCCAAAAACGCAGTGTTAGCAGGATCAGCCCAGATACCTGCTAGCACCTGCGTTTTGCCCCTCTGCCCGGCCCAGCCCACCCAAGTGCAGTATCGATCGATCACTGTCACTTACAAAACACTAAACGCATAACTGCAGCATTCGCAGAGTCAGGCCTGATCCCTGCAATCGCTAACAGTTTTTTTTGTAGCGTTTTGGTGAACTGGCAAGCACCAGCGGCCTAGTACACCCCGGTCGTAGTCAAACCAGCACTGCAGTAACACTTGGTGATGTGGCGAGTCCCATAAGTGCAGTTCAAGCTGGTGAGGTGGCAAGCACAAGTAGTGTCCCGCTGCCACCAAGAAGAAGACAAACACAGGCCAGTCGTGCCCATAATGCCCTTCCTGCTGCATTCGCCAATCCTAATTGGGAACCCACCACTTCTGCAGCACCTGTACTTCCCCCATTCACATCCCCAACCAAATGCAGTCGGCTGCATTAGAGGCATTTTCTTTATGTCCTCCCGAGTACCCCTACCCAACGAATCCCCCCAAAAAAGATGTCGTGTCTGCAGCAAGCGCGGATATAGGCGTGACACCCGCTATTATTGTCCCTCCTGTCCTGACAATCCTGGTCTTTGCATTGGTGAATGTTTTAAATGCTACCATACACTAGTTAGTATTAGCGTACAGCATTGCACAGACTAGGCACACTTTCACAGGGTCTCCCAAGATGCCATCGCATTTTGAGAGACCCGAACCTGGAACCGGTTACAGTTACAAAAGTTACAGTTACAAAAAAAAGTGTAAAAAAACAAACAAAACAAAAAACACAAAAAAAATATAAAATTAAAAAAAAATAGTTGTCGTTTTATTGTTCTCTCTCTCTCTATTCTCTCTCTATTGTTCTGCTCTTTTTTACTGTATTCTATTCTGCAATGTTTTATTGTTATTATGTTTTATCATGTTTGCTTTTCAGGTATGCAATTTTTTATACTTTACTGTTTACTGTGTTTTATTGTTAACCATTTTTTTGTCTTCAGGTACGCCATTCAGCTTCAGCGCGGATTTATTTATTTTGACAGCAACAGCGTTTGCTCCCACGATATATAAAGCCGTGACTCCAGCGGGGTTGATATATGCTGAAGCATGGGTGCAGCAGGGGCGGAGGAGCGATTTGCTCCTACCTTTTGCGGGAGGATGCCCCCATGCTTCGGCATATATAAACGGTGCATATATGCCCATCATTAGAAGTGGGTGGATGAAGGGAGGTATTCTAATGGTGGGCATCCCCACCGATCAATCTCTTTTTTTCGTTCAGCCCACAGGCTACATGAAAAAAAAAAGATTACAATATATGCACAACAAGGACCAGCAACGTACTGGTATGTTGCTGGACTTTGAGTCTTTAAACCAGAATGATGCCAGCAGGTTTAGGTATCATCTAGGTATCATTCTTTTCAGCCAGCGGTCAGCTTTCATGTAAAAGCAATCCTAGGGGCTAATTAGCCTCCAGACTGCTTTTACAAGCAGTGGGAGGGAATGCCCGCCCCCCATCGTCTTCCATGTTTTCCTCTGGCTCTCCTGTCCAAACAGGGAACCTGAGAATGCAGCCGGTGATTCAGCCAGCTGACCATAGAGCTGATCAGAGACCAGAGTGGCTCCAAATATCTCAATGGCCTAAGAAACCGGAAGCTACAAGCATTTCATGACTTAGATTTCGCCGGATGTAAACAGCGCCATTGGGAAATTGGGAAAGCATTTTATCACACAGATCTTGGTGTGGTCAGATGCTTTGAGGGCAGATAATAGACCCCAATTTTTTCAAAAAAGAGTACCTGTCACTACCTATTGCTATCAGAGGGGATATTTACATTCCCTGAGATAACAATAAAAATGATTAAAAAAAAATGAAAGGAACAGTTTAAAAATAAGATAAAAAAGCAAAAAAAAAAAAGGCACCCCTGTCCCCCCCTCTCGCGCAAAGGCGACCGCAAGCATCGGTCTGGCGTCAAATGTAAACAGCAATTGCACCATGCATGTGAGGTATCACCGCGAAGGTCAGATCGAGGGCAGTAATTTTAGCAATAGACCTCCTCTGTAAATCTAAAGTGCTAACCTGTAAAGGCTTTTAAAGGCTTTTAAAAATGTATTTAGTTTGTACTGCAGTTGTACTAGTTGTACTAGTTTTCCACTGCACGTTTGTGCGCAATATTAAAGCATGTCATGTTTGGTATCCATGTACTCGGCCTAAGATCGTCTTTTTTATTTCATCAAACATTTGGGCAATATAGTGTGTTTTAGTGCATTACAATTGAAAAAAAAGTGTGTTTTTTCCCCAAAAAATGCGTTTGAAAAATCGCTGCGCAAATACTGTGTGAAAAAAATAAATGAAACACCCACCATTTTAATCTGTAGGGCATTTGCTTTAAAAAAATATAAAATGTTTGGGGGTTCAAAGTAATTTTCTTGCAAGAAAATTTTTTTTTTCATGTAAACAAAAAGTGTCAGAAAGGGCTTTGTCTTCAAGTGGTTAGAAGAGTGGGTGATGTGTGACATAAGCTTCTAAATGTTGTGCATAAAATGCCAGGACAGTTCAAAACACCCCAAAATGACCCCATTTTGGAAAGTAGACACCCCAAGCTATTTGCTGAGAGGCATGTCGAGTCCATGGAATATTTTATATTGTGACACAAGTTGCAGGAAAAAGACAATTTTTTTTTCTTTTGCATAAAGTTGTCACATAATGATATATTGCTCAAACATGCCATGGGAATATGTGACATTACACCCCAAAATACATTCTGTTGCTTCTCCTGAGTACGGGGATACCACATGTGTGAGACTTTTTGGGAGCCTAGCCGCATTTGGGACCCCGAAAACCAAACACCGCCTTAAGGCTTTCTAAGGGCGTAAATTTTGATGTCACTCTTCACTGCCTATAACAGTTTTGGTGGCCATGGAATGCCCAGGTGGCACAAACCCCCCAAATGACATATTTTGGAAAGTAGACACCCCAAGCTATTTGCTGAGAGGTATAGTGAGTATTTTGCAGACCTCACTTTTTGTCACAAAGTTTTGAAAATTGAAAAAAGACAAAAAAAAAATGTTTTCTTGTCTTTCTTCATTTTCAAAAACAAATGAGAGCTGCAAAACACTCACCATGCCTCTCAGCAAATAGCTTGGGGTGTCTACTTTCCAAAATGGGGTCATTTGGGGGGGGGGGTTGTGCCATCTGGGCATTCCATGGCCTCTGAAACTGTGATAGGCAGTGAAGAGTGAAATAAAAAATTTACGCCCTTAGAAATCCTGAAGGCGGTGATTGGTTTTCGGAGCCCCGTATGCGGCTAGGCTCCCAAAAAGTCCCACACATGTGGTATCCCCGTACTCAGGAGAAGCAGCTAAATGTATTTTGGGGTGCAATTCCACATATGCCCATGGCCTGTGTGAGCAATATATCATTTAGTGACAACTTTGTGCAAAAAAAAAAAAAAATTGTCACTCTACCGCAACTTGTGTCAAAATATAAAATATTCCATGGACTCAACATGCCTCTCAGCAAATAGCTTGGGGTGTCTACTTTCCAAAATGGGGTCATTTGGGGGGGGGGGGGGGGGTTGTGCCATCTGGGCATTTTATGGCCTTTAAAACTGTGATAGGTAGTGAGGAGTGAAATCAAAAATTTACGCCCTTAGAAATCCTGAAGGCGGTGATTGGTTTTCGGGGCCCCGTACGCGGCTAGGCTCCAAAAGAGTCCCACACGTGTGGTATCCCCGTAATCAGGAAAAGCAGCTGAATGTATTTCGGGGTGCAATTCCACATAGCCCATGTCCTATGTGAGCAATATGTCATTTAGTGACAACTTTTTGTAATTTTTTTTTTTGTCATTATTCAACATGCCTCTCAGCAATTTCCTTGGGGTGTCTACTTTCCAAAATGGGGTCATTTGGGAGGGTTTTGTACTGCCCTGCCATTTTAGCACCTCAAGATAGGCAGTCATAAATTAAAGGCTGTGTAAAGTCCAGAAAATGTACCCTAGTTTGTAGGCGCTATAACTTTTGCGCAAACCAATAAATATACACTTATTGACATTTTTTTTTACCAAAGACATGTGGCCGAATACATATTTCCCTAAATCTATGACTAAAATTGAGTTTATTGGATTTTTTTTATAACAAAAAGTAGAAAATATCATTTTTTTTCAAAATTTTCGTTTTTTTCCGTTTATAGCGCAAAAAATAAAAATGGCAGAGGCGATCAAATACCATCAAAAGAAATCTCTATTTGTGAGAAGAAAAGGACGCAAATTTTGTTTGGGTACAGCATTGCATTACTGTGCAATTAGAAGTTAAATCGACGCAGTGCCAAATTGTAAAAAGTGCTCTGGTCAGGAAGGGGGTAAATCCTTCCGGGGCTGAAGTGGTTAAATTTGAAAAGAACCTTATCCCTAAATATTTAAAGGATGTAACAACCTGTATTTTATGCTCTATTTGTGGTAAAGCCACTGTTAACTCATCAACGGGGAGTAGTACTGATTTTTCCCAATTTATAACAAACCCAGAGAATCTACCAAAATTTTCAATACATTTTATCACATATGTTAGGGATTGATCTGTGTCTCCCAAAAATAATAACGCATCATCTGCATATAATGAAATTTTATCGACCCTTCCTCCTCTCTCAAAGCCCCTGATAGCTGTTGTCTGTCTGATTGCTATTGCCAACGGTTCTATAGCCAATGCGAATAGTAACGGTGACAGCGGGCACCCCTGCCTGATACCACTAGTCAAAAAAAAAATTCTTTGATATTCCTCCATTTATCTGTATACATACTTGTGGGGCTGTGTATAATAATTTGATCCACTTTACAAATCCTTTGTCCAACCCGAATTTCTCCATAGCCTCCCATAGATATGCCCTCTCGACACAATCAAAGGCTTTGGCTGCGTCTAGTGATAATATGGCTCTCTTCCCTACATTGACTGATGGTATCTGTAGGTTTCAAAAGAGTCTTCTCAAGTTCGTTGTTTTGGACCTACCCAGTATAAAACCTAATTGGTCCACATGCACCAACTTATGTAAAACCCTATATAGCCTATATGCCAAGACCCTTGCCAGGATCTTAGCATCAGAATTTAATAGTGAAATTGGATGATAAGATTCTGGCAATAGATGGTCCTTATCTGGCTTGGGTATTATTATGATGCAAGCATCATTCATGGTTTCCGGTAACTTAGATGATGCATGTGCATGATCCAGTACTTTCAGAAGTTTTTGCAAGATGTCTCCATAGCTTTTATAGATTTCTGATGGTAAGCCATCTAAGCCAGGTGCTTTCCCATTAGGGGAATCTGAAACTGCCCTAATTAATTCATCAAATGTTAAAGGTGCATCCATATATTCTCTTTCCTGGTCCGTCCTCATGTCAGCACACTATGGGTTAACTGTTCCTCATTAACCCTCAGGACCACCTTATAAATCCCTGTCCTCCCCGCCCCCTCGTGTTCTTTTTTCATTGGTCGCCAGGCCACCGGACTGAATTCCAGCTTACACCCCCTACCGAACCTTTCCCCCCCAGGTTGAGCCTCTCCTGGGGGTGGACAGTCCAGCATGGATAGAGGTAAAGCCTCTTATGACACTGGACGCCTTGTGCCAGACTGTGGGCATTTGTTGTCTAAAGGACACACTTAACTGTGGCGAGATGAAGAGGATTTTACCTGCATCTTCCCCTCTGGAGCCTAGGTCACCGCTGAATGACCTCACGGGGGCGGGGCTTAGCAGGAGCGGCCGTGCGTTGCTGGGGTAACCAGCACACCATAAAGCCAGACACCACAGCGGTGGCAGGCGCCGATCGCTGTGTGTTGCAGAGGATTCCGGTAGGTGATTTCACTGTCCTTCTCCCCAAACTTTTTTTAAATGTCCTTTTTACACTCTCCTCTTGCTCTTCCTTTCCAGCCAGGTTTGGCTGAATTGTTTGCTGTTACTACCATCGGCCTCTCTGTCATCCTGCACTTCTCAGCTTGTTTACTGCAGGTAAGATGGCCGATGATTTAAAGGGGTAGGACACAAAAAAAAATGTTTTTCCTTTTTAAAGGGAGGGGAAGAGGATAGTTACTAGGATGCATCTATTGTTTAACTTATTGTTCTCTCATTCATCTGTAGCCATGAATTCACCACAGCAGGCACGAAGATCTGTGGAAAGGTAGGAGGGGTCTACGAGGACAAAATACTGCAAAAGAGTGCCGCACACGCAAGTAACGTGTTGCTTAATCTTTTTTAGGAGCAATCGCCCTAAAAAAAGACATTGAAAAGTCCCACCACCATTCTAGGTCCCACTCCAAACGGAGGGATCGATCTCTTAGTGGTCCAAGCTGCATTAGATCCTCAGCGGTAGAACCACGACAGTCTGGTAGACTGGCAGAGGGCTTATGCTGGGCTTACGCAGCACCAGCTATTGCCGGGAAATTTCTATGTGCCGAATTCATAAAAGATGTGGCCACGGATAAGGAAGCAGAAGCCCAGAGGGTTAAGGATTATATACAGGAGGCAGTGACTGAAAGTACACAGCTAGCCTCCAGCGCATCCTGCTCTAAAGAGGAGCCTAGATCAGGCACCTCCACAGATCACAGGCAAAGATCGTCAATGATGTGAGACCTTATCAGGTTCCTCATCAGAGACAGAGGACATGCCCGAGCATTTGTTCGACTATCGTCTGATTGAGCCATATGTTATGGCCATAAAGGAGGCCATAGAATGGGATCAGTACTTAAAACCTCCAGAGAAGGTTAAGAGATTTTTTCCTAATTTAGGAAACATGAGCTATCCTTCCCATTAATGGAAGAAATCCGGAAAGTGATGGAGGATGAATGGGAGAAGCCAGAGAGAAAGGCGAGAATCCAAAATCGCTTTAATAAACTCTATCCCTTTAACCCATCATGCCTCTTTTTGGGAATCGTCACCAGGGATAGATGCAGCCCTACAACGCCTTGCAAGGCATGTCTTTCTCCCGATGGAGGATTCCACAACATTTAGAGATCCGATGGATAGAAAGACAGACGCTGATCTTAAAAGAATGTATGCTGTTGCAGGAGCAGCCTGTCGCCCATCCATAGCCTTAACATCAATCTCAAGAGCCCTAAAAGTCTGGGTTTCGAATGTGGAAATGGCACTGGGGGCTGGAGTGGAAGCAGCTAAAGTTATTGATGCACTGGAGGAACTCAACCTGACTGCAGCCTTTTTGGCAGAGTCTTCGATTGATCTGGTAAGATTAATGACGAGATTGATGGCACACGCAGTGACCGCAAAGAGGACGTTATGGCTCAGACATTGGACCGCAGTTGCGGCATCTAAACAGGCGTTATGCAATCTTCCATACAATTGTAAGATGTTGTTCAGAAAGACCCTGGAGGAGGCAATCAAGTGGGTCACAAGTGAATAGTCAGGCCTGTTACCTCAGACCTCTAAGAAAAGACAGCAACCAACTCCGTTGTGGAATAAGCAACTCCCAAAAAGGCTACGAGACTCTCGCCCTGCAAGATGAACGTCCCTCCACACGTCTGGACTGGACATGTTTCTCCCAACTTCTCTACTGGACTGAGGAACAATCCCTCTCATTTGTGTAGGGGGTATCCTTACCTAGACCTACCTTCTGACATTTTGGACAGGTCTGATTCTGCCCTCGGTTAGGCCCCACTAGCCCCCTCAATGGCTATCTGGGAGTCCTTTCCGGACTCTACCACACCTTCCCGGCTGGGATGTATACTACCTGATATGGTATACTTTGTAACATAAAAGCTACGCTTTTTAAGTCCCCCCCCCCTTTTTTTTTTTTGCGTTATCCCCCACCCTTCCCTGTCATCCAACCCCCCCCCAACCCGCAGTGACTCCCTTTCTTGCAATATTGGATTTGGTTCCTTATTATTGCTAGTTGTTCAGCTACACTTCTAGCCTTTCTAGTGTACCATCTCTGAGACTGATCCCACACTTTTTCCCTCATGGGGGATTCAGACGGCCGGAGCGGCCTTGCATGCCACCCTCTCTGTTGTGACACAGAGGGACCCACTCTCCCTCTGGTGACATCAGGCAGATAACCCACTTTGAGGTTGCATTTTTCTCCAGGATCCTCGGAACGGAGAACTTGGACTAGGACTAGGAATACTAGTCCGTTTTTTTTTTTTATCTTTTCAGTTTCTTTATTTGTCGGTTTTGCACTTAATGTATGCGGTATTCATATACCTTATTACTCTTAATTCTTAATGTCCTCTTTTCTTCTCTTCCTCTTTCCTCCCTTCCTTTGTACCTTCCTCCGCCACCTTCTCTTTACCACTCTCTTCAGGAATCCTTGCGGAGATTGCCATCTAGTCCACCCCTAAGAAATTATCGGGAATCCATCTCTTCTCAAGAGGACGTCCACTCTCTGGCGGCAGAGGTAAGCTCCCTTTGCTTTTTTTTCGCTCCCCGCTCCTTACGCCCATGGCTGACATGAATACGCAGATGCTGTCGCTAAAGATAGCCTCACATAATGCCCAGGGACTCAATTCCCCCTCTAAACGCCGGAAGGCTTTTCAGAGCTACCACGCTAGAGGCCTCAATATTGTTCTGCTTCAGGAAACCCATTTTCCTGCCAGCTATACCCCCACCTTTCTCCACCGCAACTTCCCGACTTTTTATCTGGCGAATGCTGATGCCAAAAAAAAAGGGAGTCGCCATTCTCCTTTCTAAACGTATAACCTTCATTCTTACACACACGGTCAAAGACTCAGACGGCAGGTATATACTCATAAAAGGACACATAGAGGGGGTTTTGTACTCCTACTATTATTTCCTACTATGCATCTAACCAAGGCCAGGCACGTTTCTTTACCTTCATGCTATCAATCCTGTCACCCCACCTAGAAGGCAGGGTGATTATAGGGGGCGACTTCAACATCACCTTTGATCACATGTTGGACAAATCCTCTTAAGGGAGACCTCATTTAAAGAAACCACCCACATAAAGCCTAAGAATAGCCATTCTGCATGGCATGGGTTTGATAGACTCTTGGAGGGAACTAAACCCCACGGCGAAAGACTATACCCATTACTCGGCACCCCACAAAACATACGCTAGAATTGATCATATATTTCACACTAACATGGATATACACACAGTGTCAGAGGCCTCCATACAGGAAGTCACCTGGTCGGATCACTCCTTGGTGATCCTTAAAATCTCTAGCTCCCTATCGCCCCCTGGGCCTCCCCAGTGGCGCCTAAGTAAATCACTGCTGTCCAACCCGGTCCACTGTATAATTCTAGAAAAGGACATCAGGGAATTTTTTCTTCTCAATGACACTGGAGATACGTCTCCAAGTTTCCTTATGATGAAAATTCTAGCAAACAGATTGGCCTCCTTCATTGCTAACTACATCCATAAGGATCAGGTGGGATTTATCCCCGGAAGAAAGGGGCCGGACCAGATCAGGAGAGCAGTAGATTTAATTTTCCTCATGCAATCCTCCTGGGATGGAGGGCCTTCCCAGCCTTAATATGTCCTCTCTATAGACCTCCAAAAGGCCTTTGACACTGTCACTTGGCCATACTTCTTCACTATTCTACGAAAATGGGGCTTTGGCCCCGATTATATTAAAACCATATCATCCCTTTATTCCTCCCCGAAAGCCCGCATTAAAATGCAAGGCCACCTTTCCTATTCTACAAGGCACTAGACAGGGCTGCCCCCTTTCGCCTATCCTCTTCGCCATAGCGATAGAAACACTAGCCCTAGCCATCAGACAAAACCCTGACATCCATGGAGTGAAATGTGCCCTTTTTGCCGATGACGTCCTCCTGTTTGTCACCTTCCCCCTCATTTCCACCCCCAACATCCTCCAACTACTTAACTCGTTCGGCTCCATTTCAGGACTTCAGGTTAACATGACCAAATCAATGGCCCTAAATATCTCTGCTCCCCAAGACCTTGTAAAAAGGCTCAAAACTCACTTTCCCTTCTCCTGGTGCACCTCTTCCCTACCCTAATTAGGTATTTTCCTTTCCGCAAGAACAGAACTTCTATACCACCACAATTACCCCTCAATGCTCAAAAACTCTCAGACGATCTCTCGCATTGGGCCCTGTATAAAATGTCCTGGCTGGGCAGAATAAACTCGGTCAAAATGACCCTACTTCCCAGGATCTTATACCTCTTTCGATCCCTCCCTATTCCCATCAAAAAACGTACACTGGACAAACTGCAAGCTTCGATTATAAGATTCATCCGGGGGGGGGGGGGGAAGGGTCACCATTTCTCCAAAAAAGGTGTTATACAGGCCAAAGAAAAAAGGGGGTTTAGGACTACCTAATTTATGGTGGTATTATCAAGCCGCACAACTCTGCCAATTTTCAGTTATTTACTCCAAAGGCCCAAAGCCAGATTGGGTGGACATAGAACGACAGGCCACTCCCAACCACACTCCGGATTTCCTGGTGTGGAGACCGCAAAAGGACAGACCTCCGATTCTCTCCCCCTCTCTGTCTCACTCAATGGCCTTATGTGATACCCTATATAGAAGATTCCCTCCGCGAGGATTCCTGTGCCCATTACCTCCCCTACCTCTCCCTTTCTTCCCCTGCTTTATTCTTCACCCCTCTCTCCCTTTCCTTTTTCTTTTTCTCTCCTCAAGTTCCATCATAGGTTGTTAGCACATATTGAGAGAAACAGACTGTGCAGTTTTTTTTCTATTATTTGTTTGTTGATGTTGTCCTCTCTCTGAATGATAACCTTGATAACCTAGCAGACCAGCCTGTACCACTTAAGATTTTGGGGACACTCCCCAGACTGAGCGATTTTATTTCTGACATTGTTGTTGGTCTTATAATGATACCAGACGCTACAACAGATCAGTTTTCCATGAAAGGCTGTTTATGGGTTCAGGAAAGGTCCCGGCAGGATCATTTCGATCCCCCAGACCTTCAACCAGTTGTCCCGCACACAGCAGGATCCCTTTTGGGGTGCGCGGTCCATTCTGGGGGAGTCCTGTTTCCTGTGATTCCTGGCTCCCTTTTTATTTTGTCCAACAGCCTTTTCTCTGAGATAGAGTCTGTTATTCCACCTCAAAGGTTATCAGTTCTTACATTTGTATTAAGTTCACCCTTGCTTTAGGTCTACTTTTCTCATTTTACCAATGTTAATTACATTGTACTGACCTTATTATTGGTTATTGCCGATTTGATATTTTTGTACTGTTATTATCTTCAATAAACAGTGGATACAAAGCAAAGGGGGGGGGGAAGCGTTGGGGGGATTTTGACAGTGTCAAGTATGGAAATGCACAATTACCTTTTTATAAATAAAATATAATTTTTATTAACATAACATGGTTAAAAGTGAACATACTGTTACAAAGCAATAGGTGATTATAAACAATTGGTGATCAAAATCGTTACAGGTGAGTAGTAAGTCGCAGCAGAAAATATCGCACACTAGCCCAACATGTTTCGCTATTTTAGCTTCCTCAGGGGATGTGCTAGAGGTTTTAATTTTACTGAGACCACTGAATAAATAAAGAAAAACGAAATTGTAACAATCGTTTAAGACAATACAATGAAATAATACATACAAGGTGTTAATTTAAATATGAACCTAGTTGCCTAAAAAATCGACACTTACCCTATACATATTTTACACCCATTAATCACCTGGTCGGATCCCTAACTAAGCCCCACAAGACCGGGTCCAGGGGGGTCAGTTTGGCATAGCCATAGAGGGCTGATAGGAGGACACTATGGAACAACAAAATCACCATGGAATTATATTGTTGAATAAATGGCTTAATATGAAAGCAAAAAAAATAATATAATAATAATAATAATTGTGTGTGTGTGTGTGTGTGTGTGTGTGTGTGGGGGGGGGGGGGGGGGTGGACATAGGTCTCCTAAGTTAAGTTAGATACTTACATTGAATTCACTGGTGGTTTTAGTAATCTAATTGTCTGTAGGGAGGATATGTTGGAATGACTTCAATCAGAAGCTGTGTAAAGTTGAATACAACGGCAGGCTAAAAGATGGTGAAAGGAGTATTGTTCTTAGTGACTTATAAAATATATTTAATAGTAAAATAAAATTAAAGTGCTACATATTTGTTGTGAAGAGTGATGAGAGTGATAATGAATAGTGATTGGAAACCAGCAGTGATGATAGGACATCGATAGTAAGCAGAGGAGGTGGATAATGGCCAACTATCCACACCTGAAAATCGTGAAGCCAAGAAAATTACTTGCTTGTATGGGCACAAGGAAAGAAAGTAACATAGCCCTAAAGATAAAGATATTGAATATATAAATAACCTCCTCCAGATGGGAGAATAGTAGTGGCCAATATAACAGAGATGTGAAAGTAAATTGTAGATAATTAGTTCAGTTGCATAGCGTCTTACCTCACAGACTTGGCCACAATACAGTGTCTCCCTCCGGCTCAGGCTGACCTGACAGCCTGATGGGCCGGTTTAAATCAGCCCTCCGACGAGCCGGTGTGACGTCGCCGGCTCGAGGTGGACGTAGAAGACGCCTACGCGCATGCGCACCGGCTGCCACCAAGCCTCTGACTACACTAACCAGGAAGCCTTGCGGCAAAGGGGAGGGTCCAGGCACATCCAACAATGGTAGGAGTGCCCCGGATCCCTTCGACCAATTGCCGCAGCGCCAGGTCGGCGCAGTGATGGTACTGAGGGGGGTAAAACCCCGGATGGCCGAGGCCATCATGGGATTTTAAAGTAGCTGCCCGGCGATGCTAGGCGTGGAGAGGGCCTGCTATAAGATGGAGATGGCAAGCCCTGGGCGTCCGTATGGCTAGCCGATGCGGGCGCCCCGGGGCGGTATGTGTGGGGACAGAGATAAGGGGGCCAAGTGCATTTAACGGGGAAACTTGAAAGATGGAAATTGGGCAGGTATAGGGATACTGGAGCAAGACCACACATTGCTCAAGCATGATAAAAAAGAGTGTCACATTGGCAACTACGTTAATTTACAAAGTTTAAAGCACTAGCAATTGCTCAAATATTGTATCAAAGACAAATTTATTTTTCAAGACGTAAAAACAGTTAACGACATTTAATTATCTGTTGAATAAAAACATTAGTGCATACCATAGAATAAAATATGATAAATATAAAATTATAAAGAGTAAAGAGCAAAATATAATTTGTAAAATAAGCACAAAATAAAGCTGTAATTCTGCAAATTATACCATGGGAAAGGGAAGAAAATGGAAAAGGGGACTGAAACAAAAGGGGGGATGAGATGGAAGTGGTCTTTCGTTTCTCCTTGGAGGGGAGAAAGGGGATAGACCTAGTGTAGGAAAAAGTACATGGGGAACAGGATCAGTGGGGGAGGAGAAGGGGAGGAGACCTCTATAGGCATTAGGGGACTATAGGAAGGATTTAAAACTTAAATTTTCATTAAAGCCAGGAAAAAGTGTGGCTTTTAAGTTGTAAATCCAGCGAGCTTCTAGCTGTAGCAGCGTGCGGTCAATGCTACCACCGCAGGAGTCTAGAGGGATGTGCTCAAGCGCAAAGAATTTAATGAATTGCGGATTGAAGTTTTGATGCATGCCGATGTGTCGGCTGATGGCAGTGTCCATCTTATGTTTTTTTTATGGGTTTGATATGATCTCGTATGCGTTTATAAAACTGTCTTTTTGTTTTGCCTATATAGAAGCCCCCACACCGGCATTGAGCAAAATATACAATGCCAGGTGTTTGGCAGGTGACTCTAAAATGAATGGAGTGCCATCTACCGTTGGGTAATTTAAATTTGGTTTTTGCAGCAATATATTCGCATACGTCGCATGTACCGCAAGGGAAAGTACCGCAATTCATTAATTCTGAAGATGGTTGTGTAATTCTGAAATGACTTCGGACTGGCCAGAATTTTTTCAATATGCGTCTAAAAAAAAAAAAATAACATAATGTACAAGTTATTACTCAATATTCTTGTCAGTATCAACAATTTAGACGCATATTGAAAAAATTCTGGCCACTTCTATCTGCAGATCCCACTGTGAGCAAGTACATAAAAAATGTTCCTGAAATCACCTTTAAACGAGCTCCTTCTTTAAAGGATCAATTAGTCCGAAGTCATTTCAGAATTACACAACCATCTTCAGAATTAATGAATTGCGGTACTTTCCCTTGCGGTACATGCGACGTATGCGAATATATCGCTGCAAAAACCAAATTTAAATTACCCAACGGTAGATGGCACTCCATTCGTTTTAGAGTCACCTGCCAAACACCTGGCATTGTATATTTTGCTCAATGCCGGTGTGGGGGCTTCTATATAGGCAAAACAAAAAGACAATTTTATAAACGCATACGAGATCATATCAAACCCATAAAAAAACATAAGATGGACACTGCCATCAGCCGACACATCGGCATGCATCACAACTTCAATCCGCAATTCATTAAATTCTTTGCGCTTGAGCACATCCCTCTAGACTCCCGCGGTGGTAGCGCTGACCGCACGCTGCTACAGCTAGAAACTCGCTGGATTTACAACTTAAAAGCCACCCTTTTTCCTGGCTTTAATGAAAATTTAAGTTTTAAATCCTTCCTATAGTCCCCTAATGCCTATAGAGGTCTCCTCCCCTTCTCCTCCCCCACTGATCCTGTTCCCCATGTACTTTTTCCTACACTAGGTCTATCCCCTTTCTCCCCTCCAAGGAGAAACGAAAGACCACTTCCATCTCATCCCCGATTTTGTTTCAGTCCCCTTTTCCGTTTTCTTCCCTTTCCCATGGTATAATTTGCAGAATTACAGCTTTATTTTGTGCTTATTTTACAAATTATATTTTGCTCTTTACTCTTTATAATTTTATATTTATCATATTTTATTGTATGGTATGCACTAATGTTTTTATTTAACAGATAATTAAATGTCATTAACTGTTTTTACGTCTTGAAAAATAAATATATTTGTCTTTGATACAATATTTGAGCAATTGCTAGTGCTTTAAACTTTGTAAATGAACGTAGTTGCCAATGTGACACTCTTTTTTATCATGCTTGAGCAATGTGTGGTCTTGCTCCAGTATCCCTATACCTGCCCAATTTCCATCTTTCAAGTTTCCCCGTTGAATGAACTTGGCCCCCTTATCTCTGTCCCCACACATACCGCGTCGGGGCGCCCGCATCAGCTAGCCATACGGACGCCCAGGGTTTGCCATCTCCATCTTATAGCAGGCCCTCTCCACGCCTAGCATCGCCGGGCAGCTACTTTAAAATCCCATGATGGCCTCGGCCATCCGGGGTTTTACCCCCCTCAGTACCATCACTGCACCGACCTGGTGCTGTGGCAATTGGTCAAAGGGATCCGGGGCACTCCTACCATTGTTGGATGTGCCTGGACCCTCCCCTTCGCCGCAAGGCTTCCTAGTTAGTGTAGTCAGAGGCTTGGTGGCAGCCGGTGCGCATGCGCGTAGGCATCTTCTACGTCCGCCTCGAGCCGGCGACGTCACACACCGGCTATACGAGCAAGTAATTTTCTTGGCTTCACGATTTTCAGGTGTGGATAGTTGGCCATTATCCACCTCCTCTGCTTACTATCGATGTCCTATCATCACTGCTGGTTTCCAATCACTATTCATTATTCCTCTCATCACTCTTCACAACAAATATGTAGCACTTTAATTTTATTTTACTATTCAATATATTTTATAAGTCACTAAGAACAATACTCCTTTTACCATCTTTTAGCCTGCCCTTGTATTCAACTTTACACAGCTTCTGATTGAAGTCATTCCAACATATCCTCCCTACAGACAATTAGATTACTAAAACCACCAGTGAATTCAATGTAAGTATCTAACTTAACTTAGGAGACCTATGCCCCCCCTCCCCCCCCCCACACAATTATTATTATTATATTATTTTTTTTGCTTTCATATTAAGCCATTTATTCAACAATATAATTCCATGGTGATTTTGTTGTTCCATAGTGTCCTCCTATCAGCCCTCTATGGCTATGCCAAACTGACCCCCCTGGACCCGGTCTTGTGGGGCTTAGTTAGGGATCCGACCAGGTGATTCATGGGTGTAAAATATGTATAGGGTAAGTGTCGATTTTTTAGGCAACTAGGTTCATATTTAAATTAACACCTTGTATGTATTATTTCATTGTATTGTCTTAAATGAGTGTTACAATTACGTTTTTCTTTATTTATTCAGTGGTCTCAGTAAAATTAAAACCTCTAGCACATCCCCTGAGGAAGCTAAAATAGCGAAACATGTCGGGCTAGTGTGCAATATTTTCTGCTGCGACTTACTACTCACCTGTAACGATTTTGATCATCAATTGTTTATAATCACCTATTGCTTTGTAACAGTATGTTCTCTTTTAACCATGTTATGTTAATAAAAATTATATTTTATTTATAATAAGGTAATTGTGCATTTCCATACTTGACACCGTCAAAATCCCCCCAACGCTTCCCCCCCCTTTGCTTTGTATCCACATTTACTGGGATGAGGTGTCTTTAGTAAGGGTGCCAGGTTGGCAAGACACTGGAGGGAATGGGCAACAAATGTGAAGGACTGCTGGACCCGACAGACAGTCAAACATGGATACAAGATAACATTTTGAAGGCAACCTCCAAACATCTTTGTCCAAACTCATTATCCACAGGATCCAAAGAAACGCAATGCCTGCAGGAATACATTGCCGAATTATGTCGGAAACAAGCAATTATGTCAGTGCCACAGGAGGACCAGGGGAAGGGAGTATATTTTCCAATATTCCTAGTACCCAAAGCATCCGTAGAGCTCAGACCATTGTTGGACTTGAGGTCCCTAAATCTTTTCATCATGCCCAAAAGATTCAAGATGGAATCAATATATACAATAACATCAGTAGTTCAACAAGGAGATTGGCTAATCTCGATCGATTTGTTAGATGCCTACTTACATGTCCCAATCTACAAACATCATCAAAGGTGCCTCAGATTCACAATAGAGGAAAGACATTATCAATTCAGATGTCTGCCCTTCGGCATCAACACAGCTCCCAGGGTTTTCTCCAAGATCCTTTTGGAAACTATAGCATTTATCTGATTTGAAGGGAATAAAGATTTTTCATTATTTAGACGACATTCTTGTCATGGCACGTTCAAGCAAACATCTGACATTACAACGCGACAAGGTGATAGCGATCCTGTCCAACTTTGGATGGCTAATAAACAGTCAAAAGAGCAATCTCATTCCTTCCCAATGGATGGAGTATTTAGGCATGGTGTTCGACACACAGTCAGGTCGGATTCTCCTACCACATCGCAAAGTAGCCGAACTAAAAGCCTGTGTCTACATGGTAATGGATGCTCCGACCCTGTCTGTAAGAGCCTGCATGACAATGTTGGGGATGTTCACTGCAGCTATCCTGGTGTTACCTTGGGCAAGATTCCATATGAGAGCTTTCCAGATGCCCTTCATGGGACAATGGGGCGGCCGGTCACTTGACCAGAAGATCTGGGTACCGGGACGTATCTGACAGAGTCTGAACTGGTGGACCTTGCCAGAAACCCTGTCACGGGGCATGCCTCTCAGCCCTGGATTGTAATTACTTCGGATGCCAGTTTCCAGGGTTGGGGGGCTCACTGCCTCGGTAAGCAGGTTCAAGGCAGGTGGAGCATGACAGAAACCAGACACTCCAATGTACTGGAGCTTCAAGCAGCATACATGGCCCTGATGGCATTCAAGGGGATTCAGGGAGCTCGAGTCAAGCTTCGGTTGGACAACCAGGTGGCGGTAGCATATATCACCCGACAGGGGGGAACCAGGAGTCTGGCATTACTCTAGGTGGCAACCAAAATTCTCCACTGGGCCGAGACTCATGTGCAAGATTTAACAGCAGTGTACATTCCAGGCAGTCAAAACCAGATAGCGGACCGCTTGAGCCGGAGATTTCTCAGCCAGGGAGAATGGGCAATCGGCAGTCGCTATATTCAACCAATTTTCGCCAAATGGGGGACACCCAGCATAGACCTTATGGCCACACCAGAGAATGCTCAAGTACCAGAATTAGTCACAAGGTTCAGGTACAACGCGGCAATAGCCCAAGACACCTTTTCGATCTTGTGGCGGTTTCCCTAGTGTACCTGTTTCCTCCAATCTCATTAATCATGAGGACCTTACTGAAGATCGAGAAGGAAGAGGTGCATGCCATCTTAATTGTACCCTTCTGGCCCAGGAGGCCATGGTTTCCGCTGCTCCTGCAGATGGCATCAGCCCCACCAGTACACCTCCCCCTCAGGAGAGATCTGTTACAGCAGGAGCAATGGATGCACCCCAACCCGCAGAGATTGCGGCTGACGGCCTGGCTGTTGAATCGGCCCGACTGCAGGCACAGGGCCTCTCAGAGGAAGTAATTGCTACCTTACTAGGGGCAAGGAAGTCTACAACAAATACCACATATTCCAGGATCTGGAGGAGATTTGTAGACTTTGCATTACAGCATAATTTCTCCCCATTAACTCCGGGTATCGCACATATTTTGGAATTTCCAAAGACAGCACTAACTAGGCTTGGCATACAACTCAATTAAAGTCCAAGTGTCAGCCTTGTCCTGCTTCACCGGGCATAGATGGGCTAAGGAACCTTTGATAAAACAATTCCTCAGAACCGCAATAAGAGTATGGCCACCAAGGAAGAACCTCTTCTCAACTTGGGACTTGGGCACGGTCCTAAAAGCGCTGTTGCAGCCCCCCAGTCAGTCCGGCGGACTCATGCACACTGGGGTCTCTGACAATCAAGCTGGTCTTCTTGACAGCCATTACAACTGCCAGAAGGGTATCGGAATCAGCAGCCTTATCCTGTGAAGAACCATTCTGCATTAGTTATCCGGACAGAGTGATCCTGAGACCTTCTTCAGCTCTAGCCTCTAACGTAGTGTCAAGTTTTCATGTAAACAGATAATGGAAAAGCACACGACTGGGTGGGCTTGGGGCGAGCCCACCCTTTTTTTAGGCCAATTAGAGCCTCAGGCTCTAATCATGTTTTTCTAAAAAAAAAAAAATCCATTGAAATCCATGCATCCAGCGCCCTGCATGAAGATTAGGGACCGGCGCATGGATTAGTGGGGTGGCGCCCCTAATGAAACAGCCGCCACTGTAGTTGACACTGGGAACATAAGTGTATGTTTAACAGGAGGGACTAGGAAATCCTCATTTGAAATTGAAGAGGTGTCTGACAGCTTGAGGCAAGCTGTCCAGCTTGGGCTACAGATGAGTTTGCTCAAAAAAAGGTTGATAGTGCAGTTAGGGGAACTTTCATGAATGATGCTGGGTGTGTTTGTGTACATGGCAGTCTGCGAGTTTTAATACATTTTTAACGTGGGCGCAAACAGCCCCAAAACAGACATTTTGTAGGGTCTCATATGTGAAATCTAGGTATGTGACACTTTACTTTTGGTGCTGAGCATCACAACTAAGAATAAATTACTCCAAATCCTAGCCTACACAGCCTAGGTTACATGGTCTCTCTTATCCAAGGATTACTGTAGAGTCAAACTCTTTTGATTAGCTGTACTCTAAGAGGACCAAAAAGATTTCCATTGCATACATAAGTATACACAAGTATACTTACAAACTTTTTAGTACAGAACACACACATTGCTAAGATTTCTTTTTCCGCAAGGGCCATTTACACCAATGTGATCAATTGGGGTGCATGAATGTGTGTTGTGCACCACATGCATTTAAATGAGCTGTCTATGCACCTCAATGGACCAATTATTGGACATGCAGCAATTTTCTCACTGAAAAACAACACATGTATGTGTGCTGTGATGTGGTGCTGTACGCTGGCAGCTACTGTACTGTGCATTGGGGTTACAATGATGAAGATCAACACTGCAGCACAATGCACTATTTCACATTTACACTATATCAAAGAAACATTAAAAAGGCTATCGTTCTACTACTTGTTGCAAATAAATTTGTCACATATTTCAGTAGTTTTGAAACCAACACACTTAAGATGGTACATAAACTTTTAGGAATCTTATTAATGTCAGTTAATATTACTTAGAGTACAATAATACAATGTTGTCCATTTAGTGACAGATTATTATCTCAATGTTTAATTAACTTTTAAAATGAATAGACTAGTACTCTCTTTCAACCATTTTAATTATAGTTGTTGCAATGTTATTTTAGTGTCTCAGTACAACATAGTTATTGTTTAAAGAACACAAGTTAACAATATTTCTATTGAGATTCAACAAAGTTAAGTATATCAGACTATTCCAAGAATGTTTGTCAGTAAGAAGGGTACATTAGAAATCTCTTATGGCTGTTTATAGTACAGAATCCATTATTATTTCACCAACGTATAAATACTATTTATAGGAATTACATTATACTTTTTTAAACTGGATGTAAAGTTGTAAATTAAGAGCATACTTTTCTACAAGCATTTTTCTGATGGAGGCCATGCACTCCAGAGGTATTCTAAAAATAGGATTTTGTTTTCCATTTTTAGCTTGAAATAAAAAGCCTCCTGACTAGGGATGAGCTTCAAGTTCGAGTCGAACTCATGTTCGACTCGAACATCGGCTGTTCGCAAGTTCGCCGAACAGCGAAAAATTTGGGGTGTTCGCGGCAAATTCGAATGCCGCGGAACACCCTTTAAAAGTCTATGGGAGAAATCAAAAGTGCTAATTTTAAAGGCTTATATGCATGGTATTGTCATAAAAAGTGTTTGGGGACCTGGGTCCTGCCCCAGGGGACATGTATCAATGCAAAAAAAAGTTTTAAAAACTTCAGCTTTTTCCGGAGCAGTGATTTTAATAATGCTTAAAGTGAAACAATAAAAGTGTAATATCGCTTTAAATTTCATAGCTGGGGGGTGTCTATAGTATGCCTGTAAAGGGGCGCATATTTCCCGTGTTTAGAACAGTCTGACAGCAAAACATTTCAAAGGAAAAAAAGTCATTTAAAATTACTCGCTAATAATGCTTTGCCGGTCTGACAATACACATAGAAGTTCATTGATAAAAACGGCTTGGGAATTCCCCACAGGGGAACCCCGAACCAAAATTAAAAAAAAAAATGACGTGGGGGATCCCCCTAAATTCCGTACCAGGCCCTTCATGTCTGGTATGTGTATTAAGGGGAACCCCGGCCAAAATTAAAAAAAAAAATGATGTGGGGGGTCCCCCTAAATTCCATACCAGGCCCTTCAGGTCTGGTATGGATATTAAGGGGAACCCCGCGCCAAAATAAAAAAAAAACGGCGTGGGGTCCCCCCAAAAATCCACACCAGACCCTTATCCGAGCACGCAACCTGGCAGGCCGCAGGAAAAGAGGGGGGGACGAGAGAGCGCCCCCCCCTCCTGAACCGTACCAGGCCACATGCCCTCAACATTGGGAGGGTGCTTTGGGGTAGCCCCCCAAAACACCTTGTCCCCATGTTGATGAGGACAAAGGCCTCATCCCCACAACCCTGGCCGGTGGTTGTGGGGGTCTGCAGGAGGGGGGCTTATCGGAATCTGGAAGCCCCCTTTAACAAGGGGACCCCCAGATCCCGGCCCTCCCCCCTGTGTGAAATGGTAAGGGGGTACAAAAGTACCCCTACCATTTCACTAAAAAAAGTGTCAAAAATGTTAAAAATGACAAGAGACAGTTTTTGACAATTCCTTTATTTAAATGCTTCTTCTTTCTTCTTTCTTCTATTTTCCTTCATCTTCTTCTTCTGGTTCTTCTGGCTCTTCTGGTTCTTCCTCCGGTGTTCTCCTCTAGCATCTCCTCCACGGCGTCTTCCATCTTCTTCTCCTCGGGCCGCTCCGCATCCATGGCATGGGGGGAGGCTCCCGCTCTAAGTACTCCCTTTGGGTGTTTTCTTCAAGAAATAGGCCTAATTAACATTTGGTGTTTGAGGAACCCAGAGGGGAAATGTCTTTCATATTTTTCGGATGCATACTGTATATCTTTGTCAATAATTGACAGGCCAGGTGGGGGGAACACTTTCATTCTACCTTTGGTTGCTAATGTGGCCTATTCTGCTAGGGGTCTGTCAGATCATTCCCTATAATTTCTTACTTTACTATTACAGTCTCCAGTTCCGAAGGGATATTGGAAAATCTACCCTTATTGGCAGTGAGGGCCGTCCACAGGGGGCGCCCGGGTGCCGCCCCCCACCTGTGTAGTAAAAAAAAAAAAGAATAAATCATTTTTAAAACTGCCCCTTTAAGAAAAAAAAATCTGATCCTTCCCACGCGCTCCCCCTCCTCTCCCTGTGCTTGATAATGGAGATGAAGTCCACTCCAGCCAGCTACTATCTCTGATGTTCTTCCAACCACTGCACAGTGCCTCTCTGATCCTCCCTGTGCTCTCCCCCTCCTCTACTTGGGCTTGATAACAGAGGTCACTGCAATGGCTCCTTTTCAGCCTCACAGACTGCACACCTCCTGTCCCTGTTTTCTCTGCATGCCTGGTTGCTGTGAATATCCCTGAGCTCCCTCAAACAACACAGTAGAAGAGGGGGCACATTTAGGGCTGGTTCACACTGCTGCAATGTCAGACATCACATGTGATTTGCACCGCACTGCTGTGCAAATCTAATGTGATGTCTGCGTGATGCAAATTCAGCCATACAGATAGTATGGCTGAAATCGCATTCGGACCAAACTCACACAGGACGCATTTCTTGATCCGCACCAGAATCGGATCACATGGGTGTTCACACCCATGTGATCCGATTCCTGTCCGAATTCACAGTTCGCACTGCGATATGCGAACTTTACAGGAGGTGTCTCATTAACATTGTATTGACACCCCCAGCAGTTCGCAAAGGGCAGTGTGAACTGCCTGCGAGTTGTATGCGATGCAGGAACCCATACTGGATTTGCAGGGTTCCCGCATCGCTGCAGTGTGAACCGAGCCTAAGAGTACCCGTCTTGCTCAGCAGTAGCCTGGCCTGTCATCACAAATTCTGTCATCACCAATTCTGGCCCTGCTACCCGCACTACCTGCACCTGCGATTTCTGTGGGGAAGCAAGCAGCGAGTACTTCTGGCTCCCTTGCCAGCCTAGCCAACCACAACTGACAAATGGCTGTCAGTAAAACACTTTGGGGGAAAAAAAAGTCTGTGATTCTGAACTGTGCATGCGCAGTCTGAAGTCAGCCTTTTAGAGAACTGCGTTTGATGGTATAGTGGCTGTGTTTGATGGGCACAGTGGCTGCGTTTGATGGCACAGTGGCTGCATTTGATGGCACAGTGGCTGAGTTTGATGGCACAGTGGCTGAGTTTGATGGTACAGTGGCTGAGTTTGATGGTACAGTGAGGCTGCAATTGATGGGGGTTTTTTTCAGAATTTTTCATTTTGTTTGCGCCCCCCAAAAAATTTTGAGCACCAGCCGCCACTGCTTATTGGTTAACTATCTTAGACCTTCCAGATAGTATTTCTCGAGCCCTACAGGACTTTTTATTAATTAATATGCCCTTTGCACAAATATTTGTAGTATGGGACTCACTGAAGGCATATTTAAGGGGTATTCTTATCAAATTTGTAAGATAAAAAAGTGATCTAAGATATGGGAAATTAATATTAATAAGGCTGTCAAACAGGCAGAGGATATATATATTACTGGTCCACTTATGATAATCAGGTGACATGGTTAGAACAACAGAAATTGTATGCCTCTATAGCAATGAAAAAGGCAGAGCAGAAACGATTTTTTCTGCAACAACCTTATTTTGAAGAGGGAGAACGTACGGGTCATCTTCTAGAGACAATTGCAAAAGCCTGAAGACCTTTAAGCTTTATAGGGGAAATAATAGATAATATAGGTGAGAGGATAACTACCCCTGAGGATATAATATATATGTTTCTGTGTTTTTACACAGATTTGTATAGTAGTAAGGTAGGGTATGAAATCTCTGAACTACAACAATTTTTAGATTCTACATTTCTACTGACTTTATCGGAGGAGGTTTGCTCTCCGTTAGACTCTCCTCTTACCTTGGAGGTAGGCTGCCTAGTGAGAAATACAAAACTTATGGGGAAACTCTGTTGCCTGAGCTCTTGGCCGTGTTTAATTAAGCATCTGAAGTTGTCTCATTACCGCATTCTATGAAAAAAGCCTTGATAGTTGTATTGTTAAAACCAGATAAAAACCCGTTACTACTGCCCGATTTCTTTACTTACGGCTGATGTGAAAATTTTAGCTAAAGTATTAGCCAATTGATTGTCTACTCTTCAAGAGGGCAGCAGCTATCCAAATGATATATACTGTATATTAGTACATGATGCTGGTTTAAAAAGACAGCCCTATTGAAGTATTATATTCAATACCCTTAAATCCTGTGAAAATATAATTTTCTATCCATAAAGGGCAATAATTTGTAATACAACGTGCTCACTACTCTCCTAAAACATAGCTCTATTCACAAAGAATGAAGTACCGTATATTAATGTGCAAAAATAGCAAATGTGCAACACAATTATTCAAAAAGTGCTTAGTGCTGTGCAAAAAAACAAACAAATAAAAAAATATAAACAGCTGTGCAAAAAAATAATAAATTAATACATATGACTCTCTTTAAAAAAAAATAGAATTCATTGAAAAGGTCATGCAAATAATTCATAATTCATAAATGTCCTACGTATCCAACATACAATTCTACTGTGCTCTCCTTAACCACTTCAACCCTGGAAGATTTTACCCCCTTCCAGACCAGAGCACATTTTACAATTTGGCACTGCGTCGCTTTAACTGACAATTGCGCGGTCATGCGACGCTGTACCCAAATTAAATTTGCATCCTTCTTTTCCCACAAATAGAGCTTTCTTTTGGTGGTATCTGATCACCTCTGCGGTTTTTATTTTTTGCGCTATAAACAAAAAAGCGACAATTTTGAAAAAAAAAACAACAATATTTTTTTACTTTATGCTATAATAAATATCCCCAATTTCTTTTTAAAACAAGAAATTTCTTCATCAGTTTAGGTCGATATGTATTCTTCTACATACTTTTGGTAAAAAAAAAACAAAAAACGCAATAAGCGTATATTGATTGGCGTGCGCAAAAGTTATAGCATCTACAAACTATGCGAAAGATTTATGGCATTGTATGGCATTTTTTTTCATTATAATTTTTTTTACTAGTAATGTCGGTGATCTGCGATTTTTAGCGGTACTGCAACATTGCGACGGACAGATTGGACACTTTTGACACATTTTGACAGTTTCAAATCGCTTGACAAGTTGCACCTTATTGTCCGCATTGGAAGTGGTCAAATCGGTGCAACTCTGACTGCCGGAGTCGCACCGGTTTTGAAAGTAGTTCCTGCACTACTTTTTGCAAGTTCTGGTGTGACTTGCATAGACATCCTGTGCATGAAGTCACACAGATGTCTTCCAAAAGGCACCTGAAATAGCACTCAAATGCTACTTTGAAATCCTGCTACTACAAATCAAGTAGCATGAGTTCAATGTCGTGATTGGTGTGACCAAGGACTAAAACTCAGAGGGACAGTTACAGATAGTTTGTAAAAAAAAAAAAGGGCGATTTTCTCCTGTCCGTAAATGTCCATAGACAGAAGAAGAGCGCCTGTAAATTGTTCAGCTTCTCCCCGACTCTGTTCTGCGTATGGACGGTTTTAGAGCCGGCTGATTATTAGACAGCTGAGCTCGGATGGACTCACAGTGGGGCAGGTATGGGAGGGTGCACAGGACATAAATTGCTTGGCACTTGTTTCTACTAGTTTGAAGAAGATGGGCAGGAGGGAGAGGAAGGACCAACAGCCTGCC
This sequence comes from Lithobates septentrionalis, assembly GCA_037952835.1. Taxonomy (NCBI): domain Eukaryota; kingdom Metazoa; phylum Chordata; class Amphibia; order Anura; family Ranidae; genus Lithobates; species Lithobates septentrionalis. The sequence continues at coordinate 2,823,750 of JBBDGP010001188.1, forward strand.
TGAGCCCAAACAAACCCACCCTCCCACATTGCCCAGCAGCCTGCCCACAGAGCCCTACAGGCTGCATGCATGGAATAGACAACGATTTAAGAAGGAAGTGCTACTAGGGACCCTAAAGTAAGGGGGGAGTGAGGAGGACCTTGATATAAGGGGGAACTCTGCAAACTCCGGTGTAAAGAGGAACTCTGATATGACGGGGGCTCTGTCACCAGAGCCGTCTTAAATCAGAATTTCCAGCATCCCCCCTTAAATCCAAGTGTCTGGGCCCCCCTTCATCAGAATACCCCCCTTACAGTTTAAAGGGGAACTTTACAGATTCTGAGGAAGGGGCTCATTCAGACAGGTGCCCAGTCCCATTCTCCACACCACTGCTGTCTGCTGTGTGACCATCCATCTTGGAGCTGCATGCAGGCAGCCCATAAAAGTGGATGCAGATGCAGCAGCTGCTTTAGCTGCTGACATCCGCTCCTGCCCCCAGGTTAAATTTTGATATGCAGTTTTGTCTATGCAGCCACTGCGTCTGCATCCTTTTCTATATAATGCCTGCATGCAGCTCTAAGGTTGATGTGTACACAACAGACAGTGGCTCAATATGGAGGACTGCTCTGAATTAGCCCTAGGGGGAACTCTGAAAACTATTATGTAAGGGGGATGATTTATACGGTATTATTTAGTGGTCAAAATTATTAGTGCCCCCCCAATTTTGACTGTGGTATTTTATGTGTCCCCCTATATATTGTTCCTAGAGTCGCCACTGAATGTAATCTTAGGAACTCTGGGACTTGGTGTATTTGGAACCATCATAACACCCTGAAGTATATAGATTTTTAATATGACAGCATATGAGAGCGGGCTTACAGGGGAACTTTATGTTATGTACCCTGATTTTTTAGGTGCTATTTATATGTGCTAAAACTTATGATTCTCATTCCTCAGGTGGTCTGCTGTGTCCACAATTTAGGTGTCTTGTTATTCTACCATATTGTGTGTACTGGGGGCTCCACACCACCATAGTAATTTTTTGCATTTTATTTCTAGTTTGTGTATGAGAGACAGCATTTATCTTTATCAGATAATGATAATATTATTGATAATAATAATATTCAATGAACACTAATTTGTATAATGTGAGCAACAGCTACACATAAAAATCAGCAAGATGCTCAACAAGATTGCAATAATATTGATCATAAAATGCAGTATTATGAATCTCAAATTGCAGTCTTATGCCGCGTACACACGATCAGAATTTCCTAAAACAAATGTTCGATGGGAGCTTGTTGTTGCAATTTCCGACTGTGTGTAGGCTCCATCGGACATTTTTTGTCGGAATTTCCGACAACAAAAATTTGAGAGCTGGTTCTCAAATTTTCCGACAACAAAATCCAAGCGTGCGTACACAATTTCGACGCACCAAATTCCACGCATGCTCTGAATCAAGTATGAGACGGAAGTGCTCGGTCTGGTAAAACTAGTGTTCATAATAGAGATAGCACATTTGTCATGCTGCAAATTTAATAATCTTTTAAAGCAGCACATTCTCTTCTTCTTTAGAATGCTAGAATAATGAAGTTGATTTGTTGCTGATATTCACACAGAGTTCTCACAAACTGATTTCTTTATTATTTCTCGTGATCTGAATAATATATTTAATTTTTTTCGGCAGATCTCCATAATAATGTTTCGATTTTATTTTTCTAGTGATCTTTTTTAAATTATTTTTTTATCAAGATCTCCTTTTTTTTCTAGTGATCTCCATAATATTTTTTGTCGTTTTGTGTATCAAGTTACCACAACACCATTATTATCTTGTATTTTTTAACCTCAAGGACATTGGTTGGTGTTGGTGTCCCTTGTTAATTTGACATTGTATTTTTTAAATGTACCTGCCTACTCACAAACAAATTGTCCTTTTTTTATTAAAACACATAGCCATTGATTTTTGTAAATAAATAGACATTTATTAAGGGGTCATAACAAAATAAAGAGGAAGGCAACGCTGGATAAACTGGTGAAATTAGCAAAGCCTTTGTACCCCAGGGCACACATATTTGACATGCAAAATTGGCAGCTTGAGGAGTCCATTTAATAGGGAGCACAATCCGGTCCAGGACTCATAGAGATCAGGAACAGCAGCAGGTGACATATATGTCCCCAGGCTGTGGTCATACAACAGCCTGCGTCTTTTGCCAGACCAGACCAAACCCAGGCCATCACTCTCTTGTCTTCCTTCCACGCTTCCTTCCACGCTTGCTTCCAGGCTGTGGCTCTGGTGTTGGAGTTGTGGCAGGAGGTGGAGGAGGAGGATGGTCCAACTCACACAGGTGCATTTTGCTTATGAGTTCGCCCCTCAACCCCTTATTTAGGGCCATATATATCACTTCCTCACAAAAGAGGCATTGGCCCACCTCCATTTCCTGCATTTTGCTGGCAGCCATGCAGGCATAGGCCTCAAGAAGACTGGGGGGGGGGGGGGGTTCTGAGGGCCACAGAAGCCTGTCGAATTAACCCAAGTGCTGACTCCTCCATGCTCCTCCTCTTCCTGGGCCTTTTTTGTTGAAGGGGAGGGACCTGGGATTCAGTCAGGCTACTGGGCCCGGCCAACTCCTGGCTGCCACTTACCCCTGCCACCTCCTGGCTGCCACTTTCCCCTGCCACCTCCTAGCTGCCACTTTCTCCTGCCACCTCTTGGCTGCCACTTTCTCCTGCCACCTCCTGGCTGCCACTTTCCACAGCCTCCTCCTGGCTGAGGCTTTCCTGTGTATGAAAAAGGGACACAGTTTTAGTTTATTGTTCATCAATCACACACAATTTTGAGAAATCTGTTTAACAATGCTATACCTGACTCAAAATGGGCTCCTCCACATCTTCTTCCTGGGTGGAAGGCCCAGGTTGGACGTCGGAAGCCACAGCTTGGGTGGAAGGAAGCATTGAAGGAAGGGTTGAGAGTGATGGCCTGATTTCTGTCTGGTCTGTCAGAAACCGCAGTCTGTCATAGTACCACAGCCTGGGTACATAAATGTCATCTGCTGCTGCTCCTGATCTCTGGGAATCCTGGACCTTCTTGCACTCCCTATTATAAGTGCTCCTCAGGCCACCAATTTTGCACTTCAAATAGTTGATGACTGCCATGGGGATCTGCGGCTTCACAAATTCCAGCAATTTATCCAGTTCTGCCTTCCTCTTTAGTCGGTTTGTATAAAAGGGGTGTTTTGTCTGCCACAGACATGGCAGCTCTCTGTACAAATCAATGAATTGGGGAGAAAATCATGATCGTTGAATCAATTTTATCTGCAAGACACAACACAAGACAAACCCTAATGTCAGGCTAAACTCTCCTAATCTTGTCCCAATTTAGGCCACAATCTATAAGCAGTATAGGCCACTGATGCCCCAAGTTAAAATTGTACCTTCATTAGAACGATCGGCACTTCCACTACTCCTTCCTCCGCTCACAGATCGTACGTACAACGCACGCGTGTTCCGTTTTATATACACTGCGCATGCGTTAAACTCCGCCCACCCCTGACCTTCTTTCTAGTATTTTCCCCGCCCCTTCTCTTTCGGCGCAGTGGGAGAGCACATGGCAGAGAGACAACAGATGCATGCAGACAGCAGCAACGAAGAAAGCCCGGAGCCACAAACGTCCCGATCCCGGAGGAGATTTAAGACCTTAAATATGTCCTTTGTAGAGATAATGGAGATGGTGGACATCTTGAAGAGGGCCAACTATGATGGGAAGTATGGACCTTACCCAAACCCAAATGTGAGAAAGGCCAAGATCATGACTAAAGTTGTGAAAAGTCTGCACAGGAATTTTGGGGTACGGCGATCCAAGGATCAATTGCGGAAACGCTGGTCACACCTGAAATTGAGGGAGCATTGTAAACATTGTTCGTTCGCCCACTAATACAATGTTTTTGGCAGATGCAGGTTAACTACATTTGTTCAGGCCTATTTCTCTTAAAATAAGTTTGGTACATTGTTGTCTAGATGGGTTTGTAACTAGAATGAAATGCAAACTTGATTGAGTGTAAGGAGAGGACACTCAGCAGCTGTTTACACAGCTGGACGCAGGAGCACTAGTGTGGGACACCAGAACAAACTTTTTAGGGTATCCCACACAGGTGCTCCAGTGGATACTAGGGGTCCCTACATGTGTGAAACTTGACCAAAACAGGTAAGTATTTCAGCTTTAAGAAAGAGAAAAAAATCATGTCTTCAGCTTGAAACTCTGCCAAAACAGACAATTGTATGACACTTCCAAGCAATGTTTCATATTCCTATTTCTGCCCTCAAATATCTCTGTGCTAAATATAGCTTTTTTTTATTCACATAGGGGAGAAAAGACTCGGGACATCAGAGGACACCAGGGACCCACAACCTCCTAAAGAAGGTGAAATCAAATCTCAAAACCACAACCTGAGGATGTGGAGGAAGGAGAGGTTTCTTAATTGGGCAAAATAGTGACCACAACAGGTGAGTGTCTGAGACCACAGCTTCAGGTAATAGATGTATGCCTGCATATTTATAATACATAGTGTTTTTATTTTTATTTTAGGTGATGTGGATGTTGTGGAAGAAGAAACACATTTCACAAGTGCAAGTGCACAGATCCTCATCTGGGAGATCATGGTGTGCAATAGGGATTTACAGAAGATCAAGGAAGACATCAATGATGTGGAAAAAAGACTTAGAAACATCACTAATGTTTTAGGCAGAATCTAAAACACACCAACATTTTTTAAATTGTTTTTATATTTCTAATGCCGCGTACACACGAGCGGACTTTACGGCAGACTTTGCCCGGCGGACGGGATTTCGTCGGACAATTCGATCGTGTGTGGGCTCCAGCGGACTTTGTTTTCTCAAAAGTTGGACGGACTTAGATTTGAAACATGTTTCCAATCTATCTGACGGATTTGAGTACGGTCGAAAAGTCCGCTCGTCTGTATGCTAGTTCAACGGACAAAAGGCCACGCTAGGGCAGCTATTGGCTACTGGCTATGAACTTCCTTATTTTAGTCCGGTCGTACGTCATCACATACGAATTCGACGGACTTTGGTTGATTGTGTGTAGGCAAGTCCGTTCATTCAGAAAGTCCATCGCAAAGTCCGTCGAAAAGTCCGCCGGGCAAAGTCTGCCGTAAAGTCCGCTCGTGTGTACACAGCATAACTTTTCTCAAAAGATTTGAAAGCCAAATTTTGAAGATGCACACAGTGTGTCAACATGTGCTATCTGCCATCACGGGATACCAATGTACGCGTTTTGTGGGTGCAACCTCTTCCTCCAACTAAAGTAGATGAGAGGAAGGGGTTGTACCCCCGAAACACATCCATTGATCCCCCATGATGGGAGCTAGCACATGTTGACATTAGGCATGGGATCAGGAGGGAAATCCCCATTTTGACGCTCAATTTGTGTGCATCTTCAAAATTTGGCTTTCACAGGGGTGACATCACCTCATCTGATGAAGGCAATATCAACACAGTTTGGACATACTAATGTCTGATATTGCCTTCAATTTATCAAAGTTGAACTTTGTAAGTTTCTGAGATGTGTAATGTTTTATGGTTTTAAAAACATGCCTGTTAACCACAAAAAAAGGATATTTCTACTGTCCGAAAAAAAAGTTAATTCCAAAAATATGTTGGTTTGTTTAAAAACCCTTTTCTAAACGCACATGTGAATGTGCACAGAATAAAAAATTTTCTACTCAACAATGTGTGGCTTCTTCTTTCAATGCTCAATAGCAGATTTTTGCTTAAGTTGGTGTTTTTGCTTTTGCAGTGCAGTGCACTTGTAGTGCAAAGTGGATCTTCCTTTAGTAAATAACACCCACAGTGCTTTATAATTTGCAACAATCAAGCCATTTTCGGCACTTCAAAAAATGAATACATGGTGCTGAAAACGATGAATATTTTTATCATTAATGCATTACATACATTAACAACAAAAACAAGGTGTGTATGTAGCAGACCCACAACATAATAGTTAGGCAAGCCAGGACGGCCAGCTTCAAGCGCCGTCAGGGTTTGGTCTTGAAACCCGTCCTCAGGCCCAACTGAGGCCACATAGTTCATTGAATTTCTCCCTAAAAAGTTGTGGAGAATGCAGCATGCAAGTATTATATGGTTAAGTTTATATTCCGCCATGTTGATTGGTGTAAGGAATAGGCAGAACCGGCTGGCCATTATCCCGAAAGCATTCTCCGCCACTCTTCAGGCTCTGGCCAGCCGGTAGTTAAAAACCCTCTGGTCCGGGGTGAGGGTCCTCATGGGGAATGGCTGCATCAGGTGATCACCCAGCCCAAATGCTTCATCAGCGACAAAGACGAACGGCAAACCAGCCACGTTGTGTTCCGGAGACCACAATCCCAAGCTACCACCGTCCGTAGAACTCGGTCTGGGAGATGACTCCACCATCCGACATGCGGCTATTCTTCCCCACGTCCACATAGAGAAACTCATATGTCGCCGACACCACCGCCAACATCACTATACTATTAAACCCCTTATAGTTGTAATAGTATGACCCCGAGTTGGGGGGTGCGACGATGTGGACGTGTTTCCCATCTATTGCCCCTCCGCAGTTGGGAAAGTCCCACCGCTGGGCAAATTGGGAAGCCACAGTCTGCCATTCCTGTGGTGTTGAAGAAAACTGTGGAGTGAAACAAGTAAACATTGTAAAAATTTTAGGGGGGGAGATGTTTTGGACAGGTAACCGTCTCCACTTCATTGAGAGCTGAATGCATGAAAAATGTGTGTTACTTTGGCCAGCCCCTCCTCACTTACACTATTGGCAGCCCACTGGACAGGTAAGAAGTGTCATAATACAAAAATATAAATACACACTGTACAAATTGAAGCACATTTTTACATTCTGCAATTACCTATTAAGATAATAGGAGAACAAAACTTTAAACAGTACCATTTGAAAGTATTCAGGCAGGCCCTTTCACTACAAGCTTTGGTGAATTCATCCATAAATATGACCACAAAAGAGGTAGGTATAGTGTGTATGGGTTTGGCAAAGTCAGCAGACAGAGGATGATTTTAGGTCGTGTTTAGGGTAAAGCACTACTATGGACCAGACAAAATACATTGTTAACCACTTCAGCCCCGGAAGAATTTACCCCCTTCCTAACCAGAGCACTTTTTGTGATTCTGCACTGCGTCGCTTAAATTGACAATTGCGCGGTCGTGCGACGTGGCTCCCAAACAATATTGACGTCTTTTTTTCCCACAAATAGAGCTTTCTTTTGGTGGTATTTGATTACCTCTGCGGTTTTAATTTTTTACGATGTAAACAAAAAAATAGCGACAATTTTGAAAAAAAACGCATTATTTTTTACTTTTTGCTATAATAAATATCCCCCAAAAATATATAAAAAAACATTTTTTTTCCTCAGTTTAGGCCGATACGTATTCTTTAAATATTTTTGGTAAAAAAAAAATCGCAATAAGCGTTTATTGATTGGTTTGCGCAAAAGTTATAGCGTCTGCAAAATAGGGGATAGTTTTATGGCATTTTTATTATTATTTTTTTTTTTTACTAGTATTGGCGGCGATCAGCGATTTTTATCGTGACTGAGACATTATTGCGGACACATCGGACAATTTTGACACATTTGTGGGACCATTGCCATTAATACAGCGATCAATGCTAAAAAATTGCATTGATTGCAGTAAAAATGTCACTGGCAGTGAAGGGGTTAACCACTAGGGGGCGGGGAGGGGTTAAGTGTGTCCTGGGCAGTGATTGTAACTGTGGGGGGGATGGGCTAGCAGTGACATGACACTGATCGCTGCTCCCGATGACAGGGAGCAGACGATCGGTGTCCTGTCACTAGGTAGAATGGGGAAATGCTGTTTACATCGGCATCTCCCAGTTCTTTAGCTCCGTGACACGATCACGGGTATCCCAGCGGCGATCGAGTCCGCGGGTCCCGCGGGCACAGTCACGGAGCTCGCAGCAGGCACGCGCGCATGTGCACGGTGGGAAATTTAAAGTAACGTACAGGTACATTACTTTGTCCAGCCGTGCCATTCTGCCGACGTATATGTGCTGACAGCGGTCGGCAAGTGGTTAAGTGACTAGGCTAGGAGTGTATGGGCCCAGGATAGCATGCTGGGGAGGTTAGTGAAGGCAAATATGCATGAAGGACAAAAAGGTAACTTCAAAAACCTCAGGCATGCATGAGGACAAAGGGGACATTCACAGCATATTACAATCATAGTAATTAGGGAATGATGAAATAAATACAATACATTAGCAAAAATTAAATACATAGAATGTGATGCTAAAGGAGTAATCTTACCTTAATATAGTCCTTCTGCAGGACCTGAATGATGGCAGAACAGGTCTCTGGAATAATGATCCCCAGAGCCTGAGGGGAGATGCCTGTCGAGAACTTGATGTCCTGCAGACTTCTCCCCATCGCCAAGTACCGCAAGGTGGCGACTAGCCTCTGTTCAGGAGTGATGATTTGTCGCATGCAGGTGTCCTGCTTCATAATATAAGGGGACAGCAAAGCCAAAAGATGGTGAAAAACGGGGTCCGTCATCCGGAGATAATTCCTGAAATCATCAGGATTATTCTCACGGATCTCCCGCAACAAAGGCATGTGAGAGAATTGGTCACGCTGGAGCAACCAATTCATCGTCCATGAACTCCTCCTCGCCCTATTCATGGACTGGGCTTGGGTCAAAGTAAGAACCCCAACACCAAGCCCCTGCACAGCATGAACTCTATGATCAGTACGTACCCGCAACATGGCTTCAAAACGGTTGGCTGGTCAGAATGAACTAACAGAACGCACTGAAAATCAGAAAGGCCTGAGAAGAGCCAGCTGAAAATCAGAAACAAGCAGACAAGAACGCACTGAAAATCAAATATGTAATATAAAAATACGCACTGAAAACCAGATGCGAACCCACAAGCACAAACTGAAGAGCAGTAACAATCTGAAAAGCACAAGGCTGAAAAGCGCAAATCGTCTCTCACCAAACTTCTACTAACACGAGATTAGCAGAAGGACCCTAAAGGGTGGCACACTGGCTATTGAACTTCCTCTTTATAGTGCCATAGTACGTGTTGTATGTCAGTGCGTTCTTGACGATCGGAATTTCCGACAACATTTGTGTGACCGTGTGTATGCATAACAAGTTAGAGCCAACATCCGTCGGAAATAAATCCCAGGATTTTGTTGTCGGAATGTCCGATAGCAGCATTACAATGCAGTGATGCCCAGAAAGAAATACTAATAATAATTCTATAATGTAGAATTTGTCAATCTCACAACATCAGGCAAACGAACAGATGATGGAAGCACATGCACTTTTTATGTACAATAACACTAGTTATTTAAAACTAACACTGGTCAAACAAAAAAATGCATTTAGATTGAAACCTGAAATGTAGAAATTGTTCTAGTCCAATATCTTTGTAATATTGACAACTGATAAATAATCCAATATAGTAGCACGAAGTACTGCTATAAATAGAACATCACTAAAGTGGTGTGCAATATTAGTTAATGTACCGTGGGGACGGAAAGTATTCAAACCCCCTTAAATTCTTCACTCTTTGTTATATTGCAGCCATTTGCTAAAATCATTTAAGTTAATTTTTTTCCTCATTAATGTACACACAGCACCCCATATTGACAGAAAAACACAGAATTGTTGACATTTTTGCAGATTTATTAAAAAAGAAAAACTGAAATATCACATGGTCCTAAGTATTCAGACATTTAACTCAGGTGCTGTCCATTTCTTCTGATCATCCTTGAGATGGTTCTACACCTTCATTTGAGTCCAGCTGTGTTTGATTATACTGATTGGACTTGATTAGGAAAGCCACACACCTGTCTATATAAGCTCACAGTTCACGTCAGAGCAAATAAGAATCATGAGGTCAAAGGAACTGCCTGAAGAGCTCAGAGACAGAATTGTGGCAAGGCACAGATCTGGCCAAGGTTACAAAAAATTTCTGCTGCACCTAAGGTTCCTAAGAGCACAGTGGCCTCCATAATCCTTAAATGGAAGATGCTTGAGGCGATCAGAACCCTTCCTAGAGCTGGCCACCAGGCCAAACTGAGCTATCGGGGGAGAAGAGCCTTGGTGAGAGAGGTAAAGAAGAACCCAAAGATCGCTGTGGCTGAGCTCCAGAGATGCAGTTGGGAGATGGGAGAAAGTTGTAGAAAGTCAACCATCACTGCAGCCCTCCACCAGTCGGGGCTTTATGGCAGAGTGGCCCGACGGAAGCCTCTCCTCAGTGCAAGACATATGAAAGCCCGCATGGAGTTTGCTAAAAAACACCTAAAGGACTCTAAGATGGTGAGAAATAAGATTCTCTGGTCTGATGAGACCAAGATAGAACTTTTTGGCGTTAATTCTAAGCTGTATGTGTGGAGAAAACCAGGCACTGCTCATCACATGTCCAATACAGTCCCAACAGTGAAGCATGGTGGTGGCAGCATCATGCTGTGGGGGTGTTTTTCAGCTGTAGGGTCAGGACGACTGGTTGCAATCGAGGGAAAGATGAATGCGGCCAAGTACAGGGATATCCTGGACGAAAACCTTCTCCAGAGTGCTCAGGACCTAAGACTGGGCCGAAGGTGTATCTTCCAACAAGACAATGACACTAAGCACACAGCTAAAATAACGAAGGAGTGGCTTCACAACAACTCCGTGACTGTTCTTGAATGGCCCAGCCAGAGCCCTGACTTAAACCCAATTGAGTATCTCTGGAGAGACATAAAAACGGCTGTCCACCAACGTTTACCATCCAACCTGACAGAACTGGAGAGGATCTGCAAGGAGGAATGGCAGAGGATTCCCAAATCCAGGTGTGAAAAACTTGTTGCATCTTTCCCAAAAAGACTCATGGCTGTATTAGATCAAAAGGGTGCTTCTACTAAATACTGAGCAAAGGGTCTGAATACTTAGGACCATGTGATATTTCAGTTTTTCTTTTTTTAAAAATCTGCAAAAATGTCAACAATTCTGTGTTTTTCTGTCAATATGGGGTGCTGTGTGTACAATAATGAGGAAAAAAATGAACTTAAATGATTTTAACAAATGGCTGCAATATAACAAAGAGTGAAAAATTTAAGGGGGTCTGAATACTTTCCGTCCCCACTGTAAATCACCACTACTGACAATCAGCTAGGTTCACACTGATACAATGCGTGCTGATTCAGTTTTGCAGTGTGATTTAATCAGTGCGAGTTGATGCGATTCAGAGGCGATTCCAAAGCTATTTTCATGCTATTTGGATACAGCTACGATTTTTGGTCTCTCTTTATCCAGGGATAGGAGATAAGACAGAAAGCAGAGACTTGTATAAAAACAAACTGGAATCGTGTTATTCTAGGACAGATAAGCATTTTGGATGTGGTTTCTATTCAAGTCTTTGGAGGTAAAAATCTCTCTGCACTGCATTAGACTTGCACAGGACCCTTTTCAACAATGCATCAGAATCCCAATGCATATATGTGAATGGCCTCCATAGAAAGTAATGTTTTTTTAATTGTCACATATTATGCGTTCTGAAACGCATCAGAAATCACATCAGTCTGAACCAGGGCTATAGTCTAATAGAATAGAACACTGTAATCAAGCAAAGTAAGTGTATTTTATATTTAAGGTGAATCTGTTTTAGGGGCAAGGAAGTTCAAAATGAAGACAAACCCAACATCTATGAATATATGAACATAAAGTGTAATCAAATCACAGCTAAAAAACAGAGACAATGTTTAAGAGAAATTGTACAGGAGCCTCAAGGTGAATACGACTTACAATATCTCACAAAAGTGAGTACACTTTTCACATTTTTGTAAATATTTTATTATATCTTTTCATGTGACAACACTGAAGAAATGACACTTTGCTACAATGTAAAGTAGTGAGTGTACAGCTTGTATAACGGTGTAAATTTCCTGTCCCCTCAAAACTCAACACACAGCCATTAATGTCTAAACCGCTGGCAACAAAAGTGAGTACACCCCTAAGTGAAAATGTCCAAATTGGGCCCAATTAGCCATTTTCCCTTCCCGGTGTCATGTGACTCGTTAGTGTTACAAGGTCTCAGGTTTGAATGGGGAGCAGGTGTGTTAAATTTGGTGTTATCACTCTCACTCACTCATACTGGTCATTGGAAGTTCAACATGGCACCTCATGGCAAAGAACTTTCTGAGGATCTGAAAAAAAGATTTGTTGCTCTACATAAAGATGGCCTAGGCTATAAGAAGATTACCAAGACCCTGAAACTGAGCTGCAATTTGGTGGCCAAGACCATACAGCGGTTTAACAGGACCGGTTCTACTCAGAACAGGCCTCGCCATGGTAGACCAAAGTAGTTGAGTGCACCTTCTCAGCATCATATCCAGAGGTTGTCTTTGGGAAATAGACGTATGAGTGCTGCCAGCATTGCTGCAGAGCTTCAAAGGGTGAGGGGGGGGGGGGGAGAGGTGAGCCTGTCAGTGCTCAGACCATACGCCGCACTGCATCAAATTGGTCTGCATGGCTGTTGTTCCAGAAGGAAGATTTTTCTAAAGATGATGCACAAGAAAGCCTGCAAACAGTTTGCTGAAGACAAGCAGACTAGCAGACTAAGGACATGGATTACTGGAACCATGTCCTGTGGTCTGATGAGACCAAGATAAATGTAATTGATTCAGATGGTGTCAAGCGTGTGTGGGGCAACCAGGTGAGGAGTACAAAGACAAGTGTGTTTTGCCTGCAGTCAAACATGCTGGTGGGAGTGTGATGGTCTGGGGCTGCATGAGTGCTGCTAGCACTGGGGAGCTACAGTTCATTGAGGGAACCATGAATGCCAACATGTACTGTGACATACTGAAGCAGAGCATTATCCCCTCCCTTTGGAGACTGGGCCGCAGGGCAGTATTCCAACATAATAACGACCCCAAACACACCTCCAAGATGACCACTGCCTTGATAAAGATGAGGGTAAAGGTGATGGACTGGCCAAGCATGTCTTCAGAACTAAACCCTATTGAGCACCTGTGGGGCATCCTCAAACGGAAGGCGGAGGAGCGCAAGGTCTCTAACATCCACCAGCTCTGTGATGTCGTCATGGAGGAGTGGAAGAGGACTCCAGTGGCAACCTGTGAAGCTGTGGTGAACTCCATGCCCAAGAAGGTTAAGGCAATGTTGGAAAATAATGGTGGCCACACAAAATACTGACACTTTGGGCCCAATTTGGACATTTTCACTTAGGGGTGTACTCACTTTTGTTGCCAGCGGTTTAGACATTAATGGCTGTGTGTTGAGTTATTTTGAGGGGACTGCAAATTTACACTGTTATATATGCTGTACATTCACTACTGCAGCACAGTGTCATTTCTTAAGTGTTGTCACATGAAAAGATATAATAAAATATTTACAAAAATGTGAGGGATGTACTCACTTTTGTGAGATACTGTATATTCTAATACCCTTTCCACCTGTCCTTCAGACAACCTCCAAACCTAAAGCAAGTAATTGCCCACCAAAGCTTTAAAAATTCATCCAAGAATGGCATATCTCTCTGCCCACAAAAATGGTTTGAGATCTGCAGATACATGTACAACATTGAGTTTTTTAAGGGTACTATAATCATAACAGATAAGCAGAGTTAGAGTACAATATCCTACAGGTCCTCCAATGTTGTGTAAAACAAAACCAAATAAAATTCCCAGCTCAACTCGCCAGCCAGCCTGCTACAAACCGAATTAAAGTGGATGTAAACCTTCACATATACCCAGTAAAGTGAACAGCTTCAGATGATACACAGAGATGAAACAAATTCTCCTACATAAGTATTACATGTATATCTGCTGTCTTCAGCTTTATACACGGTTTCAAAAGTGCACGTCTTGTTAGAATTTTCTCTTCCTGATTCACCTGTGGGTGTGGATTCTTGCCATACACTGTGAGACAGCAGATTGGAGGAAAGGCACACACCCCCTCTCCACATAGACAGAGACCTGCAGAGCTGTGCTGTGAATTGACCAGCTCTCTGCTAATCTATTTATAGCACCCACCCTGACACAAAATTCAGGCTGGTTTTATCAAAGTTGACAAAGAACTTGTCAGAAGTTCTCATGCTGATAACAGAAGAACATAGCATGAAAAAGCCATGGGACTTAGGGCTTTGAAGAGAGATAAGAAAACACTGCAGATATATGTGCTCAGCTCAAATTTCATGAATGGGGTTTACATCGACTTTAACCTGTCTAATAGTTTGCGTTAAAAACAGGGGTTTAGTTGGCACACATTTGCAAATACATGCGTAAGCGAATAATAATGGCCGCATCAAGGCACCCCATTATTATCCTCAGTCCTAACTCTATACATCTTTGAGAGCCTCCATACTAGAAGCACATGCATTATAATGTATAGAAAGAGGGCAGGTGAGCCAGGAAGGAACCCACTTCTCCTTAAAGGCACAGGGGCACACTGGACACCCAGCATATAGCACAATGGCAGCAATAGTGTCCAGTGCATCCCCTCACCAGTATTCCAACAGTACAAACAAATGGCCACTGCCCCCAACTTTTACTGGCCATTCGCAGCAAGGAGCACATGAAAGGGCAACCAACGCATATAAAACAAAACCAAATATAACTCCCAGCTCAACTCGCCAGCCAGCCTGTTACTAACCGAATTAACCTGTCTAACAGTTTGCTTTAAAAACAGGAGTTTAGTTAGCACACATTTGCAAATTCATGGGTAAGCTGGGGATGCCGCAACAAGGCACCCCATATTTATCCGCAGTCCTAACTCTATACATCTTTGAGAACCTCCATAGTAGAAGCACATGCATTAAAATGGATAGGCAGAGGGCAGGTGAGCCTGAAAGGAGCCCACCCTTCCTTAAAGGCACAGGGGCACACTGGACACCCAGCATATAGCACAATGGCAGCAAGGGTGTCCAGTGCATGCCCTCACCAGTATTCCAACAGTACAAATAAATGGCCACTTCCCCCACCAATAACTGACCTTTGCAGCAAGGAGCACATGGAAGGGCAACGCATGTGTTGCGGTACCCCTGTGGAGCGACTGAGTGTAGTAGTTCCACCTGTCACCCTGCCCCAGCCTGGCATTCACTTCCAGTCACTCCCCAGACAATGAACGGTCCATCAGCATTGTTTTTGTTATTTTAGGGATTAAACTTGGATGGGGTAAAGGGATTATGGATTGCCCAGAATCAATAGTATTAAACAATGAGATGATTGATTGGAACCTCTATTTACATTCTCAAAAGCTCCAGATTTCTCCATCACAACGCTTATTTGTAGATTGTTTCTTTCTCTCCTGTGCAATACTTGGTTCCTGGCACAGCTAGCACATGGTTAGGCCCAACTCTGAATTAAGCCCAACTTTAGGGATTTACCATTTGCTGGCAAGGTGGACTACTGATCCCAGTCAGTCCTGTGCAGAATCTGACAGCCCTCCTGGCTGCAGCTGCTCGACTTCAATGCCAGTAACATCACAGTCTTTCCCACTGGCTCTACATCCACTCCTGGCATGCCTTTTCCAGCTAGGGTGACCACATTTGTGGTTGAATGTAGTCTCCGGGTTGACGGGATTTCGGCGGCGAGTGATTTGTTGGGTGAATGGCTGGTTTTAGCACTTATATCATCCCAACACCATGCTTGAAATGTATTTTTATTAATACATTAAGTATAGACCCCCCTCCTTCAGTACGGACCCCCCTCTCCACTAAGTATAGACACCCCTCCCTCAGTACGGACCCCCCTCTCTGCTAAGTACAGACCCCCCTACTTCAGTACTGTCCCTGTCCCCCTCCTCAGTTCATCTATATACATATAATAATATAAGCTTAACAACAGACCTCAGATCAGAGAACAGCACAGGAGGGGACTGGAGAACAGCAAAGGGGGGGGGGGAGGCCCGGAGAAGAGCACAGGGGGGTCTGGAGAACAGCAGGGGTGGGGGACTGAAGAAGAGCACAGGTGGGACCAGAGGACAGCAGGGGGTTGGAGAAGGGGAGGGGTGGGGTGGGAGAGAGCAGAGAAGTTGCTGGGGAAGATCAGAGGGGCCAGGAGAGCGTGGAGGGACCTGTGGGCAGCATAAGTAAACTGTATAGGAGGGGTGGCATATATAGGAACTGATGCCCTCCATGTTCTTCTTGCAGCCACTGGATGCCCGCTTTTCCTCCTTTACCACCTGCAGGCATTCAGTGGCTGCGAGAAGAACATGGAGGGCATCAGTTCTTCTATATGTCGCCCCTCCTATACAGGTTTAGAGGGAAGCTGCATGGGCCCCCTGGAGTATGAGGCTGGGTTGCAATGGCGACCCCTGTAGTTACACCGTTGCAGTGGAGAAAAAAAAAATTCTGGCAGGTTGAAGGAGCAAAGAATAATATGCTGGCAAGATTCTGAGGCTGTGATAGTTGCAGATGAGAGATGGGCCACTGCTGAGAGGATTGCTTAGCATACAGAGGACTAGTAGGTGAAAAAGTGGCAGAACATGAAAGGCTGAGGATAAGACCCCTTTCACACTGCCGACGCCCAGGCGTCAGCGGTAAAGCAGTGCTATTTTTAGCACTGCTTTACCGTAGTTTTAGCGGCACTATTCGGCCACTAGCGGGGCTGTTTTAACCCCTGCTAGCGGCCGAAAAGGGGTTAGATCCGCCTGCAAAACGCCGGCAGTGCAGCGTTTTGCCGGCGATATCGCAGCGCTGCCCCGTTGATTTCAATGGGGAGGAGCGTTGGAGGAGCAGTGAGTTCACCGCTCCAAAGAAGCTGCTGGCAGGACTTTTTCTGACGCCCTGCCAGTGCACCGCTCCAGTGTGAAAGCCCTCTGGCTTTCACAGTGGAATGAATGTAGCAGCTGTTTTGGGGCGTTTTGCAGGCGCTATTTTTGACGCTATAGCGCTTGCAAAAAGCTCCAGTGTGAAAAGGGTTTGAAGGAGGGGGGGGGGGGGGGGGCTGCTGCAGGTGTAGTGAGAGCCACACAAATAGTGGGAGAGAAGAGACAGTGAGCAGCTGGACAGAAGGGCCTAGTGTGAGGAGTTATTATGTGTGCAGTGATGAGGGAAACATCTTTAGCTCTGAGGGGTTCATGCTGGGACCTGTAGTTCTTTACTTTTGGGGGGGGGGTCACATCCCCCAAAAGTGAAGGATTTCAAGTCCCAGCATGAACCCTGCCCTGATATCTAAGGATGTGTCCTCCTTGCATCCAGGGTGTAATGTCATCTGTCAGTGTCCTCTCCTGCAGACCCTTATCTGCCTACCCTTATCTGCCTGCCATCCTCTCTGCACAATGCACTGAGAGGCTTGCTTGCTCCAGCCTGACACACACTCTGTTTTTGTGAAGTGCTGACAGTTCAGCACAGAACTCTGGCTGCTGGGGGAGAGCTGACAGGATTTTAACCAAGATGGATCTGTCATGTTGGTGAGTGTTTGGCAGTTTACTTGCCTCTCTACCATCTCTCCTTTTGTTTGTGCCCTGCAGTCTTAGAAGTTTCTTCTGCATGCCGCTGCCTGGCTGGACTCAAGAACATGCAGGGAGGAGGTGGGTGGAGCTAAACAATAGGCACGGAGGAGGAAGTTAAATCTCCTCCGCTGTGATTGGTCTCTGCCTCTCTCCTGCTCATGACGTCACTGGTTGCTACACGCCAAGCGGGCGGCAGGTAGCAACCAGTTTGGGCACTGAGCCAGCGGGTGATGAATAAAGTAAAAAGGGTCTCTGCCAGCTAGGGGTCCACCAAAGGCTGAGACAGTGAGGGACAGAGACAATGCAAAGGCTATTTTAGGGGGCATTAGATCGACTCAGGGCAATTCCGGGACACTGTATTGTCCCGGAATGAGGGTGCCCGGGATCCGGGACACACCTGCTAATTGCGGGATTGTCCCGGGCAATCCGGGACATGTGGGCACCCTACTTCCAGCTCTCCCGACTGTGCCTGTCACTCACCGACCCCTGGTGGATCCCTCCTGAAGATTTTCCCAGCAATGTTCCCCGCTGTCCTCTCCTGTTCCTGTTCAGGACACCCCTTGGGTTGTGTGGGGTTCCTTCACAGCTCTGAGCCCCTGGCCCAAGGTCCCCCCCCCCCCCAGCAAGGTTGTGCAGTGCGTCTCCTCACCAGTATTCCAACAGTACAAACAAATGGCCACTGCCCCACCTATAACTGACCTTCGCAGCAAGGAGCACATGGAAGGGCAACACATGTAAAACAAAACCAAATAAAATTCCCAGCTCAACTCGCTAGCCAGCCTGTTACCAACCAAATTAACCTGTCTAACAGTTTGGGTTAAAAACAGGGGTTTAGTTCGCACACATTTGCAAATACATGGGTAAGCTGCGGATGCCGCGACAAGGCACCCCATTATTATCTGTGGTCCTAACTCTATACATGCATTATAATGGATAGGCAGAGGGCAGGTGAGCTTGGAAGGAGCCCATCCCTCCTTTTGGGGGGGCAACCGCCCGTCAATACACCCCCCCACCCCACGGTTGGTAGGTAGGTAGGTCAGTCAAACCCACCCACCCCTGACGCTCGATCATCAGCACATTCAGCCCCACATTTAACCCATCTAGGTCACGGGCAGCGCTTCCTTCTTGTCTGCATCACCCAGCATCTCCTCCTCAGCTTCACAACGGATTCCCCTGCGTCTTCTTCTCCTCCTCAGCGGCCAATGCAATTGCTTCTCCTCTCAGCCAATCACGTCTCAGGACCCACTTCCTGATTGGCCGGTAGGAGAATCAGGAAGACAATAGAGAATATTACTTCGCTATTGTCACACAACTGGGCGGGCTCATGGCCCAGTGCTTTGCGCCCCGAGCCAACCCTTTTTTAAAGCCAAATATAGCCTCTGGCTCTAATCACGTGCTTCTAAAAAAAAACAAAAAAACTATTGGAATCCTGCATTTAGATTAGGGGCCCGGACACATGGATTAGAGGGGCGCCGGTATGGACGGGCCGCCACAGGTGCATCTCCTCGCCAGTATTTCAACAGTACAATCAAATGGCCACTGACCCCATCTGTAACTGGCCTTCGCAGCAAGGAGCACATGGAAGAATGACGCATTTAAAACAAAAACAAGTACAATTCCCAGCTCAACTCGCTAGCCAGCCTGCTACCAACCGAAATAACCTGTCTGACAGTTTGCATTAAAAACAGGGGTTTGGTTATCTAATACAGTACATGCGTAAGCTGCTGAGGTCACAACAAGGCACCCCATTATTATACACAGCCCTAACCCTATACATCTTTGAGAGCCTTCATAGTAGAAGCACATGCATTATAATGGATAGTCAGAGGGCAGATGAGCCTGGAAGGAGCCCACCTCTCCTTAAAGACACACAGGCCCACTGGACATCCAGCATATAGCATTACACCAGTAATCCAACAGTACAAACAAATGGCCACTGCCCCCACCTATAACTGGCCTTCGCAGCAAGGAGCACATGGTAGGGCAACGCATGTAAAACACGCAGCACATGCATTATAATGAATAGGCAGAGGGTTTATTTTGGTTAATTCGGTTGGTAGCAGACTGGCTGGCAATTTGAGCTGGGAGATTTATTTGATTTTGTTTTACATGCGTTGCCCTTCCCCTTCCATGTGCTCCATGCTGCAAATGTTGCTTATAGATGGGGCAGTAGCCATTTGTTTGTACTGTTGGAATACTGGTGAGAGGACGCACTGGACACCCTTGCTGGCATTGTGCTATATGCTGGATGTCCAGTGTACCCCTGTGCTCCTTACTGCAAAGGCCTTTCCCTCCAATGTTGTATACCTGATTATGTGTGTGCAAAACAGGGAAAGCATCACGTCCATTGATGAACTCACTTTGTTTTACCATTAATCCAAAACAGGACTGACTATGGCTGAGCACATTTGCAAACCCAACAGCATTGAGAACCCGAGGGTTACTGTTCTGATGGGGAATTTTTAAGACACAGAGGGAGCTAAATCATCCTCCCAGACTGGGTGCGCAATGGATGTCATCCCAGACCAAACATGCTGGAAAAAAAAATTGCTGCTGGGTACCTTTCACTGTGGCATAGAACAGTCCATAAACGCATGGAAGGGTCTAACTCCAAAAGCTGGAACTTGACCAGTTGTAAAACAAGCAGTTTTGCCAAGTTGGCTTTGAGACCCTGGGCCTGTAGGTGATTAGAGAATATTTTTTTCCTACCACTCCAGCAGCTGTCACCTATAGCTGTCAACTATCACCAGGCAGTCAAGGGTGCTGTTGGAGACAGTGGGTGGGGGTTAGGAGACTTATGATGAGGTTCAAGCCTACACTTGGCCTTATGCAGCATGGCCCCATGTTACACCTCCATGGTTAACAGAGGACAGAATTAAAATTAGACTTGTGAAACGTAACATTAATAAATCACCGAGACCAGATGGCTTGCACCCGAGGGTACTTAGGGAACTCAGTCAAGTGATTGCCAAACCATTGCTCCTAATTTTTACTGACAGTCTACTGACTGGAATGGTACAAGCTGATTGGAGAAAAGCCAAATGTAGCACCAATATTTAAAATAGGGCCCAATATACATCCCTGGGAATTACAGACCAGTTAGCCTAACATCAATAGTATGCAAGCTCTTGGAGGGGATGATAAGGGACTATATACAAGATTTTAGTAATGAAAATGGTATCATTAGCAGTAATCAGCAAGGATTTGTGAAGAATCGTTCTTGCCAAACCAATCTATTAACCTTCTTTGACGAGGTGAGCTGCCATCTAGATAAAGGAAGGCCTGTAGACGTGGTGTATCTGGATTTTACAAAAGCATTTGTTACAGTTTCCCATAAACGTTTACTGTACAAAGTAAGGCCGTTAGTATGGACCCTAGGGTGAGTACTTGGATTGAAAACTGGCTAAAAGGGCGAGTTCAGAGGGTGATGATAAATGGGGAGTACTCGGAATGGTCAGGGGTGGGTAGTGGGGTCCCCTAGGGTTCTGTGCTGGGACCAATCGGGTAAACAGTTCAATCTCTGTATTTACAGACGATACTAAGCTAAGAAGGGCAATAACTTCTCCGCAGGATGTGGAAACCTTGCAAAAAGATCTGAACAAATTAATGGGGTGGACAACTTCATGGCTAATGGGGTTTAATGTAGAAAAATGTAAAATAATGCATTTGGGTGGCAAAAATGTGAATGCAATCTATACACTGGAGGGAAACCTTTGGGGGAATCTAGGATAGAAAAGGACCTGGTGGCCCTAGTAGACGATAGGCTCAGCAATTGCATGCAATGCCAATCTGCTGCTAAAAAAAGCAAACAGAATATTGGCATGCATTAAAAAGGGGATTAACTCCAGAGATAAAACGATAATTCTCCCGCTCTACAAGACTCTGGTCCAGCAGCACCTAGAGTATGCTGTCCAGTTCTGAGTTCTCAGGAAGGATGTACTGGAAATGGAGCGAGTACAAAGAAGGGCAACAGAGCTAATAAAGGGTCTGGAGGATATTAGTTATGAGGAAAGGTTGCGAGCACTGAACTTATTCTCTCTGGAGAAAAGACGCTTGAGAGGGGATATGATTTGAACTTACAAATACCGTACTGGTGACCCCACACTAGGGATAAAACTTTTTCACGGAAGGGAATTTAACAAGACATGTGGCCACTCATAAAATTAGAAGAAAAGAGGTCTAACCTTAAAATAGGTAGATGGTTCTTTACTGTAAGAGTGGCAAGGATATGGAATTCCCTTCCACAGGCAGTGGTCTCAGCGGGGAGCATCGATAGTTTAAAATAACTATTAGATAAGCACCTGAACGACCGCAACATACAGGGATATACAATGTAATACTGACTTATAATCACACACATAGGTTGGACTTGATGGACTTGATGTCTTTTTTCAACCTCACCTACTATGTAACCTACATACTTAGTTTATAATGTTAAAAAAAGTCACTAGTTCAACCAGTTCAACCCGTTTGTATGTTTATGTGTGTGATTTTTATTCTCTAACATAACAATTGTATATTCCGATATATTCTGCTTTTTGAAGAGGACATCTAAAACAATTTTGAAGTTGTCGACACTCTTAAATAGTACTACTTCCTGGGGGAGGGAATAGCAACTTTTTACATCTCTAGCAGTAAAGAACGCAATCTAAAGTTAAACCACTGATTGTCCCAGTGGAGCTCCTCCTAATGTGTAGTTTTCATGTGTGTTTTTTGGCACTCAAGTGCATAAGTTTACATTTTTTTAATATTGAACCTCATCTGCCATGTAGCTGTCAACCCCCTATTTTATCAAAGTCTTCCTTTAATGATGCTTTAGCCTGTGCTAAAGTTAATTCCCTGCATAATTTGGTATCATCAGCAAACACTAGAATGGAGCTCCAGATTTCAACCTCTATATTATTAACCACTTGACAACTGGGCACTTAAACCCCCTTAATAACCAGACCAATTTTCAGCTTTTGGTGCTCTCACATTTTGAATGACAATTACTCAGTCATGCAACACTGTATCTATATGAAATTTTTGTCCTTTTTTTCACACAAATAGAGCTTTCTTTTGGTGGTATTTAATCACCGCTGGGTTCTTTATTTTTTGCGCTATAAAAGAAAAAAGACCGAAAAATCTGTAAAAAAATACATTTTTCTATATTTCTGTTATAAAATTTTGCAAATTAGTAATTTTTCTTCATATATTTTGGCCAAAATTTATACCGCTACATATCTTTGGTAAAAATAACTCAAATCGGTGGATATTATTTGGTCTCTGTGAAAGTTATAGAGTCCAAAAGCTATGGTGCGAATATCTGAAAGTTGATCACACCTGAAGTACTGACGGCCTATCTAATTTCTTGAGAGCCTAACATGCCAGAAAAGTACAAATACCCCCCAAATGACCCCTTTTTGGAAAGAAGACATTCCAAGGTGTTTAGAAAGATGCATGATGAGTTTTTTGAAGTTGTCATTTTTTCCCACAATTCTTTGCAAAATCAATTTTTTTTTTTTACTTTTTTTTTTTTTCACAAAATTGTCATATTAGCAGGTTATTTCTCACACACCGCATATGCATACCACAAATTACACCCCAAAACACATTCTGCTATTACTCCCGATTATGGCGATACCACATGTGTGAGACTTTTACACAGCGTGGCCAGATACAGAGGCCCAACATGCAGGGGAGCACCTTCAGGCGTTCTGGAGTGCCCAGGCCAATTCTGACATTTCTCTCCTACATGTAAAAATCATCATTTATTAGCTAGAAAATTACATAGAACCCCAAAACATTATATATGTTTTTTTAGCAAAGACCCTAGAGAATACAATGGCGGTCGTTGCAACTTTTTATCTCGCACGGTATTTGCGCAGCAATTTTTTTAACGCTTTTTTTTGGAAAAAAAACTGTTTTGTGCTTTAAAAAACCAAAACAGTAAAGTTAGCCCAATGTGGGAAAGATGAAGTTACGCTGAGTAAATAGATACCCAACATGTCACCTTTCAAAATTGCACGCGCTTGTGGAATGGCGCCAAACTTTGCTACTCAAAAATCCCCATAGGCGATGCTTTAAAATTTTTTACTGGTTACAGGTTTTGAGTTACAGAGGAGGTCTAGGGCCAAAATCATTGCTCTCGCTCTACCGATCGCAGCGATACCTCACATGTGTGGTTTGAACACCGTTTTCATATGTGGGCAGGACTTACGTATGCGTTCGCTTCTGCATGCGAGCACACAGGGACAGGGGCGCTTTAAAATTTTTTTTTTTTTTTTATTGTTCATTTTACTTTATTTATTTTAGTTTGATGCTTTTTTCCCCCAAAAATTTTTTTTTGACCACTTTTATTCCTATTACAAGGAATGTAAACATCCCTTGTAATAGGAATATGGCATGACAGGTCCTCTTTACAGTGAGATATGGGGTCAATAAGACCCCACATCTCATCTCTAGGCTGGGAAGCCTGAAATTAAGAAAAAAAAAAACGATCCTGGCTTCGATCGTAGCGGTGAGTCGGTAGAAGCACCGGAGGGCGGCGGGAGGGGGGGGACATCCCCTCTCGCCTCCCGTAAGAACGATCAAGCAGTGGAACAGCCGCTATGATCATTCTTATGGTGTAGGGAATCGCTGGCTGAAAAAGCTGATATCTGAATGATGCCTGTAGCTGCAGGCATCATTCAGATATCCCCGCACAAAGTCAAGGATGTTGTATGACAGTCGGCGGGTGGGAAGTGGTTAAAACGCATTTTTTTTTTAACACAAAGTTGTCCATTTATACAATATTTCTACCACATAACATGTACATACCAAAAATGACACCCCAAAATAGATTCTCCTACTCCTCCTGAGTACAGCGATACCACATGTGTGAGACTTCCACAGCCTGGCCACATACAGAGGCCGAGTACAGCCGAGTATGGCTCAGCATGGCAGGGTATGGCTGGGTATGGCGGGGTATTGCAGAGTATGGCAGGGTATTGCAGAGCATCGCCGAGTATGACTGGGTATGACTGGGTATGGCTGGGTATCACCGAGTATTGCAGAGTATGGCTGGGTATGGCAGAGTATTGCGGGACATTGCAGAGTATTGCGGGGCATTGCAGAGTATTGCGGGGCATTGCAGAGTATTGCGGGGCATTGCAGAGTATTGCACAGCTGAGCATGAATGGATGGATGGCTGGATGTCACTGTGCAGCGTTGTGGGCACTACACATCCAGCCCACAGCGCTGCAGCCATCCATCCATCCCCCTCTCCGCTCACAGTGTACCGATCGGTACACAGGAGGGGAGCAGAGGAACCGGCATCATCAGATGACGCCGGTTTGTTTACATGTGATCGCTCATTTGACGGAGCGATCACATGGTAAACAGCCACGATCAGCGGCCATTTACCGGGATCTGTGATGCGCCGTGTCCTGAGGACCCGGCGGTCACGGATGTATTCGGGTGCGCTCCCCAGGGGGTGCGCGAGAGGGGAATTCTGGGAGGACGTCATAGTACGCCCTCCCAGAGTTAAGCAACCGCCCTGCAGCCGTCATTCGGCTATGGGCCGGTTGATAAGTGGTTAATAAACAAATTGAACAGCATTGGCCCCAAGACATAACCTTGGGGCTCACCACTCACAACTTTAGACCATTTAGAGAATGAGCAATTTCTCACTACTGTCTGGACCTATTTATGTAACCAGTTTCCTGGCCACATGAAACACAAAAAGACTCCGTTTTATAGATTAAATATTGCCATGAGGCAAAATCTAGGATAAACTACCTCCACTGGACTTCCAATTTTTCTTACTTCCTCATAGAAAGATAACAGGTTGGTCTTTATAAATCCATGCTGGTTGTCACTTATTATATCATTATCACAGACAAATTTCTATGTAGAGTCCTTTACCATTCAATTAAAAACCTTACAAACATACTATTGATGTTACACCAATTTGTCTATTGTTTCCAAGAGCCCATGCGCGGCCCCTGCAAATCAATAAAAGTGGCGCTAAAAGTCTCGTGTTTTGGCAATCAGGCATAAGTACCAGTAACAATCAGTGACGGACGGGACGTGGCTGTGTATCTCCGTACACCGGCGGGAGCTTTCGAAGGTGACAGAGGAGCTGCCCCCTGGGCTTGCATAATAGCAGGAGATCTACACCAGCAGCGTGTTAGCGAAGTGGGGTGAGAACCTATCTAGCGCTGTCCCTTGAGGTCCGCCGTGACCGTCATTTCCACAGTGGTGCTGGGCGTTTCACAGAGGAGAATTGAGTTTGGATTTGATTTGCAGTGTCAGTTTGGCTTTTACCAAGAAGTTTTCTTGTGAGTGTAATGATTGAAGCTTTTAAGTTAAATAAATGTTTTACGGTATCACACTATTTTGAGTTCTTTTATACATTGAGGTGACACTTGGATTTATCAAGGAATCTGGATCTTTTGCCTTCAATTGACCAACTATACTTATGCCTGATTGCCAAAACACGAGAGTGTGAGGCATATTGAGCTGGTGAGTGTTGAGTTCAAGGGGAGAGGAATCACTGTCACTGAGTGAATTGGTGGACTGTTTCCAGATATTGCACATTTCCTGCACGGTGTCCTGTCTATGGATTCTTTATGGACTCAATCACTTATATTTTTTCATTGATATCAGTTACGATATAATATTGCTCTGTGTATGATATACTTTCACAGGCACTGTCACGATTTCAGTTGCACATTTATGGAATAATCTTGTATTTCTTATGTATTATTTATAGCACTAGATCACTTTAGCTTATAGAGTGTTTGTAGCATACTTGACAGTTTAAACACTGACTTTTAGCGCCACTTTTATTGATTTGCAGGGGCCGCGCATGGGCTCTTGGAAACAATAGACAAATTGGTGTAGCTTTTTATTTTAAAGTGGCAGCTGCGCATAGGACGTCTATTCATACTTACTTTCTAGGGGGGTAACATCCCTTCACCTGGCATTTGAGCGCAGTGGTGAAGACTCGGGAAGGGCGGATTACCTTGAGTTTTCATATTTGTTACATTATACTATTGATGTTGACCCTCTTTCTCACTTAGGCCTCATGCACACTGTATATTTTTACAACTGCTTCTAGGGGCTTTTTTCTCTTGCCTCTAAACTCCCCTACATGTTAGACAATCTGTCCATGAACACAGGCTTTTAGCAGTGTTTAATGGCAGCTTTTGGAGGCAGAAAAAAACCCACTACCAGTGCGTCCAGAAGCAGCAGACAAATGACTACTGCGAACCCTGCCTTTCAGAGTGTGGGTTCCAAAGGGATACAGCCAAGAGGCACTGGCATTTCAATGCCTATTTATACAGAACAGTAAAAGTATAAGACAGTCATGCAGAGAACTTACTGGCTCTGATTAGATGGCTCACATGCAAAGAGGGCTCCCCTTCAATGAGTATTCAGGAACAACAATTAGAGCATAAACCAACAGATGGAGCACCAGACCAAACATATAAAAAATTTGAAAACACCTTTAAAGCTGAACTCCGGGAAAAGGATTAATTGCTCGTTCATGTCTTTGGGGGACCAGGTAAAGCAGTTGTACGAGAGACTTACTTACCTGAGCCTCAGTTTCTGCAGACTTCTTTGCTGCTAGACTGGCCCTTGCAGGCACTTCTCCCCTTCACTAAGGTTATTGAATGTTTCTGATGTCATCAGAACTGATGCAAGGACCATAGCATTGAACTTGAGGAAGCCAAGGCATGGTCCACTCCCAGACCATAGGGGTGTGAACGATTGGGTAAGTAAAAGTGCTTTTACCATCCCCTAGACTAAATGAGCATTTAAACATTGCAATGCAGGTGTAGCCTCACCACAAGGAAGGACTTTTACTTTCCCCAGGCTTTAATAATTAAAAAAAAACAGTAGTTTTGTTTTAACAATTCTACTGGCATAATTCTGCATACAGGCAGTCCACGAGTTACGAACACCCGAGTTACGAACGACTCCTACTTATGAACGGCCTCAATTCCGGCTTTTTGTGCTCCACGCTGGTCCTGGATACCTCCAAGCAGCTATTTTGCAGAGCCAGACACATCCCACACTGCAGTACTACATGTACTGCATGGCCAGAAGAGCCCCAGATAACATAACTGCATGCCCACTAACGCCCGGCACATCCCACAACCCCGCACAGGCTGAAGTTACACTTAACCACTTGCCGACCGCTGTCAGCACATATACGTCGGCAGAATGGCACGGCTGGGCAAAGTAACGTACTTGTACATAACTTTGAATTTCCCACTGTGCACGCGAGCTCCGTGACCGTGCCCGTGGGACTCGATCGCCGCTGGAATACCCGCGATCGTGTCACGTAGCTGAAGAACAGGGAGTTGCTGATGTAAACAGCATCTCACCGTTCTGCCTAGTGACAGGACACTGATCGTCTGCTCCCTGTCATCGGGAGCAGCGATCAGTGTCGTGTCACTGCTAGCCCATCCCCCAGACAGTTAGAATCTCTGCCCAGGACACACTTAATCCCTCCCCGCCCCTTAGTGGTTAACCCCTTCACTGCCAGTGACATTTTTACAGTAATCAATGCAATTTTATAGCATTGATCGCTGTATTAATGCCAATGGTCCCAAAAATGTGTCAAAATTGTCCGATGTGTCCGCAATAATGTCGCAGTCATGATAAAAATCGCTGATTGCCGCCATTACTAGTAAAAAAAAAATATTAATAAAAATGCCATAAAACTGTCCCCTATTTTGTAGACGCTATAACTTTTGCGCAAACCAATCAATGAACGCTTATTGCGATTTTCTTTACCAAAAATATGTAGAAAAATACGTATCGGCCTAAACTGAGGAAAAAAAATGTTTTTTTATATATTTTTGGGGGATATGTATAATAGCAAAAAGTAAAAAATAATGCGTTTTTTTTCAAAATTGTTGCTCTTTTTTTGTTTATAGCGCAAAAAATAAAAACCGCAGAGGTAATCAAATACCACCAAAAGAAAGCTCTATTTGTGGGGAAAAAAGGACGTTAATTTTGTTTGGGAGCCACGTCGCACGACCGCGCAATTGTCAGTTAAAGCGACACAGTGCCGAATCGCAAAAAGTGCTCTGGTCAGGAAGGGGGTAAATCCTTCCGGGGCTGAAGTGGTTAAAAATGCACTGTTCTGACTTACACACAAATTCCACTTAAGAACAAACCTACAGTCCCTATTGTGTTCGTAACTCGGGGACTGCCTGTATTTGTCACGAGGGCCACGTACCTGATGTGAGACTGAAGTAGTGGGGAGGCCTCCCTTGCACCTCAGGTCCTTAAAGCCTCTGGAGATGGAGACAGAGACTTGGTGGGGACACCGAGTGGCAGGGGTGCCAAGGGTGCGGAGCACCGTGCAAGCCTTAGTCCGGGATCCGAGCCGAGGTCAAGTCCAGTTGGGCAACGAAGCAGAAAAGGGTTAATCAGAAGAAGAATGGTCGAGATCCAAGCCGGGGTCGGTTCCAATCTGGCAGCTGAGTACAAAAGGGGCAAAGTAGTAGAATGGTTAAGGTACAAATCCGAGGTCAAAGGAAAGCAGAAATCAAGAGTAGTCCAACAGGTTTCCAGGTCACAACAGATTCAGACAGATCACACACTAGTGAGAAAGGTTTTAAGGGGATAGGGACTTTCAGGAATCCATGGCATGGTAGGGTCATGTGTTTCCATCCCTAGGGACTTTAAATGATATCATGATCTGGTAAGGTCATGAATATCCATCCCAAATGTAACTAGAGAAGAGGGTATATGGGCAAGGAGGGTGGGACTTTGAATGAAGCACCGGGCAGCAAAAAAGTACTTGGATGAATAAAAAGGAATTTTATTAAAAGGCTAGATAGAAAGCAAACATATTCCTGGTAACAATGGTACAAAATAACATACATATACTGATTGGACCATTTGATGCAATCCATGTAAACATGTAATGATAACAATGGTATACACTGAACGACATGCTAAAATTGATGGTGATCTCTCATGGTATGAACACATTTAGTTCCTTAATTCATCTCAAAACAAAAAGGTAAATACAGTAATAGAAATGATATAACCTGCGGGACCTATGGCCTCACTGAGCCTGAAGGGATAAAATTGCATAATAACTTGAAGGATCTTGAAAGAATTGGTAAAGACATGGCAGCCGGTAGCTCTACGCCTTTCGTGGCTTTGTGCCACTCGTCAGGAGCAAGCTCGTGTAATACCTAGAAAAGTTAATGTAAAGGTAAGGGAAAGATAACAAATATAAAGAAAGACAAGGTTTGGGTGGAGTATCATCCCCCATAACCAGGGCTTACTTGCTGAGGTATGATATATTGCCAATATGGTGGTAGGGCCACACAAGCAGTCCGGAAGTAACTCCAACCGGAAACTGAGGTGGAAAGTCCCGCGGACTGGGAAGGGGCGATACCAAGGGCAGGCACGGCAATTGAGGACATTCTGGGGGAAAAAAATGATGTGTGAGCGAGGGAAATGGGGAGGGAGAAGGGAATTGGGAGAGAAGAAGGGAGGGGAAGGGAGGAAAAAGGGGGGGGAGGAGAGGGAAGATGGGGATGAGGGGCAGGCAGAAAGGGGGGAAGAGAGGAGAAGAAAGGGGGGGAGGGGGGAGAAGGAAAAGGGGGAGGGGTAGTGTTGGGAATGGGAAAGTTTGAGGTCATTTCCTGTGTGCCTCCTGGGGATTTACCTGCCTTTTTCCATCAGGTTGATGTCACTTCCTGTGTGCCTCCTCTGTATTTTCCTGCCTTTTTCCATCAGGTTGAGGTCACTTCCTGTGCGTGTCCTGGGCATTTTCCTGCCCCTTTCCATCAAGTCTTCTGCGCAGGTGCTGTTGGCGCTCTGAGGCATCTTTGGTGCATGCTCAGTTGGCACAGATTTTCTCTTGCTGCAATGCACCATTGGTGCATGCGTAGTAAGCCCTGGACTCTTACAGAGCCCCCCCGACGATGCAGCCTCCGGACGCCGTCCGGTAAAAGCTCACTGAAAGGACTGCCAAAGAAGATCTGGAGCATGGATATGTGACTCGGGTTCCCAGGAACCACTGTACCAGAAATTGGCATCCGTGGCCCTTTCTACGGCAGTCCAGGATGGCCTCCACCTCGTACTCCTCAATCACTTTAACCACTTGCCACCCGCCATATAGCAGAATGACGGCGGCAAAGTGGTTTCAATACCCTGACTGGGCGTCATATGACATCCTCAGGATATTAAGCCGCTGCGCACCCCCCGGGGGCAGGCATCGCGGAGATCGTTGTTGCGGTGTGTCAGTCTGACATACCGCAACTCCGATCTAGGTAAAGAGTCTCTGACGGAGACTCTTTACCACGTGATCAGCCGTGTCCAATCACGGCTAATCACGATGTAAATAGTAAGAGCCGGTGATCGGCTTTTCCTCACTTGCGTCTGACAGACGCGAGTAGAGGAGAGCCGATCGGCTGCTCTCCTGACAGGGGGGGGTCTGTGCTGATTGTTTATCAGCACAGCCCCCCCTCGGATCCCACCCAGGACCACCAGGATGGCCACCACACTGGACCACCAGGTATGCCCCCTAGACCCCCAGGGAAATACCAATCTTTGCCCAGGCAGCTGCCAATCAATGCCCAGGCAGCTGCCAATCAGTGCCCACTCACAATGCCTACCACTGCCAGTGCCACCAGGGATCAGTGCCGCGTATCAATGCCCATCAGTGCCACGTATCAATGCCCATCAGTGCCGCCTATCAATACCCATCAGTGCCCAGCAGTGCCGCCTATCAGTGCCCATCAGTGCCCAGCAGTGCCACCTATCAGTGCCCATCAGTGCCCAGCAGTGCTGCCTATCAGTGCCACCCAAAAGAACCCATCTTTGCAGCCTTTCAGTGCCCATCAGTGTCGCCTATCAGTGCCCATCAGTGCCCACCAGTGCCACTCAGTGCCCATCAGTGCCGCCTATCAATACCCATCAGTGCTGCATATCAGTGCCACCCATCAGTGCTGCCTACCAGTGCCTATCAGTGCCGCATATCAGTGCCCATCGTCAGTGCCTGCTCATTGGTGCCACCTTATCAGTGCCTGTCAGTGCCGCCTTATCAGTGCCCATCATTGAAAGCGAAAAGTTACTTATTTGCAAAATTTTATAACAGAAACAAAAGCAAAACTTTGATTTTTTTCAAAATTTTCGGTCTTTTTTTATTTGTTTAGAAAAAAATAAAAATCGCAGAGGTGATCAAATACCACCAAAAGAAAGCTCTATTTGTGGGAACAAAATTATAAAAATTTAGTTTGCGTACAGTGATGGATGACCGCACAATTGCCTTTAAAACTGCGACAGTGCAGAAAGCTGAAAATTGGTCTGGGCAGGAAGGTGTATAAGTGCCCTGTATTGAATTGGTTAATCATAGAGGGAGGCGGAGGACGGGCCCCACGTTAGCTAAAGGGGTTCGGGGCCATGGGCTTCAGGAGGGAGGCATGGAACACAGAGTGGATCTGGTAAGTTGAGGGCAGTTTGAGTTTGTAGACAACAGGGTTGAAACGGGACAGGACAGGGAAGGGCCCAATGAACTTAGGGTCCAATTTCTTGGAGGGACAGGCCAACTTTAAATGCCTGGTAGACAGCCAAACCTTGTCTCCCGGTTGAAGATCCAGGTCCCCCCGCTGCCTTCGATCATAGATGGTCTTGTAATCCAGCTGTGCCTTGGCCATGGTATCCTTTAGGAGCTCTAAGTTGTTGTTTAGAAACTCCACTCTGTTCCAGACAACCGGGACCGAAGCGGAAGCGGGTAGGACAAGACAAAAAGAAGGGTGGTACCCCAGGTTGGCGTAGAACGGTGATTGCTTAATGGTAGAATGTATTGCGTTGTTCTGCGCAAATTTTGCGCAAGGTAGTAATGACGCCCAATTGTCTTGGACAAAGGTGGAGAAGCAACAAAGGTACTGTTCAAGAGTTTGGTTCGTACGTTCTGTTTGTCCATTGGTCTGAGGGTGGTAGGCCCAAGAGTAGTGGTTTTCGATGTCTAGAGCAAGTCAGAGCTCCTTCCAGAATTTAGAGGTGAATTGGACCCCACGATCTGATACAATATTGCTGGGGACCCCATGGAGGGGTATGATCTCCTTAATAAAAGCCCGAGCTGTTTCTGGGGCAGAAGGAGTGCCAATCATAGGAATAAAATGAGCAATTTTGTAAGGCGGTCCATAACAATAAATATGGATGTAAACCCATCAGAGGGTGGTAGCTCCACTATGTAATCCATGCTGATCTGTTCCCAGAGTCTGCAGGGAACAGGCAGGGGGCGTAGGAGACCCCATGATTAATTATTTTCCGTTTTGTTGTGATTGCATACCGGGCAGGAATTGACGTAAGCGTGGCAGTCTGCCTTGAGGGTAGGCCACCAAAAGGTTTGCAAAAGCAGATTGGTGGTTTTGCTCATCCCGAAATGCCCTGCTAACTTGTTGTCATGGCAGAGTTTGAGCACAGGAACTCTCAGTTGAAGGGGCACAAACACAGCATGGTCGTGGATGAAAAGTCCGTCCTTTTCTTGCAGATGTTCTCCTGAGGGCAGTTGGTCTAGAGAGGAGGCCAGTTTTATACTGGACAAGAGGTCACGCGTAAGTAAGAAGAAATTATAGGCAGGGAGTATCACGTTCGTTGTTGGCGAGTTATCTGATGTGGCATACATGCAGGATAGAGCATCAGGTTTACAATTCTTGGATCCCAGACGATACGTGATATGCATTTGAAATCGGGTGAAGAAGAGAGCCCATCTGGCTTGTCTAGGTCTGAGATGTTTAGCTGTACGGAGGTATTCCAAATTCCTATGATCAGTGTAGACAAGTATAGGGTGCAAGGCTCCTTCCAATAGATATCGCCATTCTTCCAGAGCCAGTTTAATAGCAAGGAGTTCCCGGTCCCCTACATCATAGTTCCTTTCGGCTGGGGACAAGTTCCTGGAAAAGAAGGTGTTAGAGAAATTAGATTTTTATTTTATAATCATTTAATGAATGCTTGCATGAAATTGCTTAGAAGTAGAATAATTTCAAGTTACACCGAAGTTGTTTCAAGTCCTTGAAATGCATATAAATCACAGAGATAAGATTAGGGATGAGCCGAACACCCCCTGGTTCGGTTCACACCAGAACCTGCGAATGGACCGAATTTTCACGCGAACTTTAGAACCCCATTAAGTCTATGGGACTCAAACGTTCAAAATCAAAAGTGCTAATTTTAAAGGCTAATATGCAAGTTATTGTCCTAAAAAGGGTTTGGGGGCCCGGGTCCTGCCCCAGGGGTCATGTATCAATGCAAAAAAAAGTTTTAAAAATGGACGTTTTTTCGGGAGCAGTGATTTTAATGATGCTTAAAGTGAAAAAAGTGAAATATTCCTTTAAATATCGTACCTGGGGGGTGTCTATAGTATGTCTGTAAAGTGGCGCGTGTTTCCCGTGCTTAGAACAGTCCCTGCACAAAATGACATTTTTAAAGGAATAAAAGTTATTTAAAACTGCTTGCGGCTTTAACCACTTGCCTCACGACGATATACGTCGGCAGAATGGAACGGGCAGGCAGAATCACGTACCTGTAGAATGGCACGGGCAGGCAGAATCACGTACCTATCGGACCCCCCCCGGTGCCCGAGGCGGTTAGCGTTTGTCCCCCGGCGATCGGAGGTGAGGGGGAGGCCATCCATTCGTGGCCCACCCCTCGCGATCGCTCCCGGCCAATCAGATCATTCCTCTGCTGCTGTATGCTAAACAGCAGCAGAGGAAATGATGTAATCTCTACTCGGCTCTGTATTTTCCGTTCCGGCGCTGAGGAGAGAAGACATCGATGTGAGTGCACCAACACTACACATACAGTAGAACATGCCAGGCATACAATACACCCCCCTTTACCCCCCGATCCCCCCCGATCACCCCCTAATCACCCCCCCCCCCCCCGTCACACTGACACCAAGCAGTTTTTTTTTTTCTGATTACTGCATTGGTGTCACTTTGTGACACTTAGTGTGGTAGGGCAGTTAGTTTTAGCCCCCTTTAGGTCTAGGATACCCCCCTAACCCCCTAATAAGGTTTTAACCCGTTGATCACCCCCCCGTCGCCAGTGTCACTAAGCAATCATTTTTCTGATCGCTGTATTAGTGTCACTGGTGACGCTAGTTAGGGAGGTAAATATATAGGTTCGCCATCAGCGTTTTATAGCGTCAGGGACCCCCCTATACTACCTAATAAAGGTTTTAACCCCTTGATTGCCCCCTAGTTAACCATTTCACCAGTGATCACCGTATAACTGTTACGGGTGACGCTGGTTAGTTCGTTTATTTTTTATAGTGTCAGGGCACCCGCCGTTTATTACCGAATAAAGGTTTAGCCCCCTGATCGCCCGCCGGTGATATACGTCGCCCCAGGCAGCGTCAGGTTAGCGCCAGTACTGCTAACACCCACGCACGCACCGTACACCTCCCTTAGTGGTATAGTATCTGAACAGATCAATATCTGATCCGATCAGATCTATACTAGCGTCCCCAGCAGTTTAGGGTTCCCAAAAACACAGTGTTAGCGGGATCAGCCCAGATACCTGCTAGCACCTGCATTTTGCCCCTCCGCCCGGCCCAGCCCAGCCCACCCAAGTGCAGTATTGATCGATCACTGTCACTTACAAAACACTAAACGCATAACTGCAGCGTTCGCAGAGTCAGGCCTGATCCCTGCGATCGCTAACAGTTTTTTTGGTAGCATTTTGGTGAACTGGCAAGCACCAGCCACAAGCAGCGTCAGGTTAGCGCCAGTACCGCTAACACCCACGGACGCACCGTACACCACCCTTAGTGGTATGGTATCTGAACGGATCAATATCTGATCCGATCAGATCTAGACTAGCGTCCCCAGCAGTTTAGGGTTCCCAAAAACGCAGTGTTAGCGGGATCAGCCCAGATACCTGCTAGCACCTGCGTTTTGTCCCTCTGCCCGGCCCAGCCCAGCTCACCCAAGTGCAGTATCGATCGATCACTGTCACTTACAAAACACTAAACGCATAACTGCAGCGTTCGCAGAGTCAGGCCTGATCCCTGCGATCGCTGACAGTTTTTTTGGTAGCATTTTGGTGAACTGGCAAGCACCAGCGGCCTAATACACCCCGGTCGTAGCTAACCAGCGCTGCAGTAACACTTGGTGACGTGGCGAGTCCCATAAGTGCAGTTCAAGCTGGTGAGGTGGCAAGCACAAGTAGTGTCCGCTGCCACCAAGAAGAAGACAAACAGGCCCGTTGTGCCCATAGTGCCCTTCCTGCTGCATTCGCCAATCCTAATTGGGAACCCACCACTTCTGCAGCACCCGTACTTCCCCCATTCACATCCCCAACCAAATGCAGTCGGCTGCATGAGAGGCATTTTTATGTCCTCCCGAGTACCCCTACCCAACGAACCCCCCCAAAAAAGATGTCGTGTCTGCAGCAAGCGCGGATATAGGCGTGACACCAGCTATTATTGTCTCTCCTGTCCTGACAATCCTGGTCTTTGCATTGGTGAATGTTTTGAACGCTAACATAAACTAGTTAAGTATTAGCATAGGGTACAGCATTGCACAGACTAGGCACACTTTCACAGGGTCTCCCAAGATGCCATTGCATTTTGACAGACCCGAACCTGGAACCCGTTACAGTTATAAAAGTTACAGTTACAAGAAAAAGTGTAAAAAAAAAACCACAAAAAAATATATATAAAAAAAAAAAAATAGTTGTCGTTTCATTGTTCTCTCTCTCTCTATTCTCTCTCTATTGTTCTGCTCTTTTTTACTGTATTCTATTCTGCAATGTTTTATTGTTATTATGTTTTATCAAGTTTGCTTGTCAGGTATGCAATTTTTTATACTTTACCGTTTACTGTTTTTTATTGTTAACCATTTTTTTTACTTCAGGTTCGCAATTCACGACTTTGAGTGGTTATACCAGAATGATGCCTGCAGGTTTAGGTATCATCTTGGTATCATTCTTTTCAGCCAGCAGTCGGCTTTCATGTAAAAGCAATCCTAGCAGCTAATTAGCCTCTAGACTGCTTTTACAAGCAGTGGGAGGGAATGCCCCCCCCCCCCCCACCGTCTTCCTTGTTTTTCTCTGGCTCTCCTGTCTCAACAGGGAACCTGAGAATGCAGCCGTTGATTCAGCCAGCTGACCATAGAGCTGATCAGAGACCAGAGTGGCTCCAAACATCTCTATGGCCTAAGAAACCAGAAGCTACGAGCATTTCATGACTTAGATTTCGCTGGATGTAAACAGCGCCATTGGGAAATTGGGAAAGCATTTTATCACACCAATCTTGGTGTGGTCAGATGCTTTGAGGGCAGAGGAGAGATCTAGGGTCTAATAGACCCCAATTTTTTCAAAAAAGAGTACCTGTCACTACCTATTGCTATCATAGGGGATATTTACATTCCCTGAGATAACAATAAAAATGATTTAAAAAAAAAATAATGAAAGGAACAGTTTAAAAATAAGATAAAAAAGCAAAAAAATAATAAAGAAAAAAAAAAAAAAAGCACCCCTGTCTCCCCTGCTCTTGCGCTAAGGCGAACGCAAGCGTCAGTCTGGCGTCAAATGTAAACAGCAATTGCACCATGCATGTGAGGTATCACCGCGAAGGTCAGATTGAGGGCAGTAATTTTAGCAGTAGACCTCTTCTGTAAATCTAAAGTGGTAACCTGTAAAGGCTTTTAAAGGCTTTTAAAAATGTGTTTATTTTGTTGCCACTGCACGTTTGTGCGCAATTTTAAAGCATGTCATGTTTGGTATCCATGTACTCAGCCTAAGATCATCTTTTTTATTTCATCAAACATTTGGGCAATATAGTGTGTTTTAGTGCATTAAAATTTAAAAAAGTGTGTTTTTCCCCAAAAAATGCATTTGAAAAATCGCTGCGCAAATACTGTGTGAAAAAAAAAAATGAAACACCCACCATTTTAATCTGTAGGGCATTTGCTTTAAAAAAATATATAATGTTCGGGGGTTCAAAGTCATTTTCTTGCAAAAAAAAAAATTTTTTTATGTAAACAAAAAGTGTCAGAAAGGGCTTTGTCTTCAAGTGGTTAGAAGAGTGGGTAATGTGTGACATAAGCTTCTAAATGTTGTGCATAAAATGCCAGGACAGTTCAAACCCCCCCCCAAATGACCCCATTTTGGAAAGTAGACACCCAAGCTATTTGCTGAGAGGCATGCCAAGTCCATGGAATATTTTATATTGTGACACAAGTTGCGGGAAAAAGACTAGGAATTTTTTTTTTTTTTTTTTTTTGCACAAAGTTGTCACTAAATGATATATTGCTCAAACATGCCATGGGAATATGTGAAATATTTTCCCCAAAATACATTCTGTTGCTTCTCCTCTTCTCCTGACTACGGGGATACCACATGTGTGAGACTTTTTGGGAGCCTAGCCGCGTACGGGACCCCGAAAACCAAGCACCGCCTTCAGGCTTTCTAAGGGCAAAAATTTTTGATTTCACTCTTCACTACCTATCACAGTTTTGGATGCCATGGAATGCCCAGGTGGCACAACCCCCCCCCCACAAATGACCCTATTTTGGAAAGTTGACACCCCAAGCTATTTGCTGAGAGGTATAGCGAGTATTTTGCAGACCTCACTTTTTGTCACAAAGTTTTGAGAATTGAAAAAAGAAAAAAAAAATGTTTTTTTCTTGCCTTTCTTCATTTTCAAAAACAAATGAGAGCTGCAAAATACTCACCATGCCTCTCAGCAAATAGCTTGGGGTGTCTACTTTCCAAAATGGGGTCATTTGGGGGGGGGGGGGGTTTGTGCCACCTGGGCATTCCATGGCCTCCGAAACTGTGATAGGCAGTGAAGAGTGAAATCAAAAATTTACACCCTTAGAAATCCTGAAGACAGTCATTGGTTTTCGGGGCCCCGTACGCGGCTAGGCTCCCAAAAAGTCCCACACATGTGGTATCCCCATACTCAGGAGAAGCAGCTAAATGTATTTTGGGGTGCAATTCCACATATGCCCATGGCCTGTGTGAGCAATATATCATTTATTGACAACTTTTTGTAATTTTTTTTTTTTTTGTCATTATTCAATCACTTGGGACAAAAAAAATTAATATTCAATGGGCTCAACATGCCTCTTAGCAATTTCCTTGGGATGTCTACTTTCCAAAATGGGGATATTTGGGGGGGGGGGGGTTGTACTGCCCTGCCATTTTAGCACCTCAAGAAATGACATAGGCAGTCATAAACTAAAAGCGTGTAAAAAGTGTAAATTCCAGAAAATGTACCCTAGTTTGTAGACGCTATAACTTTTGCGCAAACCAATAAATATACGCTTATTGACTTTTTTTTACCAAAGACACGTGGCCGAAAATGTATGACTAAAATTGAGTTTATTGGATTTTTTTTATAACAAAAAGTAGAAAATATCATTTTTTTTCCAAATTTTCGGTCTTCTTCTGTTTATAGCGCAAAAAAACAACAACACAGAGGTGATAAAATAACATCAAAAGAAAGCTCTATTTGTGGGAAGAAAGGACGCAAATTTCGTTTGGGTACAGCATTGCATGATTGCGCAATTAGCAATTAAAGCGACGCAGTGCCAAATTGTAAACAGTGCTCTGGTCAGGAAGGGGGTAAATCCTTCCGGGGCTGAAGTGGTTAATATAATGTTTGGTCCCGGCAATATGGATGAAAATCAGTGAGACAAATGGCATGGGTACCCCCCCTCAGTCCATTACCAGGCACTTTGGGTCATGTATGGATATTAAGGGGAACCCCGCACCCAAATTAAAAAAAGGAAAAACGTGGGGCCCCCAGGCCTTATATACTCTGAACAGCAGTATACAGGCGGTGCAAACAAGACAGGGACTGTAGGTTTGTTGTTAAGTAGAATCTGTTTGTAATTTTGAACTGGTACATTTTTAAAGTGTAGCCCCAGCGAAAAAATCTATTTTTAAGTTTTTTGGAAAACATAGGGAAGGGTTATCACCCTTGTAACATTTGTTTTGCTGTCTGTGCACCGCTTCAGAAGATTTCACCTCACTTTCTGTCCCAAAGACAAATGTTTTTTGAAAATTTGGGGTTTTTAGTGAAACAAGGATTGGTGATAAAGCATCAGTGAAGAGGAGACACGTTTTTCCCATATTAACTCTTACAGGAGAGAATTTCCCTTCCTAGGGGTAGATTTCATGTCACTTGGTGTTGTCTCCTTCCGTTTGCAAGTAGGAGTCATTTGT
Source organism: Lithobates septentrionalis (assembly GCA_037952835.1). Classification (NCBI taxonomy): domain Eukaryota; kingdom Metazoa; phylum Chordata; class Amphibia; order Anura; family Ranidae; genus Lithobates; species Lithobates septentrionalis. The sequence continues at coordinate 2,863,404 of JBBDGP010001188.1, forward strand.
AAGTTGGATGTTTGAAAGTAGGGGCCTGCCCTATATACTCTGCAGAAATTGGGGCCTTAGGTGTTGGTGTTGTAATTACATGCCATTGTTGAACAGTGGTAGAAAAATTGGGCCTTTGGTGGTGGTGGTGGTACTGGTGCCACAACACTGTAAGTACTCACAGTTACTCTTGGTGGGCGCTGGAACGGGCCCTGCTGTGAAATATTAGATCAAGAATTGTAATTACATGTCCCTGTTGAACAGGGGCAGAAAAATTGGGCCTTAGGCACTGCTGCCACAACACTGCTACCCCTCACAGATGCTATAGTTGGAATGCAGGAATGAGCCCTGCTGCAAGTATTGCATCAAAAATTGTAATTACACGCCCCTGTTAAACAGGGGCTGAAAAATTGGGCCTTGGGCACTGGTGCTGGTGCCACAACACTACAACCCCTCACAGATACTCTAGTCGGAGCGCAGGAATGAGCCCTGCTGCAACGTATTGCATTAAAAATTGTAATTATAAGCCCCTGTTAAACAGGGGCAGAAAATTGGGCCTTAGCCACTGCTGCTACAACACTGCAACCCCTCACAGATGCTATAGTTGGAGCGCAGGAATGAGCCTTGCTGCAAAGTATTGCATCAAAAATTGTAATTATATGCCCCTGTTAAACAGGGGCTGAAAAATTGGGCCTTGGGCACTGGTGCTGGTGCCACAACACTGCAACCCCTCACAGATACTATAGTTGGAGCGCAGGAATGAGTCTTGCTGCAAAGTATTGCATCAAAAATTGTAATTACACGCCCCTGTTAAACATTGGGCCTTGGCCACTGGTGGCGGTGCCCAGAACCAAAAATGTTCTTACAAGCTATCAGCATGAAAATTGAGGAGGAAGAGGATTGTCACTCAGCATAACGGGATAGTCACTCAGCATCAGCATAGGCAGTCTTGAAGGGATCTCACATTAAAAAAAAAAAAGCAACCGGTTACATCAGCATCAGGTGCTTGGTAGCTGGTGATCCAAGACTGATTCATTTTTATGAAGGTCAGCCGATCGACCGATTCGGTGGACAGGCGCACCCTGTGATCAGTTACAAAGCCTCCAGCAGCACTGAATGTGCGTTCCGAAAGAACACTGGATGCAGGACAGGCCAGTAGCTCAATTGCATACTGTGCAAGCTCTGGCCAGTGATCAATCCTCAAGACCCAGTAACCCAGAGGATTTTTGGTGGGAAAGATGTCCAAGTCTGATCTTGCCCCTAGGTAATCCTGCACCATGTGAATCAGACGCTGGCGATGGTTGCTGGAACCGATCAGACCTTGGGGCTGCGGACTAAAAAATTGTCTGAACGCATCAGTCAGATGGCCACCTTCTCCACCGCTCTTTCTGTGACTGACTGAAGCCTCAGCAACACGTTGTCCAGGAGGACCAGGAAATTGTAACCTCCCTGGCTCTGGAAACGCGTTGCACAAACCTTTCTGCAAGGCCTCCCGAAGATGTTTTATCCTCTGCTCCTCTGCGATGGCAAGATAAGGTCCGCAACCTTATCCTTGTAACATGGATCAAGGAGGGTTGCCAGCCAGTATTCATCCCTCCCCTTGATACCAGGAATACGAGGATCCTTCCACAGGCTTTGCAGGATCAGGGAGGCCATGCAGCGTATGTTTGCTGAGGCATTCGTTCCAGAGTCTTCTGGGTCACTAAGGACGACATGATCCGCAGCCACCTTCTCCCAGCCATGTACAAGTCCATGGGTTTCTTCGGAATGTAAATGATCCCTTAAAGACTGCTGCTAATGTTGAGTGCCAGGCTCCACCTCCATGCTGACGCAATCCTCCTCCTCTTCCTGTGTGATCGACGGGCACCCAGGAACACTGTTTAATAAAGGGGGCCTTGAGAAGTAAGGAAGTCCTCCTCTTCCTCCCTCTGTTCTGCCTCAAGTGCCCTATCCATTATTCCATGCAGCGTGTGCTCCAACAGGTGGACAAGAGGGACAGTGTCACTGATGCATGCACTGTCACTGCTCACCATCCTCGTGGCCTCCTCAAATGGTGACAGGACAGTGCATGCATCCCTGATCATAGCCCACTGGCGTGGGGAAAAAAACCAAGGTCCCCTGACCCTTTCCTGGTGCCATAGTTGCATAGGTACTCACTGATGGCCCTATGCTGCGTGTGCAGCCGCTGAAGCATGGCCAGCGTTGAGTTCCACCTGGTGGGCATGTCACAGATTAGGCAGTTCTTGGGCAGGTTAAATTCCTTTTGGGGGTCAGCCAGCCGAGCACTGGCATTATATGACCTGTGGAAATGCACACAGACTTTCCTGGCCTGCCTCAGGACATCCTGTAAGCCCGGGTACCGGCCCAAGAACCACTGCACCACCAAGTTAAGGACATGAGCCAAACAGGGCACATGGGTCAGTTGTCTCTGTCGGAGGGCGGAGAGGAGGTTGGTGCCATTGTCGCAAACCACCATACCTGGCTTAATCTGGTGTGGCGTCAACCACCTCTGAACCTGCCCTTGCAGAGCTGACAGAATCTCTGCCCCAGTGTGGTTCCTGTCCCCCAAGCACATCAGCTCAAGTACCACATGGCATCTTTTTGCTTGCATGCTTGCATAGCCCCTTGAACGCCTACGGAGCACCGCTGGGTCCGAGGACAAATCAGCACAGGAAGAGGCCATCGAGGAAGAAGAAAAAGAGGGGGTGGAGGAGAGAGGTGTGGCAGAATCACCACTAGTAGAATTTTGGAGGCGTGATGGCGGAACAAACTCCAACACTACTGCACCCTGTCCTGCATCCTTCCCAGCTGCCAGAAGAGTCACCCAGTGCGCGGTGAAAGATAGGTAACGTCCCTGTCCATGCCTGCTGGACCATGAGTCAGTGGTAATAGACGAGATAGATCCCCTTCCTCAGCAGAAGAGAATAGTAATAATAAAACAGTGACTTTTTTAGAGGAGGAGGGGGTGGGAGAAAAAGTGACAGACACCCCCGTAACGAGCAACTCATCCCAAAAGAAACAAAGCGAAAACAAACAGCGAAGGAACAACCTAAGGCAACAAACAGGCGGCTCACGAACAAGAAGCCAAAACCGTTAAAAGTTACATCTAATAAGGTCAGGTCAGAAGAGGACAGGACTATCATTAATTTATCCTCATTTCCCCTAGCTAAGAGACACATCCAGCTATTACAACATGGAATGTCCTTTTCACCAGTAAGCTCCATGGATGAATTTAGCATCTATAAAGACGTGGTATTATACCTCAGAAAGGTATTTTTTAGATCTCTATATGAACAAGACGGTTCCACGGACCTTAATAATGGTGATTTTGATGAGGACGATCAAAATGTGATTGACATTCTTAACTCCTTACTAGATGAAAATGAAATGCCACCAACAACAAATTCCCCAACTAGGAGATTAGCAAATCTAAATATAAGATCTACAAAAATGCCATCGCTAGGTAAAAATAAATGGTTGAGTATGTTCCTAGAAATGGTCCAGGCAGACTTAGAAGAAATTCCTTGGAAACAGATGGGACACGACAATCTCACCCCAATGGAACGTCAAGCGTTAAAGGAACTTAAAGAAGCAAAACAAGTTATAATCAAAAGGAGTGATAAGGGTGGTAACATCGTCCTTATGGAAGATGAAGACTATGAAAGAGAAGCTAAGCGCCTCCTGGGAGACCCTAACACTTATAAAAAATGGATTACGACCCCTTTCCTGGGGTGGTACGAGAACTGAACAGCAAATTGGATGATGCAGTAGAGGTGGGTCTACTAACAAAAAAGGAGTTTGAATATCTCTCAGTAGATAACTATAATGTTCCCACCTTCTACTGCATCCCAAAACTTCATAAATCCCTGGAAAAACCTCCAGGGAGACCAATTGTGTCTGCCATCCGGGGACCCCTGGACAGAGTGGGCAAATATCTGGATTCCCTCCTAAAAACTATGGTAAATGAATTAAAATCGTTCGTCCAAGATACACGCCATGTGCTGGCCAAAGTCGCAGATCTTAGAGTCACAGAGGAAGCATGGTTGGTAAGTATCGATGTAGAGTCATTATATACATCAATACCACACAACTGGGGAATAGCAGCAGTTAAAGGATTCTTGGAAAAAAGTTTTCCAGAATTCGGGCCTCAAAATGAATTCCTCATTGAACTTTTGGAATTTGCGTTGAACAATAACTTCTTTCAGTTCTCCAAAAAATTCTATCAACATATTAAAGGCACCTCAATGGGGGCAGCGTGGGCACCAGCCTACGCATGCCTCCACTTGGGATACTGGGAGGAAGAGGAGGTGTTTGGCCATCCATTGTACCTCGGCCACATACATACGTGGCTGAGGTACATCGATGACGTGCTGGTCGTGTGGGTGGGTGACATCGATTGTCTACATGAGTTTGTCACAGAACTAAACATCAATCAGCGCAACATATGATTGACCTACGCATACGACCAGCACAAACTGTCTTTTCTAGATTTGACCATCAAACTTGAGGAGGGTAGAGTAAGTACTAGTACCTACCGCAAACAGACAGCAGCAAACACGTTACTCAGGGCAGACAGTAACCATCCCCCCTGGCTTAAAAATGGAATCCCTACAGGACAGTTCATAAGAATAAAGCGAAACTGTTCTGACACTAAAGATCTAATTAGGGAGTCAAAAGAACTATATAAAAGATTCCGGGAAAGGGGGTATTCCCATCGTCAGATCCGTAGAGCGAAACAAAAAGCAGCAGCACGAACCAGGGAAAGCCTACTAACGGTAAATCAAAAATATGTACCATCAAAAACAACAAAGCCTACTAACGGTAAATCAAAAATATGTACCATCAAAAACAACAGAACATAGTCCCATGAGACTTATTACAACTTATGGAGCACAATGGGGCTCCGTACGTAAAGTTTTGGAAAAAAATTGGAATGTTTTGCTAAAAAATAAAAGCATAGCGAAAATAGTGGGGGAAAGACCCAAGATGGTAGCCCGGAGGTCAAAAAGCATAGGGGATATACTTATACACTCAGAATTCACTAAACAACAAAACTCTACCTGGCTGTCTAAATTCCCACGTAGTAGGGGTATGTTTCCGTGTACAAAATGTCAGATATGCCCATTCATTGAAAGAACAGATACGTTTAAGGATGCAAGAGGAGAAAAAGAATATGAAATTAGGGAGCTAATAAATTGCTCCACCTCAAGGGTGGTATACATGATCACTTGTCCATGCCCCAAAATGTATGTAGGGAAAACCAAAAGGCCCCTTAAGGTTAGAATAGGGGAACACCTGAGAGATATTAAAAAGGAGAGGGAAAGAATGTTAAAGGGGGTGCAAAAAGAGAAAAAAGAAAAACGACCAGTAGCTAAACACTTCACACAACACCACCATGGCGAAACAGAAGGCCTAAAAGTAAAAGGGATATATGTTCTGAAGTTACCTGAGAAAAGAGGGGACTTTGATTGTATTCTTTTACAAAAGGAAAAATGGTGGATATATACCCTGAAATCTTTAGCACCCCTCGGTATGAACACCGAGCTAAATTTACAACCATTCTTGAGCCAATGAATTGGCTTTGAATAAAATTAATAAAAATAATCTTTCCTGGTAATGCATACCATTTAATTCTCCCCCCCCCTTTCCCTTTTCCCCCTTCCTTCCCCCCCTTCTTCCCCCCCTTCTTCTTTCCCATTTCATCTCTCCCTCCCTTCTCCCCCCCCCCCTTTCCCCCTGTTTTTCCCATTTTCAGCCCTCCCTTCCCTTTCCCCCCTCTCCTCCCTCCCCCCCTCTCCTCTCTTATCTCTTCTTTATTTAAGGTAAAGACTCTCCAAGGACTCTCTGTTTAACATTGAACCCTTATAGCCACCAGTTTTCCCTTAAATAGTAAGACAATGACTACCACCGAGCGATTACATTAACCCTTTGATATTTCTTTATGCTTTGTCTACTTATGTGATCTCCCCTGTTTATTAAAAAAGTACTAACTGTACTAGGCTCTCTATCAAACTCCCCAGCAAGCAAATTGTAAGATTGAAAATGCCTACTGTCTTCCTAATTGGTAATGTGAAAAATATAAAAAAATAACAAAAGAATTGCCAACTATAAATAAATAAGAAAAGTACAGCAATACGAGTGAAATGCAAAGTAAACATAGAAATATGACAGATGAATAAAAGACAATCACCCAAACTGTCATCTAAGTTTGTCCTTAACTTTTTGTGGAACTAAAATAAAAGAAGGAGGAGCGATCACACCCGGTCTTACTATAAAGGAGAGGTGGGGATCAGCCCTCTGAACGTCCAGTTGAAGCTACGTAACTTATATGTTGCGAAACGCGTCGACGTGAGCCATATGCAGGGCTGCCGTGTCAGTGATCCCTGAAGTACCGCTCGGTAGCAGAGGAGCGGTGTAATGAAGATTTACCGTACGTGTAATGACGGTGCGAGTGGAGTGGACGGCAAGCTTCTTGTAAGCCTATACTGAAAGGGAGTACTGTGGAATAGCGAGCGATCAGTCGCCTGACAATCACCCGATCCACTTGTATATGGCTAGCTATACAGCGCAGTGGGATAAGCGAGAGCCTGACCAGTGTAATTGAACACCGATCAACAGCTGCGCTATCACCTAAGCGCTAACAGCCGGGAAAGACAAGGAGTCTGCCATACCCTGGAAACATCAGAGTCTATACAAGAAGGGAAGCCGGTAACGTAAAGACAAATATCTGTTTTTGTAAAATCCACAGTATCCTGTCTCTATCAATGTGACTGTTGTACATAGTAAACCCTATATGATCTATGAGCTACGTCAAGCTTTGGCAAGATCAAAAGGAATAAGGGACTATTAACACAGTGTCCTTACTATCACTGAACACTCGCATGCACGCAAGTGCCTATAAAAGCTACTTAATGAATCTGATTTTGAATATGATTTGAATCTATTCCTCGTATTTTCTACATTTAAATTACATCAATATTAATGGAATAGCCCAAGGAGGACTGTTTAACAAATCTTTGATGAATCTACACAGATTGAGCTACTTTATTTTTGTCTTCATTTACCGCCCCCCTTTTAACCCCCCCCCCCCCCCATCACAAGATCATAGTTATCCAGCATTTTTTTCAATCCTATCCCCGGGGACCACCTCTGCCTAGCACTCCCGGCATAGACTTCATAATCAGTTTTGATTTAATAGTATTAACCACAGAGGCAATTAGCCATCGGGACTGCTAGGCAGAAGAGGATCACTTCAGGCGCCTGCATTGCATGTTATTTGTTGAGTGTTTATGTAAGTATTGTTAGTCTGTATGTTTGTCATCTGTTTATTTGATACTTTGTTTGCAACGTCTTACAAATAAGGTATCATTTCTTTTAATGATGTGTTGTCAGAGGATTTGAGGTTGTTAACCGTATAGGAAAGCAACATAATGTTTTTATAATAGTGTATTTGGTGAATATAAAGACAATAAAATTTGATACATAATCTCGCAAAGTGCCCTTTCTGACCTAGAGTAGCTGTCTGTTTTATCTCTGGGATGCCCAACCTTTGGACCTCCCTAGAGATAGATCTCTTTATATATATATGCAATTGGCTATGGCCAGAGCCTTCAAAGTGGAGGAGAGGTAGCGAGCGAACTATTACGTTATTATTTAATAGAGAGTGAGTTACTTTATGGTAATTTTTGCAGCTATTGCAGTTTCTAGTTACAGTGGTAATATGCACCTTACCGCTGACCACCCTGTCCAGCGAGGCCAAGACATTGCCTTCCACATGCCGGTAGAGAGCTGGAATCGCTTCCTGAGCCTGGGTGAGAGAGAATGAGGAGGATGAGGACGGCTTGGTCATCCACTCTACCAAGTCTTCGGCATGTTGCAGCTCAACACGGCCAGTTGCCAAAAAAAAGGACAAGAGTGTCCCACGGCCACGTGCTGATGAGGATGCACCGTCCCCATGACCAGCACTGTTGCCTCTAGACACAGAGCCTGCTTGCCCTCTTTTATTGTCTTGTGACTGTCTGCCTCTCCTTGTTGGCCTTCCAGACATACTAGAGGCCTGCAGTGAGATGTAGCTGCACAAAGCTGGGATGTAAATATATACTGATACTGCAGCTAGCAGAATCAACTGCCTGCCTGTAGTATTATTAGTATGAGAACACCAGCAATTGTCTTTATTTAGCTTTAGGTGCACACTGTGCAGAGGACACAGTACACTAACTGTAAATACTGCATCTGCCTGCCTGTGGTACTAATAGGATCAGAAGAACACCACCAACTTTCTTCAGGTAGCTTTAGGTGCACACTGTGCAGAGGACACAGTACACTAACTGTAAATACTGCAACTGCCTGCCTGTGGTATTAATAGGATCAGAACAACAGCAATTGTCTTCAGGTAGTTTTAGATGCACACTGTGCAGAGGACACAGTACACTAACTGTAAATACTGCAGCTGCCTGCCTGTGGTATTAATAGGATCAGAACAACAGCAATTGTCTTCAGGTAGCTTTAGGTGCACACTGTGCAGAGGACGCAGTACACTAATGCCCCGTACACACGGACGGATTTTCCGACGGAAAATGTGTGATAGGACCTTGTTGTCGGAAATTCCGACCGTGTGTAGGCTCCATCACACATTTTCCATTGGATTTTCTGACACACAAAGTTTGAGAGCAGGCTATAAAATTTTCCGACAACAAAATCCGTTGTCGGAATTTCCGATCGTGTGTACACAAATCCGACGCACAAGGTGCCACTCATGCTCAGAATAAATAAAGAGATTAATGCTATTGGCTACTGCCCCATTTATAGTCCCGATGTACGTGTTTTACGTCACCGCGTTCAGAATGATCGGATTTTCCAACAACTTTGTGTGACCGTGTGTATGCAAGACAAGTTTGAGCCAACATTTGTCGGAAAAAATCCTAGGATTTTGTTGTCGGAATGTCCGATCAATGTCCGACCATGTGTACGGGGTATAACTGTAAATACTGAAACTGCCTGCCTGTGGTATTAATAGGATCAGAACAACAGCAATTGTCTTCAGGTAGCTTTAGGTGCACACTGTGCAGAGGACGCAGTACACTAACTGTAAATACTGCAGCTGCCTGCCTGTGGTACTAATAGGATCAGACACCACCAATTTTCTTCATGTAGCTTTAGGTGCACACTGTGCAGAGGACACAGTACACTAACTGTAAATACTGCAGCTGCCTGCTTGTGGTATTAATAGGATCAGAACAACAGCTATTGTCTTCAGGTAGCTTTAGGTGCACATTGTGCAGAGGACACAGTACACTAACTGTAAATACTGCAGCTGTCTGCCTGTGGTATTAATAGGATCAGAACAACAGCTATTGTCTTCAGGTAGCTTTAGGTGCACACTGTGCAGAGGACGCAGTATACTAACTGTAAATACTGCAGCTGCCTGCCTGTGGTACTAATAGGATCAGAAGAACACCACCAATTTTCTTCAGGTAGCTTTAGGTGCACACTGTGCAGAGGACACAGTACACTAACTGTAAATACTGCAGCTGCCTGCCTGTGGTATTAATAGGATCAGAACAACAGCAATTGTCTTCAGGTAGCTTTAGGTGCACACTGTGCAGAGGACGCACTACATTAACTGTAAATACTGCAGCTGCTTGCCTGTGGTACTAATAGGATCAGAACAACAGCAATTGTCTTCAGGTAGCTTTAGGTGCACACTGTGCAGAGGACACAGTACATTAAGTGTAAATACTGCAGCTGCCTGACTGTGGTATTAATATGATCAGAACGACAGCAATTGTCTTCAGGTAGCTTTAGGTGCACACTGTGCAGAGGACACAGTACACTAACTGTAAATACTGAAGCTGTCTGCCTGTGGTATTAATAGGATCAGAACAACAGCAATTGTCTTCAGGTAGCTTTAGGTGCACACTGTGCAGCGGACACAGTACACTAACTGTAAATACTGCAGCTGCCTGCCTGTGGTACTTATAGGATCAGAAGAATACCACCAATTTTCTTCAGGTAGCTTTAGGTGCACACTGTGCAGAGGACACACTACACTAACTGTAAATACTGCAGCTGCTTGCCTGTGGTACTAATAAGATCAGAACACCAGCAATTCTCTTTAGGTAGCTTTAGGTGCACACTGTGCAGAGGACACAGTACACTAACTGTAAATACTACAGCTGCCTGCCTGTGGTATTTATAGGCTCAGAACAACAGCAATTGTCTTTAGGTAGCTTTAGGTGCACACTGTGCAGAGGACGCAGTACACTAACTGTAAATACTGCAGCTGCCTGCCTGTGGTATTAATAGAATCAGAAGAATACCAACAATTGTCTTCAGATAGCTTTAGGTGCGCACTGTGCAGAGGACGCACTACACTAACTGTAAATACTGCAGCTGCCTGCCTGTGGTATTAATTGGATCAGAACAACAGCAATTGTCTTCAGGTAGCTTTAGGTGCACACTGTGCAGAGGACGCACTACACTAACTGTAAATACTGTAGCTGCCTGCCTGTGGTACTAATAGGATCAGAAGAACACCACCAATTTTTTTTAGGTAGCTTTAGGTACACACTGTGCAGAGGACGCACTACACTAACTGTAAATACTGTAGCTGCCTGCCTGTGGTACTAATAGGATCAGAAGAACACCAGCAATTTCCTTCAGGTAGCTGTAAATACTGTAAAAACACCTGCCTGCCTGTCAGTAGGAATAGAATAACAGAAACAAATCTAGCTAAATTGAATACAGTGTATATATATATTTATATACAACACCTAGGATGCAAATATATACACAATACACTGTAAGTGCAGCTAACTGACTACTCTATCCAACTTAAATCAAATGACACTGCCTCATTGTCTATCTCTCCGCCGCCACAACACACTAAACAATGCCCCCACACAGGCGGCCTTATATAGTGTGAGGTGTGTACTAAACCCCCTAAACCATAATTGACCAAAGCTACCCTGGCTTTGGCCAATTACGGCTCTCTGTACAGACGGCGCTGTGATTGGCCAAGCATGCAGGTCATAGTCCATGCTTGGCCAATCATCAGCCAGCAATACACTGCCAAGCCGCAGTGAATTATGGGCCATGACGCGCCACTTGAATTTGGCGCGAACGGCCCATAACATTCGCAATTTGACGAACGGTCGAACATGCGATGTTCAGGTCGAACATGGGTTCGACACGAACTCAAAGCTCATCCCTAGATAAGATAGTTAATTTTTAGTTCACTAATTAGATTGACAGCATTTGAGCTACAGCCTGATAAGATAAGAACATCTTATACAGGTGGTTTAGAAATAATTATGTGGAATATGGGAAAGGTATGTACAGTACATTAATTAAGTTTGACAGGGTCAAACAAAGGTCTGCTTGTGCCCTCATTAAAACTGTTAAAATACATTGAATAGAGTAGTTAGCAGTGGGGACGGAAAGTATTCAGACCCCATTACATTTTTCAATCTTTGTTATAATGCAGCAATTTGCTAAAATCATTTAAGTTCATTTTTTCCTCATTAATGTACACACAGCACCCCATATTTACAGAAAAACACAGAATTGTTCACATTTTTTCAGATTTATTAAAAAAGAAATACTGAAATATCACATGGTCTTAAGTATTCAGACCCTTTGCTGTGACACTCATATATTTAACTCAGGTGCTGTCCATTTCTTCTTATCATCCTTGAGATGGTTCTACACCTTCATTTGAGTCCAGCTGTGTTTGATTATACTGATTGGACTTGATTAGGAAAGCCACACACCTGTCTATATAAGACCTTACAGCTCACAGTGCATGTCAGAGTAAATGAGAATCATGAGGTCAAAGGAACTGCCTGAAGAGCTCAGAGACAGAATTGTGGCAAGGCACAGATCTGGCCAAGGTTACAAAAAATCTCTGCTGCACTTAAGGATCCTATAAGCACAGTGGCCTCCATACTCCTTAAATGGAAGATATTTGGGACGACCAGAATCCTTCCGGTAGCTGGCCGTCTGGCCAAGCTGAGCAATCGGGGGAGAAGAGCCTTGGTGAGAGAGGTAAAGAAGAACCCAAAGATCACTGTGGCTGAGCTCCAGAGATGCAGTCAGGAGATGGGAGAAAGTTGTAGAAAGTCAACCATCACTGCATCCCTCCACCAGTCGGGGCTTTATGGCAGAGTGACCCGACGGAAGGCTCTCCTCAGTGCAAGACACATGAAAGCCCGCATAGAGTTTTCTAAAAAACACCTGAAGGACTCCAAGATGGTGAGAAATAAGATTCTCTGGTCTGATGAGACCAAGATAGAACTTTTTGGCCTTAATTCTAAGCGGTATGTGTGGAGAAAACCAGGCACTGCTCATCACCTGTCCAATACAGTCCCAACAGTGAAGCATGGTGGGGGCAGCATCATGCTGTGGGGGTGTTTTTCAGCTGCAGGGACAGGGCGACTGGTTGCAGTCGAGGGAAAGATGAAGGCCAAATACAGAGATATCCTGGACGAAAACCTTCTCCAGAGTGCTCAGGACCTCAGACTGGGCCTAAGGTTTACCTTCCAACAAGACAATGACCCTAAGCACACAGCTAAAATAACGATGGAGTGGCTTCACAACAACTTTGTGACTGTTCTTGAATGGCCCAGCCAGAGCCCTGACATAAACCCAATTGAGCATCTCTGGAGAGACCTAAAAATGGCTGTCCATCAACATTTACCAACCAACCTGACAGAACTGAAGAGGATCTGCAAGGAGGCATGGCAGAGGATCCCCAAATTCAGGTGTGAAAAACTTGCATCTTTCCCAAAAAGACTCATGGCTGTATTAGATCAAAAGTGTGTTTCTACTGAATACCGAGCAAAGGGTCTAAATACTTAGGACCATGTGATATTTCAGGTTTTCTTTTTTAATAAATCTGCAAAAATGTCAACAATTCTGTGTTTTTCTATCAATATGGGGTGCTGTGTGTACATTAATGAGGACAAAAAATAAACTTAAATGATTTTAGCAAATGGCTGCAATATAACAAAGAGTGAAAAATGTAAGGGGGTCTGAATACTTTACGTCCCCACTGTATATATATTTTTGTAGATAATACAGTACTTTTTTGTGAAACCAATGTATGTACACATACACATAGGATTGTATAGTGAAAAATAATAAGACATAACACATTTGGTGGGGTTATTGAAAGTTCATTCTCCCAAAGTCGTAAATCTGTTATCCTTGAAGTTGGTTAAGCCTTATCAGGACGAGGAGGGTTGATTTAACACAGCTGGGTGCCATACTGTCTCTACACAGGTGTTTTTAATTGGACAAAACCAGTTATCAATCACTTTAATGAACATATAGGAATTCTGGAAATTAATAAGTTTGTCTGGTTGTAGAACAGGTGTCAGATTTATGGATAGTTACATTGACGGAGATTTTAGCAACCAATCATATCTAGGAGAGATGGCTAAGATAAGGCTTGTAAAGGTATATAAATGCAAGTTTTACAATTGTTAGACAGACAAGTCAGATAAGAGCTCATAAGGCTGAACTCTATTTATGCTGCCCTATTGCACGGGTCATAGAGATCAGAACCAATGGGCAAATATCTGTCCTTTTGTTTTAATTTGTCTCCTCGTACGAGTCAAATAAAGAAAACTTCTTAACTTGATCCAGAGTGTGGTCTCAGGTGAATTTCCCTCACAAATGGCAACAGGATGCAAGATGGCTGTGGTTTTGTGGCGCTGAGAAAGGACTGCCTCAACCCCAATCTCTGAAGCATCGACCTCCAAAACGTAAGGCAGGGCTGCGTCAAGATGACGAAGGACCGGGGCAGATATGAATTGCTTCTTGAGTTTGTTGAAAGCTGTTTGTGCTGAGGGGGACCACAGAAAACTTCAGTTTTGCTTGGTGAGTTGTGTGATAGGTGAAATTATTGAGGAGAAGCTTTTGATGAATCTTCTATAAAAATGTGCGAATCCCACGAACCTCTGGACACTCTTACGGTCCGAAGGTACTGGCCATTCAAGAACTGAAGTTACCTTCTGGGGGTCCATGGAGATGCCAGAAGTCTAAATAATGAGGCCTAGGAATTGTATGGTATCTTTCTCAAACTCACATTTTTAAAGCTTGGCGTAGAGTTTATGGGCTGGATAGCGAAAAAGGACTTTTCGCATGTGGATGTGATGTGCCTCGAGGGAAGGTGAAAAAACAAGGATGTCATCTAAGTACACTATCATAAAGAGGTCAAGATAATCCCGAAAGATGTCGTTCACCGAGTGTTGGAAAGTTGCTGGGGCGTTACACAGCCCAAATGGCATGACCAAATACTCAAAATGGCCAAACCTAGTACAAAAGGCCATTTTCCATCACCCTCTCTTATCCGAGGGCCATGTACCTGATGTGAGACTGAAGTAGTGGGGAGGCCTCCCTTGCCCCTCGGGTCCTTAAAGCCTCTGGAGATGGAGACAGAGACTTGGTGGGGACTCCAAGTGGCAGGGGTGCCAAAGGTGCGGAGCACCATGCAAGCCTTAGTCCGGGATCCGAGCTGAGGTCAAGTTCAGTTGGGCAACGAAGCATAAAAGGGTTAATCAGAAGAACAATGGTCGAGATCCAAGCCTGGGTCGGTTCCAATCTGGCAGCTGAGTACAAAAGGGGCAAAGAAGTAGAATGGTTAAGGTATAAATTCGAGGTCAAAGGCAAGCAGCAGTAAAGAGTAGTCAAACAGGTTTCCAGGTCACAAGTTCAGACAGATCACACACTAGCACAGGAACAAGGGGGGACTGAAGATAATCCAGCAATTTGGCAGTGTCTGGGCTGGGCTTATATAGGGAAGTTTGAGGTCACTTCCTGTGCGCCTCCTGGGAATTTTCCCGCCTTTTTCCATCAGTTTGATGTCGCTTCCTGTGCGTCTCCTGGGTATTTTACCGCATTTTTCCATCAGGTTGAGGTCACTTCCTGTGCTCATTCTGGGCATTTTCCTGCCCTTTTCCATCAAGTCTTCTGCTCCCTGAGGCGTCTTTGGTGCATGCTTTGGCACAGATTTCCTCTTGCGGCAACGCGCCATTGGTGCATGCATAGCCCTGGACTGTTACAGTATTCAAGCAGAAAGCTTAAGATTTTTCTGAAATCTGTTTCATTGAGTCCATTTAAACATTTGCAAATATTTCTGAGCCCTGATGAAGGGAGAGTGAGGTTTGCCCCCAAAACGTGTTAACTGTTTTTTGAATCAATAAAGTTGTTTTGGATTGTTTTTTGAATTTGGTCTGGTGCTTCTTCTGTTGGTTTATGCTAGTGGCAATTTTAGTGAAGGGGCTAATACATTAACATAGCATCAATTCATGGTAATTTTAAGCCACATGACCTGATTTTTCAAAGACCAGGAAGTGCATTATTGGTAGTTGGTTGCTATGATGGACGAGGTAGGTTGCCATGTCTGTGAATTGCAAATGGGTTGATTTGGGGGCTCATGCTCGAGCCCAAAGCTTGCCCCTATTTTTAACCACTTACTACTCTGCTAGGACCTGCTGTAATCTCCTTGGCTACCAAAAGAATTGTTATCTGAACATGCTTGGCTGTATACTTTTTTCCTTTTCTTCATAGAAAGCATGTATTTGCACATACATTTTTCAATTTGCTGACAAATCTGTGAGTAATAATGCTCACCTCCCAATGGTGGGAAATTTTTGCTGACCCTTACATGGCACAAACTTTTCCACATACAGTTTTTTTAATGAAAGTCTTAGATCTTAAATTGTTAAATAGAGAAGAAAGTTTTAAATCTATGGTTTGTGTTAGGTAGATAAATTATACAATGCAAATTTGATAGCGTTGTCTTTTATTATAAAAGATATGATTGTATATGTAGTTTGTTTAGGAGATATTCACTGTATCCCTCACGTGCCATTTCTTCAGGAAACCGTGCCGTGACCAGGGGCTCCCACACGCATACGCGAGAGTGATGTCATCACAGCTACGGCCAATTACAGCACCGGGGCCCGCGAACCCGGAAATAACTCTGGGAGACATGTCGCTGGTCACAGCGGTATGCAGGGACCGCTGCAAAAGCTTCAATCTAAGGTAAGTATTTCATAATGAGCTAGTATGTGATGCACACTAGCTCATTAGGCCTTTGTCTTGCAGGTTTTTTGGTTTTTTTTTGTCTTTTTTTGGAGTTTACAACCACTTTAACAAGAAAAAGATGATCCCTGAGTAGGAGGTTTCTTTTGTCACTCCCATATTTAAAATTTTTACTAAATATCACTAAATGAGAATTTTAGCCAGAAAAGTATTTGGATACTTAAATACAATGTTACATTTCTTCCAATAAAACAGAAAGATGACAGCTTTTCAGTATACCTACTGTATATACCATTGCTGCTCAGAAACAAGTAGTTACTCCATGAGGAGAGCTCAATACTGCTTTTAATATATACCTGTAATGTCGCTGTTTAATTTGAGTCCACCCAAGTTTTGTCCTGTGTTGAGCCTTGATGAAGGGGGAGTGTTGCTGCTCTTGAAATGTGTTGAATGGTTTTATATGACTTATTTAACCACAATTAAAATTATCTTGGACCTTTTCATCTGGTTTTGGCCTGGACTCCTCTCTGTATTTCTGTGGTTTGAGGTTTACAGTATATACCTTGTAAAAACTCAACATCAGGCAGATGTAACAGACATTAATTAATGCAGCTCTGTATTCATTAATGTATCATTAATGTTATTTCTTTTAATGCAAACCATGCAGTACCTAAATTTGACTTTGATAGCAGCCGTTTGCAGTCTCTGTACAGCAGAACTTAGAGATGGAGAGAAAGAAGCAGTACAAGGAGCCAATGAGGTGTGCCAAACTGGCAGATAGATGAGCGCATACGCCTGCTCACTCTCCTTTCGGTGTTCAGTCACAGTCCCTGGTCAGGGCTGATACTGTGTGGTGGAGCTGTGTAGATCTCAGAACCGAATGGAAAGAAATACAAGTCAATTGGCAGGTAAAACATCTTCTTTAAGCCTCGTACACACGATCAGACTTTCCCACCGGGAATTGTATGATGACAGACTGTTGGCCGAAAATCCAACCGTTTGTACGCTCCATCAGACAATTGTTGTCAGACTTTCTGCCGACAAAAGTTAAATGGCAGGATTATAAATTTTTAGCGGACAACGGTCTGTTGTCGGGTTTTCCTATCGTGTGTACACAAGTCCGTCATACAAAAGTCCAAAGTACAAACACGCATGCTCAGAAGCAAGGACGAGCCAGAAGCGGTCGGTCTTGTAAACTAGTGTTCATAATGGAGAATTAACATTCGTGACGCGGCAAATTATGAAATGTTGAAATGCAGTGCACATTCTCTTCTTCTTTAATGGGATAATAATGCAGCAGCTTTGCTGGTGATACTGACTTAGTTCTGCCAAATGTATTTAACTACCTCCCACCCAGCCAATGCACATAAATGGCCGGGTGGTCCTTTCCTCGTTCTGAGTGAACTTTCAGAAACGTCTCTCAGAACGAGTGCTCGCAGCACAGCCACGAGGCGCGCTGCGGCTCGATCCTGTGATCATTATGATCACAGGATCCAGCTGAGCAGAGATCGGGATATAGGTGCTGTGATTGGCTCTCCCGATCACCTGACGGCTGTGTCCAATCACAGCCATCGCAATGTAAACAGAGACACGTGTCTCTGTGACAATTCTCCCCACCGAGCTCAGCGAGAGCTCAGTGCGGGGGGGGGGTTGGGTCTGCAGATCTGTGACAGTTGTCTGTGTGAGGATGATTTTACACAGAGAGCTGTTACAGATCACTCCACAAAGTACACCAAGCACCACTGATACCCCTGTCCCTATACAAATTTCAGTGTCCCCATAAAAAATCTGTCTGTCCCCCATCACTGCCAACACCAAATAAACATTGATGTGGGTTATTTTTACCAAAGAAATGTAGCAGCATCATTTTTGGTCAAAATTTATCAAGAGAAATTACTTATTTGCAAAATTTTATAACAGAAACTAAGAAAAATGCAGTTTTTTAAAAAAAATTCTCGGTCTTTTTTTATTTGTAGCGTAAAAAATAAAAACCCCAGCGATGATTAAATACCACCAAAAAAAAGCTCTATTTGTGTGAAAAAAATTATAAAAATGTAATATGGGTACAGTGTTACATGTCCGCGCAATTCTCATTCAAAGTGTGATAGCGCTGAAAACTGAAAAGTGGTCTGGGAAGGAGGGGGGTGAAAGTGCCCAGTATTGAAGTGGTTAAAACTGCTTTTTTTTCTAGTGCTATCAAGAATAATATTATATTTTTTATTTATTTTTGGTCAATTTACCACAACATCATTATGCCGTAGTTTTTTAGATCAAAGATACAACTATGTTGGTGTCCCTTGTTAATTTTACATTGTACTTTTTAAATGTAACTGCCTACTTCCAAACTGTCATTTGAAGTAAAACACATAGCCAAGTATTATTCTACACGATTGTTTTTTATTGTGCATTATTCAAAAACTTAAATAAAATAAATTAGACATGCTATCTGCCATACAAATCTAAATAACTTAACCAAAAAGTGCATTCTATGCATACAAAAATAAATAAAGTATAACAAATAAAATCATAATAAAAAAAAAAGAAAATTAGTAATTGAAGGGCTGAAAATCCCCAGGCCAGCGGCCTTGTTGGGGGTCTTGTGGCTGGAATTGCCACTGTCCGCCATGCTGCTGTGGTGGGTGGGGTTACTGTGGTGGGTGGGGTGCCTGTGTTGGATGGGGTGGCTGTGGTGGCTGTGGAGGTGGTGGAGGTGGGGCATCAAAATCAAAAAATGTGGGTTTTTGATGTATTTTGTCCCATCCCCCCCTTGTTGAGGAGCTGCAGCATGAGTTCCTCACATATTCTCCTTTGATACACATCCATCTCCCTCAACTTATTTGCCGTCAGACACCCAAATGCCTCAGCTACATCTGGGTCTGTCCTGATGGCACTAGTGGCCTGGCTGAGGAAGGCAGCTGTGGCCTCGTCCAGGTTCCTGCTCTTCCTGGCCCTTTTAGCAGGAGGGCGTAGGGGAGGGATCTGGGACTCCGTGTGGCTGCTGGCCATGGGCTCCTCCTGACTGATACTTTCCTGTGGATGAAAATAGGACATAATTCGTTTTTGTTTTTGTTTTTGGTCATCAATCACACACAATTTTGATCTCCTGACTGTTGCAAATTAAATATGGACAAATGGAAAAGACTATCATTCTGACTCCAGCATTTTTCATTCTTGTACAAATCATTTTTGGGCACTACTGTCTATTTATATGGAAGCCACTTTGTTAAGGCAGAAATATTTGAACAATAACATCTAGTTATCATCATTGTATTTTTGGATAAAAATATGTTCAACAATGCGATACCTGGGTCAAGCTGGGCTCCTCCAAATCTTCATCCTGTGTAGATGGACCAGGGTGGACCTCAGGAGCTGTGGCCTCAGCTGATGTGGAAGGGAGCATTGACAGCGATGGCCTGGTTTTTGTCTGGTCGGTCAAAAACTGCAGGCTGTTGTAATACCACAGGCTGGGGACAAAGATATCATCATCTGATGCTCCTGATTTCTGTGATTCCTGGACCTTCCTGAGCCCTCTTTTAAAGGTACTCCTCAGATTGGAGATTTTGGTCTTGATATACGCAATGTCTGCCCTGGGTTGCACTGGTTTGACCAACTTGAGGAATTTTTCCAACGCTGCCTTCCTCAAGATTTTATTCGAGTAGTCTCGACTTTTGACGTTCCTCAGACAGGGAAACTCCCGGTACAGGTCAATGAAGCGTGGCAAAAAATCTGGCAATGTAAATTTATCAAACATGTTAGGTACCTGATGGTTGAGCCCGACTTGTAGGAGAAGACCCCTCCTACAACACTGGTTCAGGAGCCACTGGAGTGGGAACAGTGGTCTCGTGAGAACAGTGGGTAGGAGTGCCTGGTGAAGGTTTTGCAGAGGCCGGCACAGGAGCTGAGTAGAGATCCTTCAGGGATGGCTGAGCTGCAGATGATGACAGGCAGAAGAGGATCAGCAAACTGGCAGGTAGAAGATACTGGAGCAGCGACACCTGGAGCTGGATGAGAAGGCCGGGATGCAGCAACACAAGGCAACAGGCAAAAAGCAGAGTCAGACAGTCCAGTTTGGCAGGAGATCAGGCAGATATTTACAAAGGGGTAATAACAGAGTAGTCAGGCAAGCAGGAGTTCGGCAACAGGTCACGGAGGAGATAGCAGAGTCAGGCAGGCCGGGTTAGGTTGGAGATAGCAGAAGAGTCAGACGTAGCCGGGTCGATAATAGCAGTAGCAATCAGCAGGCAGATACAGGAACACAGGTGCAGAGCTGCAGACAAACAGCACCGCATGAGTGCAGCTGTCACACTTTTAAAGACACCTTGGCACCAAACAGCGCTAGCGCGCACGAGAGCGCGCCAGTGCACACCAATGAGTGAATTCTGCTGTATGACCCTAGACGGACCCCTGCGTGCGCATGCACCAGCACGTCCCTGACAGTCTGGCATAACTCATAAACTGGTCCCAATATAGGCCTCAATCTATGCAGTATAGGCCACTAACCACCTATACCCCAATTTACATTTGTACCTTCGTTTTCTGGCTCCTTTCGTGTGATGGCGATCGTTCGTCCTCCACTCCAAGATCGTTCCTACGGCCGTTACATCAATCGTGCGTTATGGCTTTATATACACTGCGCATGTGTGAAACTCCGCTCTCAGTGCGTCATGACGCTGGGGCGTGACCATCTCTCTTTTGCATGAGACACACACGGCAGAAAATTCGGGAGGGACAACATGGCGGATTATGCAAATTCTAGACAGCCCCACGGTGGTGGAGCTTATAGGAGGCATAAAGCCACCCCCATGAGCAAGGGTGAGATGGTGGAGATGGTGCACATCCTTGAGAAGCACGACTACGACTGCAAGCTGCGCAACTATGAAAGGCCCAACAGCCAAAAGGATCTAATTTTGGAGAAGGTCATCGCTGTTTTGCAGGGAAAATTTTCGGTGCAACGAACGAAGGACCAAATCAGAAAGCGATGGTCTGATCTAAAGCACCGCGAGCAAGACCAGATGGAGTCCATCCATCGCAAAATCAAAAGAAGTAAGCAATATTTGTATCTAACCAATATGTATATGTGTAAATTAGCTGTCTGTATATGTGCTTTTCCAACTAGGTCACGATAAATCGAGATAATGTTTTCTCTAATCTTTGTCTGAATTTGTATTTTAAAGAGGAAGTTAAATATAAAGCAGATATGAACATTTTTTAATTTTTATTTGTTTTGCCATGTATTTATTTTTTAAACCATTTTTTTTCTCTTCTTTCAACAGGGAGGCACAAAAAAATTAGGCTGCAGACAAGCCACCAGAGGGGACGAAGGGAGGCTACCCTCGCTCGGGCCCCAACAGGGGAGACAACAAGGCCATCTTCCCCCCAAAAACGTAAATGACAACTTCAAACACACTCATTTAGCCACCGATTCTAGGTGGGCCAAAGGCCATGGGCTTAAGCCGGAACTTAAGGGGTAAAGAACACTTTCTGGTTGCTGCCTGGCTCATCAATGCCCATTAATGCAGCCTTGCCAATGTAGACATGGGTAGAGGAAAGGCCCCGGGGATCACAGTCACACAGAGTCACGCCTGCTAGAAATCATCATATATCCCCTATCCCATAGGAGACAAGAGGGGTGGGGGGCAACTGCAGGAGTTTTTCAATGTTGGCACTTGTCCAGTGTTTGCCCTCTGTAAAATTACATCACCTTCCTTTTTCAATGCTTTTTTCACTGAAAAAAACACAGTGCATAGCATGGTGGAGTCCACTAGTCAGGAGCAAACATTATCATCAGACCAAGTGCAAGGTTGGTCAACTAATGCAGCAAAATGGATGCTAGAAACAGATGTGACTTGGGGTGGCTTAATGAATGGTGCATTGTTTTTTTTTTTTTTAGAGGAAAGTGAGTGTGGTTAGCTCAACCAGGATGTTGGTTTTGAGGCGTGGGATCTGACACCTGGACCCAGCACAGACCTTGCACTTGTTGACATAACATCCCCTGACGCAAGTCAAACAGAGGGACAAAGAGACCCAGAAGTGGAAGAAACTATTCATGAGCCTGTTGTTTGTGCAAGTAAGTATTCTTTGAATCTGGCTTCAAATGTGTATACATGTCAAGTGTTTAGATGTCCAAACCAAACACCCACTCCACACATCAGCAAAAAATGTAGTGCCTTAACATTAGCATGGAGAAGGAAGAGGTGGAAAGAGCTGGCAGTGTTGCTAGCAGTGGCGGCCTGTCCATAGGGGGTGCACAGGTGCCGCCCCCCCCTCCAGGCAGTCAAAAAAAAAAATGGCCCTTTAAAAAAAAAAAATAGAAAAAAAGGTCTATAAGTGCACTGTGTTCGAGCGCCGGACACAGTGCACTATGGGAAGCGCCACATCTATGCAATCACGTGATTGCAGACGTGGCGCTTCATTTGCAGGATTTTGTCCCGCCTTGCGGTGCATTCCGAAGCGCCAATTATCTTCCGCCCGGCGCCCGTAGTATCTATTACTACGGCCGGGTGGTTTGATTGACATCCGAGTTAGATGTCACTTCCAGTTTTCTCTCTCCTATTGCGCCCAAGAGAGAGAAAAGTATGAGGAGCGGACTCCTCCATCACCGCTGCCAGTGCCCACTGAGGGAGACACAGCAGGAGAGGACACCACAGCAAGGTAAGTGCTGCTGTGCCTGTCCGGACCTCCCGCGGAGAGGGGGGGAGGGGGGGTTTGATGGGACACAGGCTGCATTTGATGGGACACAGGCTGAATTTGATGGTACACAGGCTGCATTTCATAGGACACAGGCTGCATTTGATGAAGCACAGGCTGCATTTGATGGGGCACAGGCTGCATTTGATGGGGCTAAGGCTGCATTTCATGGGGCACAGGCTGCATTTCATGGGACACAGGCTGCATTTCATGGGGCACAGGCTGCATTTGATGGGACAGTGAGGCTGCATTTGATGGGACACAAGCTGCATTTGATGGGACAGTGAGACTGCATTTGATGGGACACAGGCTGCATTTGATGGGACACAGACTGCATTTGATGGGACATAGGCTGCATTTGATGGAACAGTGAGGCTACATTTGATGGGACACAGACTGCATTTGATATGACAGTGAGGTTGCATTTGATGCGACACAGGCTGCATTTGATGGGGCACAGGCTGCATAAGATGGGCACAGTGGCTGCATAAGATTGGCACAGTAGCTGTATTTGATGGCACAGTGGCAGCATTTGATGGCACAGTGGGAGCATTTGATATGGCACAGTGGCTGCATTTGATGGGCACAGTGGTTGCATTCGAAGGGCACAGTGGCTGCATTTGATGGGCACAGTGGCGGCAATTGATGGGTACAGTGGCTGCGTTTGATGGGCACAGTGGCTGCATTTGATGGGCATAGTGGCTGCGTTTGATGGGCACAGTGGCTGAGATTAATGGTTTTTTTTTTCAGAACTTGTTTGCTTGTTTGCGCCCCCCCAAAAATTTTGAACACCAGCCGCCACTGGTTGCTAGGTACCCGAGTTTTGTAGACCCAGGCACCAGGGCCAAGATTACAGAGTAGTTGCAGTGTGTACATTCCTAGTAGTGTAGGTGTCTGAAGGGCAAGCAGGTTGCAAGCAACAATAGACTGGATAGGTAAGTATTTCCAGAAATTGACTAGTAACTTGACCATAATTCACTATGTAGGGCCTCAGCCACTTGACCATCGTCCCCTTAATACTTTTTTCTCTTCTTACAAGGTCACGAACTTCCAAGATGCACAATTGGCCGAATGAGTGCAGATATGATGTAGTGTTTGAATGATCTTGAGCAAATAAAGGAGGCTGCCACTGCTTTACAGAGAAGAATACGTGATTATGTAGACATGCTTGCCAAATTTTAAGTTCATCTGGCATGGGCTGAAGTTTCTTGTTCAACTTGTTGGCTCCTGTTTGCACTTTTCATATGTACATGTTTTTAGGACTTTTGAGCCTTGGTTCACATTGATGCTACTTTGAAATTGCGCTACTTCACTTGAAGTAGCGCGATTTCTAAGTAGCAAGGTCAGCGCGATTTCAGGTGCTACTTGATAGACATTTGTGTGTCTTCAAGCACAGATGTCTATTGAAGTCACACCTGAAATCGACAAAAGTAGTGCAGGAACTAATTTAGCAAAATCGGTGTAGCACCGATTGGAACAGTAGCAAATAAGGTACATTTGCACTATTGCAGAAAGTGGCCAATATAAAGTCCTTTTGTGAACTTATTAGACAGATAAGAAACACAGACAACAGTAGTTCAAATGAAATATGAGTTTATGATCTCAAAATTAGATTAGGCATAATCAGCTACAATTTGCTGCTAAACCACTACTCCTCTACCCACAAAATATTCCAGTGGCTGCGTTTGATGGGCACAGTGGCTGCGTTTGATGGGCACAGTCGCTGAGATTAATGGGGTTAAGTAAGCTAGTAGTGTAGGTGTCTGAAGGGCTAGCAGGTTGCAAGCAACAATAGACTGGATAGGTAAGTATTTCCAGAAATTGACTAGTAACTTGACCATAATTCAATATGTAGGGCCTCAGCCACTTGATCAAAAAAGGGAAAAAAAGAAACTGCGCATAGGTGAAGTGAATAAACAGTGTAAAATAAAAAGCCGTGAATTCCTCTATGCAACACAAACACAGAAAAATCAAATTGGGAAAAAAATGGAATCGCGCTAAGAGGGGGACCAGTGACCATACATATGATCATGAATCTACCTTATTAGTGAATAAGTGAATATATATATATATATATATATATATATATATATATATATATATATATATATATATATATATATATAAAACATATAAAAATATATAATAAAATGAAAACACAAATATGAACTAAAGATATAACAAGTTAATATCCCATCAAATATGCATTACTCGTATACAACGGTGAAAAATAAAAAGTCCATATGTATACAATGTAAGTGAGTCACCCAAGTGGTTAATGAAAAATCAATTTGAACTGAAATCTTGCTGTATGAAGGCAAAGTGCTTGATCCACCACCATATATAACGACTGGCCGCTTACCAGAAACTCATGACCCCCCACTACAGAGGGTCAGAGTAAGCTGTTTTAAATGATAATCCGGGTCACCACCGAAGGATTGAAAACTTGGCACTGGGATGGGACATCAAGGGCCTTGGTGCCGTTATGGAGGTGTTCACACTTGCAGGAATTGGGACATCGAGCTCTCAACAGAGTGGATGTGATATAAAATATAAAAGGCTCCAATAGTGTAAAATCATTTAACTTATTTATTTAAATGCTTCTTCTTTCTTCTATCTTCTTTCTTCTATCTCTAAGCGCCTAGAAAGAGTCCAGAAGCTCACAGACAACCCGTCCTACTGGTACTGGTATCACAGCAGTGGTGGGAGGTGACGCGAATAGTAATAGAGTTACGTCGTCCAGGGGCCAATGTAAAGCCCATTTGTGAACATATTAGATATATAAGAAACACAGACAACAGTAGTTCAAATGAAATATGAGTTTATCATCTCAAAATTAGATTAGGCATAATCAGCTACAATTTGCTGCTAAGCCACTACTCCTCTACCCAAAAAATATTCCAGGTATTTTTGTCGGATATCTCTGGCATCTTGGGAGGGCAATCCAGCAAGGCCAGTTTATAGAGCCGTCATCACGCCCACAGACGGACGAGCTGCAGCCTCTTCAGCTGGGCCTGACACTGCAGGGACCACATCAGTTGGCACTGAGGCAAGGTAGGTGCTACATTCCTCCATAAAAAATTATGGAAGATGCAGCAGCACAATACTATTTTGTATAGTGCCAGGGTAATTGGTGTTAAAAACAGCCTGAAACGACTGGTGAGGATGCCAAATGCGTTTTCAACCCCCTTCTGGCACGAGAGAGCCTGTAATTGAAGATTCTCTGCTCTGGGGCGAGGTTCCTCATAGGAAACAGCTTCATAAGATGTTCCCCCAGAGCAAAGGCCTCATCTGCAACAAAAAAAAAATTAGGCCCTCAACATTCTCCTCAGCAGGTGGCAAGTTTAAGGTGCCATTCTGGAGCTGCTTGTAGCTGTCTGCATAATGACCGTTGTTCCCAAAATTCAAAAACAAGAACTCATATGTGGCAGACAATACAGCTAGCAGGACTATGCTCCAAAAGCCCTTGTAGTTGAAATAATATGAGCCCGAGTTGGGTGGTGGGACAATGTTTTCCATCAATAGCACCACCACAGTTGGGAAAAGCCCACTGATGCTGGAACTGAGCTGCAACATCCTGCCATTGCTGTGGGTTGGAAGGAAACTGGAGTAAAAAAGGAAAAATAAATTACTACTTCTGCACATAACATTCCAAGAAGATTTGACACAAACATTCTTGGCCAACATAAGTATAAAACTTAAAGGAGTATTTAGTGACAAAAGTGTAAGGTCAACTTATCTGATTTCTCACCCCCTCTGGTGGCCCATTCTAAAAATGTTATGGTGGTGGGAGGTAATGGGTAGATGTTTTGAACAGGTAATCCTCTCCACTTCCATGAGAGCTGTTTGCATAAATAATGTGTGAGACTTTGGCCAGCCCCTCCTTACTTACACTATTGCCAGCCTAGTGGACAGGTAAGAAGTGTCATAATCAAAAAATATTGATACACACTGTCCCAATTGAAGCACATGTTGACATTCATAAATTACCTATCAAGATAATAGGAGACAAAAAATTTATATGCTACAATTTGAAGGTAATCAGGCAGGCCATTGCACTACATGCTTTGGTGAATTCATGAAGAAATATGACCACAAAAGAGGGATAGTGTATATGGGTTTTGCAAAGTCAGCAGATAGAGTATTTGTATCTGGTGGCTTTGCATTTTGGGGGGGAGGGAGGGCTCCAAATGAGTTTGGGCCACCCAAAAATGGCTTATTGCACTCTGCATAAATTTGAGGACAACAATAACATTTGGACACACATTAGGGTACGTCCAAAAATGTAGCTGACAATAAACATTGTTAAGTTAATAGGCTAGGTGGGTATGGGCCCAGGATAGCATGCTCGGGAGGTTAATGAAGGAAAATATGCATGTAGGCCAAAAAAGGAGCAGGAAAAGATTACAGCATGCATTAGGACAAAGAGGACATTCATACCATATTACAATATTGCTAATTATGGAATCAAAAAATTAATACAATACATTAGCAAACATTAAACATATAGAATGTGGTGTTAAAGGAAAAAAATTACCCGAATATAGTCCTTCTGCAGCACTTGAATAATGACTGAACAGGTCTCTGGAATAATGAGTCCCAGAGCCTGGGGAGAGATCCCAGTGGTAAACTTGAGGTCCTGGAGACTTCTCCCCATTGCCAAGCACCGCAAGGTGGCTATGTGCCTTTGCTCTGGATGGCAAGCCTCATGCATGTGTCCTGCTTCTTAATATAGGGGGTCAACAATGCCAAGAGTTGGTGAAAGCAGGGGTCCGTCATCCGGTGATAATTCCTACAATTATCAGGATTATTCTCTTGGAGCTCCCGCAGCAATGGCATATGACATAATTGGTCACGATTAAGCAACCAATTTTTGGTCCAAGAACTCCTCCTGTTCCTTGGGTCAAAGCAATAACTCCAAACCCAATAATAGCACACTCTCTCTTCAATAACAAACTGAAAAGCACGATCTGAAAAGCGCAAATTAACACTCACCAAACTTCTAATAACACAAAATTAGCAGAAGGAACACAAAGGGTGGCCCATGACAATTAAACTTCCTCTTTGTAGTCTTGTAGTACGTCTAATACGTCACTACGTTCATGTTTGTTGGCCAACAATTCCTTGCCGTTTGTATGCAAGACAAGCTCCTGGCCAATGCCCTTCGGACAAAAGTCTGACATTTTGTATGCGGAAAATCCGATTGTGTGTATGAGGCTTTATATGGATTTCATTTGTGTATTTAGCTGTTCCCTGGAGTCAGCTTTAAATACCATGGTATTTCTAAATTTCTTGGTGGTGTTTTCTTTTTTTAATCTGAAATCTACACACATGTTTACTTTCTACATGCCAGTATGATTTGTTTGCAGTCTAAAGCATATACTGGGTTTTTGTAATCATGATTAATAGGAGAAATATAGAAAAAAGCTTGCAGCAGTATTATCTATTCAAAAAAGTTATACAATAAATGGCCTAAAATACTGTTTTACACCATTATCCATTTGTCTGCTTATAGTAAAAAATATATGCCGAATATGTGTTATATCAATAAAAAAACACCAGATGTCCTAACTAAGTCATGATGCAAAAACTATTATGCATGTAAAGAAATTAGGAAAGTTATTTTTAAGTTAAAGTGACGCAAATAAAAATATTGTTTGTGCTCTCTTCATAATGTGTCATTACATAAAGGAGGACAGACACTTTTTTATGAATTTATAAAAAATTTTAGTATACACATTTAAATCTTCTTCCATGTTTGTTTTTCCCATTACACTGTTATGCCCCGTACACACGGTCGGATTTTCCGATGGAAAATGTCCGATTGGAGCGTGTTGTCGGAAATTCCGACCGTGTGTGGGCTCCATCGGACATTTTCCATCGGATTTTCCGACACACAAAGTTTGAGAGCAGGATATAAAATTTTCCGACAACAAAATCCGTTGTCGGAATTTCCGATCGTGTGTACACAAATCCGACGGACAAAGTGCCACGCATGCTCAGAACAAATAAAGAGATGAAAGCTATTGGCCACTGCCCCGTTTATAGTCCCGACGTACGTGTTTTACATCACCGCGTTTAGAACGATCGGATTTTCCGACAACTTTGTGTGACCGTGTGTATGCAAGACAAGTTTGAGCCAACATCCGTCGGAAAAAATCCTAGGATTTTGTTGTCGGAATGTCCGAACAAAGTCCGACCGTGTGTACGGGGCATAACAGTGGACAGCACTTATGTTTCCTGGAAAGTCCCTTTGCCAAACTGCTCATAATTATTTATTATCTATTTCAACGAATATGCATCTGTCAACAATTTTACATATTTCAAAAATGGTACTATTTCTTATATGCAAAGTACTGGAATATAGTAGTGCTACATTTAAATGGAAACCTAATGGAAATACTTTATTTTAAAGATGTTATGCAGTGTTATATAGAGTTTTTGGCCCATTCCATTTTTTACTGATTAGTCTACTGAAGACTGACAAAATATTTGGCTAGCTCGCAATACTAGATTTCACCAGCAGGTGGTGCAGGAAATAACATCTGAAATTATCATATTGGCAAAACTTCTGAGCTGATGGATTTCAAGACCACTGTTGTCAGTGGGGAGTAGGGATGAGCTTCGTGTTCGAGTCGAACCCATGTTCGACTCGAACATTGGCTGTTCGGTCGTTCGCCGAATTCCGAACGTTATGGGCCGTTCGCGACAAATTCATGTGGCGCGTCACGGCCCATAATTCACTGCGGCATCGCAGTGCATTGCTGGCTGATGATTGGCCAAGCATGCACTATGACCCGCATGCTTGGCCAATCACAGCGCCGTCGGTAGAGAGAGCTGTAATTGGCCAAAGCCAGGGTGGCTTTGGCCAATTATGGCTCAGGGGGTTTAGAACACGCCCCACACTATATAAGGCCACCTGCACGGCGGCCCTGTGTAGTGTGTGTTCCGGCGTTGAAAGAGAGATAGATGGACAGAGAGACAGTGTCATTTCATTTGAGTTAGCTAGATTAGGCAGGACAATCAGTGAGTTAGCTGCACTTACAGTGTATTGTGTATATATATGCATCCCAGGTGTTGCATATATATATATATACACTGTATTCAGTTTAGCTAGATCCGTTCCTGTTATCTTCTTACTGACAGTCAGGCTTGTCTTGTTACAGTATTTACAGCTACCTGAAGAAAATTGCTGGTGTTCTTTTGATCCTATTAGTACCACAGTCAGGCAGCTAGACTATTTACAGTTAGTGCAGTGCGTCCTGCTCACAGTGTTAAGCTAAAACTACAAGTTAGTGTGGTGCGTCCTGCTCACAGTGTTCAGCTAAACCTACAAGTTATTTTTTTGCGAGCTCTGCACAGTGTTCATCTAAAGCTACAAGTTAGTGTAGTGCATCCTGCTCACAGTGTTCAGCTAAAGCTACAAGTTAGTGTAGTGAGACCTCTGCACAGTGTTCATCTAAAGCTACAAGTTAGTGCAGTGCGTCCTGCTCACAGTGTTCAGCTAAAACTACAAGTTAGTGTAGTGAGACCTCTGCACAGTGTTCATCTAAAGCTACAAGTTAGTGCAGTGCGTCCTGCTCACAGTGTTCAGCTAAAACTACAAGTTAGTGTAGTGAGACCTCTGCACAGTGTTCATCTAAAGCTACAAGTTAGTGCAGTGCGTCCTCCTCACAGTGTTCATCTAAAGCTACAAGTTAGTGCAGTGCGTCCTGCTCACAGTGTTCAGCTAAAACTACAAGTTAGTGTTGTGCGTCCTCCTCACAGTGTTCAGCTAAACCTACAAGTTATTTTTTTGCGAGCTCTGCACAGTGTTCATCTAAAGCTACAAGTTAGTGTAGTGCGTCCTCCTCACAGTGTTCAGCTAAAACTACAAGTTAGTGTAGTGAGACCTCTGCACAGTGTTCATCTAAAGTTAAAAGTTAGTGCAGTGCGTCCTGCTCACAGTGTTCAGCTAAAACTACAAGTTAGTGTGGTGCGTCCTCCTCACAGTGTTCAGCTAAACCTACAAGTTAGTGTAGTGAGACCTCTGCACAGTGTTCATCTAAAGCTACAATTTAGTGCAGTGCGTCCTGCTCACAGTGTTCAGCTAAAACTACATGTTAGTGTGGTGCGTCCTCCTCACAGTGTTCAGCTAAACCTACAAGTTATTTTTTTGCGAGCTCTGCAGTGTTCATCTAAAGCTACAAGTTAGTGTAGTGCGTCCTGCTCACAGTGTTCAGCTAAAACTACAAGTTAGTGTAGTGAGACCTCTGCACAGTGTTCATCTAAAGCTACAAGTTAGTGCAGTGCGTCCTGCTCACAGTGTTCAGCTAAAACTACAAGTTAGTGTGGTGCGTCCTCCTCACAGTGTTCAGCTAAAACTACAAGTTAGTGTAGTGCGTCCTGCTCACAGTGTTCAGCTAAAACTACAAGTTAGTGTAGTGAGACCTCTGCACAGTGTTCATCTAAAGCTACAAGATAGTGCAGTGCGTCCTGCTCACAGTGTTCAGCTAAAACTACAAGTTAGTGTGGTGCGTCCTCCTCACAGTGTTCAGCTAAAACTAAAAGTTAGTGTAGTGCGTCCTGCTCACAGTGTTCAGCTAAAACTACAAGTTAGTGTAGTGAGACCTCTGCACAGTGTTCATCTAAAGCTACAAGTTAGTGCAGTGTGTCCTGCTCACAGTGTTCAGCTAAAACTACAAGTTAGTGTAGTGAGACCTCTGCACAGTGTTCATCTAAAGCTACAAGTTAGTGCAGTGCGTCCTGCTCACAGTGTTCAGCTAAAACCACAAGTTAGTGTAGTGAGACCTCTGCACAGTGTTCATCTAAAGCTACAAGTTAGTGCAGTACGTCCTGCTCACAGTGTTCAGCTAAAACTACAAGTTAGTGTAGTGAGACCTCTGCACAGTGTTCATCTAAAGCTAAAAGTTAGTGCAATGCGTCCTGCTCACAGTGTTCAGCTAAAACTACAAGTTAGTGTTGTGCGTCCTCCTCACAGTGTTCAGCTAAACCTACAAGTTATTTTTTTACGAGCTCTGCACAGTGTTCATCTAAAGCTACAGGTTAGTGTAGTGCGTCCTGCTCACAGTGTTCAGCTAAAACTACAAGTTAGTGTCGTGCGTCCTCCTCACAGTGTTCAGCTAAACCTACAAGTTAGTGTAGTGAGACCTCTGCACAGTGTTCATCTAAAGCTACAAGTTAGTGCAGTGCGTCCTGCTCACAGTGTTCAGATAAAACTACATGTTAGTGTGGTGCATCCTCCTCACAGTGTTCAGCTAAACCTACAAGTTATTTTTTTGCGAGCTCTGCACAGTGTTCATCTAAAGCTACAAGTTAGTGTAGTGCGTCCTGCTCACAGTGTTCAGCTAAAACTACAAGTTAGTGTAGTGAGACCTCTGCACAGTGTTCATCTAAAGCTACAAGTTAGTGCAGTGCGTCCTGCTCACAGTGTTCAGCTAAAACTACAAGTTAGTGTGGTGCGTCCTCCTCACAGTGTTCAGCTAAAACTACAAGTTAGTGTAGTGCGTCCTGCTCACAGTGTTCAGCTAAAACTACAAGTTAGTGTAGTGAGACCTCTGCACAGTGTTCATCTAAAGCTAAAAGTTAGTGCAGTGCGTCCTCCTCACAGTGTTCAGCTAAACCTACAAGTTAGTGTAGTGAGACCTCTGCACAGTGTTCATCTAAAGCTACAAGTTAGTGCAGTGCATCCTGCTCACAGTGTTCAGCTAAAACTACAAGTTAGTGTGGTGCGTCCTCCTCACAGTGTTCAGCTAAAACTACAAGTTAGTGTAGTGCGTCCTGCTCACAGTGTTCAGCTAAAACTACAAGTTAGTGTAGTGAGACCTCTGCACAGTGTTCATCTAAAGCTACAAGTTAGTGCAGTGTGTCCTGCTCACAGTGTTCAACTAAAACTACAAGTTAGTGTAGTGAGACCTCTGCACAGTGTTCATCTAAAGCTACAAGTTAGCGCAGTGCGTCCTGCTCACAGTGTTCAGCTAAAACTACAAGTTAGTGTAGTGAGACCTCTGCACAGTGTTCATCTAAAGCTACAAGTTAGTGCAGTACGTCCTGCTCACAGTGTTCAGCTAAAACTACAAGTTAGTGTAGTGAGACCTCTGCACAGTGTTCATCTAAAGCTACAAGTTAGTGCAGTGCGTCCTGCTCACAGTGTTCAGCTAAAGCTACAAGTTAGTGTCGTGCGTACTCCTCACAGTGTTCAGCTAAACCTACAAGTTAGTGTAGTGAGACCTCTGCACAGTGTTCATCTAAAGCTACAAGTTAGTGCAGTGCGTCCTGCTCACAGTGTTCAGATAAAACTACATGTTAGTGTGGTGCGTCCTCCTCACAGTGTTCAGCTAAACCTACAAGTTATTTTTTTGCGAGCTCTGCACAGTGTTCATCTAAAGCTACAAGTTAGTGTAGTGCGTCCTGCTCACAGTGTTCAGCTAAAACTACAAGTTAGTGTAGTGAGACCTCTGTACAGTGTTCATCTAAAGCTACAAGTTAGTGCAGTGCGTCCTGCTCACAGTGTTCAGCTAAAACTACAAGTTAGTGTGGTGCGTCCTCCTCACAGTGTTCAGCTAAAACTACAAGTTAGTGTAGTGCGTCCTGCTCACAGTGTTCAGCTAAAACTACAAGTTAGTGTAGTGAGACCTCTGCACAGTGTTCATCTAAAGCTAAAAGTTAGTGCAGTGCGTCCTGCTCACAGTGTTCAGCTAAAACTACAAGTTAGTGTAGTGAGACCTCTGCACAGTGTTCATCTAAAGCTACAAGTTAGTGCAGTGCGTCCTGCTCACAGTGTTCAGCTAAAACTACAAGTTAGTGTGGTGCGTCCTCCTCACAGTGTTCAGCTAAACCTACAAGTTAGTGTAGTGAGACCTCTGCACAGTGTTCATCTAAAGCTACAAGTTAGTGCAGTGCGTCCTCCTCACAGTGTTCATCTAAAGCTACAAGTTAGTGCAGTGCGTCCTGCTCACAGTGTTCAGCTAAAACTACAAGTTAGTGTTGTGCGTCCTCCTCACAGTGTTCAGCTAAACCTACAAGTTATTTTTTTGCGAGCTCTGCACAGTGTTCATCTAAAGCTACAAGTTAGTGTAGTGCGTCCTGCTCACAGTGTTCAGCTAAAACTACAAGTTAGTGTAGTGAGACCTCTGCACAGTGTTCATCTAAAGCTACAAGTTAGTGCAGTGCGTCCTGCTCACAGTGTTCAGCTAAAACTACAAGTTAGTGTGGTGCGTCCTCCTCACAGTGTTCAGCTAAAACTACAAGTTAGTGTAGTGCGTCCTGCTCACAGTGTTCAGCTAAAACTACAAGTTAGTGTAGTGAGACCTCTGCACAGTGTTCATCTAAAGCTAAAAGTTAGTGCAGTGCGTCCTCCTCACAGTGTTCAGCTAAACCTACAAGTTAGTGTAGTGAGACCTCTGCACAGTGTTCATCTAAAGCTACAAGTTAGTGCAGTGCGTCCTGCTCACAGTGTTCAGCTAAAACTACAAGTTAGTGTGGTGCGTCCTCCTCACAGTGTTCAGCTAAAACTACAAGTTAGTGTAGTGCGTCCTGCTCACAGTGTTCAGCTAAAACTACAAGTTAGTGTAGTGAGACCTCTGCACAGTGTTCATCTAAAGCTACAAGTTAGTGCAGTGTGTCCTGCTCACAGTGTTCAACTAAAACTACAAGTTAGTGTAGTGAGACCTCTGCACAGTGTTCATCTAAAGCTACAAGTTAGCGCAGTGCGTCCTGCTCACAGTGTTCAGCTAAAAGTACAAGTTAGTGTAGTGAGACCTCTGCACAGTGTTCATCTAAAGCTACAAGTTAGTGCAGTACGTCCTGCTCACAGTGTTCAGCTAAAACTACAAGTTAGTGTAGTGAGACCTCTGCACAGTGTTCATCTAAAGCTACAAGTTAGTGCAGTGCGTCCTGCTCACAGTGTTCAGCTAAAGCTACAAGTTAGTGTCGTGCGTCCTCCTCACAGTGTTCAGCTAAACCTACAAGTTAGTGTAGTGAGACCTCTGCACAGTGTTCATCTAAAGCTACAAGTTAGTGCAGTGCGTCCTGCTCACAGTGTTCAGATAAAACTACATGTTAGTGTGGTGCGTCCTCCTCACAGTGTTCAGCTAAACCTACAAGTTATTTTTTTGCGAGCTCTGCACAGTGTTCATCTAAAGCTACAAGTTAGTGTAGTGCGTCCTGCTCACAGTGTTCAGCTAAAACTACAAGTTAGTGTAGTGAGACCTCTGCACAGTGTTCATCTAAAGCTACAAGTTAGTGCAGTGCGTCCTGCTCACAGTGTTCAGCTAAAACTACAAGTTAGTGTGGTGCGTCCTCCTCACAGTGTTCAGCTAAAACTACAAGTTAGTGTAGTGCGTCCTGCTCACAGTGTTCAGCTAAAACTACAAGTTAGTGTAGTGCGTCCTGCTCACAGTGTTCAGCTAAAACTACAAGTTAGTGTAGTGAGACCTCTGCACAGTGTTCATTTAAAGCTAAAAGTTAGTGCAGTGCGTCCTGCTCACAGTGTTCAGTTAAAACTACAAGTTAGTGTAGTGAGACCTCTGCACAGTGTTCATCTAAAGCTACAAGTTAGTGCAGTGCGTCCTGCTCACAGTGTTCAGCTAAAACTACAAGTTAGTGTAGTGAGACCTCTGCACAGTGTTCATCTAAAGTTACAAGTTAGTGCAGTGCGTCCTGCTCACAGTGTTTAGCTAAAACTACAAGTTGGTGTAGTGAGACCTCTGCACAGTGTTCATCTAAAGCTACAAGTTAGTGCAGTGCGTCCTGCTCACAGTGTTCAGCTAAAACTACAAGTTAGTGTGGTGCGTCCTCCTCACAGTGTTCAGCTAAACCTACAAGTTAGTGTAGTGAGACCTCTGCACAGTGTTCATCTAAAGTTACAAGTTAGTGCAGTGCGTCCTGCTCACAGTGTTTAGCTAAAACTACAAGTTAGTGTAGTGAGACCTCTGCACAGTGTTCATCTAAAGCTACAAGTTAGTGCAGTGCGTTCTGCTCACAGTGTTCAGCTAAAACTACAAGTTAGTGTGGTGCGTCCTCCTCACAGTGTTCAGCTAAACCTACAAGTTAGTGTAGTGAGACCTCTGCACAGTGTTCATCTAAAGCTACAAGTTAGTGCAGTGCGTCCTGCTCACAGTGTTCAGATAAAACTGCATGTTAGTGTGGTGCGTCCTCCTCACAGTGTTCAGCTAAACCTACAAGTTATTTTTTTGCGAGCTCTGCACAGTGTTCATCTAAAGCTACAAGTTAGTGTAGTGCGTCCTGCTCACAGTGTTCAGCTAAAACTACAAGTTAGTGTAGTGAGACCTCTGCACAGTGTTCATCTAAAGCTACAAGTTAGTGCAGTGCGTCCTGCTCACAGTGTTCAGCTAAAACCACAAGTTAGTGTAGTGAGACCTCTGCACAGTGTTCATCTAAAGCTACAAGTTAGTGTAGTGAGACCTCTGCACAGTGTTCATCTAAAGCTACAAGTTAGTGCAGTGCGTCCTGCTCACAGTGTTCAGATAAAACTACATGTTAGTGTGGTGCGTCCTCCTCACAGTGTTCAGCTAAACCTACAAGTTATTTTTTTGCGAGCTCTGCACAGTGTTCATCTAAAGCTACAAGTTAGTGTAGTGCGTCCTGCTCACAGTGTTCAGCTAAAACTACAAGTTAGTGTAGTGAGACCTCTGCACAGTGTTCATCTAAAGCTACAAGTTAGTGCAGTGCGTCCTGCTCACAGTGTTCAGCTAAAACTACAAGTTAGTGTGGTGCGTCCTCCTCACAGTGTTCAGCTAAAACTACAAGTTAGTGTAGTGCGTCCTGCTCACAGTGTTCAGCTAAAACTACAAGTTAGTGTAGTGAGACCTCTGCACAGTGTTCATCTAAAGCTAAAAGTTAGTGCAGTGCGTCCTCCTCACAGTGTTCAGCTAAACCTACAAGTTAGTGTAGTGAGACCTCTGCACAGTGTTCATCTAAAGCTACAAGTTAGTGCAGTGCGTCCTGCTCACAGTGTTCAGCTAAAACTACAAGTTAGTGTGGTGCGTCCTCCTCACAGTGTTCAGCTAAAACTACAAGTTAGTGTAGTGCGTCCTGCTCACAGTGTTCAGCTAAAACTACAAGTTAGTGTAGTGAGACCTCTGCACAGTGTTCATCTAAAGCTAAAAGTTAGTGCAGTGCGTCCTCCTCACAGTGTTCAGCTAAACCTACAAGTTAGTGTAGTGAGACCTCTGCACAGTGTTCATCTAAAGCTACAAGTTAGTGTAGTGAGACCTCTGCACAGTGTTCATCTAAAGCTACAAGTTAGTGCAGTGCGTCCTGCTCACAGTGTTCAGATAAAACTACATGTTAGTGTGGTGCGTCCTCCTCACAGTGTTCAGCTAAACCTACAAGTTATTTTTTTGCGAGCTCTGCACAGTGTTCATCTAAAGCTACAAGTTAGTGTAGTGCGTCCTGCTCACAGTGTTCAGCTAAAACTACAAGTTAGTGTAGTGAGACCTCTGCACAGTGTTCATCTAAAGCTACAAGTTAGTGCAGTGCGTCCTGCTCACAGTGTTCAGCTAAAACTACAAGTTAGTGTGGTGCGTCCTCCTCACAGTGTTCAGCTAAAACTACAAGTTAGTGTAGTGCGTCCTGCTCACAGTGTTCAGCTAAAACTACAAGTTAGTGTAGTGAGACCTCTGCACAGTGTTCATCTAAAGCTAAAAGTTAGTGCAGTGCGTCCTCCTCACAGTGTTCAGCTAAACCTACAAGTTAGTGTAGTGAGACCTCTGCACAGTGTTCATCTAAAGCTACAAGTTAGTGCAGTGCGTCCTGCTCACAGTGTTCAGCTAAAACTACAAGTTAGTGTGGTGCGTCCTCCTCACAGTGTTCAGCTAAAACTACAAGTTAGTGTAGTGCGTCCTGCTCACAGTGTTCAGCTAAAACTACAAGTTAGTGTAGTGAGACCTCTGCACAGTGTTCATCTAAAGCTAAAAGTTAGTGCAGTGCGTCCTCCTCACAGTGTTCAGCTAAACCTACAAGTTAGTGTAGTGAGACCTCTGCACAGTGTTCATCTAAAGCTACAAGTTAGTGCAGTGCGTCCTGCTCACAGTGTTCAGCTAAAACTACAAGTTAGTGTGGTGCGTCCTCCTCACAGTGTTCAGCTAAAACTACAAGTTAGTGTAGTGCGTCCTGCTCACAGTGTTCAGCTAAAACTACAAGTTAGTGTAGTGAGACCTCTGCACAGTGTTCATCTAAAGCTACAAGTTAGTGCAGTGTGTCCTGCTCACATTGTTCAACTAAAACTACAAGTTAGTGTAGTGAGACCTCTGCACAGTGTTCATCTAAAGCTACAAGTTAGCGCAGTGCGTCCTGCTCACAGTGTTCAGCTAAAACTACAAGTTAGTGTAGTGAGACCTCTGCACAGTGTTCATCTAAAGCTACAAGTTAGTGCAGTACGTCCTGCTCACAGTGTTCAGCTAAAACTACAAGTTAGTGTAGTGAGACCTCTGCACAGTGTTCATCTAAAGCTACAAGTTAGTGCAGTGCGTCCTGCTCACAGTGTTCAGCTAAAGCTACAAGTTAGTGTCGTGCGTCCTCCTCACAGTGTTCAGCTAAACCTACAAGTTAGTGTAGTGAGACCTCTGCACAGTGTTCATCTAAAGCTACAAGTTAGTGCAGTGCGTCCTGCTCACAGTGTTCAGATAAAACTACATGTTAGTGTGGTGCGTCCTCCTCACAGTGTTCAGCTAAACCTACAAGTTATTTTTTGCGAGCTCTGCACAGTGTTCATCTAAAGCTACAAGTTAGTGTAGTGCGTCCTGCTCACAGTGTTCAGCTAAAACTACAAGTTAGTGTAGTGAGACCTCTGCACAGTGTTCATCTAAAGCTACAAGTTAGTGCAGTGCGTCCTGCTCACAGTGTTCAGCTAAAACTACAAGTTAGTGTGGTGCGTCCTCCTCACAGTGTTCAGCTAAAACTACAAGTTAGTGTAGTGCGTCCTGCTCACAGTGTTCAGCTAAAACTACAAGTTAGTGTAGTGAGACCTCTGCACAGTGTTCATCTAAAGCTAAAAGTTAGTGCAGTGCGTCCTGCTCACAGTGTTCAGCTAAAACTACAAGTTAGTGTAGTGAGACCTCTGCACAGTGTTCATCTAAAGCTACAAGTTAGTGCAGTGCGTCCTGCTCACAGTGTTTAGCTAAAACTACAAGTTAGTGTAGTGAGACCTCTGCACAGTGTTCATCTAAAGCTACAAGTTAGTGCAGTGCGTCCTGCTCACAGTGTTCAGATAAAACTACATGTTAGTGTGGTGCGTCCTCCTCACAGTGTTCAGCTAAACCTACAAGTTATTTTTTTGCGAGCTCTGCACAGTGTTCATCTAAAGCTACAAGTTAGTGTAGTGCGTCCTGCTCACAGTGTTCAGCTAAAACTACAAGTTAGTGTAGTGAGACCTCTGCACAGTGTTCATCTAAAGCTACAAGTTAGTGCAGTGCGTCCTGCTCACAGTGTTCAGCTAAAGCTACAAGTTAGTGCAGTGCGTCCTGCTCACAGTGTTCAGCTAAAGCTACAAGTTAGTGTCGTGCGTCCTCCTCACAGTGTTCAGCTAAACCTACAAGTTAGTGTAGTGAGACCTCTGCACAGTGTTCATCTAAAGCTACAAGTTAGTGCAGTGCGTCCTGCTCACAGTGTTCAGATAAAACTACATGTTAGTGTGGTGCGTCCTCCTCACAGTGTTCAGCTAAACCTACAAGTTATTTTTTTGCGAGCTCTGCACAGTGTTCATCTAAAGCTACAAGTTAGTGTAGTGCGTCCTGCTCACAGTGTTCAGCTAAAACTACAAGTTAGTGTAGTGAGACCTCTGCACAGTGTTCATCTAAAGCTACAAGTTAGTGCAGTGCGTCCTGCTCACAGTGTTCAGCTAAAACTACAAGTTAGTGTGGTGCGTCCTCCTCACAGTGTTCAGCTAAAACTACAAGTTAGTGTAGTGCGTCCTGCTCACAGTGTTCAGCTAAAACTATAAGTTAGTGTAGTGAGACCTCTGCACAGTGTTCATCTAAAGCTAAAAGTTAGTGCAGTGCGTCCTCCTCACAGTGTTCAGCTAAACCTACAAGTTAGTGTAGTGAGACCTCTGCACAGTGTTCATCTAAAGCTACAAGTTAGTGCAGTGCGTCCTGCTCACAGTGTTCAGCTAAAACTACAAGTTAGTGTGGTGCGTCCTCCTCACAGTGTTCAGCTAAAACTACAAGTTAGTGTAGTGCGTCCTGCTCACAGTGTTCAGCTAAAACTACAAGTTAGTGTAGTGAGACCTCTGCACAGTGTTCATCTAAAGCTAAAAGTTAGTGCAGTGCGTCCTCCTCACAGTGTTCAGCTAAACCTACAAGTTAGTGTAGTGAGACCTCTGCACAGTGTTCATCTAAAGCTACAAGTTAGTGCAGTGCGTCCTGCTCACAGTGTTCAGCTAAAACTACAAGTTAGTGTGGTGCGTCCTCCTCACAGTGTTCAGCTAAAACTACAAGTTAGTGTAGTGCGTCCTGCTCACAGTGTTCAGCTAAAACTACAAGTTAGTGTAG
Source organism: Lithobates septentrionalis (assembly GCA_037952835.1). Taxonomy (NCBI): domain Eukaryota; kingdom Metazoa; phylum Chordata; class Amphibia; order Anura; family Ranidae; genus Lithobates; species Lithobates septentrionalis. The sequence continues at coordinate 2,903,633 of JBBDGP010001188.1, forward strand.
TGAGACCTCTGCACAGTGTTCATCTAAAGCTACAAGTTAGTGCAGTGTGTCCTGCTCACATTGTTCAACTAAAACTACAAGTTAGTGTAGTGAGACCTCTGCACAGTGTTCATCTAAAGCTACAAGTTAGCGCAGTGCGTCCTGCTCACAGTGTTCAGCTAAAACTACAAGTTAGTGTAGTGAGACCTCTGCACAGTGTTCATCTAAAGCTACAAGTTAGTGCAGTACGTCCTGCTCACAGTGTTCAGCTAAAACTACAAGTTAGTGTAGTGAGACCTCTGCACAGTGTTCATCTAAAGCTACAAGTTAGTGCAGTGCGTCCTGCTCACAGTGTTCAGCTAAAGCTACAAGTTAGTGTCGTGCGTCCTCCTCACAGTGTTCAGCTAAACCTACAAGTTAGTGTAGTGAGACCTCTGCACAGTGTTCATCTAAAGCTACAAGTTAGTGCAGTGCGTCCTGCTCACAGTGTTCAGATAAAACTACATGTTAGTGTGGTGCGTCCTCCTCACAGTGTTCAGCTAAACCTACAAGTTATTTTTTGCGAGCTCTGCACAGTGTTCATCTAAAGCTACAAGTTAGTGTAGTGCGTCCTGCTCACAGTGTTCAGCTAAAACTACAAGTTAGTGTAGTGAGACCTCTGCACAGTGTTCATCTAAAGCTACAAGTTAGTGCAGTGCGTCCTGCTCACAGTGTTCAGCTAAAACTACAAGTTAGTGTGGTGCGTCCTCCTCACAGTGTTCAGCTAAAACTACAAGTTAGTGTAGTGCGTCCTGCTCACAGTGTTCAGCTAAAACTACAAGTTAGTGTAGTGAGACCTCTGCACAGTGTTCATCTAAAGCTAAAAGTTAGTGCAGTGCGTCCTGCTCACAGTGTTCAGCTAAAACTACAAGTTAGTGTAGTGAGACCTCTGCACAGTGTTCATCTAAAGCTACAAGTTAGTGCAGTGCGTCCTGCTCACAGTGTTCAGCTAAAACTACAAGTTAGTGTAGTGAGACCTCTGCACAGTGTTCATCTAAAGTTACAAGTTAGTGCAGTGCGTCCTGCTCACAGTGTTTAGCTAAAACTACAAGTTAGTGTAGTGAGACCTCTGCACAGTGTTCATCTAAAGCTACAAGTTAGTGCAGTGCGTCCTGCTCACAGTGTTCAGCTAAAACTACAAGTTAGTGTGGTGCGTCCTCCTCACAGTGTTCAGCTAAACCTACAAGTTAGTGTAGTGAGACCTCTGCACAGTGTTCATCTAAAGTTACAAGTTAGTGCAGTGCGTCCTGCTCACAGTGTTTAGCTAAAACTACAAGTTAGTGTAGTGAGACCTCTGCACAGTGTTCATCTAAAGCTACAAGTTAGTGCAGTGCATCCTGCTCACAGTGTTCAGCTAAAACTACAAGTTAGTGTGGTGCGTCCTCCTCACAGTGTTCAGCTAAACCTACAAGTTAGTGTAGTGAGACCTCTGCACAGTGTTCATCTAAAGCTACAAGTTAGTGCAGTGCGTCCTGCTCACAGTGTTCAGATAAAACTACATGTTAGTGTGGTGCGTCCTCCTCACAGTGTTCAGCTAAACCTACAAGTTATTTTTTTGCGAGCTCTGCACAGTGTTCATCTAAAGCTACAAGTTAGTGTAGTGCGTCCTGCTCACAGTGTTCAGCTAAAACTACAAGTTAGTGTAGTGAGACCTCTGCACAGTGTTCATCTAAAGCTACAAGTTAGTGCAGTGCGTCCTGCTCACAGTGTTCAGCTAAAGCTACAAGTTAGTGCAGTGCGTCCTGCTCACAGTGTTCAGTTAAAGCTACAAGTTAGTGTCGTGCGTCCTCCTCACAGTGTTCAGCTAAACCTACAAGTTAGTGTAGTGAGACCTCTGCACAGTGTTCATCTAAAGCTACAAGTTAGTGCAGTGCGTCCTGCTCACAGTGTTCAGATAAAACTACATGTTAGTGTGGTGCGTCCTCCTCACAGTGTTCAGCTAAACCTACAAGTTATTTTTTTGCGAGCTCTGCACAGTGTTCATCTAAAGCTACAAGTTAGTGTAGTGCGTCCTGCTCACAGTGTTCAGCTAAAACTACAAGTTAGTGTAGTGAGACCTCTGCACAGTGTTCATCTAAAGCTACAAGTTAGTGCAGTGCGTCCTGCTCACAGTGTTCAGCTAAAACTACAAGTTAGAGTGGTGCGTCCTCCTCACAGTGTTCAGCTAAAACTACAAGTTAGTGTAGTGCGTCCTGCTCACAGTGTTCAGCTAAAACTACAAGTTAGTGTAGTGAGACCTCTCCACAGTGTTCATCTAAAGCTAAAAGTTAGTGCAGTGCGTCCTGCTCACAGTGTTCAGCTAAAACTACAAGTTAGTGTAGTGAGACCTCTGCACAGTGTTCATCTAAAGCTACAAGTTAGTGCAGTGCATCCTGCTCACAGTGTTCAGCTAAAACTACAAGTTAGTGTAGTGAGACCTCTGCACAGTGTTCATCTAAAGTTACAAGTTAGTGCAGTGCGTCCTGCTCACAGCGTTTAGCTAAAACTACAAGTTAGTGTAGTGAGACCTCTGCACAGTGTTCATCTAAAGCTACAAGTTAGTGCAGTGCGTCCTGCTCACAGTGTTCAGCTAAAACTACAAGTTAGTGTGGTGCGTCCTCCTCACAGTGTTCAGCTAAACCTACAAGTTAGTGTAGTGAGACCTCTGCACAGTGTTCATCTAAAGCTACAAGTTAGTGCAGTGCGTCCTGCTCACAGTGTTCAGATAAAACTACATGTTAGTGTGGTGCGTCCTCCTCACAGTGTTCAGCTAAACCTACAAGTTATTTTTTTGCGAGCTCTGCACAGTGTTCTGCTAAAGCTACCTATAGAAGGTTGGTGGTGTTTTCCTGATCCTATCACTACCGCAGGCAGCTAAAAAAGCTACAAGTTAGTTTTTTGCGAGCTCTGCACAGTGTTCAGCTAAAGCTACCTGTAGAAGGTTGGTGGTGTTCTCATACTACAGGCAGGCAGTTGATTTTGCTAGCTGCAGTATCAGTATATATATATATATATATATATATATATATATATATATATATATATATATATATATATTCCAGCTTAGTGCAGCTACAGGCCATTAGTATGTCTGGAAGGTCAAGAAGGAGAGGCAGACAGTCACAAGCCAATAAGAGAGGGCAAGCAGGCTCTGTGTCTAGCGCTGGTCGTGGAGACAGTGCATCCTCATCAGCACGTGGCCGTCGGACAAGCTTGGCCTTTTTTTCGGCAGCTGGCCGTGTTGAGCCGCAACATGCGGAAGACTTGGTCAAGTGGATGACCAAGCCGTCCTCATCCTCCTCATCCTCTCTCACCCATGCTCAGGGTACTTTGTCTGGCAAAGCAGCGGCCCCTTCCCTCAGCTCAATGTCATCAGTGACTCCTTCCCTAGCCCCACCATGTCCTCCTGAGGAGTCCCTCAAACTGTTTGACCACAGTGTTGGGTACATGCTCCAGGAGGATGCCCAGCGTTTGGAAGGCTCTGATGATTATACTGAGCTTGATGAAGGCAGTAACATAAGCACGGACAGAGGGGGTGCCCAAGAAGGACAGCAATCTGGCAGTCATGCTCCCCCTGCGGCAGCATACTGCCAGGTTTGCTCCAGTGATGAGGAGGGAGGGGATAATGAGGTCACTGACTCAACGTGGGTGCCTGATAGGAGAGAGGAGGAGGAGGCGGCACATCACCAACGAGGCAGGATGCCCTCCAGGGGCCAGCCTAAGGGCAGCACATTGACTGCATCACACCCCAAAGCTCCACATGTGCAGGGCGCTGCAGTCTCTGCGCGGTGTTCAAAAAGTTCTTTGGTGTGGGCCTTTTTTGAGACGAGTGCATCAGATCGCACCGCTGCTATTTGCAGCATATGTCTCAAGCGTATGTCGCGTGGCCAAAACATCTCCCGCTTGGGTACCACATGCTTGACCAGACATATGTTGACCTGCCATGCAGTTCGTTGGCAAGCGTATCTAAAAGACCCACACCAAAGAACAAAGAGGACCTCTCCTTGCTCCTCATCAGCTGAGATCTCCAACCCCACTATACCTTCAGTCCTCTCTGAGACCTGCACTGAGAGCAATGAAGGTGTAGAATTAGGTGTGTCACAGCCAAGTACTTGTGGGCAATCTGCTTTTGGTACACCGACGTCAGATTGTACCAGGCAAATTTCCCTGCCCCAGCTGCTGCACCGCCGAAAGAAGTTTGCTCCCAGCCATCCACATGCCCAGCGGTTGAATGCTAGCTTGGCAAAATTGCTAGCACTTCAACTGCTGCCTTTTCAGTTGGTAGACTCTGCCCCCTTCCGTGAGTTTGTGGAATGTGCGGTTCCTCAGTGGCAGGTACCCAAACGCCACTTTTTCTCACGGAAGGCGATTCCAGCTCTCTACCGGCATGTGAAAGGCAATGTCCATGCCTCGCTGGACAGGGCGGTCAGCGGTAAGGTGCATATTACCGCTGACTCATGGTCCAGCAGGCATGGACAGGGACGTTACCTAAGTTTCACGGCGCATTGGGTGACTCTGCTGGCAGCTGGGAAGGATGCAGGACAAGGTGCAGTAGTGTTGGAGGTTGTTCCGCCACCACGCCTCCAAAATGCCACTACTAATGATTGTGACACACCTCTCTCCTCCACCCCCTCCTCTTCTTCTTCCTCCATGGCCTCTTCCTGTGATTTTTCCTCGGAACCAGCGGTGCTCCGTAGCCGTTCAAGGGGCTACGCAAGTACGCAGGCCAAAAGATACCATGCGGTGCTTGAGCTGGTGTGCTTGGGGGACAGGAGCCACACTGGGGCAGAGGTTCTGTCAGCTCTGCAGGGGCAGGTGGTGGTTGACGCCACACCAACTTAAGGCAGGAATGGTGGTTTGCGACAATGGCACCAACCTCCTCTCTGCCCTCCGACAGGGACAAATGACCCATGTGCCCTGTTTGGCTCACGTTGGCCATGCTGCAGCGGCTGCACACGCAGCAGAGGGCCATCAATGAGTACCTGTGCGACTATAGCACCAGGACAGGGTCAGGGGAGCTTGTTTTTTTTTCCCCACACCAGTGGGCCATGATCAGGGATGCATGCACTGTCCTGTCACCATTTGAGGAGGCCACGAGGATGGTGAGCAGTGACAGTGCATGCATCAGTGACACTGTCCCCCTTGTCCACCTGTTGGAGCACACGCTGCGTGGAATAATGGACAGGGCACTTGAGGCAGAACAGAGGCAGGAAGAGGAGGACTTCCTTAGCTCTCAAGGCCCCCTTTATCCAGACAGTGTTCCTGCGTGCCCGCCGATCACACAGGAAGAGGAGGAGGAGGAGGAGGAGGAAGATTGTGTCAGTATGGAGGTGGAGCCTGGCACTCAGCATCAGCAGCAGTCTTTAAGGGATCAGTCCCAAGAAACACATGGACTTGTACGTGGCTGGGAGGAGGTGGCTGCGGACCATGTCGTCCTTAGTGACCCAGAGGACTCCGGACCGAATGCCTCAGCAAACCTATGCTGCATGGCCTCCCTGATCCTGCAAAGCCTGCGTAAGGATCCTCGTATTCGTGGTATCAAGGAGAAGGACCAATACTGGCTGGCAACCCTCCTTGATCCACGTTACAAGGGTAAGGTTGCGGACCTTATCTTGCCATCGCAGAGGGAGCAGAGGATGAAACATCTTCGGGAGGCCTTGCAGAAAGGTCTGTGCAACGCGTTCCCAGAGACTGGAAGGTTACAAACTCCTGTTTCTGGACAACGTGATGCTGAGGCTTTGGTCAGTCAAAGAAGGAGCGGTGGAGAAGGTGGCCGTCTGACCGATGCGTTCAGACAATTTTTTGGTCCGCAGCCCCAAGGTATGATCGGTTCCAGCAACCATCGCCAGCGTCTGTTTTACATGGTGCAGGAATACCTAGGGGCAAGATCTGACTTGGACACCTTTCCCACCGAAAATCCTCTGGGTTACTGGGTCTTGAGGATGGATCACTGGCCAGAGCTTGCACAGTATGCAATTGAGCTACTGGCCTGTCCTGCATCCAGCGTTCTTTTGGAACGCACATTCAGTGCTGCTGGAGGCTTTGTAACCGATCACAGGGTGCGTCTGTCCACCGACTCGGTCGATCGACTGACCTTCATAAAAATGAATCAGTCTTGGATCACCACCAGCTACCAAACACCTGATGCTGATGTAACCGAATAATTTTTTTTGAAATCTCAGATCCCTTCAAAGACTGCCTATGCTGATGCTGAGTGACTATCCCTGAGTAATTATCCTCTTCCTCCTCAATGATCACGCTGATAGCTTGTAAGAACATTTTTGGTTCTGGGCGCCACCACCAGTGCCTAAGGCCCAATTTTTCAGCCCCTGTTTAACAGGAGCGTGTAATTACAATTTTTGATGCAATACTTTGCAGCAGGGCTCGTTTCTGCGTTCCAACTAGAGTATCTGTGAGGGGTTGCAGTGTTGTGGCACCAGCACCAGTGCCTAAGGCCCAATTTTTCAGCCCCTATTTAACAGGGGCGTGTAATTACAATTTTTGATGCAATACTTTGCAGCAGGGCTCGTTTCTGCATTACAACTAGAGTATCTGTGAGGGGTTGCAGTGTTGTGGCACCAGCACCAGTGCCTAAGGCCCAATTTTTCAGCCCCTGTTTAACAGGGGCGTGTAATTACAATTTTTGATGCAATACTTTGCAGCAGGGCTCGTTCCTGCGTTCCAACTAGAGTGTCTGTGAGGACTTACAGTGTTGTGGCACCAGCACCACCACCAAAGGCCCAATTTTTCTGCCCTTGTTCAACAGGGGCATGTAATTACAATTCTTGATCTAATATTTCACAGCAGGGCCCATTTCTGCACCCACCAAGAGCGAGTGAGGACTTACAGTGTTGTGGCACCAGCACCACCACCACCACCAAAGGCCCAATTTTTCTGCCCTTGTTCAACAAGGGCATGTAATTACAATACTTGATCTAATATTTCACAGCAGGGCCCATTTCTGCGCCCACCAAGAGTGAGCGAGGACTTACAGTGTTGTGGCACCAGCACCACCACCACCACCAAAGGCCCAATTTTTCTGCCCCTGTTCAACAGGGGCATGTAATTACAATTCTTGATCTAATATTTCACAGCAGGGCCCTGTGAGGGCTTACAGTGTTGTGGCCACAACAACATCTAAGGCCCAAATTTCTGCTGAGTATATAGGGCAGGCCCCTACTTTCAAACATCTAACTTACAAACGACTCCTACTTGCAAACAGAAGGAGAGAACAGGAAGTGAGATGAAATCTACCCCTAGGAAGGGAAATTTTCTCCTGTAAGAGTTAATATGGGAAAAACATTTCTCCTTTCCACTGATGCTTTCCAATCCTTGTTCCACAAAAAAACCCAAATTTTCAAAAAACATTTGTCATTGGGACAAAAAGTGAGGTGAAATCTTCTGAAGAGGAGGACAGACAGCAAAACAAATGTCACAGGGGTGATAATCCTTCCCTATGTTTTCCAAAAAGCTTAAAAAAGATTTTTTGGCTGGAGCTAAACACGTTAAAAATGTACCCGTTCAAAATTACAAACAGATTCTACTTAACAACAAACCTACAGTCCCTGTCTTGTTTGCACCGCCTGTATACTGCTGTTCATAGTATATAGGGCCTGGTGGCCCCACACCTTTCCTTTATTTTAATTTGGGTGCGGGGTTCCCCTTAATATCCATACAAGACCCAAAGGGCCTGGTAATGGACTGGGGGGTACCCATGCCGTTTGTCTCACTGATTTTCATCCATATTGCCAGGACCCGACATTACATTAAACCCGCAAGCAGTTTTAAATGAGATTTTTTCCTTTAAAAATGACATCTTGTGCAGGGACTGTTCTAAACATGGGTAACACGCGCCACTTTACAGGCATACTATAGACACCCCCCAGGTACGATATTTAAAGGAATATTTCTTTTTTTTTTTTTTACTTTAAGCATCATTAAAATCACTGCTCCCGAAAAAACGGCCGTTTTTAAAAGCTTTTTTTGCATTGATACATGTCCCCTGGGACAGGACCCGGGTCCCCAAACCCTTTTTAGGACAATACCATGCAAATTAGCCTTTAAAATGAGCACTTTTGATTTCGAACGTTCGAGTCCCATAGACGTCAATGGGGTTCTAACGTTCGTGCGAATTTTCGGTCCGTTCGCAGGTTCTGGTGCGAACCGAACCGGGGGTGTTCGGCTCATCCCTAGTGGGGAGCATGATGAGCATTGTAGGCAACTTACATGTACGTTCTGAATCATGAAAACACTGTAGCCTTAGCAGTGCATGAAAAGGTAAGCTAACATTTTTTGTATACATCCTCTGCACAAATTGAAGTTTATTCATTTTAAATGGGGGTTGTGCCTCGTTATAACTCAATCTCAAGTCAAAGCAATAAGCAGTTTTCTCCTTTTTTTTGAGTATATACAGATAGCTAATACTTTTATTGTCTATCAATGTTTCACAACCGCTTACAGCAGTTATTTCTCAATAGTACTGATAAGCATCTGTTTACATTGGAATTGATGGCTAATGGAAAACCTGCTGAGCCAGTTTTTCTTGTTGCACGTGCACAATTATTAAACACACAGCACCCATATGTACAAGGAGATATGAAGGAATTTGTCAGGTAAGGCATGTATCTTCTTGACTGACATTGACTGAATTGTAGTATGTATCTCAGTTTACATCTAAAAACCTTTCTGAGATTAAATGTCTCTAAAGCAGAAAACTGCAAAATATATCTTAAAAAATCTACCCTACATGTTTAATTAAAAGGAAGCAAAAACTGGTAAAACTTTAGCAAATGGTAAGTTTGCCATTTACCGCCTGTTCGCTGATGGGACCCTGTTAAATTTTTCCCTGTATTTACACTAACGTTCAAAACTTTTTTTTTAAGGTGTCATTGAACTGATTAAAAATTTAGCCAATGCATATCTAATATTGCAAATGGCTATTACAGATTACAATTAAGGATAAGGATTTATGGTATAATATACCCGCAAAAGTATGCCAAGGTAGTGCAAGGTTGGGGAAATGTCAAACTTTGCTAAAGAAGTGTCTTAGTGAGTAGTATGTACAGTAGAGGAGTGTGGAGGTTATGATGGTGGTCAATATGTGCAGGAGAGGAGTCTGGATGGTGTTATGGTAGGCAGTATGTAAAGGAGAGGAGTGTGAAGTGTATGATGGTGCAGAGTATGTCCATGAGGTAAGAATGATCGGTATGATAGAGTGCAGAGGGTGTGATGGTGGGAAGTATGTGCAGGAGAGGAGGGTGCAGGGTATGATGGTGGGCAATATGTTCCAAAAAGAAGTGTGAAGGGTATGATGGTGGGCAGTGTGGGCAGGAGATGAAGACATGAAAGAGGAACCAATCATTTCTACAGTAGAGATCCACACAAATGACTTGTAATTATCTGCATTTTTATTCTAAAAAGTTAATGATTTTAAAATAGCATATCAGCAGTGGGATAATAAACATACTCTTTAGATTGTGTTCACAATGTTATAGGTCCAGTGAGATCTTTCTGGAGTGTATTGAGCATTACCCTATTTTCAACATTTACCGGTATATATACAGTATCTATGGTTCCCTCAATGAACTGTAGCTCCCTATTTCACTGGGCAGTTAATATGTAGCTGGGAGGTGTTGCCTCCTCGCCACTTATTTTAACCCTGCAAATACCACAATTGCACATCACAGTTGCGGGGCCGTTACAGTGTGGTCACATTCACTTGAATAGGTTATGTTCAGTGGTGGTACTGCTTCGGAATGCTACAGGGGGTTATATTTGTCATGGCAACCCCGAGCGGCTGCATGTTCTTCTTCAGGTGGGTAGTTGGTCAGTCGTAAAACCACAACTCAACTGCCTGTTTTTTCTGCCCGCGTGAACAAGGTTTAAGAGATCTGGGTGGCTGTGCAGATCATTTTTACAGTACAGTTACACTCGGCACCACTGCTTGAAGTTTTTCAACCGATCACTATGAGTTGTTACAGTTGTGTAATGGTGAGGCAGTGAGTGGGTTACCTATTTTGATCATTTAATTGATAACCATAATGATTACTAATCAAATCTTCCAGACCACCCATACACAGTCTGCATCTCCTTCCTGATGATCAGATCTCCAGAGGGTGCTGTAGCTAAAAACATAGGACATACGGTAAATTAAAGCTTGCTGGGGAGGAGTTGTTTACAGCGGTCCTTAGGCACACATGATTCCTCCCCACAGCATTTGATTAACAGCAGTAGGAGCCAATGGCAGAGGAAGAAGAAGAGAGGAGAGAGAAGAGATGCAGCATTTCACAGTGCTGGTCGATCGAGGTAAGTATTTAGGGAGGTGGGGGAGGACAGAAATCTCTAAAACATTTTTTACCTTAATGCAGGGAATGCATTAAGGTACAAAATGGTTTGGCTTTAGAACCAGTTTTAAAAAGAAAAATGTTTTGGCTTTACATTAAGGAAGAGGTTTGGGTTTGTTGCTTTCATGTGTTTGAGGCAAATCAAGCGCTTTTGTGATTCGCGTCCAGGCCAATTTATGTGCAGATTTGCTCAGGAGAAATTAAAAAAAACATAAAGCACTGCATGGTCCTCAAACTGTGACCAACGGGCTTAGATTTGGAAGCTGTAGAAAGAGGAAGATGACAAACTACATTGGGAGAGATTAGGATCAGTTAGGAAACTGTACTTTGTTTCTGATGGTTCTTTGTGAAATCAACCTCTTTGCTGTCTGTTTTGTTCCTATTAATAATGATAACAGTCATTCAAAACATACACCAACTTATAAATACAAGAGAAATAGTTCAGCACTACTGTAATGCAAATTAAAAATGTAACCATGCTTTTATAACAATATTTCCATCAAAAACCCTATGCAGTGCTACAAACATGCACTTGTGCAACCCAAAATCGAATATGTCCTTGTGCAGATGAATCCCCCCCACCATTAAATGTTGTTTAACATTAAATAATCTTCTGTGCTCCCATATATGCAATCTCCCATGCATCCATTCCACGCTCCTCCATGAACCATGCTCAAAGGACAAGATGTGTATAATCTGTATCTGACCTTTATGGTCATTTAACTAAGAAATTGAAACATTATTTCTTGTTAAACAACACAGAGGGAGACTTTGTGAATGATCGAGAGAATTAATCTGCACAGGGACATATAAGATTTTGGGTTGCAAAAGTGTTTATAGCACATGTTTTTGCCACTACATAGGGTTTTTAGTGGAAATCCTGCTATACAACTTTGGTTATCCTTTTAATTCACATTACAGTAGCATTACACTATTTCTATTTTATGAACAGCATGGTTGATTTTGGATTTATATTGTATTTTTATTTTTATGTAATTCTTCAATAAAGGATTTTTTCACAGTGTGGCTGGTTTTATTTGCTTTTTCAATTTTTTTAAAATGAGTAACAAGGACACTCATTCACATGGAGGTAAAGATTTGGGGAACATCTTAATGACTTGGTTGACCCCCTTGCAAGGTACTTTCCCAACATTAAAGGCATGTGACCTGATATGGTTCAGAGCGAAGGTGGGCACATACTGGCTCCTCTATTTTCTGGCCAGTCAGACTGTATACCTGGTGTAATATGGGGGTTGATCAGCACAGATGGTAGATGCATTTTTGGTGAAGTCCATGCCAGGCCAAACTGGCTTTTTGGATCAATGTTTTTTTATTGAAAATTTTACATAACAGAGATAAAGAACATATAGTAAGAAAGAAGAGCTTCACTTAGACATGAATATCCTCATTTATAACACAGTATTGAGGATTTTTCAATAACAGAAGCTGTACATAATAGACAGGTAATCCTAACGTAGTAAGACACCCCAACCGGGAACAAGCTGCGTCTGGGAGGAGAGCGGCATAATCCATCCCTCCACTGAGGGTTGTTGCACTGTTTTCAATCGTATATCAAAACTTCTCTACATTGGATATTAGTATGGACTTATATAACTATTTGTTCATAACCATTATTGAATGGTGTCTAATGTTAGTCTAAGTAATAAAAGTAGAATAATATTCAATGAATATTAAAGGATAAAATAAAATAAAAGTAGGAAAAAACACAATCAGTTTGTTACTGTTCTCCAAACTGGCCATTTAAGTGTAAGTATCACTCACGCAAAGTGTTAAAAAAAAAAAACAGAACCATCTGCTGTGGATGTGAAATAAAAAAACAAACGGAAGTTTGCCCAAATTAAGGATGCTGCAGCATTAATGGTGAAATTTACCCTTGTGTTATAATCATCTAATATTTGCTGTGCTTCCTTATAAATACACACTGTGTAAAATAAGGTGCTAACGTGCTGTATCAATCACTTATACATATAGGCACATATTCAGCAATACATTTATTATATACAATGCTCATACATATACAAAAATTAAAAACTGAATCCAGTCCATAGATGCCAAAGCAAGTATTTTGCCAGTGAAAGTAGTACAAGAAAAGTTCATCAAAATAACCAAAAACTATAAGTGCTTAGTGTTTATGCAATGCCACTGCAAAACCAAATGTGCATGCTTCCACCAGGGTGTGTACTCACCTGCAAATATGGACCCCCTGGGCTTATGCCGAGGTAGGTCTACAAGGCTTGTATGGATATGTGTCTGCCCGATGGCATGGGATCCCTCTTGTGTGGTCTGGTTCATGGAAAAAAAGCAATATTGCAAAGGAACATAGCATGGTACAGTTTATTAAAAATTCACTTAAAAGTATGCAGAATGTCACTCACATATTGTAGTGCCGTGTACCGGCACTGGGAATGATCTGCCAGCTGCTGCTCCATGACTCCCTGGAGCCAGTGTGCATTCCACTTAGCGGTAGTGATGTCAAAACGTGGCCTGTGTGCCCGCTCCTATGCGTTTCATCATCCAGACATCATCAGGAGGCTTGTTCGCTCAGTTTCATTTAAACGAGAAGCAAAGTCTTTACAAGGTTGCCCATGCACAGGTTTCAGCTTCACAAAGCAACAACAAAACAATTCTCCCTGACCACAGGCTCTTTAGGCTCACTCAGCATATTATCACAGCACCTCGCTGTATGGGCCCCCTCTGTGGACTCGCCAGTCATCTCAGGTTTCTTGGTCTCCCGGGCCCGTGTAGCTGTCCTGACTTTCCCAGTCCTATGGGCAAGAAGTCACCCCAGCACGTTGTCTCCGAAGCAAGTCATCCTTTCTAGTTGGAGCACACCACTACTGTATCTTCACACAGAGACTCGCTCTCCAAATGGCAGCAACTGCCCTGAGCTCTCTTCAGACTTGGTTTGAAACGACCCTGCACATTTGTGTACTCACACAGGCTGCAGGTGTCTAGCAAAACCTGGACACAGAATTGAAGGTTCTATCCCATCCAAGACACTTTGGAACTTTCAAACTCCATGCCCCGATCTAGGATTAGAAAACCTGGAGAAAACTTCCAACACAGCTTTCTCAGCTCACAATAAACACCTAGGAGCTTCTTAAACTGCAAATTGGAGAATCCTGTGTCATCCTAATCTCACATCGTGGCAGGGCCTAACACTGCTACACTGGATAAGGGTCTTTTAAAAACTGAATTCTAGGAGGACTGTATGCTGTTGTACAGGCATACCCCATTTTACATACCCTCACTTTACATACACTCTGGTGTCTATGGGAAATCTTGGTCAGCTTGACATGGCACTGCTCCCGAACCATAAGTGACAGGGACACCAAACTTGGGGAGCACCGAGAGGGGAACCAGGAATACAACGTATTCGATTTTGGGGTTGGCCAGCTTGCCTAGGTAATCAGTTATGCCTGTAAATGACTATTTCAATGCAGTACATGCATTGAGAAGTGAAAAAAGGTATTGCTTCACTTTAAGTACATTTTCGTTTTACATATATGCTCTGGTCCCATTGTGTACTTAAAAGTAGGTTATGCCTGTAGTTACATTTTTTAATTGTATGTTGGGCTTTTAAGAGAAAAAATGGTGTGGGGACCCCAGAAGAACTTATAAAAGACCCTTATCCAGGTATGCAGCCTGGTTGGCCAAGAACAATGTGGCTGCAAGCATGTGCACTATATGGCTAATTATTAGAGAGATAAAATAATAAATCTGCTAAATTAGAGATTTGACTGATATATTAGGGCCTATTTACTCCGCTATGTTATTGTAACATGAACTAAAACATGTAACACAGATATGTAAGTCGTTCCACATGGTAACGTGTGTTGTGGTACTTTCATTTTGAGTGTAGTGCTCAACACACACTACAGCGCACCACATTGCACATGTTGTAGTGCATTGCATTAAAAAAACAGGACGAATGTGTTTTTGAGTGCTCTAAGAAGCCCAATAGTATGAATAAGCCCTTAAAAATATGTGGCTGGTAGATATCTGGTAATATACCCCATCAGCTGGCCAATTTAGTTGCCCTAGTGTGCTAGCTTTTTCTTTTCTTCTTGTAGTTGCAGGCCCAACAAAAATGTAATAAAAAAGAGAAATACACAAACTTCAGGTTGAAAAAAAAATATTAGAATCAAAGCTCTCTCTACCAGTTCCACTATAGAATGAAATAAAATCATGAAAAGGAGTCTTCTTGCAACATTTATCCTGCGCGTCTACTGTGAAAAAAGAGTGTGACAAGGATTAAAGCTGGGAGCACAAAATTCTCACAAAAATCTTTACACCATGACTTTCAGCCCCTATATGACCACATCTATAGTGGTAGCTGGATAACAATCTTCTCACGGCCAGTCCCTTTGTTGCTATTGTTAATTCCAGTTTTACGTAAAAAAAATCTGTTCATCCTTTGCAAAAAAACCAAAAATGCATATTTAGCTAAAATATTCACCTTTTTGTCAGACCTATTTTTGGTTGAATGATATCCAGCATCATTCATTCCACTTCCTGTGAGCCCAAAGCATCATGGACCCACCCACTGGGGGTATGTCATCATGGTGCCCTGCCCTCACAGTACAATGAATGTCATTACATAAGAGGTGCCCTGAATCATTAAGGACAGCCCGGCGCCAAAGAAGATGCAAAGGAAGAGAACTTTGTGTATCGTGTGACTGGCCAGAGAACATCATAATAAATAAAATAAAGATTACTATTTTGATACCATCTGTATCTTCCTGGCGTATTAGTTTTGGCTTTATTTTCTGCCTGAGTTGTGGATAACTATGCAACTTTACTATTTTAAGATTGCTGGACTTTATTGCTTTGAATATAAAACTTTAATAAACACATTAGGGCCCCTTTCACACGGGGAGGATCTGCTCAGCAGACTCCGTTGATCCCCGCTGAGCCGGCGGATGCTCCTGTCCATTTTCATTCGATCCGCTAGACGGATGGCGAATGTATCACCATACATCTGTTTTGAGCAGCTCTTATCAGATCGGATGGCAGGCGGACACATCGCTGCTGACATCCACCTGCCCCTACAAGTCAGTGGGTGGCCCGCTCGGACAGGTGGATCCAAGCGGGTTTATCATGTGAAAGGGGCCTAAGACAGAAAATGCTTGTCTATGGATCCATTCACACGTGTATGTTGGGCTAATGCTCATTTTAACACATGTTACTGCAATGCATGCCAAAATAGCTGCTCCCTGCTCTATGTATGGTACATTGTGGTGACAATGTCCAGAATATGATACTATGTGGAAAATCAATGGTCTACTGCAAGGATCAATGCGCATCAATAGGTAATAAACCTATGATATGGAGGGACTCAGAAAAACAAAAACTGCTGTGTTAATGTATTTATAAACAAAAGGCTAAAAGTTCCCCTGTACTGTCTCACTATATAGAGAAGCGAGGGTGAGAATTATAACAATCACCCTTAGCTGTGCGTACCGGCTCACCCACTCGTAATAAGTAGGTGTGATCCTAAAGACTCAGGCATATGTCAAAACAAGAGAACTAGAGGTCCACAAGGTAGTCATAAAAATGATCAAATGGTTAAAATATAAATAATCACAGCTTTATTGAAATCAATCATAAAACAATTCTCAAAGAAAAACCTCTACCAAACCAGGGTTAAAATTGACAATGTTGTCATATGCAGGTCTAGCAGCTGCTCCATCATGCATTCACAAACACATACTCCCATTAGTTGTAGACTGGGGAATAGGGGCTATTTGGAATTGCTCCAGAATACTGGCAGTGGTTAAACATAAATAGTAAAGTCCCTCTATGCACTCCAAGTCTCCATAGAGTACATGTATAATGAAAGGTATAAACAATTCTGTCACTATGGTGAAAAAAACACATAGGTTCCAGTCCTGTTATTCAGGGTTATATATGGGATATAAGTTCCGGGTAGGCATATGCGGACCAATATGGTGTGGAAGGCTTTGATGCCGAGATGATATCGCTGTACTGTATGTGCTAGGGGATTAATGCCATGTCCTTATTCTACAGTCATGTACAGGTCCATGAGACACAATAACTCACTGGACACGACAGCGCTTCTCCTTCCACATACACTGTTGGTGTGCCCAAGTCCACCGTGAGCTTCTCAGCTCAGATGCGCATGCACTCATCATTCAGATCGAGCTTCAGAGCCAGAGCTCGATCTGATTGGCAAGCGATTTGCATCAGCGTGACATCCTACACATGTATGACAGTAGAATAAGGACATGGCATTAATACCCTAGCACATCCAGTACAGCAATATCATCTCAGCACCAAAGCCTGCCACACCATATTGGTCCGCATATGCCCAGCCGGAGCTTATATCCCATATATAAGCCTGGATAAGAGCACTGGAACCTATATTGTTTGTACCATAGCGACAGATTTGTTCATACCGTTCACATTATTCATGTACTCTATGGAGACTTGGAGTGCCTAGAGGGACTTTACTATTCATGTTTAACCACTGCCAGTATTCTGGAGCAATTCCAAATAGCCCCTATTCCCCAGTCTACAACTAATGGGAGTATGTGTTTGTGAATGCATGATGTGAGTAGCTGCTAGACCTGCATAACAACATTGTCAATTTTAACACTTGGTTTAGTGGAGGTTTTTTTATGAGAATTGTTATTTAATCATATTCAATAAACCTATGATTATTTATACTTTAACCATTTGATCCTTCTTATGACTACGTCGTGGACCTCTAGTCTTCTTATTTTGTGGTAATGTATTTGGCAGACGGTCTCATATATGTAATTTGTGATTTTGCTTGTTGCACTGCAGTGCAAATACTGCACTTACCGTACAATATTTAGCAAACATCGGTGTGTGTATGAGCTCCTAGTGTTGTTGACAATGAGTTAAACTCAGCTTCTAGTACACTGTGCACAACAATGAAGAGTTTCCACTTTAAAAGCACTTAAAGAAAATTGCAGCAATACTAGAATGACTGGTAACAGATACCTAAAGACTGAAGGCAGAAACAACAAGGTAAATTACATTGTAAATTTACTAATGATTGTAATGAAAATATAGGGATTACAAATGTAAACATTAGAAAGCTGCAATATAATATAATCAACATCAGGACACATTTTGTAATAGATTCACTTTGTTATTTTTATTCACGAAATCTTATATTTTGTATGTCTAATTTGTCATTGCAGGTTAATTATGATCAGTCATTGATATATCATTTTGTGTATTTGAAATTGTAATAATCAAGTAGTGAATTGGTATAAGCTATTGCCTAAACTTTCATTTATGATATTATCTCAGCAAAGAAGTAAAGATTTCAAATCAGTGTTTGCATTTTTCAAAACAGGGTACTAGTGAGCGTGTTTTTTTTTTCAGCTTTTATCAACATAGAATTAGTAAACGCCCAGTGGAAAATCCCAGTTCATAACAAATTTGCAAAGTAGGTTTGAACGCGCTTCTGCTTGTTAGTGAATGAAATGACCCTATCTGTCTATGTTTGATAGTGCAGTGGTAAAAAACATTGCTGAATAGTTAGTACTGTATATATTACTTAACCACTTTAAAAATGTGTGATCTTTTCAGCACAGACTCCTCCTATCTGATCTTTAAAGTCAAATGTTCAGTTCATGAGAAGACCATTCTGAAAGCACAACACCATGTTACTTAGGTAATTATGAACCATAAGCTCAGCAATACTGGGTCTGTAGTTATGATTGTTTTCATGGGGCATCTGGCACAGGAAAAACGTATTGAGAGTGGGGCCAAAGACCTGGGTACAGCTCTGTGCACTTGATAGTTTAAATTTGCCACTGCTTCAGCTGCCAAGTGTAATGTAAGACTTACAGAAAAACAGATCCATGTACATTCTATGCAAGCAGATATTGAAGTACAGTAAAAAAAAAAATCCAGTAATATATAATTACATATATATAAAAAGGAAAACAGCGCTTAGTGTGTGTAAAGTGAAAATATAGTGAAACAGCGGCACTCACATTAATGTAGACAACATTATAATCAAAATATATAAGCAAAAGTGTTGCGCTGTCACAATTGTGATATATTAACCTCCATGGTTGATAAGTATTAAAGCATAAAGTCCACAAAAATGAATAAAATTTTAACAAAATAAAGTGTCCAAAAAAACCCAGCAAAAGTCCTTTTGTGAAGAAAAAGAAGTGTCCCTCAACTCTCAACAGGTGTAACACCCAGTGCTCCCCAAAAGATAGACAGGGCAAACATATCCTCTAGCCAGATAATTAGACCTATCAAGGTCTGTATGCGCATCAGTGAGTATTCACCCCTCACTTTGGGTGTAAGCCGCCTCCACTGTTCAGCCTGCTTATTGGATGCCAAGTCACCGCATGCATTGATCCTTTAGGGAACTTCGGATCAGATCATGCGATATGCCAATGGTATAGGAAAAGACTCATTGCGCAATAAGTCTGTTCCTCTTCCATTGGCATATCGCATGATAATTACAAACTGCTGATGGGAAATTAAAGGGCAGCCTGCATACCACAATGCATTTTTGCAGGTTCTAGTCCATCCAAATTCTTGTGCAGGAGTGAAGGAAATCATGGTCATGGGAGTGCTTTTCCTGCCAGTAATTTCATCCTTGCTTCCCTTTTCGATAAGATAATTATCTCTTTATACCCTTTGATGTTTTAATTTTTAAGTTTGTATACTATTTTTAAACTTTTAAATATGACAAAGGGCTCCCAGAACACTTTGGAATAAATAAAAATTACCTGTAGACACTATTTGCACGACTGAAACCATGGATGGATCCATCTGAGATAAATCACTGCTCTGACATATTCAACTGTATGTAAATTGCAGCTTGTGCTACTAAGCACTGTAAACACTTTTTTTTTCAGTAAAGCGAAAAGAAACCAAAAACTCCAGTAACTGACTAAAAATATAAATATTAAAATGCAATATTTCATTGTTACTTTTGTAGAGTTCCTTTAAAATTAGAGAAAAGAAAATATGCACAAAATCACCATACTCTCTGTTCAAACTTAAAGTAGTATTAAACCCAAAACCAAAAATAGATTATATTGCAGCTTACCAGTTTTTAGATGCAATCCCTGCATTTGTTTTCTTTTTTCTGCATTTTCCCTTTATTTTCACCTAGTGATCTAGCCAGTTCGTCTGTTATTTTTTCAACTTTCAACAGACCAAGATGTTCAATACTAACAGGGGTGATATAATGATCAGCTTTTATTCATTTATGTAAAACCTTTATTCCAAAAGAAAATAACTGTTGCTGTGACTACTTAAAATGTATTAGCTAGAGTTTGGCTTTAATTTGTTAGTCAAGTCCATTTCAGTCTGTCAGTGTATCTAACACTACCCTCTCCCCAGCTAGACAAGTCTAAAGGTGTCTCCATTGCATCTCCGTCCAGAATGGGGACACTGAAAGGCAAGAGAGTTACTGGATGGAACACCAGGTGAAAATAAAGGAACAAAGTCTAAAAAAAGAAAACAAATACATCCACTACGTCTAAGGACTGGTAAGCTCCATCAAATGATATTTTTGTTTTAGGGTTGAATACTCCTTAAACAGATTGTACTGTCAGTTTGTGACATGTATAACCAGCTTTACTGGTCTCATTTATCTTGGGGTTCTTTCACTCATATGTGTATGCAGTAATGTGCATTTTTGTCCATTTAAATGAGCATTTATGACTGTCTTTAAAATGCACTGAGTTTCACAACACAGATGTGAAATGACTATACTGGAAGGAATATGACTGATCTTTTATTGCTTTGAGGAAAAGTGTGAAACAGTCCTCAGTGTTTCAATTAAAATATCGCTGCCAGAAAAAAGTTCTTATTAATACTCTTCTAGACAATAAAACAAAACACTTTTAAAAGAACTACAAATTAATGGAACTGGTAATGAAATAATTATAAATCCTTGTTTAGTATTACTATTATTATTATACAGGATTTATATAGCGCCAACAGTTTACTCAGCACTTTACAATATAAAAGGGAGACAATACAGTTACAATACAATAAAATATAAGAGGATTAAGAGGGCCCTGCCCAGAAGAGCTTACAATATAATAGGGTGTGGCAGGTGGTACAAAAGGTTGTAACTGTGGGGAATGAGCTGATAGAAGTGGTAGGAGATTCGTTGGAGACGTGATAGGCTTTCCTGAAGAGATGAGTTTTCAGAGATCACCTGAAGGTAGCAAGAGTAGGAGATAGCAGGACAGGTTGAGGTAGCGAGTTCCAGAGGATGGGAGAGGCTCTGGAGAAATCCTGGAGACGAGCATGAGAGGAGGAGACAAGAGAGCTTGAGAGTAGGAGGTCTTGAGAAGAGCGGAGAGGACGATTTAGGTGATATTTGGAGACAAGATTGGTGATGTAGCTCGGGCAGAGTTGTGAATGGCTTTGTATGTTGTGGTTAGTATTTTGAATTTAATTCGCTGGGTGATTGGGAGCCAGTGTAGGGATTGGAGTAGAGGGTTGGCAGACACTGAGCGGTTGGTAAGATGGATAAGTCTGGCAGCAGCATTCATGATAGACTGAAGAGGGGATAGCCTATGGAGAGACAGGCCAATGATAAGGGAGTTGCAATAGTCAAGGCAAGGGATAACAAGGGAGTGAATGAGGAGCTTGGTGGTTTCATTTGTTAAAAAGGGGCAAATTTTAGAGATGTTATGGAGGTGAATTCTACAAACTTTTGACAATGATTGGATTTGAGGCTGAAATGACAAGTCAGAGTCTAGGATTACACCTAGTACCCTGGCGTGAGGGGAGGGACTGATGGTTGCATTGTTGATTTTGATGGAAAAGTCATGGAGGGGGGCACGGGCGGGGGGGAATATTAATAGCTCAGTTTTAGAGAGATTTAGTTTAAGGAAGTGGTGTGACATCCATGCTGATATGTCAGTTAGTAAAGTTATCTCTTGAAGTGGTATTAAACCCCAAAACAAAAATGTATTATATTGCGGCTTATAAATCCTTAGATGTGGTGTATGCATCAATTCTCTTTTTAAGGTTTTTTTCCCTTTACTTCACCTGGTGATCCAGTCAGTAAGTCTGCTGTTTTTCAACTTTAGGGCTCATGCACACTGCAGTTCTAAACTACAGTTTTTTTGTATTTTTTTTGGGCATTTCTTCCTACCCTGAGCCCTCCTATATATTATTCTATGTGCGCTTGCACACATAGGCTCTTAAAGAAGTTTACAGGCAGTTCAGGAGAGGAAATTTTGGGCATGCAAAACATGGAATATGCCTAAGCGCTGCTAATTGCATCTAAACACATGTTGCGTTTAGGAGTGTTTTTGAAGTTTACTGGATGATTCTTGATGATGACAATCCAGGAAATCCTGTGTATGCAGGGATTTCTCTGTGACCTTGATCCAGCCATCCTGAAGAGAGAAAGACACCATGACTAGGTATGTGAGCCAGTCTCAGCTGAATGCAGCAATCCGAATGCATCCCAAAATTTGGGCAAGTACCATTCCAAATATGCAGACTGGAATGAAATTGGCCGGAGCCTGATAGAGGATTAGGAGGCTCTTACACACAGGCAGAAGTAGAAACATAAGTGCATACTGTATGTCCGCATGATTTTATGTTTATGTACATTTTGGATGTATGTATGCTTATATACCTCTCTGTTTTTTTTTTTTAGGACTGTGTACGAAGTGACTACAATAAGGAAATGGAGGCACATAGGAGAGGAGCTACAAGTCACACACTATGTCAGTGGAGCTTTCTTTCCTGTGGGATTCCATGGCATCTAGAGAATAAATTGATATAAAATGTGTTCTTCTTGGGGGGGGGGGGGGGGGGGGGTGAGTGGGTTGCGGCAGTGAATCTTACTTTTTTTAAAATGTTTCTTAATTTTACATGAAAAAGACATTTTAACTTAAAGGGGCTGTCAACCCTCATGGTTTTTCACCTTAATGCATTCTGTGCATTGAGGTGAAAAAACCTCCTGTCATGTACCAGCCCCCCCCAGAGCCCCCCTTATACTTACCTGAACCCTGTCTTTCTACAGCCGGGAATGAGCACACCAGCTCTAGCTGGTGTCTTGTGTCCTGATTGAATAGATTGATAGAGTCTGGCTTTCTGTGTATATAGACGCAAAAGCTGGATTCGGGAGCACGTGTGCATGGGTATCCCCAAGGAGAGCGCTTCTCCTAGGTGGTTTCCCGATGCGGGGAGGAGCTACTAGCACCGTTGAGGGACCGCAGAAGAGGAGGATCAGGGCCACTCTGTGCAAAATGAACTGCACAGTGGAGGTAAGTTTGATATGTTTTGTTTTTTTTAAACACGAGGGTTTAGTAACAATTTTTACTTCCTTTTTTATTTTTTGTATTTTTAAAATTATTTTATTCATATTTAACCACTTCAGCCCCGGAAGGATTTACCCCCTTCCTGACCAGAGCACTTTTTACAATTCGGCACTGCGTTGCTTTAACTGCTAATTGCGCGGTCATGCAATGCTCTACCCAAACGAAATTTGCGTCCTTTTCTTCCCACAAATAGAGCTTTCTTTTGATGGTATTTGATCACCTCTGCCGTTTTTATTTTTTGCGCTATAAACGGAAAAAGACTGAAAATTTTGAAAAAAAATGATATTTTCTACTTTTTGTTATAAAAAAAATCCAATAAACTAAATTTTAGTCATACATTTAGGCCAAAATGTATTCGGCCACATGTCTTTGGTAAAAAAAATGTCAATAAGTGTATATTTATTGGTTTGCGCAAAAGTTATAGCGTCTACAAACTAGGGTACATTTTCTGGAATTTACACAGCTTTTAGTTTATGACTGCCTATGTCATTTCTTGAGGTGCTAAAATGGCAGGGCAGTACAAAACCCCCCCAAATGACCCCATTTTGGAAAGTAGACACCCCAAGGAAATTGCTGAGAGGCATGTTGAACCCATTGAATATTTATTTTTTTTGTCCCAAGTGATTGAATAATGACAAAAAAAAAAAAATTTACAAAAAGTTGTCACTAAATGATATATTGCTCACAGAGGCCATGGGCATATGTGGAATTGCACCCCAAAATACATTCAGCTGCTTCTCCTGAGTACGGGGATACCACATGTGTGGCACTTTTTGGGAGCCTAGCCGCGTACGGGGCCCCGAAAACCCAGCACCACCTTCAGGATTTCTAAGGGCATACATTTTTGATTTTACTCCTCACTACCTATCACAGTTTTGAAGGCCATAAAATGCCAAGATGGCACAAACCCCCCCCAAATGACCCCATTTTGGAAAGTAGACACCCCAAGCTATTTGCTGAGAGGCATAGTGAGTATTTTGCAGCTCTCATTTGTTTTTGAAAATGAAGAAAGACCAGAAAAAAAATTTTTTTTTTCTTTTTTCAATTTTCAAAACTTTGTGACAAAAAGTGAGGTCTGCAAAATACTCACTATACCTCTCAGCAAATAGCTTGGGGTGTCTACTTTCCAAAATGGGGTAATTTGGGGGGGGGGTTTGTGCCACCTGGGCATTCCATGGCCTCCGAAACTGTGATAGGCAGTGAAGAGTGAAATCAAAAATTTACGGCCTTAGAAAGCCTGAAGGCGGTGCTTGGTTTTCGGGGTCCCGTGCGCGGCTAGGCTCCCAAAAAGTCCCACACATGTGGTATCCCCGTACTCAGGAGAAGCAACAGAATTTATTTTGGGGTGTAATTTCACATATTCCCATGGCATGTTTGAGCAATATAACATTTAGTGACAACTTTGTGCAAAAAAAAAAAAAAAAAAAAAAAAAAAATTTGTCTCTTTCCCGCTACTTGTGTCACAATATAAAATATTCCATGGACTCGACATGCCTCTCAGCAAATAGCTTGGGGTGTCTACTTTCCAAAATGGGGTCATTTGGGGGGGGTTTGAACTGTCCTGGCATTTTATGCACAACATTTAGAAGCTTATGTCACACATCACCCACTCTTCTAACCACTTGAAGACAAAGCCCTTTCTGACACTTTTTGATTACATGAAAAAATTATTTTTTTTTGCAAGAAAATTACTTTGAACCCCCAAACATTATATATTATTTTAAAGCAAATGCCCTACAGATTAAAATGGTGGGTGTTTCATTTTTTTTTTTTCACACAGTATTTGCGCAGCGATTTTCAAACGCATTTTTTGGGGAAAAAACACACTTTTTAAAATTTTAATGCACTAAAACACACTATATTGCCCAAATGTTTGATGAAATAAAAAAGATGATCTTAGGCCGAGTACATGGATACCAAACATGACATGCTTTAAAATTGCGCACAGACGTGCAGTGGCAACAAAATTAATACATTTTTAAAAGCCTTTAAAAGCCTTTACAGGTTACCACTTTAGATTTACAGAGGAGGTCTACTGCTAAAATTACTGCCCTCGATCTGACCTTCGCGGTGATACCTCACATGCATGGTGCAATTGCTGTTTACATTTGACGCCAGACCGCCACTTGCGTTCGCCTTAGCGCGAGAGCAGGGGGGACAGGGGTGCTTTTTATTTATTTATTTTTTTTCTTTATTATTTTTTTGCTTTTTTATCTTATTTTTAAACTGTTCCTTTTATTTTTTTTTTTAAATCATTTTTATTGTTATCTCAGGGAATGTAAATATCCCCTATGATAGCAATAGGTAGTGACAGGTACTCTTTTTTGAAAAAATTGGGGTCTATTAGACCCTAGATCTCTCCTCTGCCCTCAAAGCATCTGACCACACCAAGATCGGTGTGATAAAATGCTTCCCCAATTTCCCAATGGCGCTATTTACATCCGGCGAAATCTAAGTCATAAAATGCTCGTAGCTTCCGGTTTCTTAGGCCATAGAGATGTTTGGAGCCACTCTGGTCTCTGATCAGCTCTATGGTCAGCTGGCTGAATCACCGGCTGCATTCTCAGGTTCCCTGTTGAGACAGGAGAGCCAGAGAAAAACACGGAAGACGGTGGGGGGGGGGCATTCCCTCCCACTGCTTGTAAAAGCAGTCTAGAGGCTAATTAGCCGCTAGGATTGCTTTTACATGAAAGCCGACCGCTGGCTAAAAAGAATGATACCAAGATGATACCTAAACCTGCAGGCATCATTCTGGTATAACCACTCAAAGTCGTGAATGGCGTACCTGAAGACAAAAAAATGGTTAACAATAAAGCACAGTAAACGGTAAAGTATAAAAAATTGCATACCTGAAAAGCAAACATGATAAAACATAATAACAATAAAACATTGCAGAATAGAATACAGTAAAAAAGAGCAGAACAATAGAGAGAGAGAGAATAGAGAGAGAGAGAACAATAAAACGACAACTATTTTTTTTTATTTTTGTTTGTGTTTTTTTTTTTTTTTACACTTTTTTTTTGTAACTGTAACTTTTATAACTGTAACCGGTTCCAGGTTCGGGTCTCTCAAAATGCGATGGCATCTTGGGAGACCCTGTGAAAGTGTGCCTAGTCTGTGCAATGCTGTACCCTACGCTAATACATAACTAGTGAATGGTAGCGTTCAAAACATTCACCAATGCAAAGACCAGGATTGTCAGGACAGGAGGGACAATAATAGTGAGTGTCACGCCTATATCCGCGCTTGCTGCAGACACAACATCTTTTTTGGGGGGGTTCGTTGGGTAGGGGTACTTGGGAGGATATATAAATGCCTCTCATGCAGCCGACTGCATTTGGTTGGGGATGTGAATGGGGGAAGTACGGGCGCTGCAGAAGCGGTGGGTTCCCAATTAGGATTGGCGAATGCAGCAGGAAGGGCACTATGGGCACGACGGGCCTGTGTTTGTCTTTTTGGTGGCAGCGGGACACTACTTGTGCTTGCCACCTCACCAGCTTGAACTGCACTTATGGGACTCGCCACGTCACCAAGTGTTACTGCAGTGCTGGTTTGACTACGACCGGGGTGTACTAGGCCGCTGGTGCTTGCCAGTTCACCAAAACGCTACAAAAAAAAGTGACAGTGATCGATCAATACTGCACTTAGGTGGGCTGGACTGGGCTGGGCCGGGCGGAGGGGCAAAACGCAGGTGCTAGCAGGTATCTGGGCTGATCCCGCTAACACTGCGTTTTTGGGAACCCTAAACTGCTGGGGACGCTAGTATAGATCTGATCGGATCAGATATTGATGCGTTC
This sequence comes from Lithobates septentrionalis, assembly GCA_037952835.1. Classification (NCBI taxonomy): domain Eukaryota; kingdom Metazoa; phylum Chordata; class Amphibia; order Anura; family Ranidae; genus Lithobates; species Lithobates septentrionalis. Next base: position 2,930,117 of record JBBDGP010001188.1, read on the forward strand.
AGATACTATACCACTAAGGGAGGTGTACGGTGCGTGTACGGTGCGTGCGTGGGTGTTCGTGGTACTGGCGCTAATCTGACGCTGCCTAGGGCGACGCATATCACCGCCGGGCGATCAGGGGGCTAAACCTTTTTTCGGTAATAAACGGCGGGTGCCCTGACACTATAAAAAATAAACGAACTAACCAGCGTCACCCGTAACGGTTATACGGTGATCAGTGGTAAAAGGGTTAACTAGGGGGCCATCAAGGGGTTAAAACATTTATTAGATAGTATATGGGGGTCCCTGTCGCTATAAAACACTGACGGCGAACCTAAATATTTACGTCCCTAACTAGCGTCACCAGCGACACTAATACAGCGATCAGAAAAATGATCGCTTAGCGACACTGGCGACAGGGGGTGATCAAGGGGCTAAAACTTTATATGGGGGGGTAAGGGGGGTACCCTAGACCTACAGGGGGTAACACTCACTACCCTAACACTGCTAACTGTCACAAACTGACACTATGCAGTAATCAGAAAAAAAAAAAAAAAAAACCTGCTTGGTGTCAGTTTGTGACGGGGGGGGGGGGTGATTGGGGGGGATCGGGGGGCGATCGGGGGGGGGGATCGGGGTGTAATGTATGCCTGGCATGTTCTACTGTGTGTGTGTGTGTTGGTGCACTTACTTGTCATCTCCCCTCGGCGCTGGAACGGAAACTCCCGAGCCGAGGAGAGATGACATCACATCCTCTGCCTCTGTGTACTATACAGAGGCAGGGGATGTTTCTCATTGGCTGGGAGCGATCGCGAGGGGGGGGCCACAATCGGATGGCCTCCCCCTCGTCTCTCATCGCTTCCAACCAAATGCCGACCGCAGCTGGCACCGGGGGGGGGGTCGGACCCCCCACCCGCGGGAAGGCAATCACGTTTCAGGTACGTGATTTTGCGTGCCCGTGCCGCTCTGCTCACGTATATAGGCGTGAGGCGGTCGGCAAGTGGTTAAAGCTGTGGTCCACCTATCTATCGTTTTTTTTTTTTTGGAGTTCATTCACAAACTTTTCTTCTCATGATTATCTACTCACATGTTCTGTGTAATAAGTCCGCCTGTGTCCGATTCCGTTGTAAAGAATAACTTATAAAATTCACTGAAGGCGGTTTCCATCTTCATTGTGGGCATTTGAAGCCCACAAGCATGTATTTCCTGGATGCAGTGAATGCTGTGCTCCCAGCATTCACCGAGATGTTGTTATGACACTGTTGCACAATGCATGCTGGGAAGTCTGAGACTAGCTCCCAGGGGACTGTGGGAGGTCTGGGAGAGGCTAGAAACACGCCTACTCCCATGGGAGGAAAACCAGGAAGTGCTAAGAAGATTAGAAAAAAAAAAGGTAATTACGGCGATTTAAATTTTTTTACACAGCATGTCAGCATCTAGGCAAGGAAGAGAATGCATAGAGATAATGTTCAAAATTTGGGTGGAACCCCGCTTTAATTTTTTTTTGTTTTTTTCTCATTTCTAATGTTTATTCATTTAAAAAAAAATCGAACTGGCCTTGTCATCAGCCAGGGGAGGAGTCTGAGGATGAAGCAGAAAATATTGAAGAGGAGGCTAGTACCTCCAACCCACCCACAACCACAACCAGGCCAGTGTCATTTTTGTCTGAGGTTGAAAGCATGAATGTGACACCTCAGCAGGTATCCATTTGTCTATCTATGTGTCTCCATGGCTTTTTTTCAGCCGGAACTCACCGGAACTGCGTTCCGGGACCTCTGGCAGCCCTCTCCTCTCCAGCCTGTCATTTAAAACTGAAGCCAGTTGAGGAAGTTTTCTGCACAGCGCACTTCCTCCACTGGCTTCTCTGTGCTTGCACTGCACAATCAGGACTGCTGCCCTCGAACGCTGTGAGGTCCCATGTCCCAACCTTCAGCTACTGCAGTGATTCGGGAGGAAGCTTCCATCCCTGCCTGCCGCCGATACTCAGCCTTTGTAGCATGGAGCAGAGGAAGCCTGAAACATCTCCTCAGCTCTGTGCTACACTAGGGGGAGCTCTCCAGTCTACTGCACTGTGCAGAAAAAAAAGCTTGCACATACCATGGAGAGCAGTGACGGCAGAAGAGGTGAGGGATCTGTCACTGTGAAAACGAGGGAGAGCTTTGCAGAGACCAGAGAGTTCATTCAGAGAGGAGTGCACTGTGGAAGTGTGTGGGGGAGGGGGAATATGTGGAGACAGGTAAAGTTTGTGTGTGTTTAGCTGAGGGGAGAGCATTAGTACACAGAGGAGAGCTGGGGGGATTTGTGATGAAAGGTGAGCTGAGAAAGTATGTGTGTGGAGGAGGAGGAGATTTGTGATGAGAGGAGAGCTGGGGAGATTTGTGATGAGGAGAGCTGGGGAGATTTGTGATGAGGAGAGCTGGGGGGATTTGTGATGAGAGGGGAGCTGGGGTGATTTGTGATGAGAGGGGAGCTGGGGTGATTTGTGATGAGAGGAGAGCTGGGTGAGGATTTGTGATGAGAGGAGAGCTGGGGGAGATTTGTGATGTGAGGAGAGCTGGGGGGATTTGTGATGAGAGGAGAGCTGGGGGATTTGTGATGAGAGGAGAGCTGGGGGATTTGTGATGAGAGGAGAGCTGGGGGATTTGTGATGTGAGGAGAGCTGGGGTGATTTGTGATTTGAGGAGAGCTGGGGGGATTTGTGATGAGAGGAGAGCTGGGGGATTTGTGATGAGAGGAGAGCTGGGGGATTTGTGATGTGAGGAGAGCTGGGGTGATTTGTGATGAGAGTGGAGCTGGGGTGATTTGTGATGAGAGGACAGCTGGGGAGATTTGTGATGAGGAGAGCTGGGGTGATTTGTGATGAGAGGGGAGCTAGAAGAGGATTTGTGATGTGAGGAGAGCTGGGGTGATTTGTGATGTGAGGAGAGCTGGGGTGATTTGTGATGAGAGGAGAGCTGGGGGATTTGTGTTGAGAGGAGAGCTGGGGTGATTTGTGAGGAGAGTGGAGCTGGGGTGATTTGTGATGAGAGGACAGCTGGGGAGATTTGTGATGAGGAGAGCTGGGGTGATTTGTGATGAGAGGGGAGCTAGAAGAGGATTTGTGATGAGAGGAGAGCTGGGGGGATTTGTGATGTGAGGAGAGCTGGGGGGAGATTTGTGATGAGAGGAGAGCTGGGGGGAGATTTGTGATGTGAGGAGAGCTGGGGGGATTTGTGATGAGAGGAGAGCTGGAGGATTTGTGATGTGAGGAGAGCTGGGGGGATTTGTGATGAGAGAAGAGCTGGGGTGATTTGTGAAGAGAGGAGAGCTGGGGGGATTTGTGATGAGAGGAGAGCTGGGGGGATTTTGGGGAATTTTCCTTATGTGATACACAGTTCTAAGCCTTAACTCATTACAATTTTTTGGCACCGCTGTAAATCTCTCCTCTAAGGAAGGTGTGGCTTGTGGTGGGGTTTGGTGTGGTTGGGGCGGAGTTTGGGCATGGTTGGGGCGGAGAGTTGGACAGAGAGGGTGAGTTCCTGCACCTCTTCTCTGAGAAAAAAGCTCTGTGTGTCTCCATATCTGTACTTACATTGTCTGCTTTCGTTCTTCATAGCCTCCTCACATATGAACCTCTTCTCCTAGAGGTCATGGACATGGGCAGGGCCGCTGTTAGAAATCATAGGGCCCTGTACAGCATACCTGACAGGGCCCTTTGGTCCCGCCCACAACCCCACCCCTAGCTCCACCCCTGACAAAATGCTGACACGAAATTTGGGGGAATGGTGGCAGGAGCTGAAACATGTAACATGTTCCAAAAGGTGAACCTTTAATAACCGTTATTATTCTAAACTTTTTACACTATCATAAAGCAGCAGAGATGTCTTATTTTAGAACTTTTTTGACAACAACTAATTATCTGGAATGAGCTCAGGCGTGTTCGGACCGTAGTCTAAACCCACCTTAGCTTTACCACCAGGAAGCACCCCACCAATCATAACTGGATCTGAATGGGAGAGATGTCAGTGTTTTGACATCTGTGCCCATTCAGTTTGTGTCATCATACACCACAGACTTGTGTCCATTTACATCAGGCTACCTCTGATCTGTCACATTTAGGTCTGGAAAAATAGAAAAGAATGTTCTTTTCCATTTATTTTTTTTGACCTGAATGCCCACAAGTCAATTCATATGTGGACTCCTGTAGACCCACATGGAGCTTTCAATCAGGTCCACATCAGTGGTGGCTGGTGCTCAAAATTTTTGTGGGGGCGCAAACAAACTGAAAAATTCAGAAAAAAAACATCAATTGCTGCCAATGTGCCATCAAGCACAGCTACTGTGCCCATCAATTGCTGCCACTGTGCCATCAAACACAGCTACTGTGCCCATCAATAGCCGCCACTGTGCCATCAAACGCAGCCACTGTGCCATCAATTGCCGCCACTGTGTCATCATACGCAGCTACTGTACCATCAATTGCCACCAGTGTGCCATCATACGCAGCTACTGTACCCACTGATCCACAGGAGAAACTGACAGGCGGACCTGATTGCAAAGCTTGGGTGAAAAATTCTCAAAGAGGAGTGGTTTGGGGGGTGGCAACAATGCAGCTTGGCTGTGTGTTTTTACTGTCCCTTCCCCCCGCATCACGTGTGTAAAGTGGCATCTCATTGTGTGCTCATGGTCATTATCATTATGATGATTAAAGCACAGCATGTGTTGGTATGGCTCTGTCAAGGTAACATGCTGTTGGGTGCTGACTTTGTTGTGGCTGTGCTGTGTTATAGTCTGTAACACACAGTACAGCCATATATTAAGAAAGTCAGCACCCAACAGCATGTTACACTGACAGAGCCATACAGCACCTGCTGTTCTATGATCATCATAATGATAATGACCATGAGCACACGGCCTATGTGAGTGTGTGCGGGGGGATTGCTTGCCTGTGGACCAGCGTCGGGATTACTCTTTCTTTCAGCCTCCTCAGTGATTAGTCTCTCCCTCAGGCTGTAGCACAGCACTTACTGAGGGAAGGGAGCCGCATTACAATTGAATCCATCCGCCAAGGAAAGCATACAGTGACCACAAGGTACACTGATGCAGAGAAGGGATTGTATGCCTCCATATATATATATTATGCCCGCAAATGGAGAAAAAGTCCCTCTTCTCTTACCTCCTGGGCCCCTCTATTAACCTGATGGGGCCCAGGAAGTTACTATATACCTTGCCAATCAAGCAGGTGCAGGTTAATAAAGTTATTTAGCTAATTTTTTTTTTATAGCTAAAAATCTGCTCTGGCCCCCCTTGCTGGCCAGTTCCCGTATAACAGGGCTGGTTGTACTGTCCTATCAGCGGCCCTGGACATGGGCGTCGCCAGCATAAGAGAATGCAAGAGATGACAACAGAAGCCAAAGCAAAATTACTGGAGCTAGTTGGGGATATCAGGCAGGAGAGAAGACAAAATCATGTTTCCCTCAACCTGAACAATCCCTAAGTGAGTGACATTTTGTCGAAGCTTGTATATGTTTCTCAAGTAACTTGATGTGGACAGGGAGAAGCATTGCATAGAAAGTATATGCCACTCTTTCAAGCTGCTCCTGGTGGAAGCTTTCTAGGCACTGCTCTTCCCGGTCCACACATGCACCATTCTACAGCAGGCACTGTTCCTTCTGGTTTTCCTATCCACCAATCTGCAACTGTGGCATGTCAATCTTCATCCTTCCACCAAGCCATACCTTCTCTATGTCTGTCAACACCTTCATACCATACCTATTTCAATCCTGATCCCTCCCAATCCCCATCTTTCCCCAACTATCACCAGTTTAGGTTTATTTATTTTTGTTCATTTTTGTAAAAGGAACTTTTTTCTACCTATTGGCCAATTGTTCTGGCCTTTTTTATATTTGCCAAATGTTCTGGCTAACAATTCTATTTAATAATATATTTAAAATATAATATAATATTTAAAAAATAGCCTTTTTTATATTTATTAAAGGAATGCTGTTGTTGTCTATTTTTTTTCAGTGTCATTTCAAACACATTACATCATACATGTTCATGCGTATGGAGTAATGTGTATATTTGAATGGCTACTTTACCTCACATGAATGAAAACCACATTATACATGTTTATGCATGTGGGGTAATGCATTTATTTGAATAGCCGCTTTACCTTGCATGGATGAAAACAACATCACACATATTCATGCGTGTGGGGTAATGTGTCCATTTGAATGGCTGCTTTACCTCACATGGATGAAAACCACATCCCACATGTTCATGCAGAAAGAAGAAAAACATGCAGATCTGTACACCCAACTATTATCACATACAACCTCTTCTCCCCATCCTATACAACCAAACAGGAAACTGATCTAAACCTCCAACCAGATACACTAAACTGGGCTCACATATAGCAGGCTACTAAATCAGCTACACCAAATATAGTAGCTCTAGAGACTGACTACAAGGTGCTTACCAGATGGTACCTAGTACCCCCTAGGATTTCAAAATTCCTCCCTCAGTACCCCGCTAACTGCTTTCGAGGATGTGCCAATTTGGGTACACACTTACACATTTGATGGTATTGTCCCATAGTCAGTGCTTTTTGGTCCGAAATATTCAAAATTCTCACTGCCATATTCAAAGTCACAATACTACTTGGCCCAATGGTAGCGATCCTGAATAACAAACCACAAACCCTAACTCACCGCCAATTCAAACTCCTACTATTGATAACCTCGGCTGCAAAACAAACTATTGCAAAAGCATGAAAAACACCCACATTATGTATGGTATCAGTCAAACACCGAGTAACACAAGCAATGATTCACGCCAAAATAGAGGTCGATCTTATTAGATAAAGTTCCCATGTTTGAATCATTATGGCTTCCTTGGATTGAACACCACCTACTACCTGGTCTTGATCACTCACTTATATTTTCCTGAGGATACTTACCAATCTCACATATTACCACCTGTGTACCATTCTGAATTTACTAACATACTGCTCTCATCTGGAGCAATCTCCCCCTCAATTCCTTCATACAACCCCTCCCTTTTTTTTCACACCTTTCCCCCTTCCTATATATAGGAATCGAAGATAATTAATCAGCTATATATTACCTAATGATATCTCTACAAAGGAGATTCTTGGGATGGTCCGATTAGTTATCCTTCTTCCCGGGAATAACCAAGCCACATGGATGGATCTTGGTCCTGGATTGTTTACTTACCTCCCCCTGCTATCCCGATGATAACCATTCTTTTACTCTATAAGACACTGAATCTCCTCCAACCCTGAGTCTTGATGTTATCATTCTTGCTTTGGATTCAATTTATCTCACAATATTGTACATGTTTATTCTTACTTAAGAAATATTTTTAAAATTATACTTCAAGTTACAAACTCATATGAAAATATTTACCTTCTGTTAAGATATTGGGAAGCCTTATTTCATATATTTGTACATCTTGTTTACCTACAAACTCATTGTATGATTTCTTCTATTGTATTATTCTCAATAAAAATATTTGAAAAGGAGAAAGAAGAAAAACACAAAAAGGACAAACTATATTATTTTATAGAGCATTGAGAACATTCAAAGGTAACTGGTATCAAGAGGAATCAAACTAGAAAACATCAGTGAGCTGATTTATAATGTTCCTAACATGAGAAGTGGAGCGCAAGTATATGAACTGAATATTCTGTGCAGGGTTTGTGGGGCAGGTTCAGTGTAGATGCGCTCTTTGTCAATTAGAGAACTACGGTATCTCACAAAAGTGAGTACACCCCTCACATTTTTGTAAATATTTTATTATATCTTTTCATGTGACAGCACTGAAGAAATGACAATTTGCTACAATGTAAAGTAGTGAGTGTAAAGCTTGAATAACAGTGTAAAACTGCTGTCCCCTTAAAATAACAACACAGAGCCATTAATGTCTAAACTGCTAGCAACAAAAGTGAGTACACCCCTAAGTGAAAATGTCCAAATTGGGCCCAAAGTGTCAATATTTTGTGTGGCCACCATTATTTTCCAGCGCTGCCTTAACCCTCTTGGGCATAGAGTTCACCAGAGCTTCACAGGTTGCCACTGAAGTCCTCTTCCACTCCTCCATGATGACATCACCGAGCTGGTGGATGTTAGAGACCTTGCGCTCCTCCACCTTCCATTTGAGCATGCCCCACAGATGCTCAATAAGGTTTAGGTCTGGAGACATGCTTGGCCAGTCCATCACCTTTACCCTCAGCTTCTTTAGCAAGGCAGTGGTCATCTTGGAGGTGTGTTTGGGTTCGTTATCATGTTGGAATACTGCTCTGTGGCCCAGTCTCCGAAGAGAGGGGATCATGCTCTGTTTCAGTATGTTACAGTACATGTTGGCATTCATGGTTCCCTCAATGAACTGTAGCTCCCCAGTGCCAGCAGCACTCATGCAGCCCCAGACCATGACACTCCCACCACCATGCTTGACTGTAGGCAAGACACACTTGTCTTTGTGCTCCTCACCTGGTTGCTGCCACACACGTTTGACACCATCTGAACCAAATAAGTTTATCTTGGTCTTATCAGACCACAAGACATGGATCCAGTAGTCCATGTCCTTAGTCTGCTTGTCTTCAGCAAACTGTTTTCCGGCTTTCTTGTGCATCAACTTTAGAAGAGGTTTCCTTCCGGGATGACCAATTTGATGCAGTGTGCGGCGTATGGTCTGAGAACTGACACTGACCCCCCACCCCTTCATCCTCTGCAGCAATGCTGGCAGCACTCATATGTCTATTTCCCAAAGACAACCTCTGGATATGATGCTGAGCACGTGTACTCAAGTTCTTTGGTCGACCATGGCGAGGCCTGTTTTGAGTGGAATGGTCTTGGCCACCATGCTGCAGCTCAGTTTCAGGGTCTTGGCAATCTCCGTATAGCTTAGGCCATCTTTATGTAGAGCAGCAATTCTTTTTTTTCAGATCCTCAGAGAGCTTTTTTGCCATGAGGTGCCATGTTGAACTTCCAGTGACCAGTATGAGAGAGTGAGAGCAATAACACCAAATTTAACACACCTGCTGTCCATTCACACCTGAGACCTTATAACACTAACGAGTCACATGACACCGGGAAGGGAAATGGCTAATTTGGCTCAATTTGGACATTTTCACTTAGGGGTGTACTAACTTTTGTTGCCAGCGGTTTAGACATTAAACACTTCCCGCCCGCCCTATAGCGGATTGACGTCCGGGAAGTGGTTGTGTTATCCTGACTGGGCGTCATATGACGTCCTTCAGGATAACATGCCGCAGCACGCCCCCGGGGGCGCGCATCACGGCGATCGGTGGAGCGGTGTGTCAGTCTGACACACCGCTACACTGATCTTGGTAAAAAGCCTCCTGGGGAGGCTCTTTATCACGTGATCAGCCGTGTCCAATCACGGCTGATCACGCTGTCAATAGGAAGAGCCGTTGATCGGCTCTTCCTCACTCGCGTCTGACAGACGCAAGTAGAGGAGAGCCGATCGGCGGCTCTCCTGGCAGGGGGGGTCTGCGCTGATTGTTTATCAGTGCAGCCCCCCCGCAGATCACCCCACTGGACTACCAGGGATGCCACTAGGACCACCAGGGAAGGGGCAACGTGGATGGCCAGGTATGTACCCCATGGCCATCCACATGTGCCCAATCTGTGCCAATCAGTGCCCACAAATGGGCACTGATTGGCACTATTATTCCAAAGATCTGCCCAGCAATGCCCAGATCTGCCCAGCAATGCTATATCAGTGCCACCTGTCATTGCCTATCTGTGCCACCTGTCATTGCCCATCAGTGCCACCTGTCAGTGCCCACATGTGCCCATCTGTGCCCATCAGTGCCCATCTATCAGTGCCCATCAGTGCCACACATCAGTGCCACACATAAGTACCCATCAGTGCCACCCATATATGCCAATCAATGCCACCTACGAGTGCCCATCAGTGCCGCCTATGTGTGCCCATCGGTGCCACCTATGAGTGCCCATCAGTGCCGCATACCAGTGCCACCTATCAGTGCCCATCAGTGCCCATCAGTGCCACCTATCAGTGCCCATCAGTGCCGCCTATCAGTGCCCATCAAGGGTGCCACCTCATCAGTGCCACCTCATTGGTGCCACCTCATCGGTGCCCATCAGTGCCGCCGTATCAGTGCCCATCAGTGCAGCTATATCAGTGCCCATTATTGAAGGAGAAAGCGTACTTATTTACAAAAAAATTTAACAGAAACAAAGAAAAACGTGTTTTTTTTCGAAATTTTCGGTCTTTTTTTATTTGTTGCGCAAAAAATAAAAACCGCAGAGGTGATCAAATACCACCAAAAGAAAGCTCTATTTGTGGGAACAAAATGATAAAAAAATTGTTTGGGTACAGCGTAGCATGACCGCGCAATTGTCATTCAAATTGCAACAGCGCTGAAAGGTGAAAATTGGGCTGGGCGGGAAGGTGTCTAAGTGCCTGGTATTGAAGTGGTTAATCACTTGCCGACCGGCTCACGCCTATCTACATCGGCCGAATGGCACTCCTGCATAAACTGACGTACCTGTCAGTCCGCAAAAGCAGAAAAGTGGGTGCGCGCCGCAGGAGCGTGCCCGTGGGTCCCACAGACTCCATGTCTGCCGGCGACCAGTGATCGTGGGGAGAAGAGGCATAATGGGGAAACAAGGCATTTCCCTGTCTTGCCTAGTGACATGACAAAGATCTTCTGTTCCCTTTCATCGGGAACAGTGATCTCTGTCATGTCAGTGGTAGCCCATCCCCCCAACAGTTAGAACATGTTGAGGAAACACACTTAACCCCTTGATCGCCCCCTAGTGTTAATCCCGTTCCCTGCCAGTGACATTTATACAGTAATCAGTGGTTATTTTTAGCTCTGATCACTGTATAAATGTCAATGGTCCCAAAATAGTGTCAAAAATGTCCGATCTGTCCGCCCCAATGTCCCAGTCCTGATAAAAATCGCAGATCACCACCATCACTAATCAAAAAACAATAATAATAAAAATGGCATAAATCTATCCCCTATTTTGTAGACGCTATAACTTTTGCGCAAACCAATCAATATACACTTATTGCAATTTTTTTTACAAAAAATATGTAGAAGAATACACATTGACCTAAACTGGGGAAGACATTTTTACAAATAAAAAAGAGGTGATCAAATGCCACCGAAAAAAGCTCTATTTGTGGGAAAAAAAGGATGACAATTTTGTTTGGGTACAGTGTTGCACGACCACGCAATTGTCAGTTAAAGCAACAGAGTGCCATATCGCAAAAAATGCTCTGGTCATTAAGGGGGTAAAATCTTCCGGGGCTGAAGTGGTTAATGGCTGTGTGTTAAGTTACTTTGAGTAGACAGCAAACTTACACTGTTATACAAGCTGTACACTCACTACTTTACATTGTAGCAAAGTGTTATATTTCAGTGTTGTTACATGAAAAGATATAAAAAAAATATTTACAAAAATGTGAGGGGTGTACTCACTTTTGTGAGATACTGTATGTAGCATGCAGCAGGCCAGCACTATTTTAATTCCCAACATCCTATTGAATGACAGATAAATGTACACACCTCTTTTGCAGTACATACTCCAAATGTGCATCCCTCACCTTGTCAGGCACAGCTTAGTCTATAGTTGAATATTTTTTGCTTGTAACTAAGTCAATGTCCACTCTAATGCAGGATTCGATTTTCTGCTAGTCTAAAAGCTTCATCAGTTATGATCACAAGTAGAAGACTTGGCTCTGTTGTGCACGGAAGAGGCCTCCTTGTCGGAATCCTGAGACGCCTTCATATGTGCCCAATTACAGACTCTTGGAAGATCCTTGCATCCCCTGACTCCCGTAGGCCCCCACATCAATGCATATGAAGTGCAGGTGAGCATCCTCCAATCCCAAAAGTACTATGGAAAAGTATTTCAAATAATTGAAATAGTGTGAACCGGACTTGGGTGGTATTTTCAGTAGTGTTTTCTGTCCAGGGCTCCTATGCAATTGGGAAACTGAGTCTTCTGCCAAAATTAATCAGCAACCTTTTTCCACATCTCTTCCATTGGCTGAGGCATACTGTAATGACGTTATGTACCTCCTCCCATAGTTGCAAGTAAGTTTCCCCAATCATTTTTGCCACTGTGTTCACACCCATCAGAAAGTAATGGTATACAGATCCAAAAGTTTGTCCTGTTGCCAGATAATGGTGCAGGGATGCAACAATTTGTCCTGTTGCCAGATACCTATAATAGAAAAAAATTATCATAAAAAATTGACCATATACAAAAATTGACCATGGAAAAAAAAGAAAAAAATATCAAAAAAGGAGCTATTTAAAAAAAAAACAATTTAAATTGTTATGGGAAAACAGGACCATTTATTTAAAAAAAATGAACACCACAAAAAAATACAAAATTAATTAAAACAAATTATTGACGCAAACATAAAAAAAAAATGTGACTTTTACATAATTACATACCTGAGTGTCACCAGGAGACATAACTCACTTGAATGTCCATCTCCAGAAGATCATCGAAGGTACCTACACACATCCTTGTAAAGTTGAAGAACTTTTTGAGATAATTCCGCAGCTGAACGTACATGTTAGCGAAGTATTCTGAAGAAATTCACTGAGACATCAAAGGATGAGTCCAGTAGTGACCAACTATGTTCCTCTCGTGCAAATCTCTCTGTCTTCTGACCCACCGCAACAGTATCAGCAGAAGTATTTCTTCAATCTTGTTCATGACTCTATCCATACTGAACGCAGCCAGGAAACACAGATAGTGTATAACCCTGATAGTATTATTGTTAATTAACTATTTAATAATGCATTGTGGGCATTTGGGAGTGATCAGGGTGTTATTTTAGAAAAATGCTTAAACATGTCAGCAATGTGCATATACAGTGGCTTGCGAAAGTATTCGGCCCCCTTGAACTTTTCAACCTTTTGCCACATTTCAGGCTTCAAACATAAAGATATAAAATTTAAATTTTTTGTGAAGAATCACCAACAAGTGGGACACAATTGTGAAGTGGAACGAAATCTATTGGATATTTTAAACTTTTTTAGCAATTAAAAAACTGAAAAGTGGTGCGTGCAAAATTATTCGGCCCCTTTACTTTCAGTGCAGAAAACTCACTCCAGAAGTTCAGCGAGGATCTCTGAATGATCCAATGTTGTCCTAAATGACTGATGGTGATAAATGGAATCCACCTGTGTGTAATCAAGTCTCTGTATAAATGCACCTGCTCTGTGATAGTCTCAGGGTTCTGTTGAAAGCGCAGAGAGCATCATGAAGACCAAGGAACACACCAGGCAGGTCCGTAATACTGTTGTGGAGAAGTTTAAAACCGGATTTGGATACAAAAAGATTTCCCAAGCTTTAAACATCCCAAGGAGCACTGTGCAAGCGATCATTTTGAAATGGAAGGAGTATCAGACCACTGCAAATCTACCAATGCCTGGCTGTCCCTCTAAACTTTCAGCTCAGACAAGGAGAAGACTGATCAGAGATGCAGCCAAGAGGCCCATGATCATTCTGGATGAACTGCAGAGAACTACAGCTGAGGTGGGAGAGTCTGTCCATAGGACAACAATCAGTCGTACACTGCACAAATCTGGCCTTTATGGAAGAGTGGCAAGAAGAAAGCCATTTCTCAAAGATATCCATAAAAAGTCTCGTCTAAAGTTTGCCACAAGCCACCTGGGAGACACACCAAACATGTGGAAGAAGGTGCTCTGGTCCGATGAAACCAAAATCGAACTTTTTGGCCACAATGCAAAACGATATGTTTGGCGTAAAAGCAACACAGCTCATCACACTCAACACACCATCCCCACTGTCAAACATGGTGGTGGCAGCATCATGGTTTGGGCCTGCTTTTCTTCAGCAGGGACAGGGAAGATGGTTAAAATTGAGGGGAAGATGGATGCAGCCAAATACAGGACCATTCTGGATGAAAACCTGTTGGAGTCTGCAAAAGACCTGAAACTGGGACGGAGATTTATCTTCCAACAAGACAATGATCCCAAACATACAGCAAAATCTACAAAGGAATGGTTCACAAATAAACTTATCCAGGTGTTAGAATGGCCAAGTCAAAGTCCAGACCTGAATCCAATCGAGAATCTGTGGAAAGAGCTGAAAACTGCTGTTCACAAACGCTCTCCATCCAACCTCACTGAGCTCGAGCTTTTCTGCAAGGAAGAATGGGCAAGAATTTCAGTCTCTCGATGTGCAAAACTGATAGAGACATACCCCAAGCGACTTGCAGCTGTAATCGCAGCAAAAGGTGGCTCTACAAAGTATTAACGCAAGGGGGCCGAATAATTTTGCACGCCCCACTTTTCATTTTTTTATTAGTTAAAAAAGTTTCAAAAATCCAAAAGATTTCGTTCCACTTCACAATTGTGTCCCACTTGTTGGTGATTCTTCACAAAAAATAAAAATTTTATATCTTTATGTTTGAAGCCTGAAATGTGGCAAAAGGTTAAAAAGTTCAAGGGGGCCGAATACTTTCGCAAGGCACTGTAAATGTGCCAATCTAACACTACCCTCGCCCCATACATACAGTGCTGCTTTACACAGGTGCCTTTGTTGCTCCTCCAAAGAGTGGAGATACATGAGGACACTGCTGAATATTAAACCCCTTTCACATCTCGGGCGTTTTTCAGGCGCTACAGCACTAAAAATAGCGATTGCATAGCGCCTGAAAAAAGGAGCCGTGCGCTGGCAGGGCGACACAAAAAGTCCTGCCAGCAGCTTCTCTGGAGCGGTGAAGGAGCGGTGAACTCACCGCTCCTCCACCGCTGCTCCCCATTGAAATCAATGGGGCAGCGCTGCGATACCGCCGGCAAAATGCTGCTCCGGCAGTGTTTTGCGGGCGGATTTAACCCCCTATTTTGCCCACTAGCGGGGGGTTAAAACTGCCCCGAATAGCGTTGCTAAAATGATGGTAAAAATAGCGCCGCTTTACCGCTGACGCCCTAGGCGGCTCAGTGTGAAAGGGGTTCAAAGGAAAAAAAAAGAATACTACAGTATTGCAGCCACCACATCTAAGGAATGGTAAGCTGCAATACAGTATACTACTTTTTTGTCTTTGGTCTTTGGACACAAGCCCACTTTCCTATTCCCAAATGGTAAGTACTTCGCCATTTGTATGGGGATGTACTTTCAGAACTTTCAAAATATCACGAAAATATCTATCATGTTTTGTATATTGTAGAAAATCCTATAGGAATTTTTTGATGTATGTCTTTAGAATTTAAAACCCCCCTGAAGAATACTAGAAAAGGAAAAAGGGTCGAAATGCATTGGGGTATTCCTGGGGATTCATATGGATAGTATTGATACAATGTAACTGTTCAATTAGAACTTTTTTAATGAATTGATTGCCATGGGAGATGGTCCTTTGTTTTTGCTTGTGTCGACTACTGGAAATTTTATGTGATATTGATTGTATCTATGTAATGCAATCTATGTCTGAATTAAATAATATTTTCACTAAACATGGTTACTAAACATGGTTTCAGAAATATTTTGCTGCTTAAAAGCCCCCTGGGGAAACTTTTCCACTAATTTTTTAATCTCACTTTCATTTCCAAACACCTGCAATCTGTTCCACTGGTCATATGGTGGGGAGGAAGCCGGATAGGTAAATCGTTTGGGAAATCTAAACAAGATTCTAGAGAGATTGTAAAATGGGATTGTAAAAGTCTATGATCAGCTTCAGTGACATGTATACCAATGTATACCTGCTTTTGTTCACATTCTTCCTATAAAAGTAAATAGCTTAGAAGGAGGTCAAATGTAGGTCAGAAGGAAGTCAACTGCAAGTCAAATTTCACCTGTGAAGGAACTTGGAACTCAGACGTGTCTCAATCTGATCTTTAATGTAAGCTTAATTACACAAAATAAAAAGCACAATAAATGTGCAAGTCTATTCTAGCACTTAGGTTAACCGCCCTCACAATGGTTCCTGTATGACAGTCTAAACAATTCCCATACATGGACATACCATACTTCCTGCTTACTTATTTGATTCCTTCAGCCATGTGCCTGATCCTGACCTTGGCCTGTTTCTTAACTGCGGTTCTTACCTGCCTGTTATTACATCCTGAACTACCAACTCTCCCCTCACTTCCTGGCTCAGGCATCCAGCTGTGTCAAGCACTGAGCTGTCTGCTTGCCAAGGTTCAGCATGCCTTTGCTTGGTTCTTTACAGACTTCAGCATTCCTGGAAATTCTGCAAGTTTTGAGCCTACTTTCAGCCTCCATGCAGCTCCCCATTCTCACACTCCCTGGTGTTGTGCAGGAGGCACAAGGGAAGCCCCTTTGTCAACTTTGGTCTCCTTTGGCTACATATTGCTAACTATACTTTCAAAGGCTTCTGGCACCCCCAAAATACAAGCAATGCACTGTGCAGCCTGGAACCAGCCTGTACATTCTTCTGTGCTGCTCATCCTGTAAAAGTAGTGAGCCATATCTGTAAGGTGAGGATAAGAGGATAATAGAGAATGATTCCCAGCATGGTGGAGACCTGACTCACATGCCTGCAACTTGCATACATGGCCTGGTATATTACAGGATGAGCAGTGCTGCATGATATAAATATTCAATGTCTGTGTAATTATTGTTAGTGTCTAACATCAGTCTGAGGCTGAGGGCCAGTGTTGACTGACTTTTTATTGCATGAAAACTGTTTTTCTCCCTATACCAGTCAATGGTAACTCAAAGCGGATGGATGAAATACTGACATACGGTCCGCACGTGTG
This sequence comes from Lithobates septentrionalis, assembly GCA_037952835.1. NCBI lineage: Eukaryota > Metazoa > Chordata > Amphibia > Anura > Ranidae > Lithobates > Lithobates septentrionalis. The sequence continues at coordinate 2,946,861 of JBBDGP010001188.1, forward strand.
AAAGGGGCCTTACTCAGGAGGGTACATGTCATTAAGGCATCATCATCATCTGTGCTGTCCCTGAGCTACTTACTTACTATTTTGAAAATAAAATAGAAAATATGTTTTTGCCTTAACCACTTGAGCCCCGGACCATTATGCTGCCTAAGGACCAGAGGTCTTTTTCCAATTTGGCACTGCGTCGCTTTAACTGCTAATTGCGCGGTCATGCAATGCTGTACCCAAACGAAATTTGCGTCCTTTTCTTCCCACAAATAGAGCTTTCTTTTGATGGTATTTGATCACCTCTGCGGTTTTTATTTTTTGCGCTATAAACAGAAAAAGACCGAAAATTTTGAAAAAAAATGATATTTTCTACTTTTTGTTATAAAAAAAATCCAATAAACTAAATTTTAGTCATACATTTAGGCCAAAATGTATTCGGCCACATGTCTTTGGTAAAAAAAATGTCAATAAGCGTATATTTATTGGTTTGCGCAAAAGTTATAGCGTCTACAAACTAGGGTACATTTTCTGGAATTTACACAGCTTTTAGTTTATGACTGCCTATGTCATTTCTTGAGGTGCTAAAATGGCAGGGCAGTACAAAACCCCCCCAAATGACCCCATTTTGGAAAGTAGACACCCCAAGGAAATTGCTGAGAGGCATGTTGAACCCATTGAATATTTATTTTTTTTGTCCCAAGTGATTGAAAAATGACAAAAAAAAAAAAAAAAAAAAATATTTACAAAAAGTCGTCACTAAATGATATATTGCTCACACAGGCCATGGGCCTATGTGGAATTGCACCCCAAAATACATTCTGCTGCTTCTCCTGAGTATGGGGATACCACATGTGTGGGACTTTTTGGGAGCCTAGCCGCGTACGGGGCCCCGAAAACCAATCACCGCCTTCAGGATTTCTAAGGGTGTAAATTTTTGCTTTCACTCTTCACTGCCTATCACAGTTTCGGAGGCCATGGAATGCCAAGATGGCACAAAACCCCCCAAAATGACCCCATTTTGGAAAGTAGACACCCCAAGCTATTTGCTGAGAGGCATATTGAGTCCATGGAATATTTTATATTTTGACACAAGTTGCGGGAAAGTGACACTTTTTTTTTTTTTTTTTCATAAAGTTGTCACTAAATGATATATTGCTCACACAAGCCATGGGCATATGTGGAATTGCACCCCAAAATACATTTAGCTGCTTCTCCTGAGTATGGGGATACCACATGTGTGGGACTTTTTGGGAGCCTAGCCGCGTACTGGACCCCGAAAACCAATCACTGCCTTCAGGATTTCTAAGGGTAAAAATTTTTGATTTCACTCTTTACTGCCTATCACAGTTTCGGAGGCCATGGAATGCCCAGGTGGCACAAAACCCCCCCAAATGACCCCATTTTGGAAAGTAGACACCCCAAGCTATTTGCTGAGAGGCATGGTGAGTATTTTGCAGCTCTCATTTGTTTTTGAAAATGAAGAAAGACAAGAAAAAACATTTTTTTTTTTTCTTTTTTCAATTTTCAAAACTTTGTGACAAAAAGTGAGGTCTGCAAAATACTCACTATACCTCTCAGCAAATAGCTTGGGGTGTCTACTTTCCAAAATGGGGTCATTTGGGGGGGTTTTGTGCCACCTGGGCATTCCATGGCCTCCGAAACTGTGATAGGCAGTGAAGAGTGAAATCAAAAATTCACGCCCTTAGAAAGCCTGAAGGCGGTGCTTGGTTTTCGGGGTCCCGTACGCGGCTAGGCTCCCAAAAAGTCTCACACATGTGGTATCCCCGTACTCAGGAGAAGCAGCAGAATGTATTTTGGGGTGTAATTTCACATATTTCCATGGCATGTTTGAGCAATATATCATTTAGTGACAACTTTGTGCAAAAAAAAAAAAAAAAAAAAAAAAAATTTGTCTCTTTCCCGCAACTTGTGTCGCAATATAAAATATTCCATGGACTCGACATGCCTCTCAGCAAATAGCTTGGGGTGTCTACTTTCCAAAATGGGGTCATTTGGGGGGGTTTTGAACTGTCCTGGCATTTTATGCACAACATTTAGAAGCTTATGTCACACATCACCCACTCTTCTAACCACTTGAAGACAAAGCCCTTTCTGACACTTATTGTTTACATGAAAAAGTTTTTTTTTTTTGCAAAAAAATTACTTTGAACCCCCAAACATTATATATTTTTTTAAAGCAAATGCCCTACAGATTAAAATGGTGGGTGTTTCATTTTTTTTTTTCACACAGTAATTGCGCAGCGATTTTTCAAACGCATTTTTTGGGGAAAAAACACACTTTTTTTAATTTTAATGCACTAAAACACACTATATTGCCCAAATGTTTGATGAAATAAAAAAGATGATCTTAGGCCGAGTACATGGATACCAAACATGACATGCTTTAAAATTGCGCACAAACGTGCAGTGGCAACAAAATAAATACATGTTTAAAAGCCTTCAAAAGCCTTTACAGGTTACCACTTTAGATTTACAGAGGAGGTCTACTGGAAAAATTACTGCACTCGATCTGGCCTTCGCGGTGATACCTCACATGCATGGTGCAATTGCTGTTTACATTTGACGACAGACCGCCGCTTGCGTTTGCCTTAGCGCGAGAGCACGGGGCGACAGGGGTGTTTTTTTTTTGTTTTTTTTTCTTTATTATTTTTTTGCTTTTTTAATCTTACTTTTAAACTGTTCCTTTCATATTTTTTTTTTTAATCATTTTTATTGTTATCTCGGGGAATGTAAATATCCCCTATGATAGCAATAGGTAGTGACAGGTACTCTTTTTTGAAAAAATTGTGGTCTATTAGACCCTAGATCTCTCCTCTGCCCTCAAAGCATCTGACCACACCAAGATCGGTGTGATAAAATGCTTCCCCAATTTCCCAATGGCGCTATTTACATCCGGCGAAATCTAAGTCATGAAATACTCGTAGCTTCCGGTTTCTTAGGCCATAGAGATGTTTGGAGCCACTCTGGTCTCTGATCAGCTCTATGGTCAGCTGGCTGAATCACCGGCTGCATTCTCAGGTTCCCTGTTGAGACAGGAGAGCCAGAGAAAAACACGGAAGATGGTGGGGGGGGGGGGCATTCCCTCCCACGGCTTGTAAAAGCAGTCTAGAGGCTAATTAGCCGCTAGGATTGCTTTTATATGAAAGCCGACCGCTGGCTGAAAAGAATGATACCAAGATGATACCTAAACCTGCAGGCATCATTCTGGTATAACCACTCAAAGTCGTGAATGGCGTACCTGAAGACAAAAAAATGGTTAACAATGGTTAACAATAAAGCACAGTAAAGTGTAAATAATTACACACCTGAAAAACAAACATGATAAAACATAATAACAATAACAATAACAATAACAATAAAACATTGCAGAATAGAATACAGTAAAAAAGAGCAGAACAATAGAGAGAGAGAATAGAGAGAGAGAGAACAATAAAACAACAACTATTTTTTTTTATTTCATATATTTTTTTTTTTTTTACACTTTTTTTGTAACTAACTTTTATAACGGTAACCGGTTCCAGGTTCGGGTCTCTCAAAATGCGATGGCATCTTGGGAGACCCTGTGAAAGTGCGCCTAGCCTGTGCAATGCTGTACCCTACGCTAATACTCAACTAGTGCATGGTAGCGTTCAAAACATTCACCAATGCAAAGACCAGGATTGTCAGGACAGGAGGGACAATAATAGCGGGCGTCACGCCTATATCCGCGCTTGCTGCAGACACGACATCTTTTTTGGGGGGTTCGTTGGGTAGGGGTACTTGGGAGGACATAAAAATGCCTCTCATGCAGCCGACTGCATTTGGTTGGGGATGTGAATGGGGGAAGTACGGGCGCTGCAGAAGCGGTGGGTTCCCAATTAGGATTGGCGAATGCAGCAGGAAGGGCACTATGGGCACGACGGGCCTGTGTTTGTCTTTTTGGTGGCAGCGGGACACTACTTGTGCTTGCCACCTCACCAGCTTGAACTGCACTTATGGGACTCGCCACGTCACCAAGTGTTACTGCAGTGCTGGTTTGACTACGACCGGGGTGTACTAGGCCGCTGGCGCTTGCCAGTTCACCAAAACGCTACCAAAAAACTGTTAGCGATCGCAGGGATCAGGCCTGACTCTGCGAACGCTGCAGTTATGCGTTTAGTGTTTTGTAAGTGACAGTGATCGATACTGCACTTGGGTGGGCTGGGCCGGGCCGGGCGGAGGGGCAAAACGCAGGTGCTAGCAGGTATCTGGGCTGATCCCGCTAACACTGCGTTTTTGGGAACCCTAAACTGCTGGTGACGCTAGTATAGATATGATCGGATCAGATATTGATGCGATCAGATACTATACCACTAAGGGAGGTGTACGGTGTGTGCGTGGGTGTTAGCGGTACTGGCACTAATCTGACGCTGCCTGGGGCTGGTGCTTGCCAGTTCACCAAAATACTACCAAAAAAACTGTTAGCGATCGCAGGGATCAGGCCTGACTCTGCGAACGCTGCAGTTATGCGTTTAGTGTTTTGTAAGTGACAGTGATCGATCGATACTGCACTTGGGTGGGCTGGGCTGGGCCGGGCCGGGCGGAGGGGCAAAACGCAGGTGCTAGCGGGTATCTGGGCTGATCCCGCTAACACTGCGTTTTTGGGAACCCTAAACTGCTGGGGACGCTAGTATAGATCTGATCGGATCAGATATTGATGCGTTCAGATACTATACCACTAAGGGAGGCGTATGCTGCGTGCGTGGGTGTTAGTGGTACTGGCGCTAACCTGACGCCTGGGGCTGGTGCTTGCCAGTTCACCAAAATGCTACCAAAAAAACTGTTAGCGATCGCAGGGATCAGGCCTGACTCTGCGAACGCTGCAGTTATGCGTTTAGTGTTTTGTAAGTGACAGTGATCGATCGATACTGCACTTGGGTGGGCTGGGCCGGGCCGGGCGGAGGGGCAAAACGCAGGTGCTAGCGGGTATCTGGGCTGATCCCGCTAACACTGCGTTTTTGGGAACCCTAAACTGCTGGGGACGCTAGTATAGATCTGATCGGATCAGATATTGATGCGTTCAGATACTATACCACTAAGGGAGGTGTACGGTGCGTGCGTGGGTGTTCGCGGTACTGGCGCTAATCTGACGCTGCCTGGGGCGACGCATATCACCGCCGGGCGATCGGGGGGCTAAACCTTTATTCGGTAATAAACGGCGGGTGCCCTGACACTATAAAAAAATAAACAAACTAACCAGCGTCAACCGTAACGGTTATACGGTGATCAGTGGTGAAAGGGTTAACTAGGGGGCAATCAAGGGGTTAAAACATTTATTAGGTAGTATATGGGGGTCCCTGACAATATAAAACGCTGACGGCGAACCTAAATATTTACCTCACTAACTAGCGTCACCAGTGACACTAATACAGCGATCAGAAAAATGATCGCTTAGTGACACTGGTGACAGGGGGTGATCAAGGGGTTAAAACTTTATTAGGGGGGGGTTAGGGGGGTACCCTAGACCTAAAGGGGGGTAATACTAACTGCCCTAACACATTTACTGTCACAAACTGACAACTAGCAGTAATCAGAAAAAAAAAAAAAAAAAAAAACTGCTGGTGTCAGTTTGTGACAGGGGGGGGGGGGTGATTGGGGGGGGATCGGGGGGCGATCGGGGGGGGATCGGGGTGATTTGTGTGCCTGGCATGTTCTACTGTGTGTGTGTGTGTTTGTGCACTCACATACTTGTCGTCTCTCCTCGGGCCGGAACGGAAAATACCGACCCGAGGGGAGATGACATCACTTCCTTTGCTGCTGTTTAGCATACAGCAGCAAAGGAAGATTCTCATTGGCCGGCGGCGATCGCGAGGGGGGGGCCACGAACGGATGGTCTCCCCCTCATCACCGATCGCCGCTGGACAAACGACGACCGCCTCGGGCACCGGGGGGGGGTCCGATCGGACCCCCCACCCGCGGAAGGCAAATCACGTACCCTGTACGTGATTTTGCCTGTCCGTGCCACTTTGCCGACGTACATCGGCGTGAGGCGGTCGTCAAGTGGTTAATATCTACCCTAAATCACATTGTTAATTGCATATTGTACTTGTTTGTAGCCTAAATACTGAAATTTGCACTTAAAACTGTAATTTTGTAACTTTTGGAAATGCCAGTAAAAACTTGGCTGTGCCAGTAAATTTTGAATGTTGTGTCAGTAAATTTCAATCTGGTAGATTGGCAACACTGAAAGGAACCCTTACTGTTCTGAGCCCCCTATAAGGCTGCTTTCACACTGATGTGCTGCAGTTTACCTACATCGCAGGTGCACTGTGCTTGCACTTGCGGATCAGTGTGAAAGCAGCCCAATAACCCTTTTTTTTATAAATGCTAATATGCCCATTGCAAAAGTGCAGTGTATGTAATGTTTAATACACTGACCCTTTCCTCTTCCAGCTTCTGCTGACATCACTCTTCAGGCTGCTAGAAAGGTCCCAGGAGAAGTGCACTTGAAATTACTCAGCCTGGGACAGGAGCCAGTGCTACAGAGAAATCATCAGCTTATGCGGCTTCTGCTTACTCAGCTGCTGACGCCAACTCCGTACACTCTGATGCTCTGCGATGGCGTGTTGGCAACCCATTGATTGCGATCTGGGCATACCATTCCAAAGCATGGGCATGCACTTATCTGGTTTGAGGTCACGGGCCATTTTAGATGGCTCTGTGGGCCACATGTTGTCCGTGGGCCACTGGTTGAGCACCCTGGCCAAGTGGCCATAAGGGGTCCCAAATTTATTTAAACTGCATCCCTGCTTTGCTGGATTTTAAAACAATAGTGACATTTCACAAAGCAGGTCAACATCTCTTAACAGGCTGTCATGAATAATTCTGTTTGTACCCTCCTCCACTCCCTGGAAAATGGCTGCATACAGATGCTGCTTGCTGGACCAGGGGTGTTGAGTGCAAATAAAGGGGCTTTCACACTTATACCTACTGTGCCAAGTTTTAGAGGGTATATTATTTTTTTTCTATATATATTTTCTATTATGCTCAGAAATACAGTATTTATGCTTTTTTTTTTTACTGTACTCATGTACTCAAGCTCCAATCTACTCACAGCTGAATCCAGTGGTGGCAGGGCCCCCCCACTATCTATGCGTCCGCCCCCTAATCTACATGCAGGGCGCCGGATGCAATTTTATTTCTATTTTTGAAGCACGTGATTAGAGCCAGAGGCCAGAGCCACTGGCTGAATCAGAACTAGAGTCAGAAGTTGTTGCTCTTTCCTCTCTCTCTGTTTTTGTTCTGTTCAGATGGGAGTTTTCATGAAAGTTTGAAGAGAATCTGGTGTCTGTGACAGGAGTTTATATAAAATAGCTTTAAAAGATAAAAAACCTCAAACAAAACAATTACATTTGAATCAAAACCAACCAATACGATATCAAAGTATATATATAAAAAAAACTGAATCCAATGCTGTACCCTGCAGTAACAACTTTCTGTCACTAGATGCCACCAGTTTCCTGGGATAATTGCTGGGAAGTGTACGGCCTCAGGCACACTTAGGCTCTATTCACACTAATGCGTTTTTTTATGCATTTTGCAGAAATGCATGGGAATTCTTGAACATGGGTTCCTATGGAACATGTTCACATCAATGCATTTTTGTGTCTCTGCATTTTTGGAAAGGTTCGGGGACTTTTTTTATGCAAAATGCAGCGTTTTGCATGTAATAGAATTCAATGGACCCACATCCAAAAACGCAAGTACCGTGTTTTTACCGCGTTTTTGTCACATTTTTGCCACGTTTTTGCCGCATTTTGCATTTTTTTTCTTTCTTTTTTCTTACACTGCAAAAAGCACTGCAAAAACGCTCAAAAGCAACATGCATAGGTGTGAATCAAGCCTAATGCCGCGTACACACGAGCGGACATTACGGCGGACTTTGCCCGGCGGACTGGATTTCGTCGGACAATTCGATGTGTGTGGGCTCCAGCGGACTTTGTTTTCTCAAAAGTTCGACGGAATTAGATTTGAAACTTGTTTTAAATTTATCCGTTGAAATCGAGTCCGGTCGAAAAGTCCGCCGTCTGTATGCTAGTTCGACGGACAAAAAGCCACGCTAGGGCAGCTATTGGCTACTGGCTATGAACTTCCTTGTTTTAGTCCGGTCGTACGTCATCACGTACGAATTCGACGGACTTTGGTGGATTGTGTGTAGGCAAGTCCGTTCATTCACAAAGTCCGTTGGAAAGTACGTAGAAAAGTCCGCCGTAATGTCCGCTCGTGTGTACGCGGCATTAGGCCTAATGTACACAGGATGTTTTTCAACCTCTCCTGAACGATTTAACGATCCTAAATTTGCTGCGTTTACGTTTAGAAACATTTTTTTTTAATATTCAAAAATTATAAACACATTTACAAGCTGTTACAGGCGTTTGGTGTTTCATAATAAGGCTTACCTGTAGCTACCCTGGATATCCCCTAAATCTGAATGGTTTAGGAGATATCCCCTGTATTTGCATGTGCCAACGTCATCGGCACATGCGCACTGAAGCAAACTGAAGCAACGGCACGTACATGACTGTGTCGTTACCGGCCGCTCGCAGTTCTGGCAATCGCGGTTCCGGCAAATCACATCGCCGGAGCTCGCGATACCCGGTAGTAACTCCGAGAGCGATGTTGCTGGCCGGAGCGGTGAACGAGGATCGCTGCGGGGGCTTCGATCTAAGGTAAGTAATTAAGCTCAAAAACGCCTGTTTTACAGATGTTTGATGTTTTTTTCTGCCTCTAAATACCCCTCTATGTTTATTTATTTCAGGTACTTATATAACGCCCTCAATTTATGCAGCACTTTACATATACAGTATCTCACAAAAGTGAGTACCCCCTCACATTTTTGTAAATATTTTATTATATCTTTTCATGTGACAACAAGAAATGACACTTTGCTACAATGTAAAGTAGTGAGTGTACAGCTTGTGTAAATTTGCTGTCCTATCAAAATAACTCAACACACAGCCATTAATGTCTAAACCGCTGGCAATAAAAGTGAGTACACCCCTAAGTGAAAATGTCCAAATTGGGCCCAATTAGCCATATTCCCTCCCCATGTGTCATGTGACTCGTTAGTGTTACAAGGTCTCAGATGTGAATGGGGAGCAGGTATAATAAATTTGGTGTTATCGCTCTCACTCCCTCATACTGGTCACTGGAAGTTCAACATGGCACCTCATGGCAAAGAACTCCATGAGGATCTGAAAAAAAGAATTGTTGCTCTACATAAAGATGGCCTAGGCTATAAGAAGATTGTCAAGACCCTGAAACTGAGCTGCAGCATGGTGGCCAAGACCATACAACGGTTTAACAGGACAGGTTCCCCTCAGAACAGGCCTCACCATGGTCGACCAAAGAAGTTGAGTGCACATGCTCAGTTTCATATCCAGAGGTTGTCTTTGGGTATGAGTATGAGTGCTGCCAGCATTGCTGCAGTGGTTGAAGGGGTGGGGGGTCAGCCTGTCAGTGCTCAGACCGTACGCCACACACTGCATCAAATTGGTCTGCATGGCTGTCGTCCCAGAAGGAAACCTCTTCTAAAGATGAGGCACAAGAAAGCCTGCAAACAGTTTAATGAGGACAAGCAGACTCTTCAACCTCTGCAGCAATGCTGGCAGCACTCATACTCATACCCAAAGACATCCTCTGGATATGACACTGAGCACGAGGCCTCTTCTGAGTGGAACCTGTCCTGTTAAACCACTGTATGGTCTTGGCCACCGTGCTGCAGCTCAGTTTCAGGGTCTTGACAATCTTCTTATAGCCTAGGCCATCTTTATGTGGAGCAACAATTCTTTTTTTTCAGATCCTCAGAGAGTTCTTTGCCATGAGGTGCCATGTTGAACTTCCAGTGACCAGCATGAGAGAGTGAGAGCGATAACACCAAATTTATTACATCTGCTCCCCATTCACATCTGAGACCTTGTAACACTATCGAGTCACATGACACATGGGGGGGGGGGGAATATGGCTAATTGGGCCCAATTTGGACATTTTCACTTAGGGTTGTACTCACTTTTGTTGCCAGTGGTTTAGACATTAATGGCTGTGCGTTGAATTATTTTTTACAAGCTGTACACTCACTACTTTACATTGTAGCAAAATGTAATTTCTTCAGTGTTGTCACATGAAAAGATAGAACAAAATATTTACAAAAATGTGAGGGTGTACTCACTTTTGTGAGATACATATATTGAATGTCCTATAAAATGTCCATCTGGATAAAGGGCAGCACAGAAGTTGCTGTGACAGGCATTGAATAAAGTGAACTTTAACTTACTTCAGGGAAATGTCCTCCCAATATTTCTGGGAATGTTGACAACTATGCAAACTTTTTTTACATATTGCTCAACTGAAGACTTATGATCTGTTATTTTATCTATCATCAGGCAATAGTGTATTTTTCCACCTCTGTTAGCATTTGGCACAGCCAGTATCTCACACATAGCTCATTTGAATTCACTGTAGATTTATATTTAGTTCCCTTGGACTCTCTGTGTTGATTATTCCAAAAACAAAAAAAAAATCACCATGTGGATCCTCAGGAAACCTAATGTGTACGGATGGCTTAAATCAGCTTTACGGTTAATATTCCATTTACTTTTAAATGACTGAAAACAATGCCACCTATCACAATGATTATCTTCTTTTTCAGTAAGGCGGGAATTAACGTCTTTTTTTTTTTTTTTTACCTGTAGCTTTTTTTTTCTGTTTTAAGTTTAAAACAATTTTTGTTATCATAATTACACACATACCAGGGACTGTTATGGTGCAAAATAAAAATATTTTTGGTAACACTGTGCCAAACAAAACCTACTATAAGGCCCTGTTCACACCATTCATCTTCGATAGTGTGTGTAGCGCCTTACTAGTTAGGTGCTAGGCTAAATTTTGTTCTTTTTAATCTGATTGGAGGAAAGGCACACACCCCCACTCCACATTGTCAAAGTAAGGAAGGAATGTGCAAGCTCTGCTCTGTGAGTCAAGCTGACTGCTAATCTATTTATAGCAACCTCCCCCGACACACACTTCAGGCTTCCATCTCCGAGAAGTTGTCAAAAGTTATCAGGCTGATAACAGAAGAACAGAGCAGGAGACAGCTATGGGAATCAGTGCTTTGAAGAGAGATACGAAAACACTGTGGATATATGTGCCCAGCTCAAAATTTCATGAATCAGGTTTACATCCACTTTAATTGCTTCTCCCTGTCTTCTGGAAAGCTCCAGAACATAGGAGTGGAGCAGGTCAAATGAGTAGTCTGAATGCTAACCAAAAATGTGTTTTGCGACTGTATTGTGATTTGAGATCACAGGAAGAATCACAGTGATTTTGCCCAAGATCCCAAAACACCTAATGTGAATGGGGCCTGAAGAGCTCATATATGAGAGTGGACCTTTCTGATGAAGAACTAGACGTGATTACAATGGCTGTTTTAAGATACCTGGTTTAGGGAACATGCTTTTGACTTACTTACTGTAAGGGGTCAATATTTTCCGGTGAGCTTTCATCTATAAAATAATTCACGGCAGTCATGGGGGTGAGTGCTGTGGTGATTGGGGATAACATATTTGACTAGACTTGCTTTCATTCACTGAACGGACTTCACTTATTCATTTGGATTTGTTCACATTAATTGTGTATATTATCACATTATAGTATTTACTTTGCATTATTTGTGCACAAGAGTTTTGATGAATAAGGTATTGGAGGCATAATAGCGCTGGAACATACTTTTTGTATGAGGAAATATATATGTAATTTAAATATTTAAAGGGTTAGTTCACCTTTTAAAAATACTTTATGCAGTCCATGAACACTAGTTCATAATTTTAAACTAATCTGATTTTAAAAATATCCATTTATACTCCTCCCATACCTGTAGGACATTTGTGAATGGAGTGAAGCCTCCTGCAATCACTTCTGATATTTCCTTTTCCCTTCTTTAGGATGGACCAATCATTAGGACGAGTGCCCCCAAGCAGTACAGGAAAAAGCATCATTCTTCTGAGCCCCACACGTGCGCAGTAATATCTCTCGTCGTTGCAGATGACCTAACCAGCTGCAACGCTCTCCCCATAGGTGTGCGCTCTATAAATTGAAACATCCCCCGCAGCAGCCGAGAGGAGAGGAGTTAAGCCAACAGCACTGCGGGTGGGGGGCAACGGGGGGGGATCCCGTGCACTAGGGGGAGTCTGCCACTGCATGTAATGATTAGGGTGTGCCCAGCCACTCCTGGCACACCCTCTGCACACGCCTATGGCTCTCCCATTGCAGTCGCTGAACTCTTTAACTCAGCAAAGAGCACAATGTGCATGCATGAGGCTCAGATAGGGTTGCCACCTGTCCAGGATTCACCTGGGTTTTAAATCATGGTTGTCCAAGTTTCAGTCCGCCTAAAACCAGGACACATTATTCAGACTGGACTGTGGCTCTCCAAGTAACCCAAGTAAGATAGTCACACACAAACCCATTGTTCGCCACCGCGTGCTATACACGCCGCATTACTACTTTCTTTGGAGCAACCAAAGGTGTCCCAGGTCTTTTTTAATCCTACGGGGGATTTATTTACTAAAAGCAAATCCACTTTGCACTACAAGTGTACTGCAAATGCACTTGGAAGTGCACTTGGAAGTGGACTTGGATGTGCAGTCGCTGTAGATCTGAGGGGTACATGCAAGGAAAATAAAAAAACAGCATTTTTGCTTGTACATGATTGGATGATAAAATCAGCAGAGCTTTCCCTCATTTCAGATCTTTCCCTCATATCTAAAGTGACTGAACTTCCAAGTGCACTTCCAAGTGCGCTTGCAGTGCACTTGTAGTGCAAAGTGGATTTGCCTTTCGTTAATCAACCCCATAGTGCAAGGATCTCCAAACTATGGTCCTCCAACTGTTGCGTTACAACATGTCCCATGAGGCATTGTAAAACTCTGACATTCACAGACAAGTCTAGGCATGATGGGAATTATAGTTCCTGAACAACTGGAGGCCCATAGTTTGGAGACCCCTGCCATAGTGTATACTACGGAAAAAAAACTTGCCCTGCGCCGGTAAAGTGTTCAGGTTTGGCTGAAAAGGTGGCAACCCTTGGCTCAGAAGAAGGACAGTGCTCTCTCCGGGGGGACCCTCGTCTTAATGTCTGGTCTGTCCTAGAGAAGAGAAAAGGACGGCTCTGTGAAAAATATTAGAAGTGTTTGCGGCAGGCTTCACTCTATTCACAAATGGCCTAATAAGTATGGGAAGAGCATAAATTGATATTTTTTTAAATCACATTGGTTTAAAATGATGGAATAAAGTTCACTGACTGCATAGTGTATTTTTTTTAAAGGTAAATGCCCTTAGGCATTTAATTATACTTTCCTACTGCATATGAAGTCTATCCCAAACAATGTACATGATGAATGATTAGCAATTTTTAACATGAAGACGGACGCATCTTCTGAGAGACTCTGCTGTTTACAAAATGCACGAACACAAAAGCTGAGGATTTTGGTGGTCTTCAGTATTTAGTGTCTTCTGTTAGAAGTGTGCTGTGCCTACAGATAGATGCTGCTGGGCAGGAGTGTGCTAACTATCAATAAAATTGTGAAGGGAGTGTGGCTTTTGTTTACACATGAAACATCAGACAGAATCGAAAGCATCTCGTGGTTATCTAGAGGCCATTGTACAACTATAAACAAACAAGTGCTTTTCAACCCTAAGGAAGTTTTATTTCACAGCTTTGTTGGCTGTAGATAACAGGATAAAACCTATTTCTCCTGGAGCTTTGTTTATCCCAAAATAGAGGCACACTCCACCCTCATTATGACACCATTAGATGTTACTGTCGGAGAAGGAGCAGAATTTTTATTTAGATTTGCACATGAAATTAGCATTTAACTGTTCAATGCCTTATTTTTCATTATACATTTTTATTTATTGTCTTACAACGTGTCATCTTTTCACCACCACAAACAACCCCCTTCCTGCTCTCCTCAATAATCACCTATGGACAATAGAAAACCTCAATGTCATTACCATGTTCAGAGCAGCCCTAATAAAGTATGTTTTGCACCCTTGCAAATTAAAATGTCTCTCTAGGCAAAAACATTTTTTTTTTTAAAGATTTGTATGGCATGGGGAAAAGCTAGGCCCTCTTGCAGGTTTTTATTGCTCTCTGTGTCCCCATTTGAGAGAATTAACACTGTTTTTCCTGGTAACTATTGTCAGGACAAAAAGTAAAATTTGTTGTCCCCAAAACAAAAGGTAAGGGGAAGTCTTCCAATGGGGTACCTGTTCTGGAGGCAACTGCCTCACTTTGGGAAATTTTCACTAACTTCCTGTTGCATCTCTGGTACAGGAAGTGAAGGGTAACTTCACATCATGGGCGTCCGCAAATAGGGGCAAGGCAGGGCAATTGCCCCCCCTGGAATCACTTGCAGACTGTGTGTTGAAATGTCCGCCGCAGCTGCAATCGTGGCCGCCAGGGACTTTTTTTCCTACACCTGTTTCTCTGCTGGCTGCTCTGAGCTCTCACTGGTCACCCCCCACCGCTGCGGCAGCAATGGTCTGGTCTGTGTTTTCCTCCTCGCTCCTCTCATCACTGCTGCGCTGCCGAGCCAGGCCTGTTACTATTCTCCGCCCGAGCGGCGCAGCTGCTACCGCACACACTGTGTCTTCCGGACCTGGTGTACGTGTACCTGAGGCTGAGCCAGCCACCCTCCCTGCCAGTGTCCTCCAAGGTGAGCTTGTGATAAGGGGGTGTGGGTTGGCATGGTCGGTGTTCACTGCCCTCAGCTGGTGTGCTGTGAGATGAGGGTGGGGTGTTTGTTTCTGTCTCCCTGACCTGGTCTGATAAGGGGGAGGCTGCTGTGTCCACCACCACCCACTAATGTACTAACTCACTGCTTTTAGTTTAAAGGGTGATTCAGTGATTGGAGTGCAATAATTTTCAATAAAATTTTACCTGGGCTGGGAGTCATTTTTTGATTTGACTTTACTTGCTTGCTGTTGCATATTTTGCTTGTTGTTTTTCCAATGCAGCTTTGAAAATGCCTGCTGGATTCCTGTGCAACTCCATGCGGTGCAATTTTCAGGTCATTCATTTAACTGGGATAAAATCACATTGGATCGCACAAAAATGTAATACACACACTACTTTTTCAAAAGCGTACTGCACCAAATTGCATGGTACTATGGCACCATGAGATCTGGGGCAGGCAAAAGCACTGCAATTGTGATCTGTGTTTGAGGTGTCCTTAGAAAAATATATATACACCTGTGCATGATGAGCATACATAGAGCAAAAATTGCTGAAAACAAACAACAGTTGATTGATAAATTTGCACAGGACCACAAACGTTTACAGTTTCTTTTTCAAGATCACTAACCTTTGAACAAAAATTGTACAAAAAGAATACTCTTTGAAAAATGTGATTGTTAAATTTAAGCAAGAGTGCAGATGTTTGCAGTTAAAGTTTATATGTTTTATTTTCCAATTTGGATGATAACAGTTATTTATTTCTAAAATATATATATATATATCACCAAATGCAGATTCTACATGTGTTTTCTTTTTATAACTCATTTGTAGTGCCTTGATCATGTGTGTATGAATAATTTGGTGCATTCAATAGTGTAAACATAAAAACAGATTAGAAATTGCTAATCAGACAATGGCAGCTTGATCCTTCTATTAAGCTTTTGCATCAGGTTTTTCAAACCTTTGCCTTCCTGCCTGAGCTTTATGTGATAATGACTAAGCCCCTCCCCTTCATGACATTGTCAAAAAGGGACCGAGCATGGATGTCCATAAAATTATGCCCCCCCCCCCCCCCCCCCCCGAAAAAAGTTCTGCGGACGCCCATGCTTCACATAAAGCAATTAATAAACAAACTGGCATGGGTTTTATATTTTGGCCATACACACACTTTAAGATATTAGCTGGATAAGGTTTGAGAAAATTGAGGAAATAACAGCTTAACAAAAAAAAAAAGAAACAGAAAACAGAAAAAAAAAGAATTATAATAAAAAATTGTAACTTGAATCCAATAAAGAAAATATTTATTGCAGACCAGTAAAGATGTCTCAGACCTGGTGTATACTTATAGTAAGTGCACTTTGGCTGCAGCATCTATTAACTTATTAAACCTGACAGTATTGGTGGGTATTCTGTAAAAAAAGAGGATACACTAATATAGGGTGTAGAAAATAAATGCTGCATGTGTTATTTAAATTGCATGTGTTTTTTTTTTTTTTTAACACTCTGCCATGTGAAGGGAATTTGATCATCATTTTGTTAATCATGGGGTAGAATACATGCAGTATGTGGTTAGCATTATTGACTTCTAGTAGTTGGGTGTTGGTTTCGATTCCTACCATGGGTGTTATTTGAAGTTTGTTTGTATATTCTCTATGTATTTCTAAGGGCATGCTGTGCAAGTGGGCACCTCAGATCAAAATTAGGAAACTATTACTGCAAATTTGTTTTTGAGGGTGCCAGCTTCATATGTTTTGTTATTCTATTTGTAGGTGTATATCTGGGAACTCTCTTTTTCTAGGAGGGTGGAAAGGTGACATTAACCATACACTGGGTTATGGTGGCACAATCTTATCATATTTAGCCACCTCAGAGACAATTGTTATGTTAGCTGTGCAGCAGAACTGTTTCACTTTGCAAAACCAACATTTTAATTAGTAATGTGCCAGCAATTGTTTAATATTTCACACAGACTGTTTCCTGCCACTAGAGGATACTCTCTTCCTAACAGCTTGCCAGCAATTAATTTAGACCACTCCAAAAGGGTTTCTGTAATTTATATCTATGAGGTGGCCACAGAAAAGGGAGACACTTGTGCTAAAGTTTGACATCAGAGATAAAAAGATTTTGAAAGATAGGCTGGGAAGAAAGAGATTGGTGAGAGAAGCTTCTGGTAGAAGAGACAGAGTTAAGGGGGACATTCTGTGGATTCTTTAGTCAGATTCAGGTTGTTCAGTGCCATGAGGACAGGATTCAAGAAAATGCTCTAAAGAAGAGCTGGGATTTTTTAGGTGCCAAATAACTTGGGTGACAACATATACAGTAATAAAAATCAATCTATTTTTTCATATATATTAAAAGACACATAAAGCGATTAGAAAAATATTAAAAAGCATTGAATCATTTCATGTTTGATATCCGCATAACAAATTGGTTAAAATTGCTTGTCATGGTGCAGCAATCCCGACATGTTTCGCCATTTAAGTGGCTTCTTCAGGAAATGTATGCTACCACACCTGGGCAAATGAATCAAATACATAAATAAATATGCATACAAATAAACATGAAATATGAAAGGAGTACACCAAATGAGTGATATGTCCATTCATAATGATATGGAAATTGTTTACAACATCAACAAAGTACATCTTAATCAGATACCAAGCTAGGCAGGAAGATTAATGAAGGGCATCTTATCAATTTCAAAATTATAAATATAAAAGCCGGAGAGCAAAAAAGGCCCGTATTAGTAGGTGATACAAAGTAAGGGTATGTATCTTTTAAATGTTACCTGAAAGGGCATATGGCAAAAGCCAAAAACATTCAACCCGATCCACAACCCAGTAGTAGTACCAAAAAGGGTATTCAAGCTGCAATGTTTCTTATACTAAACAAAAAAAAAATAGGCATGTCGATAGCTAAATTATTTGGATGATTCAAGCTGTCACATTCAGGCCATAAACTGCGCTCATCTCACCTTGCTCACAAGAGCTCCATCAACCACCTCTATGTCCCTTGCAGCCCCCCCCGCTGGCACAGACATCCACAGGCGTCCGCCCCTTATAAACCCCTCCCATCAGACATTGTGACGCACATTGACTCCATCCCATCCTCCCCGCATCAACGTTCCTGGGTGTCAGGCACATGCGTGCCCAGACCCAGGACATCGCACCGGAAGGGTCTGTCACTGTCCACAAAGAAAAAGGAGCGGCATCCATCCTTTATTTTGTTCCTTTTCCTTGTTATGTGCAACATTCATATTCAATCCTTGGCTGTGTATAAAGAAATATTGTAAAAGCTTGCTGTTGGGCATCATGAGCCATTTTCTTTCTTTGGATGGCTCTTTTTTTTCTGAATGTTTTATATTGAATCACCTGATCCATGAGTAATTATTTACATTTCATTTGACTTTTTTAGCACTTAGGTACCATCTCATTGAACGGGGAGCTGATATAGATGGCCATACGGACGCCCAGGACGCCCGGGAACTACGAGTTACCAGTTTTCAGGGCTGGGAACGATTTTATCATTGAACCGAGGGAGCCTGTAATGACATGACCTAGTTTCTCTGTCAGTGTAGGATTTAGTTTTTGCAATTTTTTTTTTGGTTGCCTTTTTACTCACTGAAATAAAACTTAATACGGTAGTTTTTTTTCATTGCTCTAAGTAGTTGCGCTTAACCATAAGCGTGTACTGTGGGGCCCGCACAACCTATAATATATTAGTAGATTAATCCAAATGTTTTTTAATTTAAATTTTTTTTTAATTTAAAGTGCTTGTTAAGGCACAAGGCTTTTTTACGTTTATGCATGAAGGTAAAAAACCTTCTCCCAACATTCTCTCAGCCCCTCCAGCCCCTGTAAGACTACTTACCTCAGGCCCTTCTCGATCCAGCGATATCCACGAGAGCCTTACATCTCTGTGGACTTGCACTCCTGATTCGCTGGTTGGCAGGAGTGAGGAGCCAGGAGCGCTAGCGTGGGACCTGAGAGGTGGAGGATCTGGGCTGCTCTGTGTAAAACCACTGCACAGGGCAGGTAAGTATAACTTGTTTTATATAAAACAAACAAAAAAAAAACAAGCCTTTAATATCGCTTTCATTTTATTTTTGCTTTTTTTTTTTTTTTATGAATTTTGTTCTTTGTCATGTTTTGTTTTTGTTTTGTGTTTTTCTTTGTTTTTGCTTTGCTCATCTATGTTTATTATATTGGACTTTATTTTTGTTCATTAATTAGTTAATCTATAATCATGTTAGCACAATTTTATAATCCACCACTAGGTGGCCCAATGCGGCACCTTTTTCCTTGTTGACAGTGACAGACCCTTCCGGTGTGATGTCCCGGGTCTTTGAGCGCATGCACCCGACAGCCGGGTTTGCCGATGCGGCCAGGATGGGCGGAGTCAATCTATGACAATGCCCCGCCATAATGTCACAATATCTGGCAGGATGGGAGGGGTTTATTATGGGCAACCCTGGTGGATGTCTGTGCCAGCGGGGGGGCTGCAACAGACATAGAGGTGGTTGATGGAACTCTTGTGAGCAAGGTGAGAAGAGCCTGAATGTGACGGCTTGATTCATCCAAATAATTTAGCTATCGAAACATTGCAGGCATTTCCAGGGTTGGCTACTGTGCTGTGGATCGGGTTGAATGTTTTTGGTTTTTGCCGTATGCCCTTTCGGGCAACATTTAAAGGTACATACCCTTACTTTGTATCACCTAACACTAATACAGGCCTCTTTGCTCTTCAGTCTTATATATACAAACACAGCAATAATGAGCCCCTCTTTTAAACTCTGTGCCTTTCAGCTTGTCGCTTGCCCTATTTGCTCCTCCTGCAGCCTCCTGCAGCCTATCACACTACAGCGCCCTCCTCTGTGGATTATATGGATTGAAAATCTTTTCCTCCTTTTTTGCTTAGTTTGGGCCTTAGCCCCTCTGTCTGAGAAATCATTTTTTTTGGATCAGTGCTTTTGAAACTGGTATAATGCCCTTCATCAATCTTCCTGCCTAGTTTAGTAAACAATTTCCATATCATTATGAATGGACATATCACTCATTTGGTGTACTTCTTTTATACCTTGTGTTTATTTGTACGCATATTTATTTATGTATTTGATTCATTTGCCCAGGTATGGTAGCATACATTTCCTGAAGAAGCCGCTTAAATGCCGAATCATGTCAGGATTGCTGCACCATGACAAGCAATTGTAATCAATTTGTTATGTAGATATCAAACATGAAATGATCCAATGCTTTTTAATATTTTTCTAATCGCTTTATGTGTTTTTTTATTATATATGAATAATTAGATTGATTTTTATTATATGTTGTGACCCAAGTTATTTGGCACCTAAAAAATCCCAGCTCTTCTTGAGGGCATTTTCTTGTATCCTGTCTAATATTGGTTGGGATGCGGTGCCCTATGAGATCTCCTCTGATCAATGTATTCTGTGCCATGGGGACAGTGCAGAGAGGCTGCAGGGGAATACCTGTTTCTTCTGTCTGCCAAAGAAAACTGAGGAAAGCTAACTGCTATATTAAGTGCCATATGGTCTCTGCAAAAAGGTTCTTTGTGCTTAGGTGACTTTCCCTCAGATTTCTAGAATAACATTACTTTGCTGCCATACAAGACAGCCAGTCACAGCGGTCACATGACCCAAATGCCTGCCTCCACGTCTCAGCTATTAGAACTCTTAAAGGGCTGGGAGGTGGACGGCGTGAAGAGGTTAAAGAGACAATACATTTGATAATACTTGTTGCTTTGGAAAGCAATTTTTTACTGTGCAGTTATTCAGGACACTAACACAGACTCCAATGGATAGATTTGGGACAGGGGTCATTTGCATTTCTACAAATTGAGCCAGTGGGTGTGACTCTGGTTTTCCAGCACAGATATTTTATTGTCATTATTTCTACGGAGCTTAGTCCATCTTTTTCAGGACTAAATTAGAGGTGAACAGACTAATAAACCCAAAGTCCCACACAACAACAACCCCGTAGTTGTGGCATCACACAGTACAAAGGTAAAAAAACACATACAGGGTAGTGGTCATAAAAAGATCACAAAAGGAACAAATCACAATAGTCCATCAAAAAAGCAGCATACACTACATCCTATCATAAATAAAACTATTCAGAAATGACTCCTGCATAACAAATAACACTCACAAGTACATACAGTATACAGTATATAGAAGGTGGAAAAGGCTAGTTAGCAGAACAGTCACTGGTAATGCTGGCAGTAATGGCAGTGGATCAATGATTGGTATTAGGGATAGGTGACTGAAACCCTTAGTTTGTTAAGTGCCCAGTTTGATAAGTGCCAAGTACTCAGTTTTTGTGAGAGACCTGTGGCTTTATCATGTGCTTGGCTGAAAACTGTTTTATAAAGAATGCTAGAGTAAGTACACCAAACATCAATTAAGGTCACATGATATGTGTCCAAACCAGATAATCCACTGGGACAGCTCTTACATTTGCAGGGGCATTAGAAAAAACACACAGCCATCTGGACTAGTCACCATTTTGCTTTCCAGTTGCTGCCATGTTGTTGTGTCGCTTAAACTTGGTGCTGCATTTGAAACAAATGGTTACCATGTCAAGAAGGTATTAGATAATGCTGATGGCTCTTTTGCTTTTGAATGTATTAGCAGATAGAGCAGGAGATGAGGACCAATGAAACAGAGGGTGTGCTGAAAGGGAATGATCTGTAGATATAGCAACAAAAGATGCAACACCGGAGCTCAGTTTAGTGTACTAATGCCTCAATTTAGTTTCCCTTTCAGAAATCTTAAATCATCCATCTTGATGTAGCACTGCCCCCTTGGGGGTTGTTTAGAATTGCATGTTCACCTGCACCACTTTGACCCTGTAAACTTTCCAGTCCTCCTGACACTCTAGGTTCAGACATGTTGTATGTACCTTTAAATAACACACAGACACAATGCAGATTAATTAGCTTTCTCTGATTTTACTTGTTCAAAAGGATAGTCAAGTAACAGGGTCTTAGTCAACTAAGTCCTGGGTAAACAGCCAAAACTCAGTTGAAAAGGTCTCTCAAGGTAATTAAATGAACAACTTGGAATCACAGAAATAAAATAGCAATGCACATAGGAACAGACAATAAATGAATGAATATCTAAAGATCTAAATATCTAAAGAACACCACAAATTGCTGTATATATTATCACTGCAAAAAAAAGGAAACCCCGGGGAGACCTATTTTACCTTTTATCCTAATGAGAGACTGGGTATTCTAGATCTTAGGGGATCTTAGGGGTGTGTCCCTTTGACTGACAATAGTATAACAAGGCCTCGCAATGATCTTCACTGGCAAGTTGGAGCTCATAGAACAAGAATACTGAATGTGGCGTGGTGGTATGTGGTCAAAGCAAAACTGCTGTGCCTGGCTAGTTGCAAGCCTTATGCAGCGTACACACGGTCGGACTTTTGACCAGCGGACAATCCGATCGTGTGTGGGCTTCATCGGACCTTCAGCGGACTTTTTCAGTCAAAAATCTGACGGACTTTAGATTTGGAACATGCTTCAAATCTTTACGTCGTAACTCCGCCGGACCCAGAAATCCGCTCATTTGTATTGCTAGTCCGACGGACAAAAACTGACGCTAGGGCAGCTATTGGCTACTGGCTATCAACTTCCTTATTTTAGTCCGGGGTACGTCATCACATACGAATCCGTCTGACTTTGGTGTGATCGTGTGTAGGCAAGTCTGTTCGTTAAAAAGTCACTCAGAAGTCCGTCAAAAGTCCATTGAAAGTCCGTCAGAAAGTCCGTCGGACCAGTCCGGTCGAAAAGTCCGCCCATGTGTACGCGGCTTTAGAGTAATTCCAGGTGTAAGGTGTCTGTATACTGTGTTCTGTGAGATAGGATAAGTCAATTCCAGGTGTGAGGTGCCTACCGTGTTTCCCCGAAAATAAGCCTGGGTCTTATATTAATTTTGGCAACCAAAAACACATAGTTACATAGTTAGTCAGGTTGAAAAAAGACACAAGTCCATCCAGTTCAACCTTAAAAACAATAAATAAAATAAAAAATATCGTACAATCCAATATAGCCAATTTTATACCCACAGTTGATCCAGAGGAAGGCAAAAAACCTCTGCAGAGCATGCTCCAATTTGCTACAGCAGGGGAAAAAATTCCTTCCTGATCCCCCAAGAGGCAATCGGATTTTCCCTGGATCAACTTTACCTATAAATGTTAATACCCAGTTATATTATGTACATTTAGGGAAGTATCAAGGTCTTTCTTAAAGCAATCTACTGAGCTGGCCAGAACCACCTCTGGCGGGAGTCTATACCACATTTTCACAGCTCTTACTGTGAAGAAATCTTTCCGTATTTGGAGATGAAATCTCTTTTCCTCTAGACGTAAAGAGTGCCCCCGTGTCCTCTGGGTTGACCGTAAAGAGAATAACTCAACACCAGGTTCACTATATGGACCCCTTATGTATTTGAACATGTTGATCATATCCCCCTTATTCTCCTCTTCTCAAGAGTGAATAAATTCAGTTCCTCTAATCTTTCCTCATAGCTGCGCTCCTCCATGCCTCTTATCAGTTTGGTTGCCCTTCTCTGCACTTTCTCCAGTTCCCCGATATGCTTTCTGAGAACTGGTGCCCAAAACTGAACTGCATATTCCAGATGAGGTTTTACTAATGATTTGAACAGGGGCATTTTATTAGACGAGTGCATTCGTTTTCGTCTGAATTTCAGGTATTTTCGTTATCATTTTAACAAACGATAACAAAAGTGCAGAATACGAAAACCGAAAGATCCGACATAAACAAATTCTTTATTTTCGTTTTCGTTGCGACAACAGTTCGATATAGATAGGAGATTCGACATGACGCTGACAATAAGAATCTGTGTCTATCGAACCTGTGGTCGAATGTGCCTAACCTTAACTCTATTAGTCCAAGATTATTCTACATAGAGAGAAAAGATTCGACATAGAGAGAAAAGATCGCTGCTGGAATTGGGTGGGGGAAGTAAAATAAAAATAATGATGATGATGAATGTTATTGGCCGATTGTAACCAAAGAGGAGGGGCAGTAAAATAGCTAGAACTAAGTACACACGTAGAGCCAACTTACTTTCACTTACGATTTGCTAGCAGAGAGAGACACACACACTGAATCATTTCAGAAGACAGTCAATCTTAGCTGGTCCATTTGTCAGAGAACCTGAATTATTTAGCAATTAAGCATAAGCACAGCAGCAGAACAATAGTGAAGCAAGCTACAGTTCAACTTAACTTTTTCATAATAATCTGCTGCTTTTGTGTTAGTGTTGTGAACTTGATAGTGATACTAGTGTTGCTAGTGTTGTGATAGCCTCAGAGGCTGCCCGTGTTGTGGGGGGGGGGGGATTTATTATTTTAGATTCTATATTATAATGCCATATCAATATCTGACACAACGTGGGATGCCGCGCCCACCATTGCACTTGGAGATTGAGAAACGAATGTGAAAGTTGGCTGACTGTTGGGATAGAGTAGACCATTCAACATGAATGATGAAGATTCGACAAAGCAACGAAAAATATGCAAATGTTGAATCTTTGGCTTATGGTGTCTGTCGAAAGTTCTAAGAAGATTCGGCGGAGCAGCTAAACTGTACGACGCTGCAATCGTACATTTCCGGTCAAATGCATCCGCCCATAGGCTATAGAAAAATTCTAATGTTGGTTGACTAGTAAAATAATTAATAAATGTAATTATTACTAGTCATACAACATTAGAATTCTACTACAGCTAGCTTGTAGGCGGAAAATTCGACCGGAAATGTACACGTACAGTTTAGCTGCTCCGTCGAATCTTCTTTGGACATTCGACAGACACCATAAGCCTTCAATGACAGATTCGACCTTAATTAATTTGGATTTTCGGACGAATGTAATTTTTAATGAAAAACGAAATTAATAAAAACGAATTTCGGGAGTAACTAAATAAATGTATTTTTCGGACGAAAACAGAATTCCGAAACAAAATATTTCAGTGTGCACATGTCTAAAAATTATATCTCTCTCTCTCTGGAGTCCATACCTCTCTTAATACAAGAAAGGACTTTGCTCGCTTTGGAAACCTCAGCTTGGCATTGCATGCTATTATTGAGCTTATGATCTACCAAAACCCCCAGATCCTTTTCCACCACGGACATTAGGGATTATTTTCGGGGTAGGGCTTGCCATTTAATGTGCTGTCTTCTTGCCCCCTCTCCCTCCCTGGCAGGAATCCCTAGTATGAAGTGAAGTAAAAATGGTTGTAAACTGCAAGAATCCTCTCTATTACAGTAGAATATAATGAAAAAGGTGTGTGTTTCTGTAATCAATTGTGTCACATACCTTCTTACAGCGCCGCTCGGCGCTTCCATAGCTCGCCGGAGCTCTCTTCCATGATTAGAGCATTGCAGAAGGAAGGGGGCCAAGATCCCCCGCTGACAGGCAGGAGAAGAGAAGATCAGCTGAGGCCCTCTCTGCGTTTTCATAGCCCGCTGCGATCCAGCATTGCAGAGGGAGGGGGGCCAAGATCCCCCACTGACAAGCAGGAGAAGAGGAAATCATCTGAGCGCCCCTTGGTGCTTCCATAGCTCACTGTGATCTGAGCATTGCAGAGGGAGGGGGGCCAAGATCCCCCGCTGACAGCAAGGGGAAGAGGAGGAGATCAGCTGAGCGCTGAGTGGCGCTGTATACCGAAGGTATTTGACTACAGATTAGATTACAGAAACACAAACACTAGGGCTTATTTTCGGGGTAGGGCTTATATTGCAGCCCTCCTGGAAAATCAGGGTAGGTCTTATTTTCAGGGTAGGTCTTACTTTCGGGGAAACCCAGTATATACAGTGTTCTGTGAGATAGGATAAGACAAATATTGTATTGGAGGGTGGATGCCCTCTCGCCAAACTGTCACGTCACCTATGCCAAGATAATGTCATGCTCCTTCCAGCAATGCTGGAGAATGCTGAGTAGCCCACATCGAGCATGAACACACCCCATGCATTGTGCTTAAAGGATAAGTTCACATTTTAACAAAAAACAGTAAAAGGAAATTTTTGGCAGGTAAAAAAATGTGTATTTGCTATTTACAGCGCCATGATAGTTCATTGGAAACTACAAACTGACAGCTGAAAAGACTGTCTGTAGTTGTAGTCCATTCGTTCACAGAACACTGTGAATGAATGACACGGCCAGGCAGAGCCCCGCATGGCTATGTTTTCTTTAGATTGTGGCAAGGAGCAGGGGGAGAAGATCCCCCGCTCGCTGCCAAAACGGGGGATTAGGGGGGAGGTGTGAGGGCGGGTACATTTGTAACATGTTACACCCTGAATATGTGTGTAACATGTTACAAAAGGTGAACTTATCCTTTAAGGTCCATCTTGTGAGATTTGACAGTTCAGAAATCAGAGGAAATGTGAATACATTTATTATCCTCTCCTACAACTTTTTTGATTCTTTATTTTTCTTTTTCAGCATTTTGCCATGGTGGTGGTGGGGAGGGCTAAGCTAATAAAGAGACCTCGCTTGTAGTGCAAGGCCCACTATAAATTCAGGAATTTTTGAGACACCAAATAGTGATGCATATGTAATAACACTAACGCAACAGTTTTTTTTTCCCCTGTAGCGTTGTTGTTATTACCCATTGATCCTGCTGCTGGATCATTTACTTTTACAAGTCTTGTAATAGGATGACAAAGAGGTTTGTAGTGCAGTGAAATCTCACAGCAGTGTTGCCACCCTGTACGCAGTAATAGTAGTAGGTAGTATTCCTCTGAAATATAGTTTTAGAGGGACTTTGAAGAGGAACTGATCTCAAGATGCTGTGCCCATAAACAGGCAGGTGGAGGGCAAGAGACTAGTCACCAGCAGTAGCGACCCGTCCATAAGGAGTACCGCATTCGCATGGGTTCCAATGGTTTTTTTTTGTTAGAAGCACATGATTAGAGCACTGCACCCCAAGCCCACCCAGTTGTGTGACATTAGCAAATTAATATTTGCTAATGTCTTCCTGTTTCTCGTCTCGGCTAATCAGGAAGCGGGTCTAAGACCTGATTGACCGGGAGTCCTAAGACCTGATAGGCCGCAAGTCCTAACTCCTGATTGGCTGGGAGGAGACGCAACCGCTGGGACTTGGAAGGAGATGCAGGGGGGGACACCGCCACCTGGATAGGGTAAGTGTGGGGCTGGCGGGGGGCCTGATGGGCGATCGATCAAGCGATGGGGGTGGGGGGTAGCTGTGATCAATTGAGTGGTTGGCTGTCTGGCTGGCTGGGGGGTGTTTGGCTGGGGGCCACCCCCTCAAGAGGATTGAGCACCAGCCGCCACTGGTCACCTATATGTCCTATGGTCTCTCTGCAATTTTTTCCCATTACTGATCTACCATGCCTTGTTCTGCACTGTTACGAGTAGCCAAAATGAGAGAGGCACAGGGCTTCATTTCCTCACACTAGAGCTGTCAGAAAGGAGAAGTGCACCACTATTTTTCAGTAGGGGTTCAAGACAAAATTTTTGTTTTTTTTTAGTGTACTATTATGTACCAATTCTTCACTTTTTGAGTTATTTTTCATTTTAAGTAAGAAAAAAGTCAACTTAAAGCCCAACTTAAATTAACACTTTTAGGTAGTTGCAGCAATCAGCATTTTTTTTCCTTTTGCAAAAAATGTTTAAAGCAAAATAAACATATGCATTACATCTTTGCAATACATGCACATCCCTGTGTTTTATCCCTATAAGAACTCTGCAAGTACAGAGGAATACTCTAATTCTTGTTGTGGGCTAACAACACACAGCATTTTTAAAGGGTTGTAAGCGCTGCCCAGTTTTCTCATGCCAAACTACTCAGATCCACCTGCTTCATCTCAGCAACATAAAGGCTAATCATTTTGGTGTCCCAGGACACCAAAATGGAAGACAGGACAGCCCTGAATTTCTGAGATAATTAATAGGTATTTTTGGACTTATTAAACAGCTATGACAAAACACTTTCTTGTTCTATATTTGTATTAATTTTCAAAGAAAAAGTAAGGGATGGTACATAAAATTTATCACCAAAAAATGGATGTACATACAAGAGACAAGGACCTACAATAAAAATTAGTTTGGTCAGGTAACATAAAACAGGCAAAATAGCTTTATTTTCCAACATTGTGGTTCCGCACATGGGGATCACATTAAGATCATTAGTATTCTAATGCCACGTACACAGGACCGGACTTTCCGTCAGAATAGACTCCGATGGTCTTTCCGACGAAGTTCCGATGGAGTTCCGCTGAAACGGACTTGCCTACACACGATCACACCAAAGTCCAATCGTTTGGAATGCGATGATGTACAACGGGACTAGAAAAAGGAAGTTCAATAGCCAGTAGCCAATAGCTGCCCTTGCTTCATTTTTGGTCCGTCGGAATAGCATACATACGAGCGGTTTTCTCGATAGGAACTGATTCTATTGGTAAGATTTGAAACATGTTCTATTTCTAGGTCCGTCAGAATTTTAGAAAGAAAAAGTCAGATGAAGCCCACACATGATCGGAATGTCCGACGGAATGATTCCGTCGGACCTTTTCTGCCGGAAAGTCTTGTCATGTGTACGCGGCATTATAGAATGTTTAGCTGAATTGTACAAGGGGCATTTAGTGTAAGAAGGAAGAACTAGAGAAGAGGAGAGGAAGGAGGGATGGAAAGTTGATCAGGATTGTCCCAAGGTCCACGGGTCCAAGGGTATAGGGACACAAGCCATCAGAGCATCAAAAGACAGCAATCAAAGTCTCTTGGGAGATCGATAGAGATCCAAGGGTCCCAGACACAATGAAATTTGGGCATGGTGCACTGAAGCCAATGAAACAAAGAAAGCCGCTCCAGGTGAGTAAGTCTCTAGTTAATCCCCACACACACACACTAGTCGGGTGCTAGCCCAGCTCGCATGCTGTGTATCATAAAGCAAATTATTCCGGATGGCTGCACTTCCAATAATCCTTTTTATTGAAGCTTCATATGACAGGTGGTTAACTGATGGAGCAGAGGACAAAGCGGTAGACGCCTTTCGTGCAAATGTTAACGCTTAGGCATTGCCTATTACTAGTCACCACAATCACCTATATACTGCTCTAATGTGTCATCATTAGGTTACAATTGAACTAACCAATTAAAAACAGTACTCAGATGGTATCAACCAATGGATATCCTTCAGCTTTATATAGCCAGTGATGTTCATCCATGGCTATACACACACACACACATATATATATATATATATATATATATATATATATATATATCTTTTTTTTGAGACTATGACAGTATTGGTCCGCATGATGTTCTAACACTTTGCTTTCAAAATCATTTGTCCTTAACATCAACTTGATTGTATATGTAAATTAGAGATTGGCTCAGGCCGAAATCCCGAGTACCCGATCCTGCCAGGAAGCCAACACTGCACACGGCTAATCATAGGCAGTGAGACATTTCTCGTTCTGTGCAACTGTGACCTGGGAAATGTCTCAATGCCGGTGATTAGCCATGTGCAGTGTCGGCTTCCTGGCGGAATCGGGCACGTGGAATTTCAAACACGACCGAGCCAATCTCCAATGTATATATACATGTTTTTTCTATTATTTTAAATATGTTGTTGCTACTATACAATGATTTTGAATGATGTGTCGAGTTTGATCCGAGTTCACTTGGTGAATCAGATTCTTTCTGGCAGTGGATCTGGACCAAACTCTTCACATAAGATTTGAGTGTATGTACCGTGTACTGCAGACGTTTTTTTTTTTTTTGTGATACTGGCTGAGTAATGTTTTTAATTGGTTAGTTCACCTGTAACCTAATGATGACACATTAGAGCAGTATATAGGTGATTGGGGTGACTAGTTCCAATAGGATAAGCCTAAGCGCTACATTAATGCGAAAAGCGTCTACCTCTTTGTCCCTTGATCCATCTGTGAACCACCTGTCATATGAAGCTTCAATAAAAAGGATTACTGGAAGTGCAGGCGTCCGGAATCATTTGCTTTATGCACTGAAGCCAAGCTGTCAGTTTTTTATTAATCATGGTCCAGTGGACTCAAGATTTAACGTCAGATAGAGGGATATGTTGTGATAACCAAGCCTTCACTATAACTTGTTTTACAGCCGTAAAGATGTGAGTCATGACAGTGAATTGAGAGTTATGCCGCGTACACATGGTCGGACTTTTCGTCTACAAAAGTCCGACAGCCTGTCCGACAGACTTTTGTCGGACTTTTGGCGGACTTGCGTCAGACTTTCTTACGAGCGGACTTGCCTACATACGATCACACAAAAGTCCGACGGATTCATACGTGATGACGTACACCGGACTAAAATAAGGAAGTTGATAGCCAGTAGCCAATAGCTGCCCTAGCGTGGGTTTTTGCCCGTCGGACTAGCACACAGACGAGCGGATTTCTGGGTCCGGCGTACTTACGACGTAAAGATTTGAAGCATGTTTCAAATCTAAAGTCCATCAGATTTGAGGCTGGAAAAGTCCGCTGAAAGTCCGCTGAAAGTCCGGGGAAGCCCACACACGATCAGATTGTCAGCCAGCTTTAGTCAGTCGGCGTCCGTCTGACTTTTGTAGACGAAAAGTCCGACCGTGTGTACGCGGCATTAGAGATCCCCTCAGACCTTTGTTTGAAGAGAGCTTTGCATGATTTTAGCATGAGTGGTAGATGAAAAAGTGCATGGAGAATAAGATACACTTGCTGACAAAAAATGTGGGCCACTGGTCCACCAGGTGTGGATAAATAAACTAGTATTGGAGCAACCACAGAAACAAAGCACAGAAAAATCTGAAGAGACATGCACTAATCTAGTGGGAACCATGTACCACCAAAGCAGCACTTTGTAGTTAGTTTTAACAGCAGGTGTGCTGTGGGAGCATGATTTCATGGTGGCTGAGATCTGGTCTCAATGAGCCTGGTCTATAGTTAACTGCAGGCCTAGTTCCCATTTGCAGACATAGTTAAACAGATTAAGTATTTGGTGTTTAAAGTATTGTATATGAAGAAGACCAATCCTCAATGAATATTGGTCATTTTTGCATTTTGATTCAAAGGGTGTATCTGTTTTATGACCCCCACCTAGGTGTGCAGTGGACAGAACATAATGTTTGAATGGTAAGTATTGGAAAAGCTTAGATTGCTGCAAGTGGTGCAAAGTGTTTACTTCAGCAAAGGATTTAAATACTTACAGAGTCAGCAAGGAGTGAAAAAGGGTTATCTTTGAA
This sequence comes from Lithobates septentrionalis, assembly GCA_037952835.1. Classification (NCBI taxonomy): domain Eukaryota; kingdom Metazoa; phylum Chordata; class Amphibia; order Anura; family Ranidae; genus Lithobates; species Lithobates septentrionalis. The sequence continues at coordinate 2,977,881 of JBBDGP010001188.1, forward strand.
GCAATCCAATGTCTAAAGGCCCCGAGATGCTCAAATCAGGATGGGAGCAAGGGATTGCAGATGATAGGCAGCAGTGGCAGATGGGGGAAGAGGAAGCCATCTAAGTATTGAGACTGTCCCAGAGATACAGCAAGTGCCAAGTAAGGAGGGTTAAATATGACCTTCCTGTCCCGAGGATGTAGCCAAAGATGATTATGGATTGACAAGGGAGTGCTGCCATGGGCTTCCATCTCAACCCACTGTGATGTCTCTTGGCTTGCATGACACTTTTTCAGTTGAGCGATTTGTGCAGCATGGTAGTATCTCAAAAAGTTTAAGTAAATAGCTCAGGTGCCCATTTGATGGCCCATGGGCACCTTGTATACTGCTCGTGCCACGTCCTAATATATGTACATAGTTGAAAACTCTAAAAAAATCATAGACTTTATAGGCACATATGTATACAATTAACAAATGTATTGATCTACATTGAAATTATTTGTATACATTTGTATAACAATACATTATTATAAACAGAAATGATGTATTTCTGTATATAATAATGTATTCTAATAAATGTATGTTCCTATTTGAATAGATTGTTAAAGCTCCTGAATAAGTGACCAGGTCGGGAAACATGTAGAGGTCTATCGAGGACAAGTAAAACCCCAATATCTGGAGATAATGTGAATTTTGGTGTATACCTTATTATGCACAAGGTTTCATATACAGTATGCTATACCATTCTCTAGAGAGGGGATTTACATTTAGCCCTTGACCAATACTATTTTAAATAGAAAACGTCTATTTACTCAATTGTGATATTGTATACAAATTATTTTAATGTAGATTTTTTTATTTTATACATATGTGCCTATAAAATCCATGATCTTTATGAGTTTCCAATTATGTACAGTATCTCAAAAAGTATGGAATGCCTAGGCCTGTTCTGCTACATAACATATTTAGAAATTCAGATTTTTATAACAGACTGAAAGGGAGCAAATGAGAGACATTATTTTTTTAGCGTTTACATACATTTTAAGCTGTATGAGTAAATGCTAACTATTAAAGTCAAGCCTGTCAATGTAAAAAAATATTATAAGATGAAGGAACCCAACGCTAGCAATAGTGCAAAAAGAAAAAAGAAAAACTATTTTTGAGAGCAGCTACCACAAATAGTGCAATCACCACACTAATAAAAAGCATACAGTATACCTAGAATGATAAGTGAAGTACCCTGTAACTAAATCCTCTCCAAAAATTATACAATTTAAACAAAACAATATGTATCTTAAGAATTCAATCTGTGCACAAAGTGTGCAACATAGCACATTCACAGTATGAATCAGTATAATATAGCAGATATAGCAGATATAGCAGGTTGTTCAAAACAATAATAACAGTCCCATACACCATCCAGCCTTCATGTGTTAACAATCTTTAGAAATTGCAACAATTTTCTTCCATGAGCATAAGGAATTCACACTTTATCCCCAATGAAAACAGCATTGATGTACCCATCACCAAAACTCCTCTCTGGGTGTCCCCTCACCTGGTCTGATGGACCCCATTAACAACAGGAGGTCAAACTCACTTTTTAGTATGAAGATGTATCACAACTTGCATCCAGGGCTACTCTTCATACTAATCATCAGTCTCTCCAATTTAGATGTCATAGAAAATAAAAGGCAAGATAGTGGAGACTGCAAACCACTATTTTATGAAATAACTTGTAAAAATACACTCACATGGCACAAAGGGTAAAATGGCTTTTTTCACTATACAAAAAAACCTCAGCTAACGTATATTGCCCAATTGGCTTTCTCAAAGGCTCAGGCAGGACGTCATCTTCATGCCCTATATATACTGCATCCTGTTAACCATAGCAGTGAAACAACAAAAAACTCCATATTACTGAAGACCAAGATACAAAGCTCTGCATTACACAGATACAGCGCCATATTAATAGAGATCATCATGTACAGCAGCATGTAATTCTACTTATACCGCACACAAAAAAAGCCATAGCAATATATACACAACAGTCGACATACACACAATGTGTGCAGGCCATGTCGAGTATATGTAAACAACATATAAAACCACCATATTGATACAGATGGAAAATAACTACAAGAAAGAAATGGAAAGGATCCTAAGGGCTCTTTCACACGGGGCGGATCAGTCATGATCCGCCCCGTGAACATCCGCTTGCTCAGCGGGGATAGCTCCGCCGATCCCCGCTGAGCAGGAAGATGACAGGTCTGTCTCTGCACACTGTGCAGCGACGGACCTGTCAGAGCGCCGCTCTCCCCTATGGGGGGATCGGATGATGACGGTCCGTAGTGTCCGTCGTCATCCGATCCGATCCGAAAACGGATGGAAAAGTAGGTTTTTCCTCCGTTACACTTTTCGGATCGGAGCGGGTCGGATGTCAGCGGACATGTCACCGCTGACATCCGACGCTCCATAGGGATACATGTATGTCCGTTTTTCATCCGAAAACGGAAGGATGAAAAACGGACATACGGATCCCCCGTGTGAAAGAGCCCTAAGTGAGGTGGGTACTTGAAAAATACTAAGAAATAATAATTTAAATTAATATAAAAAATGACTTAAGGAATTGATAAAAGAAGGGATGGCATTGAAGATTCTTAATAAGAAGGAAGCAGAATATTTAATACCTTCAGGATGTTGAACACCAGTGATTTATTATCTTCTGAAAATTCATAAAAGCAGAGACCACCCCCCCTGGAAGACCTATTTTTAATGGGATAGATGATGTCTGTGCACGCTTAGGAGTATATATTGATTTCTTTCTTCAATCCCTGGTAGAGAAAACAGGAGCCTTTTTGAAACATTCAAAACATCTTATACAAATTCTGGACAAATTACAGGTTTGGTATGAATGTTCACTGGTCATTCGCTATACATTATTATCAGTCAAGAGCAAGCGATGGTGTCGGTGGAATTGGAATTGGAGCGTTTTTCAAATTTGAAGAAGAAACTTAAGAAATCTATTCTGGAAAGTTTAAAATTTGGTCTAACCCATAACTATTTCTGGTGTTGGTCAAAATATTATCAACAAATGATTGGCATAGCAATGTAAGTGAAACATTTTTTCCAGCGTTGCCAACATTTTCATGACAAAATGTGAATTTGAAAAGATTTTCAACGATTGACCCTCTAAATTAGTGCTATCGTCATTTTATAGGTGATATTCTGCTTATCTTGGAAGGTGATATGAGCCACCTTGAAGATTTTAAATCCATTCTGGATAAGAATGATAAGAATGTGGTACTTACCTAAAAACAAGACGATCGACAAATAGAATTTTTGGCTTTAATGTGAAGCAAAGTCTTTAGCCTCTTCCAATCTAATGAGGACCTCTAAGGCCAAAGATAGTTGACATCCTTCCATATGTAGTGGGTTGTGAGGCATAGTGGGTGCAAAGATGGTGAAAGTCATTGGGTGCCAGACACTTCTTGGATGTAAAAGAGGTTTTATTTCTTTTAACAGTCCTTTTTGTATTTTGGGGGGAAAAAGACTTAGGGACAGGACACCCTTAAGTAGTTGTAGATTCAATTGCCAGACTCCAAGACTTCAATAGGAGGACAGCCGTGCAGGGAAAGGCCCCGGCAAGGCGCCACATCTGCACATGCAGGAATGCTGTTTCCAATGGCAACAGTCTTTAACAATTCCTAACACAAACGTAACAGTTCCTTCAGCTTCACTACAACTGCCTCTTGTAGTTCTTTAATAGGGATGAGCTTCGTGTTCGAGTCGAACCCATGTTCGACTCGAACATCGGCTGTTCGACCGTCCGTCGAATTGCGAACGATATGGGCCGTTCGCGCCAAATTCGTGTGGCGCGTCACGGCCCATAATTCACTGCGGCATCGCAGTGCATTGCTGGCTGATGATTGGCCAAGCATGCACTATGACCCGCATGCTTGGCCAATCACAGCGCCGTCAGTAGAGAGAGCTGTAATTGGCCAAAGCCAGGGTGGCTTTGGCCAATTATGGCTCAGGGGATTTAGTACACACCCCACACTATATAAGGCCGCCTGCACGGCGGCCCTGTGTAGTGTGTGTTCCGGTGTGCTGAGAGATAGAGAGAGAGAGAGACAGTGTCATTTGATTTGAGTTAGATAGATTAGGCAGAACAGTCAGTCAGTTAGCTGCACTTACAGTGTATTGTGTATATATATGCATCCCAGGTGTTGCATATATATATATACACTGTATTCAGTTTAGCTAGATCCGTTCCTGTTATCTTCTATCTAGACTATTTAGTGCAGTGTGTCCTGCTCACAGTGTTCAGCTAGATCCGTTCCTGCTATTTACATTCAGTGCAGTGCGTCCTGCTCACAGTGTTCAGCTAGATCCGTTCCTGCTATTTACATTCAGTGCAGTGCGTCCTGCTCACAGTGTTCAGCTAGATCCGTTCCTGCTATTTACATTCAGTGCAGTGCGTCCTGCTCACAGTGTTCAGCTAGATCCGTTCCTGCTATTTACATTCAGTGCAGTGCGTCCTGCTCACAGTGTTCAGCTAGATCCGTTCCTGCTATTTACATTCAGTGCAGTGCGTCCTGCTCACAGTGTTCAGCTAGATCCGTTCCTGCTATTTACATTCAGTGCAGTGCGTCCTGCTCACAGTGTTCAGCTAGATCCGTTCCTGCTATTTACATTCAGTGCAGTGCGTCCTGCTCACAGTGTTCAGCTAGATCCGTTCCTGCTATTTACATTCAGTGCAGTGCGTCCTGCTCACAGTGTTCAGCTAGATCCGTTCCTGCTATTTACATTCAGTGCAGTGCGTCCTGCTCACAGTGTTCAGCTAGATCCGTTCCTGCTATTTACATTCAGTGCAGTGCGTCCTGCTCACAGTGTTCAGCTAGATCCGTTCCTGCTATTTACATTCAGTGCAGTGCGTCCTGCTCACAGTGTTCAGCTAGATCCGTTCCTGCTATTTACATTCAGTGCAGTGCGTCCTGCTCACAGTGTTCAGCTAGATCCGTTCCTGCTATTTACATTCAGTGCAGTGCGTCCTGCTCACAGTGTTCAGCTAGATCCGTTCCTGCTATTTACATTCAGTGCAGTGCGTCCTGCTCACAGTGTTCAGCTAGATCCGTTCCTGCTATTTACATTCAGTGCAGTGCGTCCTGCTCACAGTGTTCAGCTAGATCCGTTCCTGCTATTTACATTCAGTGCAGTGCGTCCTGCTCACAGTGTTCAGCTAGATCCGTTCCTGCTATTTACATTCAGTGCAGTGCGTCCTGCTCACAGTGTTCAGCTAGATCCGTTCCTGCTATTTACATTCAGTGCAGTGCGTCCTGCTCACAGTGTTCAGCTAGATCCGTTCCTGCTATTTACATTCAGTGCAGTGCGTCCTGCTCACAGTGTTCAGCTAGATCCGTTCCTGCTATTTACATTCAGTGCAGTGCGTCCTGCTCACAGTGTTCAGCTAGATCCGTTCCTGCTATTTACATTCAGTGCAGTGCGTCCTGCTCACAGTGTTCAGCTAGATCCGTTCCTGCTATTTACATTTAGTGCAGTGCGTCCTGCTCACAGTGTTCAGCTAGATCCGTTCCTGTTATCTTCCTACTGACAGGCAGGCTTGTCTGGTTACAGTATATAAAGCTACCTGAAGAAAATTACAGGTGTTCTTTTTGATCCTATTAGTACCACGGTCAGGCAGCTAGACTATTTACATTTAGTACAGTGTGTCCTGCTCACAGTGTTCAGCTAGATCCGTTCCTGTTATCTTCCTACTGACAGGCAGGCTTGTCTGGTTACAGTATATAAAGCTACCTGAAGAAAATTACAGGTGTTCTATCCCAGCTTAGTGCAGCTACAGGCCATTAGTATGTCTGGAAGGCCAAGAAGGAGAGGCAGACAGTCACAAGCCAATAAGAGAGGGCAAGCAGGCTCTGTGTCTAGTGCTGGTCGTGGAGACGGTGCATCCTCATCAGCACGTGGCCATGGGACACGCTTGGCCTTTTTTTCGGCAGCTGGCCGTGTTGAGCCGCAACATGCGGAAGACTTGGTCGAGTGGATGACCAAGCCGTCCTCATCCTCCTCATCCTCTCTCACCCATGCCCAGGGTGCTTTGTCTGGCAAAGCAGCGGCCTCTTCCCTCAGCTCAATGTCATCAGTGACTCCTTCCCTAGCTCCACCATGTCCTCATGAGGATTCCCTCGAACTGTTTGACCACAGTGTTGGGTACATGCTCCAGGAGGATGCCCAGCGTTTGGAAGGCTCTGATGATGATACTGAGCTCGATGAAGGCAGTAACATGAGCACGGACAGAGGGGGTGCCCAAGAAGGACAGCAATCTGGCAGTCATGCTCCCCCTGCTGCAGCATACTGCCAGGTTTGCTCCAGTGATGAGGAGGGAGGGGATGATGAGGTCACTGACTCAACGTGGGTGCCTGATAGGAGAGAGGAGGAGGAGGAGGAGGAGGAGGCGGCACATCACCAACGAGGCAGGATGCCCTCCAGGGGCCAGCCTAAGGGCAGCACATTGACTGCATCACACCCCAAAGCTCCACATGTGCAGGGCGCTGCAGTCTCTGCGCGTTATTCAAAAAGTTCTTTGGTGTGGGCCTTTTTTGAGACGAGTGCATCAGATCGCACCGCTGCTATTTGCAACATATGTCTCAAGCGTATCTCGCGTGGCCAAAACATCTCCCGCTTGGGTACCACATGCTTGACCAGACATATGTTGACCTGCCATGCAGTTCGTTGGCAAGCGTATCTGAAAGACCCACACCAAAGAACAAAGAGGATCTCTCCTTGCTCCTCATCAGCTGAGATTTCCAACCCCACTAGACCTTCAGTCCTCTCTGAGACCTGCAGTGAGAGGAATGAAGGTGTAGAATTAGGTGTGTCACAGCCAAGTACTTGTGGGCAATCTGCTTTTGGTACACCGACGTCAGATTGTACCAGGCAAATTTCCCTGCCCCAGCTGCTGCACCGCCGAAAGAAGTTTGCTCCCAGCCATCCACATGCCCAGCGGTTGAATGCTAGCTTGGCAAAATTGCTAGCACTTCAACTGCTGCCTTTTCAGTTGGTAGACTCTGCCCCCTTCCGTGAGTTTGTGGAATGTGCGGTTCCTCAGTGGCAGGTACCCAAACGCCACTTTTTCTCACGGAAGGCGATTCCGGCTCTCTACCGGCATGTGGAAGGCAATGTCCATGCCTCGCTGGACAGGGCGGTCAGCGGTAAGGTGCATATTACCGCTGACTCATGGTCCAGCAGGCATGGACAGGGACGTTACTTAAGTTTCACGGCGCATTGGGTGACTCTGCTGGCAGCTGGGAAGGATGCAGGACAAGGTGCAGTAGTGTTGGAGGTTGTTCCGCCACCACGCCTCCAAAATGCTGATTGTGACACACCTCTCTCCTCCACCCCCTCCTCTTCTTCTTCCTCCATGGCCTCTTCCTCGGAACCAGCGGTGCTCCGTAGGCGTTCAAGGGGCTACGCAAGTACGCAGGCCAAAAGATGCCATGCGGTGCTTGAGCTGGTGTGCTTGGGGGACAGGAGCCACACTGGGGCAGAGGTTCTGTCAGCTCTGCAGGGGCAGGTTCAGAGGTGGTTGACGCCACGCCAACTTAAGGCAGGAATGGTGGTTTGCGACAATGGCACCAACCTCCTCTCTGCCCTCCGACAGGGACAACTGACCCATGTGCCCTGTTTGGCTCACGTCCTTAACTTGGTGGTGCAGCGGTTCTTGGGCAGGTACCCGGGCTTACAGGATGTCCTGAGGCAGGCCAGGAAAGTCTGTGTGCATTTCCGCCGGTCATATAATGCCAGTGCTCGGCTGACGGACCTCCAAAAGGAGTTTAACCTGCCCAAGAACCGCCTAATCTGTGACATGCCCACCAGGTGGAACTCGACGTTGGCCATGCTGCAGCGGCTGCACACGCAGCAGAGGGCCATCAATGAGTACCTGTGCGACTATGGCACCAGGACAGGGTCAGGGGACCTTGGTTTTTTTTCCCCACGCCAGTGGGCCATGATCAGGGATGCATGCACTGTCCTGTCACCATTCGAGGAGGCCACGAGGATGGTGAGCACTGACAGTGCATGCATCAGTGACACTGTCCCCCTTGTCCACCTGTTGGAGCACACGCTGCGTGGAATAATGGACAGGGCACTTGAGGCAGAACAGAGGCAGGAAGAGGAGGACTTCCTTAGCTCTCAAGGCCCCCTTTATCCAGACAGTGTTCCTGCGTGCCCGCCGATCACACAGGAAGAGGACGAGGAGGAGGAGGAGGAGGAGGAGGAAGATTGTGTCAGTATGGAGGTGGAGCCTGGCACTCAGCATCAGCAGTCTTTAAGGGATCAGTCCCAAGGAACACATGGACTTGTACGTGGCTGGGAGGAGGTGGCTGCGGACGTTGTTGTCCTTAGTGACCCAGAGGACTCCGGACCGAATGCCTCAGCAAACCTACGCTGCATGGCCTCCCTGATCCTGCAAAGCCTGCGTAAGGATCCTCGTATTCGTGGTATCAAGGAGAAGGACCAATACTGGCTGGCAACCCTCCTTGATCCACGTTACAAGGGTAAGGTTGCGGACCTTATCTTGCCATCGCAGAGGGAGCAGAGGATGAAACATCTTCGGGAGGCCTTGCAGAAAGGTCTGTGCAACGCGTTCCCAGAGACTGGGAGGTTACAAACTCCTGTTTCTGGACAACGTGTTGCTGAGGCTTCGGTCAGTCAAAGAAGGAGCGGTGGAGAAGGTGGCCGTCTGACCGATGCGTTCAGACAATTTTTTGGTCCGCAGCCCCAAGGTATGATCGGTTCCAGCAACCATCGCCAGCGTCTGTTTTACATGGTGCAGGAATACCTAGGGGCAAGATCAGACTTGGACACCTTTCCCACCGAAAATCCTCTGGGTTACTGGGTCTTGAGGATGGATCACTGGCCAGAGCTTGCACAGTATGCAATTGAGCTACTGGCCTGTCCTGCATCCAGCGTTCTTTCGGAACGTACATTCAGTGCTGCTGGAGGCGTGGTAACCGATCACAGGGTGCGTCTGTCCACTGACTCGGTCGATCGGCTGACCTTCATAAAAATGAATCAGTCTTGGATCACCACCAGCTACCAAGCACCTGATGCTGATGTAACTGAATAATTTTTTTCAGATCCCTTCAAAGACTGCCTATGCTGATGCTGAGTGATTATCCCTGAGTAATTATCCTCTTCCTCCTCAATCATCACGCTGATAGCTTGTAAGAACATTTTTGGTTCTGGGCGCCACCACCAGTGCCTAAGGCACAATTTTTCAGCCCCTGTATAACAGGGGCGTGTAATTACAATTTTTGATGTAATACTTTGCAGCACGGCTCGTTCCTGCATTCCAACTAGAGTGTCTGTGAGGGGTTGCAGTGTTGTGGCACCAGCACCAGTGCCTAAGGCCCAATTTTTCTGCCCCTGTCTAACAGGGGCGTGTAATTACAATTTTTGATGCAATACTTTGCAGCAGTGCTCGTTCCTGCGTTCCAACTAGAGTGTCTGTGAGGGGTTGCAGTGTTGTGGCACCAGCACCAGTGCCTAAGGCCCAATTTTTCTGCCCCTGTCTAACAGGGGCGTGTAATTACAATTTTTGATGCAATACTTTGCAGCAGTGCTCGTTCCTGCGTTCCAACTAGAGTGTCTGTGAGGGGTTGCAGTGTTGTGGCACCAGCACCAGTGCCTAAGGCCCAATTTTTCTGCCCCTGTCTAACAGGGGCGTGTAATTACAATTTTTGATGCAATACTTTGCAGCAGTGCTCGTTCCTGCGTTCCAACTAGAGTGTCTGTGAGGGGTTGCAGTGTTGTGGCACCAGCACCAGTGCCTAAGGCCCAATTTTTCTGCCCCTGTCTAACAGGGGCGTGTAATTACAATTTTTGATGCAATACTTTGCAGCAGTGCTCGTTCCTGCGTTCCAACTAGAGTGTCTGTGAGGGGTTGCAGTGTTGTGGCACCAGCACCAGTGCCTAAGGCCTAATTTTTCAGCTCCTGTTCAACAGGGGCATGTAATTACAATTCTTGATCTAATATTTCACAGCAGGGCCCTGTGAGGGCTTACAGTGTTTTGGCCACAGCAACACCTAAGGCCCAAATTTCTGCTGAGTATATAGGGCAGGACCCTACTTTCAAACATCTAACTTACAAACGACTCCTACTTGCAAACGGAAGGAGACAACAGGAAGTGAGATGAAATCTACCCCTAGGAAGGGAAATTCTCTCATGTAAGAGTTAATATGGGAAAACAATTTCTCCTTTCCACTGATGCTTTCCAATCCTTGTTCCACAAAAAAACCCAAATTTTCAAAAAACATTTTTCATTGGGACAAAAAAGTGAGGTGAAATCTTCTGAAGAGGAGGAAAGACGCAAAACAAATGTCACAGGGGTGATAAACCTTCCCTATGTTTTCCAAAAAGCTTAGAAAAGATTTTTTGGCTGGAGCTAAACACATTAAAAATGTTCAAAATTACAAACAGATTCTACTTAACAACAAACCTACAGTCCCTGTCTTGTTTGCACCGCCTGTATACTGCTGTTCAGAGTATATAGGGACCTTTCCTTATTTTAATTTGGGTGCGGGGTTCCCCTTAATATCCATACAAGACCCAAAGGGCCTGGTAATGGACTGGGGGGTACCCATGCCGTTTGTCTCACTGATTTTCATCCATATTGCCAGGACCCGACATGACATTAAACCCGCAAGCAGTTTTAAATGAGATTTTTTCCTTTAAAAATGACATTTGGTGCAGGGACTGTTCTAAACATGGGAAACACGCGTCACTTTACAGGCATACTATAGACACCCCCCAGGTACGATATTTAAAGGAATATTTCACTTTTTTTTTTTTACTTTAAGCATCATTAAAATCACTGCTCCCGAAAAAACGGCCGTTTTTAAAAGTTTTTTTTGCATTGATACATGTCCCCTGGGGTAGGACCCGGGTCCCCAAACCCTTTTTAGGACAATACCATGCAAATTAGCCTTTAAAATGAGCACTTTTGATTTCGAACGTTCGAGTCCCATAGACGTCAATGGGGTTCTAACGTTCGTGCGAACTTGCGGTCCGTTCGCGGGTTCTGGTGCGAACCGAACCGGGGGGTGTTCGGCTCATCCCTATTCTTTAACACTGAGCTCCCTCCTGGTCGCTCACTAGACCCTCTGATTCACTGACTCTGAATCCCTTGAGCTCCTCCAATCTTTGCATTGGTATCTCCCTCAAGCGTCACCCACACTTCCCTGCTGGGTCCCTAGCTTGGCACTCCAGATACTTCTCAAGCTTCACCCCTGCTGACCGGCTCGGTCCCTGGCTTGACACACAAGGCTGCTCTGCAAGCGTCACCTCCGCTGGTTGGGTCCCTGACTTGATCACTGCCTGAAGTTTCCATATTCTCCACTCGGGGAAAATACTGCTTCGGTACTTGCTTCTGTTCCTCACTGTGGTCCCTGGTAAAGGTGGTTGGTCCCTTAGTAGGCCCTCACACAGCCTTGCAGCCAGATGCCCCTGGGATAGGCCCAATCTCCAGCCTAGCAGCCTGGGGCATATGACACACGTCCACCCAGACAGCCGTCCAGGTGGCATAGAACATAGTTCACCTGATTCCACCCAAATATATAGGTGCTCCAAGCAGGCCAAGGGATTCAAGAAAAACCCTGCCTATTGGCTGAAATAGCCCATATACCCATAATCTGACCTTGGGTTGCCCTTTTCTTTTCTAATACCATCAAGTACCCGGTCACCTAGTGGTAGAAGAGAAAAGTAAAACAAAGCCAAACTTAGGGAGAAATCAATGGATCTCTATCAATCAACCAGGATAACTACTCCTGGCAAGTAAATTTGTGAGGAGCTCCCTGTCTAAGCTACAGGGTGCTACAAATTATTGAAATACATAACGATTGTTTTTATACTAAATTATTCTTCAAAACTTGCGATATATATCCCTAAGAGGAGCTGCTACCATCAGTCCAGGTTGCTAAATATCCCACGGGGACAGTTTATCCATCTAAAAGGGAACTGGAATGAAGAGAATGTATTTAGTGAAAAAGCAGACTTTATAAAGTTTTGGCATTTTTTGCACACATTTAAAAAAATAATTTTAGGCCTGAATATTACATAAAACCCCCAAACATTGCGGTATATATTTTCTGAAAGCAGACATCCTAGAGTATGGTAGTTAGCTAAAGTGTGGTTTCTAAAATAGCGGTAGTTCCAATTTTATATGTCACTTGATATTACCGCAAAAGGTCTAGGAAACACAAAATTTCAGTAAAAAACAACCTAAAGTGAATTTTAGGGCAAACAAACGCAATACACTGCCCACACTTTTGGTAAAGTATAAAAGATGAGGTTGCACCAAGTAAATAGATACCTAACATGTCAAACCTTAAATTTGTGTGCGCCCTTGAAATGGCGACAAACTTCAGTACCGTACATTTTCTATAGGCAATGCTTAAAAATCCCCTATATGTATCAGATTACGGAAGAGGCCTTGTGCTCGAATTATTGCTCTCACTCTGTCTGCACGGCGATATGTAACCTGTGTATCGCAATCAACATTTTCATGCATAGGCTTCCCTAAAAGATCCTGCATGTCTCCTCTGGACTCCACTGAATGTATTGCAATGCACATTGCATTGCGATACATCCCTTCCCAGATATGCAAGCTGGGGAAAGTGACAGGGAGACCCAAAAGTGATGTCATGCACATCGCTTTCTGGGTCACAGCAAGAATGGGAGCCCACCATGTCAGTCCCAGGCCCGCAGATGGGCAAGCGGAACCCGGAATACATCAGGGGGCCCCCGGTACCAGAGGTATGTGGAAGCAATTGGGTTGCAGCGCAGCCACCCTAATTCTGTCACCTGACAGGCATACTCTGATACTCCTAACTAAAATTTAGTGGAACCAATTGCCTTCAGAAGTAACCTAATTAGTAAATAGAGTCCACCTGTGTGGAATTTAAGCTCAGGATAGATACAGCCGTTCTGTGAAGCCCTCAAACGTTTGTTAGAGAACCTTGGTAAACAAACTTTGCACTAGTTGCAGCATTTTAAGCTATTCCAATACTTACAGTTCAAACATTATGTTCTGTCCATTGCATTCCATCTAGGTGGGGGTCATCTAACGCTTACACCCTTTAATCGAAATGTAAAAATTTCCCACATTCATTGGGATTGATCCCCTTCCTATACAATATTTTAACCACCAAATACTAAATCTGTTTAACTATGCCTGAAAATGGGAACTGGGCCTGTAGTTAACTATAGACCAGGCTCATTGAGACTAGATCTGGTCCACCATGAAATCATGTTCCAGCAGCACTCCTGCTGTTAAAATTAACTACAAAGTGCTGCTTTGGTGGTACATGGTGCCCACTAGATTAGTTCATGTCTCTTCAGAGCTTTGTTTCTGTGGTTGCTCCAGTACTAGTTTATTTATCCATACCTGGTGGACCAGTGGCCCACATTTTTTGTCAGCAAGTGTATCTTATTCTTCATGCACTTTTTCATCCACCACTTATGCTAAAATCATGCAAAGCTCTCTTCAACCAAAAGTCTAAGGGGATCTCTAATGCCGCGAACACACGACTGGACTTTACGGCATACTTGGTTCGGCGGACCGGAGTCCGTCGGACAATTCGATCATGTGTGGGCTCCAGCTGACTTTTTTTCCCCAAAAGTTTGACAGACTTAGAAATGAAACATGTTTCAAATCTTTTCGACGGACTTGAGTCCGATCGAAAAGTCCGCTCGTCTGTATGCTAGTCCGATGGACAAAAACCGACGCTAGGGCAGCTAGTGGCTACTGGCTATGAACTTCCTTGTTTTAGTCCGGTCGGACGTCATCACGTACGAATCCATTGGACTTCGGTTGATCGTGTGTAGGCAAGTCCATTCATTCGGAAAGTCCGTCGTAAAGTCCGTCGAAAAGTCCGCAGGACAAAGTCTGCCGTAAAGTCCGCTCGTGTGTACGCAGCATTACTCTCAATTCACTGTCATGACTCAATTACTCAATTCACTTACTCTTACCTACTGTACTTACTGTACCTACTGTACTTACTTAATTCTTACTCAACTCACAATATAATAATAATAATAATAATAATAATAATAATATATTAATATATAATAATAAGTTATAATAACTTACTCAATTCACTGTCATGACTTAAGGCTGCAAAACAAGTTATAGCGAAGGTTATAACTTATCCCTATATCTGACGTTAAATCCTGGGTCCACTGGACCATGATTAATGAAAAACTGACAGCTTGGCTTCAGTTCACCATACCAACATTTTTGCACAGATTGAATTTTTAGGAAACATGTCGTTTTGTTTAGATTGTATAATTTAGGGAGAGGATTTAATAACAGAGTACTTCACTTATCTTTTTAGGTATGTTAACTTATCCCTTTCAACCCCTCCATCTGCTGATTTTGCTGGAAAGCTTGGACTGTAATGCCGCGTACAAACGACCAGACTTTACGGCAGATTTGTCCGGGGGACTTTTCGACAGACTTTACGACGGACTTTCCGAATGGACGGACTTGCCTACACACGATCAACCAAAGTCCGATGGATTCGTATGTGATGACGTACGACCGGACTAAAACAAGGAAGTTCATAGCCAGTAGCCAATAGCTGCCCTAGTGTTGTTTTTTGTCCGTCGGACTAGCATATAGACGAGCAGACTTTTCGACCGGATTCGAGTCCGTCGAAAAGATTTGAAACGTTTCATTTCTAGGTCCGTCGAACTTTTGGGTAAAAAAGTCCCACACACGATCGAATTGTCCGACAGACTCCAGTCCTCAGGACCAAGTATGCCGTAAAGTCCAGTCGTGTGTACGCGGCATTACAGAAAGTGTAGAACCAACCAATCACCTGCCAGGATTACCAGGTGATTAACCGGTTCCCGACCGGCGCACGCCGATGTACGTCGGCAGAATGGCACGGCTGGGCAAATGGGCGTATCTGTACGTCCATTTGAATTCCCCGCCGTGCCATTGCGTGCGTGCCGCCCGGGAGCTCCGTGAGTCGGGTCGCGGGTCCCGCGGACTCGATCGCCGTGGGGATACCCGCGATCGCCTCACGGAGCGGATGAATGGGGAGATGCCGTTGTAAACAGCATCTCCCCGTTCTGCCTAGTGACAAGTGTCACTCGATCTCTGCTCCCTGTCATCGGAGCAGAGATCAGTGACGTCACACATACAGCCCATCCCCCTACAGTTAGTAATCACTCCCTAGAACACACTTAACCCCTCCCCGCCCCCTAGTGGTTAACCCCTTCACTGCCAGTGCCATTTACACAGTAATCAGTGCATTTTTAATTGCACTAATCGCTGTATAAATGACAATGGTCCCAAAAATGTGTCAAAAATGTCCGACATGTCCGCCATAACATCGCAGTCACAATAAAAATCGCTGATCACCGCCATTACTAGTAAAAAAAAAATTATTAATAAAAATGCCATAAAACGCTATAACGTTTGTGCAAACCAATTATTAAAAGCTTATTGCGATTTTTTTTTACCAAAAATATGTAGAAGAATATGATCGTCCTAAACTGAGGAAAAAAATGTTTTTTTTATATATTTTTGGGGGATATTTATTATAGCAAAATGTAAAAAATAATGCGTTTTTTTCAAAATTGTCGCTCCTTTTTTGTTTGTAGCGCAAAAAATAAAAATCGCAGAGGTGATCAAATACCACCAAAAGAAAGCTCTATTTGTGGGAAAAAAAGGACGTCAATTTTGTTTGGGAGCTACGTCGCACGACCGCGCAATTGTCAGTTAAAGCGACGCAGTGCCAAATCGCAAAAAACGCTCTGGTCAGGAAGGGGGTAAAATCTTCCGGGGCTGAAGTGGTTAAACACTGTTTGAGGGGGGGGGGGTGTTAAAAAGAACAAGTACTGTTATCGCCCTTAACAGATTGCTTTATTCATGTCATTTTTTTCCATCATTGAGGTACACAGGATTGAGAGGCATGTGGGTTATACTGTTCCCTACAGTAGGATTTTGGCAAAAAAAAAAAGTAACCAGTCTGGTCTAACCCTTCCCACCAGTTTTCTACTGAGAAAAATTAACTATTTTTACAAGCCATTTTTTCTGTTTTCTCTAAAATATTTTTGTTTGCCAATCAAGACTTATGCACTGTACACACGGTCGGACTTGCCGACGGAAAATGTGCGATCGGAACTTGTTGTCGGAAATTCCGACCGTGTGTAGGCTCCATCAGACTTTTTCCATCGGATTTTCCGACACACAAAATTTGAGATCTGGATCTCAAATTTTCCGACAACAAAATCGGTTCTCATAAATTCCGATCATGTGTACACAATTCCGATGCACAAAGCTCAGAATAAATTACAAGACGGAAGCGCACGGTCTGGTAAAACTAGGGTTCGTAATTGAGATAGCACATTCGTCACGGTGCAATTTTTAAAATATTTTGAAATATTTTAATGCAGCGCATTCTCTTCTTTATAATGCTTTATAATAATGAAGTTGTTTTGCTGCTCATATTCACACAGAGTTCTGACAAACTGATTTCTTTATAATTTCTCGTGATCTTCTGAATCATGTTATTTATTTTTTTCGTCAGATCTCCATAACAATGTTTCTAATTTTTCTTTATATATTTTTTTTCTATCAAGATCTCCTATTTTTTTTATTTTTTTTTATAGTGATCTCCATAATATTTTTTCTTGTTTTGTGTGTCACGTTACCACAACACCATTATGATCTTGTATTTTTTAACCTCAAGGAGGTTGGTGTTGGTGTCCCTTGTTAATTTGACATTGCATTTTTGAAATGTGCCTGCCTACTCACAAACAAACTGTCCTTTTTGAAGTAAAACACATAGGCAAGTATTTCTGAAAAAAAATGTCCATTTATTCTGGGTCATAACAAAATAAAGAGGAAGGCAACACTGGAGAAACTGGTGAAATTTGCAAAGCCTTTGTACACCAGGGCAGACATAAATTATTTTACAGTCATAATTGGTGGCCTGAGGAGTCCTTATAATAGTGAGCACAATCCGGTCCAGGACTACAAGAGATCAGGAACAGCAGCAGAAGACATATCTGTCCCCAGGCTGTGGTCATACAACAGCCTGCGTCTTTTGTCAGACCAGACTGAACCCAGGCCATCACTTTCTTGTCTTCCTTACACACTTCCTTCCAGGCTTCTATTCGGGCTGTGGCTCTGGTGTTGTAGTTGTGGCAGGAGATGGAGGAGGAGGAGGTGGAGGTGGAGGAGGAGGAGGAGGAGGAGGAGGAGGACCATAGTTGAACTCACAAACTAAGCTTTGGTTTATGAGTTCGCCCCGCAACCTATTATTTAGGGCTTGTAAGATCAGATACTCACATAAGAGACGTTGGCCCTCCTCCATTTCCTGCATTTTGCAGGCTGCCATGTAGGCATATTCCTCTTGATTATTGGGGGGGGGGGGTTCTGAGGGCCGCAGTAGCCTTCCAAAATAGGCCACTTGCAACCTCCTCCAGGTTACTCCTCTTCCTGGGACTTTTTGTTGGAATGCAGAGGGGAGGGACCTGGTATTTGGGCAGACTACTGGGCCCGGCCACCTCCTGGCTGCCACTTTCCACTGCCTGACTGAGGCTTTCCTGTGTATGAAAAAAGGACATAGTTTATTTTTTTTGTTCACCAATCACACACAATTTTCAGCTCATGACTGTTGCAAATTGAATGTTAATAAATAGAAACGACTAGCATTCTGACTCCAGCATTTTCATTCTTGTCACAATCATTTTTGTCTACTACTGTCTATTGATATGTAAAACACTTTGTGAAATCATAAATTAGAGATCAAAAATAACATCTATTTAACATTAATTTGACAACCAGAAATATTTTTAAGAATGCTATACCTGACTCAAGCTGGGCTCCTCCATATGTTGCTGCCTGGAAGGCCCAGGTTGGTCGTCAGGAGCCTCAGCTGGGGGGGAAGGAAGCCTTGAAGGAAGACTGGAGAGTGATGGCCTGGGTTCAGTCTGGCCTGCCAGAAAATGTAGTCTGTCATAGTACCACAGCCTGGGTACATAAATGTCATCTGCTGCTCCTGATCTCAGGGAATCCTGGACCTTCTTGCACTCCCTAAGATAAGTACTCCTTATGCCACCAATTTTGGACTTTAAATACTTGATGTTTGCCGAAAATGATAGAAATTCCCTATCATTGAAGGGATCCATTTTCTCTGCAAGACACAACACAAGAGAAACCCTAAAGTCAGGCGAAACTCTCATAATCTTGACCCAATATAGGCCTCAACTTTTAAGCAGTATAGGCCACTGATGCACCAAGTTAAAACTGTACCTTTGTTCTAACGATCAGCACTTCCGATACTCCTTCCTCCTCTCACAGATCGTACGTACAACTCATGCGTGTTACGCTTTATATACACTGCGCATGCGTAAAACTCCGCCCGCCCCAGACGTTCTTTCTAGTCTATTTCCCGCCCCTTGTCTTTCGGTGCAGTGGGAGAGCACATGGAGGAGAAAGAGCAAGTGCATGCAGAGGAAAGCAGCAACGGCGAAAGCCCGAATCCACAAACGTCCCAATCCCGGAGGAGATTTAAGGCCTCAAATATGACCTTTATAGAGATGGTGGCGATGGTGGACATCCTAAAGAGGGCCGACTATGATGGGAAGCATGGACCTTACCCAAACCCAAATGTCAGAAAGGCCAAGATCATGACTAAAGTTATGAAAAGTCTGCACAGGAATTTTGGGGTACGACGATCCAAGGATCAATTGAGGAAACGCTGGTCAGACTTGAAATTGAGGGAGCAGGATCAGTACAGAAAGTTCAAGAGAGTTCTTTAAAAAAGTAAGTAGTTGTCGTGTGTTCCTATTATTATTATTACTTGCATGCTGCTCCATGTGCTTTTCTTTACTCTTGTACAGTTTAAAATGGCACTTTCATTTTCATGGGCACAGTAATAGGTCGTATGAAACATCGTTCGTTCGCCCACTTATAAGATGTTTTTGGCAGATACAGGTTAACTACATTTGTACAGGCATATTTGCATTAAAAGAAGTTTGTTGTCTAGATGGGTTTGTAACTAGAATGAAATGGAAACTTGATTCAGAGTAAGGAGAGGACACTCAGCAGCAGTTTACACATCTAGACGCAGAAGCACTAGTGTGGGACACCAGAACAAACTTTTTAGGGTGTCCCACACAGGTGCTCCAGTGGATTCTAGGGGTGTCTCCATGTATAAAAATTGTACAAAAAAGGTAAGTATTCCAGCTTTAGAAAGGAGATAAAATTTTCTTCAGCTTGGATCTCTGCCAAAACAGACAATTGTACACCACTTCCAAGCAATGTTTCATATTACTGTTTCTGGCCTCAAATATCTGTGTGCTAAGTATACCTTTTTTTTATTCACATAGGGAAGAAAGGACTCGGGACATCTGAGGGCACCAGGAACCCCACACCTCCTAAAGAAGGGGAAATCCCAAAACCACAAGCAGAGGATGAGGAAGGAGAGGTTTATTAAGTGGCTGAAATAGTCACCACAACAGGTGAGTGTCTGAGACCACAGCTTCAGGTAATAGATGGATAACTGCATATTTATAATACATGGCGTGTTTTTTTTATTTTAGGTGATGTGGATTTTGTGGAAGAAGAATCTCATTTCACAAGTGAAAGTGCCCAGATCGTCATCGGAGAGATAATTGGGTGCAATCGTGATTTAGAAAATATAAAGGAAAACATCAATGATGTTCAACAAAAAATGAAGAACATCATTGATGTTTTAGGCAGAATATAAAACACACAAAAATTGTACCGTTTTATTGTGTATTTTTGCTTTTAAAAACAAGTTTTAAAGTATTTTAAAAGCCAAATTTTGAAGATGCACACGGTGTGTTAACATGTGCTATCTGCCATCACGGGATATCAATGTACACGTTTTGTGGGTGCAACACCTTCCTCGCAACTCAAGTAGGTGAGAGGAAGGGGTTGCACCCCCAAAACACATCCATTGATCCCCCATGATGGGAGCTAGCACATGTTGACATTAGGCATGGGATCAGGAGGGAAATCCCCAGTTTGAATCACAATTTGTGTGAATCTTCAAACTTTTACAGGGGTGACATCACCCTATCTGATGAAGGCAAGATCAACACAGTTTGGACATACTAATGTTTGATATTGCCTTCACTTTATCTAAGTTGAACAGTTCCTGAGTTGTGTATGTTATGGTTTGAAACATGCCTGTTTAATCAAAAAAAGCATATTTCTAATGTGAAAAAAAAGGTTATACACCAAAGATGTTGGTTTGTTCAAAAACCTGTGAATGTGCTTTGAGTAAAATGTTTTCTACTCAACAATGTGTGGCTTCTTCTTTCAATGCTCAATAGCATTTTTCTTAGCACGGTAAGTTGGTGTTTACAGTGACAATGGGGGTTATTTACTAAAGGAAAATCCACTTTGCACTACAAGTTCAGTTTCAGTGCAGTTTCAAGTACACTTTTGCAGTGCACTTGGAGTGCAAAGTGGAATTTCCTTTAGTAAATAACTCCCACAGTGCTTTATAATTTGCCACAATCACGCCATTTTCGTGACTCCAAAAATTTCAGTCATGGTGCTGAAAATGATGAATATTTTTATCAGTAATGCATTACATACATTAACAACAAAAACAAGGTGTGTGTGTGTGTAGCAGACCCACAACATAATAGTTTGCTGAAGAAGAGATTGTCACCTCATGTATCCAAAAAATTACGTTTGCAATATTGAACAAAAAGGGAAAAAAGAAAAGCCCATTGGATAACCTAGGAGCCAGCTAAAAGAAACAAGCAGTAAATCAAAGTAAATATTTCCATTTAAAAAAAAAATGTCACATGTTTGTTCAATGGCTCCCTACCCACAAAGTACTCTAGATACTTTTCACGAACTTTACGGGCGCTTTGGGGGGGCAAGCCAGGACGGCCAGCTTCAAGAGCCATCAGGGTTGTTGTATCGGGTAATAAGCCGGCCTCAGTCCCAACTGAGGCCACGTAGTTCGATGCATTTTTTCTAAAAAGTTATGCAATATGCAGAATGCCATAACTATATGATTGATTTTATATTCCGCCATGTTTATTGCAGTAAGGAATAGGCAGAACCCGGCTGGCCATTATTCCAAAGGCATTTTCCACCACTCTTCTGGCTCTGGCCAGCTGGTAGTTAAAAACCCTCTGCTCTGGGGTGAGGGTCCTCATGGGGAACAGCCGCATCAGGTGTTCACCCAGACCAAATGCTTCATCAGCGACAGAGACGAACGAGAGTCCTTCCACGTTCTCTTCAGCAGGTGGCAATCCCAAGCCACCATTCTGGAGCCGTCTGTAAAATTCGGTCTGGGCGATGACTCCACCATCCGACATCCGGCTATTCTTCTCCACGTCCACATACAGGAACTCATATACCTCCGTCAACATCACAATACTATTAAACCCCTTATAGTTATAATAGTATGACCCCAGGTTGGGGGGGGGGGTGGACGATGTGGACGTGCTTCCCATCTATTGCCCCTCCGCAGTTGGGAAAGTCCCACCGCTGGGCAAACTGGGATGCCACAGTCTGCCATTCCTGTGGCGTTGAAGGAAACTGTGGAGTGAAACAAGAAAAAAAAATTGGTAATTTTGCACATAAACATTGCAAGCAGATTAGACACAAACATTCTTGGCCAAAATCAGTATTAACATTTATTTGAAGGAGTATTTAAAGACAAAAAGAGAAGGTCCACTTATCAAATTCCTCACCCCTCTGATGGCCCATTGTAAAAAATTTTAGGGGGGGGGATGTTTTTGGACAGGTAACCCTCTCCACTTCATTGATCCCATCATTGATCCCATCCATTGATCCATTCATCCCCACCCTGTTCATGGACTGTTTTTTTTCCGACGGATGCAAACTTGTCTTGCATACACATGGTTACATAGTTACATAGTTACATAGTAGGTGAGGTTGAAAAAAGACACAAGTCCATCAAGTCCAACCTATGTGTGTGATTATGTGTCAGTATTACCTTACATATCCCTGTATGTTGCGGTCATTCAGGTGCTTATCTAATAGTTTCTTGAAGCTATCAATGCTCCCCGCTGAGACCACCGCCTGTGGAAGGGAATTCCACATCCTTACCGCTCTTACAGTAAAGAACCCTCTACGTAGTTTAAGGTTAAACCTCTTTTCTTCTAATTGTAATGAGTGGCCCCGAGTCTTATTAAACTCTCTTCTGCGAAAAAGTTTTATCCCTATTGTGGGGTCACCAGTACAGTATTTGTAAATTGAAATCATATCCCCTCTCAAGCGTCTCTTCTCCAGAGAGAATAAGTTCAAAGCTTGCAACCTTTCCTCATAACTAAGATCCTCCAGACCCTTTATTAGCTTTGTTGCCCTTCTTTGTACTCGCTCCATTTCCAGTACATCCTTCCTGAGGACTGGTGCCCAGAACTGGACAGCATACTCCAGGTGCGGCCGGACCAGAGTCTTGTAGAGCGGGAGAATTATCGTTTTATCTCTGGAGTTGATCCCCCTTTTAATACATGCCAATATTCTGTTTGCCTTATTAGCAGCAGCTTGGCATTGCATGCCATTGCTGAGCCTATCATCTACTAGGACCCACAGGTCCTTTTCCATCCTAGATTCCCCCAGAGGTTCTCCCCCCAGTGTATAGATTGCATTCATATTTTTGCCACCCAAATGCATTATTTTACATTTTTCTACATTGAACCTCATTTGCCATGTAGTCGCCCACCCCATTCATTTGTTCAGGTCTTTTTGCAAGGTTTCCACATCCTGCGGAGAAGTTATTGCCCTGCTTAGCTTAGTATCGTCTGCAAATACAGAGATTGAACTGTTTATCCCATCCTCCAGATCGTTTATAAACAAATTAAATAGGATTGGTCCCAGCACAGAACCCTGGGGAACCCCACTACCCACCCCTGACCATTCTGAGTACTCCCCATTTATCACCACCCTCTGAACACGCCCTTGTAGCCAGTTTTCAATCCAGGTACTCACCCTATGGTCCATGCCAACGCACCTTATTTTGTACAGTAAACGTTTATGGGGAACTGTGTCAAATGCTTTTGCAAAATCCAGATACACCACGTCTACGGGCCTTCCTTTATCTAGATGGCAACTCACCTCCTCATAGAAGTTTAATAGATTGGTTTGGCAAGAACGATTCTTCATGAATCCATGCTGATTACTGCTAATGATATCGTTCTTATTACTAAAATCTTGTATATAGTCCCTTATCATCCCCTCCAAGATTTTACATACTATTGATGTTAGGCTAACTGGTCTGTAATTCCCAGGGATGTTTTTTGGGCCCTTTTTAAATATTGGTGCTACATTGGCTTTTCTCCAATCAGCTGGTACCATTCCAGTCAATAGACTGTCTGTAAAAATTAGGAACAACGGTCTGGCAATCACCTGACTGAGTTCCCTAAGTACCCTCGGATGCAAGCCATCTGGTCCCGGTGATTTATTAATGTTAAGTTTCTCAAGTCTAATTTTAATTCCGTCCTCTGTTAACCATGGAGGTGCTTCCTGTGTTGTGTCATGAGGATAAACACTGCAGTTTTGGTTACTGAAGCCCCCCGATTCACTCGTGAAGACTGAGGAGAAGAATAAATTCAATACCTTTGCCATCTCCCCATCCTTTGTAACCAGATGTCCTTCCTCATTCTTTATGGGGCCAATATGGTCTGTCCTCCCTTTTTTACTGTTTACATACTTAAAGAATTTCTTGGGATTTTTTTTGCTCTCCTCCGCTATGTGTCTTTCATGTTCTATCTTAGCCGTCCTAAATGCACCCTTACATTTCTTATTGCATTCTTTATAAAGTCTGAATGCTGAGGATGATCCCTCAACCTTGTATTTTTTGAAGGCCTTCTCCTTTGCTTTTATATGCATTTTTACATTGGAGTTAAGCCATCCAGGATTTTTGTTCGCTCTTTTAAATTTATTACCCAATGGGATATCCGTATTTTTTGTTCCTAATATTTTATTCCAATTTATGCCTTTTAGCAAAGTTTGTAGTTTAGGGAAGTTGGCTCTTTTGAAATTCAGTGTCTTTGTATTCCCTTTATGTTTCCTATTTGTGTGATTTATACTGAAACTAATTGACCTGTGATCGCTGTTACCTAAATTGGCCCGTATTTCCACATCTGTGATCAGGTCTGTATTGTTGGTAATCAGTAGATCCAGTATTGTTTTATTTCTAGTTGGTGCGTCTACCATCTGACCCATAAAATTGTCCTGCAAGACATTAAGGAACTGGCGAGCCTTAAATGAATGCGCGGTTCCCTCCGCCCAGCCTATGTCTGGATAATTAAAATCCCCCATTATGATAACACTTCCCATCCTTGCTGCTAATCCAATTTGTGATAGGAGATCCAACTCCACTTCCTCCTTCAGGTTAGGGGGCCTATAGCATACTCCCAGTATTATTTTCCCCTTAGCTTCATCCCTTTGGAGCTCTACCCATAAGGATTCCACCTCCTCTCTAACTCCCTCAGTGATGTCATCTCTCACATTTGCTTGTACATTATTCTTAATATATAGGCATACCCCTCCCCCTTTTTTACCCTCTCTATCCTTGCGGTATAGGGTATACCCTTGAATGTTTGCCAGCCAATCATGAGAGCTGTTGAACCAGATCTCTGAAATTCCCACAAAATCCAAATCCTCCTTGTACAACAGTATCTCTAGTTCACCCATCTTGTCTGCCATGCTCTTGGCATTGGTGAACATGCCACATAGTTTAGACCGGTCGCATATTGTCCTCGTATTGGGTGTTTCAAAATTGCAACTAGGACTTGCTACTATACTCACCTTGTGTTTTTGTGCTTTGGTTAACCTACCACTAATGCCCCCAACACTACCCTCTGGAATATCATCCGCGCTGGCTATCACTGTCTCTGGACCCTCCCCCCCATCGCCTAGTTTAAAAACCCCTCTAACTTTTTGGCCAACTTCATTCCCAGCAGATCTGCACCCTCCTCATTTAGGTGCAGTCCGTCCCTTCTATAGTACCGGTTATCGACTGAGAAGTCGGCCCAGTCCTCCAGGAACCCAAACCCCTCCTTACTACACCAGCTCTTCAGCCACTTGTTTACTTCCCTAATCTCCCTCTGCCTTTCTGGTGTGGCTTGATGTACCGGTAGTATTCCTGAGAATACTACCTTGGAGGTCCTTTTCCTCAATTTAGCACCTAAGTCCCTAAAATCGTTCTTTAGGACACTCCATCTGCCTCTGACTTTGTCATTGGTGCCAACGTGCACCATGACAGCCGGGTCCTCCCCAGCCCCTCCCAGTATTCTGTCCACCAGATCCGTGATGTGCCGAACCACACAAAGTTGGTCGGAAATTGCGAACGCCAAGAACGCGGTGACATACAACACGTACGACATGTCATGATGCCGGTTCCTCCCTCCCCTCTATGTACCGATCGGTACAGTGTGAGGGGAGAGGGGGAGGGATCGGATGGCATCACCGATATGGGCTGCATGTGCAGTGCTCACAGCGGTGCTCAGTGACAAATACAGTCACATCCATCCCTCCATGCTCAGCCATCCCTGCAATTATACCCTGCAATTATACCCTGCAATTATACTCTGCAATTATACTCTGCAATTATACCCTGCAATTATACCCTGCAATTATACTCTGCAATTATACTCTGCAATTATACCCTGCAATTATACCCTGCAATTATACCCTGCAATTATACCCTGCAATTATGCCCTGCAATTATACTCTGCAATTATACTCTGCAATTATACTCTGCAATTATACTCTGCAATATACCCTGCAATATACCCTGCAATATACTCTGCAATATACCCTGCAATATACCCTGCAATATACTCTGCAATATACTCTGCAATATACTCTGCAATATACCCTGCAATATACTCAGCAATATACCCGGCAATATACCCAGCAATACTCTGCAATACCCTGCACTACTTTGCAATACCCCGCAATACCCTGCACTACTCTGCAATACCCTGCACTACTCTGCAATACCCCACAATACCCCGCAATACTCCGCAATACCCCGCAATACCCTGCACTACTCTGCAATACCCCGCAATACCCTGCACTACTCTGCAATATCCTGCACTACTCTGCAATACCCTGCACTACTCTGCAATACCCTGCAATACCCTGCACTACCCTGCAATACCCTGCACTACTCTGCAATACCCTGCAATACCCTGCACTACTCTGCAGTACCCTGCACTAATCTGCAATACCCTGCACTACTCTGCAATACTCTGCAATACCCCACAATACCCCACAATACCCCGCAATACCCCGCAATACTCCGCAATACCCCGCAATACTCCGCAATACCCCGCAATACTCCGCAATACCCTGCACTACCCCGCAATACCCTGCAATACCCTGCAATACTCTGCAATACCCCGCAATACCCCGCAATTTTTAACCAGTTCCCGCTCGCCGTCATATTACGTCCTTGACTTTGTGTGGGGATATCTGAATGATGCCTGCAGCTACAGGCATCATTCAGATATCATTTTTTTCACCTGGCGATTCCCTACACCATAAGAATGATCATTGCGGCTGTTCCACTACTTGATCATTCTTATAAGAGGCGAGAGGGGACACCCCCCTTTCCCGCCACCCTCCGGTGCTTCTACCGATTCCGCTACGATCGAAGCCAGGATCGTTTTTTTTATTTTTTTTTTTATTTCAGGCTTCCCAGCCTAGAGGTGAGATGTGGGGTCTTACTGACCCCATATTTCACTGTAAAGAGGACCTGTCATGCCATATTACTATTACAAGGGATGTTTACATTCCTTGTAATAGGAATAAAAGTGATCAAAAAAATTGTTTTTTTGGGAAAAAAGTGTCAAACTAAAATAAATAAAGTAAAATGAACAATAAAAAAAAAAAAAATTCTTAAAGCACCCCTGTCCTTGTGCTCGCATGCAGAAGCGAACGCATATGTAAGTCCCGCCCACATATGAAAACGGTGTTCAAACCACACATGTGAGGTATCACTGCGAACGTTGGAGCGAGAGCAATAATTTTGGCCCTGGACCTCCTCTGTAACTCAAAACATGTAACCAGTAAAAAATTTTAAAGCGTCAACTATGGAGATTTTTAAGTAGCAAAGTTTGGCACTATTCCACGAGCGTGTGTAATTTTGAAGGCTGACATGTTATGTATCTATTTACTCAGTGTAACTTTATCTTTCACATTATGCAAAAACATTGGGCTAACTTTACTATTTTGTTTTTTTATTAAAGCACAAAACTGTTTTTTTTCCAAAAACAACACGTTCGAAAAATTGCTGCGCAAATACCGTGCGAGATAAAAAGTTGCAACAACCGCCATTGTATTCTCTAAGGTCTTTGCTAAAAAATATATATATATATATATATATATATATATATATATATATATATATATATAATGTTTTGGGGTTCTATGTAATTTTCTAGCAAATAAATGATTATTTTTACATGTAGGAGAGAAATATAAGAATTGGCCTGGGTGCTCCAGAACGCCTGGAGGTGCTCCCTGCATATTGGGCCTCAAAATGTGGCCACGCTGTGTAAAAGTCTCACACATGTGGTATTGCCGTACTCAGGAGGAATAGCAGAATGTGTTCTGGGGTGTAATTTGTGGTATGCATATGCTGTGTGTGAGAAATAACCTTCTAATATGACAATTTTGTGTAAAAAAAAAAATCTTGATTTTGCAAAGAATTGTGGGAAAAAATGACAAGTTCAAAAAAACTCACCATGCATCTTTTCAAATACCTTGGAATGTCTTCTTTCCAAAAAGGGGTCATTTGGGGGGTAATTGTACTTTTCTGGCATGTTAGGGTCTCAAGAAATTAGATAGGCCGTCAGTACTTCAGGTGTGATCAATTTTCAGATATTGGCACCATAGCTTTTGGACTCTCTAACATTTGCAAAGACCAAATAATATACACCAAGTTGTACTTATTTTTACCAAAGATATGTAGCAGTATAAATTTTGGCCAAAATTTATGAAGAAAAATTACTAATTTGCTAAATTTTATAACAGAAACAAATAAAAATTCATTTTTTTACCAAATTTTCAGTCTTTTTTCTTTTATAGCGCAAAAAATTAAAAAACCCAACGGTGATTAAATACCACCAAAAGAAAGCTCTATTTGTGTGAAAAAAAGGACAAAAATTTCATATGGGTACAGTGTTGTATGACTGAGTAATTGTCATTCAAAATGTGAGAGCACCGAAAGCTGAAAATTGGTCTGGTTAGGAAGGGGGTTTAAGTGCCCAGTGGTCAAGTGGTTAATAGAGTATGCTAGTTTTGTTGCAGGTGGCATGGTAAGCATACTGTAGAAGAGAGATATGAGCTGATGTGGTTCTCCCCGATATATTACCTCTAATACATCTATGGAGGATAGAGTAGGGTATGTATCCATAAACTGAGTGTGGAGTGCATGACGTACCTGAAAGAAACAAAATAGCATTTCGTTTGGGAGGTTGAATTCTGCTTTCAATTGATCAAATGTTTTAATTGCTCCATTGTGGAGAATGTGAGATAGTAGGTAAATGCCCTGGGATATCCATATGGTGGGGTCAGGTATCTGGAGGAGCTCCGGAAGGAGTTTATTATACGACAAGGGGGTATTGTCATGAAATAGAGGGGATTCCATCTTGGAGGTCAGCAGATCCCAAATCCTTTTGTGCTGAAATGAGAGTGCAGAACGTTTTGGATATGTTATCGAGCCTTTCAGCCCCCTCAGTACATCACAAAAGGGGTGTGGGAGTCGTGAATCCCCCGGGTTGCATAACAGTGCCAGGTATCTATGTTTATCAGACTTGTCTAAATGATATAGATGGGAGAGCTGTGTTGCCAAATAGTAAGTGCCAAAGTCTGGTACTGCAAGGCCCCCTAGTGTCGTTGGGCACGGTAATGTCTTCCATGAGAGTTTGTGCCTACCTGGACCCCATACAAAGGATTGCAAAAGGGTATCCATGATTTTAAAATATTTAAGAGGAATGTATTTTGGAATGTATATTGGAGAGTGCCATAACACAAGATTTTAGGTAGTAGTATCATCTTAATTAGGCCTATGCGTCCCATCACCCCCACTGGTAATCTTGCCCGTGTTTGAATTTTGGACTTAATGAGCGGGATTAATGGCTCTACGTTTGGTGGAATGAAGTCAGCCAATGTTCTGGAAACCAGTATTCCTAAGTGTTTAAGGGTGTTCACTCTTACCAGAGGTAGATCGGCTTGGTCTTTTGATGGAGGAAATACATCTATGGGGAGGATCTGGGACGTGTCCCAATTCATTTTAAGTGCAGAAAACCTACCAAAGTTTTCAATGATTTGTAAGGCCATCTGGAGAGAGGGACCTGAGTCTGAGAGCTAGAGCCCAACCTTTTCCTCCACCAGGCCAGATATTAGCCCGTGAATATTTGGGTGTTCTCTGAGCGCTATTGCCAGGGGTTCAACCACCAGTGTGTATAATAGTGGTGATATGGGGCAACCTTGCCGCGCCCCCCTAGAGAGTGGAAAGGAAGCAGTGGTCCAGCCATTGGCTACTACCCTCGCCTGTGGGGCATTATATAAAATAGTAAGCCACTTGACGAAGTTGGGGCCAAACCTGAAACATCGTAAACATTGCCATAGGTATTGCCACTCAACTGAGTCAAAGGCTTTGGCTGCATCAAGGGAGACAATAACTCTAGAACCTATGTGATCATGGAAAGCCTGAATATTCATGAAGAGATGCCTAGTGTTGAAGGCTGTGTTTTTTGCTGGCATAAAACCGGTTTGATTGGGACGTACAAGGGAAAGAATAACCTTATTAAAATGCAAGGCCAGGATTTTAGCTAGTATTTTGATGTATATCTGTTTGTAAAAGTGAGATGGGCCTATATGACTCGGGTAGGTGAGGGTCCTTGCCTGGTTTGGGGATTAAGACTATGATGGCTTCACGCATGGATTCTGGAAGGGCATTGGCCTTAAATATCGCTTGGTACAAGGTAAGTAGTCTATGAATAAGAGTTTCCAAAAAGTGGGCATAAAATTCAATTGGTAGGCCGTCAGAGCCGGGGGCTTTGGCTTTCGTGAAATGTGAGATGGCTAGCTTGATATCATCCAATGTGAGGGGGGCCTTGAGCATCTCTACCTATTCCTCAGTTAATTTAGGAAGTGTAAGGGCACCGAGAAGATTTTCCAGGTCTTGTGGAGGATAGCTAACCTTGGTTGTGTATACTTCTGTAAAGAAGTTAACAAATTCCCTAACAATCAGAGCAGGGTCTGTGATGTCACCCATTGCATTAGACTTCAGGGTAATGACCACTGGGGGCCTGGAGTCTAGATGAGCCAAGTAGGTGAGTAGTTTACCTGGGCTTTCACCCTGCTCAAAAATCTTTTGCTTACTAAAAAACATCTTGATAACAAGTTCAAACAGGTGCCATTAATACAGGTAATGAGTGGAGGACAGAGGAGACTCATAAAGAAGAAGATACAGGTCTGTGAGAGCCAGAAATCTTGCTTGTTTGTAGGTGACCAAATACTTATTTTCCACCATAAATTGCAAAAAAATTCTTTCAAAAATCAGACAATGTGATTTGTCTGGATTTGTTTCCACATTTCTCTCATAGTTGAGGTATACATATGATGACAATTACCGGCCTCTCTCGTCTTTTTAAGTGGGAGAACTTGCACAATTGGTGGCTGACTAAATACTTTTTTGCCCCACTGTAGGTTAACTTGGAATTTCTCCAAGGCTGGAATACTTACCTGTTTTGTGCAAGTTTCACACATGGAGATACCCCTAGTATCCACTGGAGCACCTGTGTGGGACACCCTAAAAAGTTTGTTCTGGTGTCCCACACTAGTGCTCGTGCGTCCAGATGTGTAAACAGCTGCTGAGTGTCCTCTCCTTACACTGAATCAAGTTTGCATTTCATTCTAGTTACAAACCCATCTAGACAACAATGTACTAAACTTTTTTTAATACAAATACTGCATCTGTCAAAAACATTGTATTAGTGGGCGAACGAACAATGTTTACTACGATCGATTACTGTGCCCACGAATGTTAAAGTTGCCATTTTAAACTGTACAGTAAAGAAAAGCACATGGAGCAGCATGCAAGTAATAATAATAATAGGGACAAACGACAAATACTTACTTTTTAGAATCAGTTTCCTGATCCTTCTGTACTGATCGCGCTCCCTCAATTTCAGGTCTAACCAGTGTTTCCTCAATTGATCCTTGGATCATCGCACCTCAAAATTCCTGTGCAGACTTTTCACAACTTTAGTCATGATCTTGGCCTTTCTCACATTTGGGTTTGGGTAAGGTCCATACTTCCCATCATAGTCGGCCCTCTTCAAGATGTCCACCATCTCCACCATCTCTACAAAGGACATATTTGAGGCCTTAAATCTCCTCATGGATCGCGATGTTCATGCCTCGGGGCTTTCGTAGTTGCTGCTACTGTCTGCATGCACTTGTTCTTTCTCCGCCATGTGCTCGCCCACTGCGCCAAAAGAGAAGGGGCGGGGAAAATACTAGAAAAAAGGTCAGGGGCAGGCAGAGATTCACGCATGCGCAGTGTATATAAAGCGTAACACGCGTGCATCGTACGTACGATCTGTGAGCGGAGAAAGGAGTATCGGAAGCGCCAATCATGCTAACGAAGGTACAATTTTACCTTGGGGCATCAGTGGCCTATACTGCTTATAGATTGAGGCCTATATCGGGACAATATTATGAGAGTTTAGCCTGACATTAGGATTTGTCTTGTGTTGTGTCTTGCAGATAAAATGGATCGATTCAACGATCACGACTTCCTCCCCCTATTCATTGATATTTAGAGAGAGCTACCCTGTCCGTGGCAGACGAAACACCCCCTTTATACTAATAGAATAAAGAGGAAGGCAGCGCTGGATCAATCGCTGGACTTTGTGAAGCCGCAGATCCCCACGGCAAACATCAACTATTTGAAGTGCAAAATTAGTGGCCTGAGGAGCACTTATAATAGGGAGCGCAAGAAGGTCCAGGATTCCATGAGATCAGGAGCAGCAGCAGATGACATTTATGTCCCCAGGCTGTGGTACTACGACAGACTGTAATTTCTGCCAGACCAGACTGAAATCAGGCCATCACTCTCAACCCTTCCTTCCACAATTGCTTCCACCCCAGCTAAGGCTTCCGGCGTCCAACCTGGGCCTTCCACCCAGGAAGAAAATGTGGAGGAGCCCAGCTTGAGTCAGGTATAGCATTGTTCAACATATTTCTCAAAATTGTGTGTGATTGATGAACAATAAACTAAAACTATGTCCCATTTTCATACACAGGAAAGCATCAGCCAGGAGGAGGCTGTGGAAAGTGGCAGCCAGGAGGTGGCGGGGGAAAGTGGCAGCCAGGAGGTGGCGGGGGTAAGTGGCAGCCAGGAAGAGGCGGGGTAAGTGGCAGCCAGGAGGTGGCCAGGCCCAGTAGCCTGACCGTATCCCAGGTCCCTCCCCTCCACCTTCACCAAAAAAGACCCAGGAAGAGGAGGAAAGTGAAGGAGTCAGCACTTGGGTTAATTTGGCAGGCTTATGCGGCCCTTGGCACCCCCCCAGTCTTCTTGGGCCCTATGTCTGCATGGCTGGCAACAAAATGCAGGAAATGGAGGTGGGCCAATGCCTCATTTGTGAGGAAGTGATCTATCTGGCCCTAAATAAGGGGTTGAGGGGCGAGCAAAACCCACCTGTGTGAGTTGGACCATTCTCCTCCTCCATCTCCTCCACCTCCTGCCACAACTCCAACACCAGAGCCACAGCCTGGAAGCAAGCATGGAAGCAAGCATGGAAGGAAGACAAGAGTGTGATGGCCTGGGTTCAGTCAGGTCTGACAAAAGACGCAGGCTGTTTTATGACCACAGCCTCGGGACATATATATTCTCTGCTGCTGTTCCTTATCTCTCGGAGTCCTGGACCGGATTGTGCTCCCTATTAAGTGGACTCCTCAGGATAACAATTTTGCCTATCAAATAGTTGATGTCTGTCCTGGGGTACAAAGGCTTCGCAAATTTCACCAGTTTATCCAGCTTTGCATTCCTCTTTATTTTGTTATGACCCCTAAATAAATGTGTATTTTTTCACAAATCATTGGCTATGTGTTTTAAATAAAAAAGGACAGTTTGTCTGTGAGTAGGTAGGTACATTTAAAAAATACAATGTCAAATTAACAAGGGACACCAACACCAACCAACCTCTTTGAGGTTAAAAAATACAAGATAATAATGGTGTTGTGGTAACTTGACAGACAAAATGACAACAAATATTATGGAGATCAGTACAAAAAAATAAATAAATCAGGAGATCTTAATAAAAAATTTAAAAAAAGTAGATCACTATAAACAAAAATTATAAACAGTATTCTGGAGATCTGGCGAAAAAAAAAATAAAGCTTGTTCAGGAGATCATGACAAATAATAAAGAAATCAGTTTGTCAGAACCCTGTGTGAACATCAGCAGCAAAACAACTTCATTATTCTAGCATTATAGAGAAGAAGAGAATGCTCTGCATTAAAACATTATTCTGGAGATCTGGCGAAAAAAAATAATAAAGCTTGTTCAGGAGATCACGAGAAATAATAAAGAAATCAGTTTGTCAGAACCCTGTGTGAACATCAGCAGCAAAACAACTTCATTATTCTAGCATTATAGAGAAGAAGAGAATGCTCTGCATTAAAAGACTAAAAAATTTGCAGTGTGACGAATGTGCTAGCTCCATTACGAACGCTAGTTTTACCAGACCGAGCGCTTCCGTCTCGTACTTGATTCAGAGCATATGTGGAATTTTGTGCGTCGGAATTGTTTACACACGCTCGGAATTTACCACAACGGATTTTGTTGTCGGAAAATTTGAGAACCAGCCCTCAAATTTTTGTTGTCGGAAATTACGACAACAAATGTCTGATGGAGCCTACACACGGTCGGAATTTCCGACAACGAGCTCACATCGAACATTTGTTGTCGGAAATTCCGATCGTGTGTATGTGGAATTAGAGAAAGGGACCAACCACATAAAAGTCGGCTCGCGACGATGGGCAGGAGGGTGGGATGAGTCCTCTTCTTGCTGATCCACTGCCGACTGTTTATTGCGCAGTTGACTTTCTTTATATAGAGACTTGCTCGTGCCACAACTAACATGAGACCCAGTTTTCACCAATTAAAATTATTTGTTTAAATTAAAAGTGTCAACTGTCTTAACTGACCTTTTTTATTTATATTGTCTGCCACAGTCCCATAGTGGTGCGGTGCAAATTTCTTTGCACTTCCCCTCTCCCTTTCATAGGTTCTTTGCTTTAAGAAAAATACAGTTCAGTACATTATTAGGATCATGCCTCTATTTAAAATATGGGAAAATGTGTCAAGTGAAAGGAATACTTTAAATATTCTGGAGGGATGCACAATTTACTAAAACTGGAGCAGACTGAATCTTAATTCCCCTCTGTGTGTAGACTTGCCACGGAAGGGCTAATGCACATGATGTGCACATTCAGGAAGTCACTAGGATAAGTTGTAAAATGTCTTTAACTTTACTATGCAGGTCTAGTTGAATGCTACTAAAACAACCAACCATGCAATGACCTAGATAAATGAAAAAAAAAAAAAATGAAATAAACTAGTGAACAACATTTCTCTTTATTCATAGAATGTGCATTATGGTAACATTTGTCATATAATGTTAGACTGACCCTGCTCATTGTCAAAAATAAATGCAGAACTGTACAAACACGCTTGAAATGTATTAATGGTCCATTTTATGCTCAGCACTTACTGTATATGTTTAGGTTTTTTTGTAGCATAAATTGCCATTATGTGAAAATGCTACCTAGGAGGATGCAGCATCAATCCGATGCTGCATCTGTCCCCCGCAGACTCTAAGGTTGAGAACTGCGCGATCAAACATCGCTGATCACTCAGTTCTCAGTGCTTCGTGAGCAGAGAGCTGGTGACTGTCAGTCACCGCTCCCTGCTCTGCCTCCCCCCTGCTCACTGGAGCACTGAGCTGTGGAGGGGGTGGGAGCAGCTGGCTCAGGCTCTCAGCACCAGGGGCCCTTCGAGTCTGGTATGGATTTTAAGGGGAACCCCACAGCAATTAAAAATAAAAATAGGCATGGGGTCCCCCCAAAATCCATACCAGACACTGATCCGATTATGCATCCCAGCAGCCCAGGACAAGCGAACCATTCACATGCCCTCAACATGGGGGGTGCTTTGTTGATGGGGACAAGGGCCTCTTCCCATAACCCTGACCCGGTGGATGTGGGAGTGTGGGCCCCCCTATGTGAATGCGTATAGGGTACATAGTACCCCTACTTATTCACCAAAAAAAAGTCAGAGCTAATAAAAACTCAACACCAGTTTTTGACAGCTGATGGCCAACCCCTTGTCATCATTTGTTAGGCTTTCCGACCCGCTCCTTAACAACCAACCCTTATGGGGCGTACACACGGTCGGACTTTTCGTCTACAAAAGTCCAACGGACGCCGACGGACTAAAGCTGGCTGGTAATCCGATCGTGTGTGGGCTTCTCCGGACTTTCAGCGGACTTTTTCAGCCTCAAATCCGACGGACTTTAGATTTGAAACATGCTTCAAATCTTTACGTCGTAACTACGACGGACCCCAAAATCCGCTCGTCTGTGTGCTAGTCCGACAGACAAAAACCCACGCTAGGGCAGCTATTGGCTACTGGCTATGAACTTCCTTATTTTAGTCCGGTGTAGGTCATCACGTACGAATCCGTCGGACTTTTGTGTGGTCGTGTGTAGGCAAGTCCGTTCGTTAGAAAGTCTGCCGCAAGTCCACCGGAAGTCTGTCGGACAGGCTGTCGGACTTTTGTAGACGAAAAGTCTGACCGTGTGTACGCCCCATTATTTACACAGAATTCAGATTGATTGTTAATTTTTCAATAAATCCATATTTGAATCGTTCCAAAAATTTGGAATTCATAAGGAAACAAATAAACAAAATTAAACTAAACCTATTTCAACAAAATTTGTTACTATTGTCATTCGGAGATTCGGCTACCGTACATTCCAATCTCCGAATAACCCAAAATTTTGATTCGGACTGAAACGCATTGCATGTGTCTAGTGGAAGCACTGGTAGCTAAAGTGTTGTGTGCAGGCTGATTTCCATGGCTAGGGTAAACCCAAGGCCTGCAGACCAATCGGGAATGCTTGCTATCCCTATCTGACAAAAGGCAAAGGAAAAGAATCTACTAGGTAAATATTCCTTGGGGGAGTGAGAGCATCCATGTCCTCCACCAATGGGTGAGGGTAGAGAGACAGGCATCTTGTGAATGTATGGGAACGCAAACAGGTTTAGCTGAGGGAAGCCCCATACTTGAGTAATATGGGCAAGATCTTCTGATTAACTGCTTCCGGACCAGCCGCTGCAGTTATACTGCTGCAGGTTGGCTCCCCTGCACAAGCCGTCGTAGTTGTACGTCAACTCTTTAAGATGCCTCCGGCAGCGCGCGCGCCCGAAGCATGTCCCTGGAGCCAATGCGACTGCCCGGCAATTAATGGGCGCGATTGCTCATCACAGAATGAGAACGGGGATGTTTGTGTGTATACACACAAATACCATCTCTTTCAGGGGAGTAGAGACAGATTGCGTGTTCATACTAAGTATGAACACCGATCTCTCTCTTCCCCTAGTCAGTCCCATCCACCTACAGTTAGAACACACCTAGGAAACACAGTTAACCCCTTGACCGCACCCTAGTGTTAAGCCCATTCCTGCCAGTGTCATTTATACAGTAATCAGTGCATTTTTATAGCACTGATCGCTGTATAAATGTCACTGGTCCCAAAAATGTGTCAAAAGTGTCCGATTTGTCCACCGCAATATCGCAGTCCGATAATAATTGCAGATCATCGCCATTACTAGTAAAAAAATAATAAAAATGCCATAAATCTATCCCTTATTTTGTAGACGCTTTAACTTTTGTGCAAATCAATCAATATACGCTTATTGCGATTTTTTTTACCAAAAATATGTAGAAGAATACATATCGGCCTAAACTGAGGAAAAAATTTGGGATATTTTATTATAGCAAAAAGTAAAAGATATTGTTTTTTTTTTTTTTCAAAATTGTCGCTCTTCTTTTGTTTATAGCGCAAAAAATAAAAACCACAGAGGTGATCAAATACCACCAAAAGAAAGCGTTGTTTGTGGGAAAAAAAGAACGACAGGGTGTTTGGGTACAGCGTCGCACGACCACACAAATGTCAGTTAAAGCAACGCAGTGCTGTATCGCAAAAAATGGCTTGGTCATTGAGCAGCCAAATCTTCCGGGGCTGAAGTGGTTAAGGACCCATGCATTGGGAACCAAAAACATCTGGCATGACAGTCCCTTTCAATACCCTGGGTGCTCAGAAATTACACCACTGGTAACACCTGAAGATTACTTTTGGTCGGGGTAATGATAGTTCCACCTTTATTGGAACTTGCCATTAGTTCACCTTTGTTTCTGAATGTATGACACTGCTGCTGTGTTGACTGCACTCAGAATAACCAGTCGAGCCCAAATGTGGGGCAACAGCACAGATAGGGCTTTCCCAAATGCTCAGATTTTCTGTACATTAGAGACTACCCATCTGACGGGAAACTCCACCTGCCTTGTGTTCTAATATGACTGCAGTTGGCCATCCACCCTGTAGCACTGACATCGTTGGTGACAAAGGTCCAGGATAATAGACCTACCGGACAGGATCAAGTGAGGGTCCTCTAATATACCCATCACCAGAGGCTCCTGAGTAGGGATGAGCTTCATGTTCGAGTCGAACCCATGTTCGACTCGAACATCGTCTGTTCGTCCGTCCGCCGAATTGCGAACGATATGGGCCGTTCACTGCGGCATCACAGTGCATTGCTGGCTGATGATTGGCCAAGCATGCACTAAGACCCGCATGCTTGGCCAATCACAGCCCCGTCTGAAAAAAGAGCTGTAATTGGCCAAAGCCAAGGAGGCTTTGGCCAATTATGGCTCAGGGGATTTAGTACACACCCCACACTATATAAGGCCACCTGCACGGCGGCCCTGTGTAGTGTGTGTTCCGGCATTGAGATAGATAGATAGACAGAGAGACAGTGTCATTCGATTTAAGTTAGATGGATTAGGCAGGACAGTCAGTGAGTTAGCTGCACTTACAGTGTATTGTGTATATATATATGCATCCGAGGTGTTGTATATATATATATATATATATATATATATATATATATATATATATATATATACCGTATATACTCGAGTATAAGTCGAGTTTTTCAGCACATTTTTTTGTGCTGAAAGTGCCCCCCTCGACTTATAGGAGTCGAGCACTTTTCTGCAGCAAAAAATTACATTTTCCGGACAGATTTTGGGGCCCCATATCTCAGGTCCACTTGGTGCTAAAAACCCCATATTTGGTGTGCAAACCCAGTGGTACCACAACATATCCAAAGCTGGAGTTCCTAGCACCAAGTGGCCCTGAGATACGGGGCCCCAAAATCGGTTCGGAAAATGTCATTCTCTGCTGCAGAAAAGTGCTTGACATTTTCTGAACCGAATTTGGGGCCCCGTATCTCAGGGCCACTTGGTGCTAGGAACCCCAAATTTGGTATGCAAACCCAGTGGACCTGGTACCATAACATAACTAAAGCTGGGGTTCCTGGCACCAAGTGGCCCCGAGATACGGGGCCCCAAAATAGGTTCGGAAATTGTCATTTTCTGCTGCAGAAAAGTGCTTGAGCTAGAAATCCCAGCTTTGGATATTTTATGGTGCTAGTTCCACTGGGTTTGCACACCAAATTTTGGGTTCCTAGCACTAAGTGGCCCCGAGATACGGGGCCCCAAATTCAGTCAACTGTGTCTATCTGCAGCAATGTCATTTCGGGACACTTTGGGTTCAGAGACCCCAAATTTTGGATGCAGCTAGGGGGCATCTAGGAACACTTAACTACCGAGTTTGAAGTTCGGGGG
This sequence comes from Lithobates septentrionalis, assembly GCA_037952835.1. Taxonomy (NCBI): domain Eukaryota; kingdom Metazoa; phylum Chordata; class Amphibia; order Anura; family Ranidae; genus Lithobates; species Lithobates septentrionalis. The sequence continues at coordinate 3,016,909 of JBBDGP010001188.1, forward strand.
ACCTATGGCTGCAAATGGGCACAGTGAGGCATGCAAATGGGCACAGTGAGGCTGCAAATGGGCATTGTTGACCCTCTTTTCCATTTACAGTAGCTGTGCATTTCTCACCCTCGTCTTATACTCGGGTCAATAAGTTTTTCCCATTTTTTGTGGTAAATTAGGGCCTCGACTTATACTCGGAACGACTTATACTCGAGTATATACGATATATATATATATATATATATATATATATATATATATATATACACTATATTCAGTTTAGCTAAATCCGTTCCTGTTATCTTGCTACTGACAGGCAGGCTTGTCTTGTTGCAGTATTTACAGCTACCTGAAGAAAATTGCTGGTGGTTTTTTGATCCTATTAGTACCACAGTCAGGCAGCTAGACTATTTACAGTTCGTGTAGTGCGTCCTCCTCACAGTGTTCAGTTAAAGCTACAAGTTAGTTTAGTGTGACCTCTGCACAGTGTTCAGCTAAAACTACAAGTTAGTATAGTGCACAGTGTTCAGCTAAAGCTACAAGTTAGGGTAGTGCGTCCTCCTCACAGTGTTCAGCTAAAGCTACAAGTTAGTGTAGTGCGTCCCCCTCACAGTGTTCAGCTAAAACTACAAGTTAGTGTAGTGCGAGCTCTGCACAGTGTTCAGCTAAAGCTACCTGTAGAAGGTTGGTGGTGTTTTCCTGATCCTATCACTACCGCAGGCAGCTAAATAAGCTACAAGTTAGTGTAGTGTGTCCTCCTCACAGTGTTCAGCTAAAACTACAAGTTAGTGTAGTGCGACCTCTGCACAGTGTTCAGCTAAAGCTACAAGTTAGTGTAGTGCGTCCTCCTCACAGTGTTCAGCTAAAACTACAAGTTAGTGTAGTGCGACCTCTACACAGTGTTCAGCTAAAGCTACAAATTAGTGTAGTGCGTCCTCTGAACAGTGTTCAGCTAAAACTACAAGTTAGTGTAGTGCGAGCTCTGCACAGTGTTCAGCTAAAGCTACCTGTAGAAGGTTGGTGGTGTTTTCCTGATCCTATCACTACCGCAGGCAGCTAAATAAGCTACAAGTTAGTTTTTTGCAAGCTCTGCACAGTGTTCAGCTAAAGCTACCTGTAGAAGGTTGGTGGTGTTCTCATACTACAGGCAGGCAGTTGATTTTGCTAGCTGCAGTATCAGTATATATATATATATATATATATATATATATATATATCCCAACTTAGTGCAGCTACAGGCCATTAGTATGTCTGGAAGGCCAACAAGGAGAGGCAGACAGTCACAAGCCAATAAAAGAGGGCAAGCAGGCTCTGTGTCTAGAGGCAACAGTGCTGGTCATGGAGACGGTGCATCCTCATCAGCACGTGGCCGTGGGACACGCTTGGCCTTTTTTTTCGGCAGCTGGCCGTGTTGAGCCGCAACATGTGGAAGACTTGGTCGAGTGGATGACAAAGCCGCCCTCATCCTCCTCATCCTCTCTCACCATGCTCAGGGTACTTTGTCTGGCAAAGCAGCTGCCAACGCGGCCTCTTCCCTCGGCTCAATGGCATCAGTGACTCCTTCCCTAGCCCCACCATGTCCTCCTGAGGAGTCCCTCAAACTGTTTGACCACAGTGTTGGGTACATGCTCCAGGAGGATGCCCAGCGTTTAGAAGGCTCTGATGATGATACTGAGCTAGATGAAGGCAGTAATGTGAGCACGGACAGAGGGGGTGCCCAAGAAGGATAGCAATCTGGCAGTCATGCTCCCCCTGCTGCAGCATACTGCCAGGTTTGCTCCAGTGATGAGGAGGGAGGGGATGATGAGGTCACTGACTCAACGTGGGTGCCTGATAGGAGAGAGGAGGAGGAGGCACATCACCAAAGAGGCAGGATGCCCTCCAGGGGCCAGCCTAAGGGCAGCACACTGACTGCATCACACCCCAAAGCTCCGCATGTGCAGGGTGCTGCTGTCTCTGCACGTTATTCCAAAAGTTCTTTGGTGTGGGTCTTTTTTGAGACGAGTGCATCAGATTGCACCGCTGCTATTTGCAACATATGTCTCAAGCGTATCTCACGTGGCCAAAACATCTCCCGCTTGGGAACCACATGCATGACCAGACATATGTTGACCTGCCATGCAGTTCATTGGCAAGCGTATCTAAAAGACCCACACCAAAGAACAAAGAGGACCTCTCCTTGCTCCTCATCAGCTGAGATCTCCAACCCCACTATACCTTCAGTCCTCTCTGAGACCTGCACTGAGAGGAATGAAGGTGTAGAATTAGGTGTATCACAGCCAAGTACTTGTGGGCAATCTGCTTTCGGTACACCAACGTCAGATTGTACCAGGCAAATTTCCCTGCCCCAGCTGCTGCACCGCCGAAAGAAGTTCGCTCCCAGCCATCCACATGCCCAGCGGTTGAATGCTAGCACTTCAACTGCTGCCTTTTCAGTTGGTAGACTCTGCCCCCTTCCGTGAGTTTGTGGAATGTGCGGTTCCTCAGTGGCAGGTACCCAAACGCCACTTTTTCTCACGGAAGGCAATTCCGTCTCTCTACCGGCATGTGGAAGGCAATGTCCATGCCTCGCTGGACAGGGCGGTCAGCGGTAAGGTGCATATTACCGCTGACTCATGGTCCAGGAGGCATGGACAGGGACGTTACCTAAGTTTCACCGCGTATTGGGTGACTCTGCTGGAAGCTGGGAAGGATGCAGGACAAGGTGCAGTAGTGTTGGAGGTTGTTTTGCCACCATGCCTCCAAAATGCCACAACTAATGATTGTGACACACCTCTCTCTTCCACCCCCTCCTCTTCTTCTTCCTCCATGGCCTCTTCCTATGCTTTGTCCTCGGAACCAGCGGTGCTCCATAGGCGTTCAAGGGGCTACGCAAGTACGCAGGCAAAAAGATGCCATGCGGTGCTTGAGCTGGTGTGCTTGGGGGACAGGAGCCACACTGGGGCAGAGGTTCTGTCAGCTCTGCAGGGGCAGGTTCAGAGGTGGTTGACGCCATGCCAACTTAAGGCAGGAATGGTGGTTTGCGACAATGGCACCAACCTCCTCTCCGCCCTCCGACAGGGACAACTGACCCATGTGCCCTGTTTGGCTCACGTCCTTAACTTGGTGGTGCAGCGGTACTTGGGCAGGTACCCGGGCTTACAGGATGTCCTGAGGCAGGCCAGGAAAGTCTGTGTGCATTTCCGCCGGTCATATAATGCCAGTGCTCGGCTGGCAGACCTCCAAAAGGAATTTAACCTGCCCATGAACCGCCTAATCTGTGACATGCCCACCAGGTGGAACTCAACGTTGGCCATGCTGCAGCGGCTGCACACGCAGCAGAGGGCCATCAATGAGTACCTGTGCGACTATGGCACCAGGACAGGGTCAGGGGAGCTTGTTTTTTTTCCCCATGCCAGTTGTCCATGATCAGGGATGCATGCACTGTCCTGTCACCATTTGAGTAGGCCACGAGGATGGTGAGCAGTGACAGTGCATGCATCAGTGACACTGTCCCCGTTGTCCACCTGTTGGAGCACACGCTGCGTGGAATAATGGACAGGGCACTTGAGGCAGAACAGAGGCAGGAAGAGGAGGACTTCCTTAGCTCTCAAGGCCCCCTTTATCCAGACAGTCTTCCTGCGTGCCCGCCGATCACACAGGAAGAGGACGAGGAGGAGGAGGATTGTGTCAGTATGGAGGTGGAGCCTGGCACTAAGCATCAGCAGCAGTCTTTAAGGGATCAGTCCCAAGAAACACATGGACTTGTACGTGGCTGGGAGGAGGTGGCTGCGGACCATGTCGTCCTTAGTGACCCAGAGGACTCCGGACCGAATGCCTCAGCAAACCTACGCTGCATGGCCTCCCTGATCCTGCAAAGCCTGCGGAAGGATCCTCGTATTCGTGGTATCAAGGAGAAGGACCAATACTGGCTGGCAACCCTCCTTGATCTACGTTACAAGGGTGAGGTTGCGGACCTTATCTTGCCATCGCAGAGGGAACAGAGGATGAAACTTCTTCGGGAAGCCTTCCAGAAAGGTCTGTGCAACGCGTTCCCAGAGACTGGGAGGTTACAAACTCCTGTTTCTGGACAACGTGTTGCTGAGGCTTCGGTCAGTCAAAGAAGGAGCGGTGGAGAAGGTGGCCGTCTGACCGATGCGTACAGACTATTTTTTTGTCCGCAGCCCCAAGGTATGATCAGTTCCAGCAACCATCAACAGCGTCTGTTTTACATGGTGCAGGAATACCTAGGGGCAAGATCTGACTTGGACACCTTTCCCACTGAAAATCCTCTGGGTTACTGGGTCTTGAGGATGGATCACCAGAGCTTGCACAGTATGTAATTGAGCATCCTGTCCTGCATCCAACGTTCTTTCGGAACGCACATTCAGTGCTGCTGGAGGCTTTGTAACCGATCACAGGGTGCTTCTGTCCACCGACTCGGTCGATCGACTGACCTTTATAAACATGAATCGGTCTTGGATCACCACCAGCTTCCAAGCACCTGATGCTGATGTAACCGAATAATTTTTTTTGAAATCTCAGATCCCTTCAAATACTGCTGATGCTGAGTGACTATCCTGAGTAATTATCCTCTTCCTCCTCAATGATCATGCTGATAGCTTGTAAGAACATTTTTGGTTCTGGGTGCCGCCACCAGTGCCTAAGGCCCAATTTTTCAGCCCCTGTTTAACAGGGGCGTGTAATTACAATTTTTGATGCAATACTTTGCAGCAGGGCTCGTTCCTGCGTTCCAACTAGAGTATCTGTGAGGGGTTGCAGTGTTGTTGCACCAGCACCAGTGCCTAAGGCCCAATTTTTCAGCCCCTGTTTAACAGGGGCGTGTAATTACAATTTTTGATGCAATACTTTGGAGCAGGGCTCATTCCTGCGTTCCAACTAGAGTATCTGTGAGGGGTTGCAGTGTTGTGGCACCAGCACCAGTGCCTAAGGCCCAATTTTTCAGCCCCTGTTTAACAGGGGCGTGTAATTACAATTTTTGATGCAATACTTTGCAGCAGGGCTCGTTCCTGCGTTCCAACTAGAGTATCTGCGAGGGGTTGCAGTGTTGTGGCACCAGCACCAGTGCCTAAGGCCCAATTTTTCAGCCCCTGTGTTGTGCCACCAGCACCACCACCATCACCAAAGGCCCAATTTTTCTGGCCCTGTTCAACAGGGGCATGTGATTACAATTCTTGATCTAATATTTCACAGCAGGGCCCGTTTCTGCGCCCACCAAGATTACCTGTGAGGACTTACAGTGTTGTGCCACCAGCACCACCAGCACCACCAAAGGCCCAATTTTTCTGCCCCTGTTCAACAGGGGCATGTAATTACAATTCTTGATCTAATATTTCACAGCAGGGCCCGTTTCTGCGCCCACCAAGAGTAACTGTGAGGACTTACAGTGTTGTGGCACCAGCACTACCATCACCAAAGGCCCAATTTTTCTCGTCCTGTTCAACAGGGGCATGTAATTACAATTCTTGATCTAATATTTCACAGCAGGGCCCTGTGAGGGCTTACAGTGTTGAGGCCACAACAACACCTAAGGCCCAAATTTCTGCTGAGTATATAGGGCAGGCCCCTACTTTCAAACATCCAACTTACAAACAACTCCTACTTGCAAACGGAAGGAGACAACAGGAAGTGAGATGAAATCTACGCCATAGGAAGGGAAGTTCTCTCCTGTAAGAGTTAATATGGGAAAAACTTTTCTCCTTTCCACTGATGCTTTATCACCAATCCTTGTTTCACTAAAAAACCCAAATTTTCAAAAAACATTTGTCATTGGGACAAAAATGGAAGTGAAATCTTCTGAAGAGGAGCACAGACAGCAAAACAAATGTCACAGGGGTGATAACCGTTCCCTATGTTTTCCAAAAAGAATAAAAACAGATTTTTTGGCTGAAGCTACACTTTAAAAATGTACCAGTTCAAAATTACAAACTGATTCTACTTAACAACAAACCTACAGTCCCTGTATACTGCTGTTCAGAGTATATAGGGCCTTGGGGCTCCATGCCTTTCCTTTTTTTAATTTGGGTGCGGGGTTCCCCTTAATATCCATACAGGACCCAAAGGGCCTGGTAATGGACTTGAGGGTACCCATGCCGTTTGTCTCACTGATTTTCATCCATATTGCCAGGACCCGACATTACATTAAAGCCGCAAGCAGTTTTAAATGACCTTTTTTCCTTTAAAAATGTCATTTTGTGCAGGGACTGTTCTAAGCACGGGAAACACGCAACATTTTACAGGCATACTATAGACACCCCCCAGGTACGATATTTAAAGGAATATTTCACTTTTTTTTTTACTTTAAGCATCATTAAAATCACTGCTTCCGAAAAAACGTCCGTTTTTAAAAGTTTTTTTTTGCATTGATACATGTCCCCTGGGGCAGGACCCAGGGCCCCAAACCCTTTTTAGGACAATACCATGCAAATTATCCTTTAAAATGAAATTTCGGTCCGTTCGCAGGTTCTGGTGCGAACCGAACCGGGGGGGTGTCGGCTCATCCCTACTCTTGAGTATCTAATGAGAAGCACTTTCAGTCAGCACAGGTGCTGCTGTTTCGTCAGAGGGGCTACACAGAGATTAGGACCTCCGTAAGGGTCATCGGTGAGGTGGAAAGCCTTGAAAGTAAAGCACATAAACTGAAAATGTCCATCTACCACTGAAACACAGTTTCTTTAAATTCAACACTGGTCTCCAGACTCTGGTCTTCCAAAGACACCAAGAAGAATAAAAACCTGTAAATCTCTCTGAGGGAGGACATAGTATCATTGCCCTTTGCAGTCATATAACATTGATGAGAGAGGACATACGCCTCCTGAATGGAATGTGCTTTTCTGGTCGGGATGAAGAAATGTTCTTGAAGGTGATGTCTGAACCACCAAATGTAACCAGGTTTTACCGTAGAAGGCACCCAGTGATTCCAAAAATGGGCATTACCATCTGTGCGCACAACTGCGCCCACCTGGCCCCACCACACTAGCCTGGGTTAGAAGGAGGCCTTAAGTCAACAAGACTCCTGTAGGGGATGAAGGAGCTGAAAATGATCATGGCTGTGCATCCTTCAGAAAGGTGCCTTTACACACAAACCTATCTATCCCTCTTGAAGTTTTCCATTCTGGCTCTTGAATCCAGAACATAGTTTGGGCCAAACTAGCAGAGGGAACTCACCAGAGCTGTGACCTCCTATGAGTAGGAAGGCCAGACTAACCACTGATTCAGTGGCGGTGCGTCCATTAAGGGCGCACGGGCGCCACCCCCTCTCTCCAGCCACCCCCTCTGTGTAGTATGAATAGATTCATGCATTGCATGAATCGATCCATGGACACTGTAGCCACCCCCTATTCAGGCGTCCTTTTTGGATGCCGGGCGCCTGAATTACAGCGGCGGGGGGGGTGTTTTTGAAGCACCTGATTAGAGCCATAGGCTCTAATAGGCTTCAAAAAAGGTGAACTGCGAGCGCAAACCATTGCGTTCGCAGTCCACCCGGGTGTGTTTGCAAAGCAAATGAATATTTGCTTTGCTAACACAGAACCGCCTCTCAGCCAATCAGGAGGTGTGGATGTAATACTGGTCACCTGATTGGCTGAAGGCAGAAGCGATCCCATTGGCTGCCTATCAGAACAGGAAGAAGACACGCACGGAGGACACAGGAGCCATCGCCGCACTACCCGTCCCACAGCTCGCCTCAGGTGACCTGCTGCCTGACCCACCACCACGATTTGGTAAGTGCCAGGCAGACAGTGGGTGAGCGGGTGGGGGGGGGCACAGTGACTGCATATTATTAGCACAGAGGCTGCAATTGATGGTGCACAGTTGGCTGCATTTTCTGGGCATAGTGACTGCATATTATGGGCATGAGGCTGCAATTGATGGGTACAGTTGGCTGCATTTGCTGAGCACAGTGGCTGCATATTATGGGCACAGAGGCTGCAATTGATGGGGCACAGTTGGCTGCATTTGATGGGCACACAGACTGCATATGATGGGCACAAAGGCTGCATATGATGGGCACAGTTGGCTGCATATTATGGGCACAGTTGGCTGCATATGATGGACACAGTTGGCTTCATATGATGGGCACTGTTGGCTGAATATTATGGGCCCAGTTAGCTGCTTTTTCTGGGCACAGAGGCTGCATATGATGGGCACAGTGGTTGCAAATGATGGGCACAGTTGGCTGCATATGATGGGCACAGTGGCTGCATATGATGGACAGAGTTGGCTGCATTTGCTGGGCAGAGTGGCTGCATTTGCTGGGCACAGTAGGCTGCATATGATGAGCACAGTGGCTGCATATGATGGTCACAGTGGCTGCATTTGATGGCACAGTGGCTGCAATTGATGGGACAGTGGCTGCAATTGATGTTTTTGTTTCAGTATTTTTCAGAATTTTTCAGTTCGTTTGCGCCCCCCCCCAAATATTTTGAATAGCAGCCTCCACTGCACTGATTGCTCTTGGAATAGCCACATACAACTTCTGGCCAGAGAGAAAAACTTGCCATCATACAGGCACTTACAACCACCCTACCTGAGGATGGGTCTGTTGATCAAGAGGCAAGTGGCTGATGCTGTGATCAAATAATTCAGCTCACTTCTCCATGCTTGATGCTGGGGCTATAGCAGGAGTAGCTGTGGATAAGGAGGCAGAATAAACCACTCTGGCAGCTGGACTGAGCACCAGTCTCTGCTTGCGTAATGGAGGATGAAGAGGATGAGGATGGTTTAGCAAGCCAGTCCACCACCTCCTCTGCATGCTTTTGCTGGATAGCATGGGCAAAATCACTAAACAGAGGAAATAATGCCCTGCCTGAGGACGGACCGCATCCACCTTTGCCTGTGAATATAGGCGCTGATGGCCCTCTCACAGTGCCATGGGAATGTCTGCCCCTCATGTCGGCCTCCCAGACATGATTCGGGGGGGGCTTATTAATAAAATGTAATAAAGATGGGGAAATGTGTAAATGGATGCACTTTAATCAATGGAAAATGGTGTTTGGTGCACTTTACTTTGAGTACTCACTACACAGACAGACTCTACTGACACACTACAATATGCTGCATTAAAACTGCACTGACGCACTGCCATATACTACGGTAAATGTGCACTAACACACTGAATTATACTGCGTTAAACATGCACTAACGCACTGCAATATACTGTGGTAAACCTGCAATAACGCACTAAATAAACTGCGTTAAACGTGCAGTAACACACTGCAATATACTGCGGTAAATGTGCAATAATGCACTGAGATATACTGCGTTAAAAATGCAGTAACGCACTGCAATATACTGCATAAAGATGCAATAATGCACTGAATTATACTGTGTTAAACGTACGGTAATGCACTGCAATATACTGTGGTAAATGTGCAATAACGCACTGAAATATACTGCATTAAATGTGCAGTAACACACTGCAATGTACTGCAGTAAACCTGCACCAACGCATTGAAATATACTGTGTTAAGGATGTACTAACACACTTCAATATACTGCGGTAAACCTGCAATAATGCACTGCAATATACTGCGTTAAACATGCAGTAATGCACTGCAATATACTGGGTTAAATGTGCATTAATGCACTGCAATATACTGCTGTATACATGCAATAATGCAATAAAATATACTGCGTTAAACATGCACTAACGCACTGGAATATGCTGCGGTAAACGTGCAATAACACACTGAAATATACTGCGTTAAACGTTCAGTAACACACTGCAATATACTGCTGTAAATGTGCAATAACGCACTGAAATATACTGCATTAAACGTGCAGTAACATACTGCAATGTACTGCGGTAAACCTGCACCAACGCATTGAAATATACTGTGTTAAACGTGCATTTACACACTTCAATATACTGAGGTAAACCTGCAATAATGCACTGCAATATACTGCGTTAAACATGCAGTAATGCACTGCAATATACTGCGCTAAACATGCAGTAATGCACTGCAATATACTGCGATAAACATGCAATAGTGCATTAAAATATACTGCGCTAAACGTGAACTAACACACTGCAATATGCTGCGGTAAACGTGCAATAACAAACTGAAATAGACTGTGTTAAATGTGCACTAACACACTGTAATATACTGCAGTAAACCTACAATAATGTACTAAATAAACTGCGTTAAACGTGCAGTAACATACTGCAATATGCTGCGGTAAAGCTGCAATAATGTACTGAAATATACTGCATTAAAGGTGTAGTAACGCACTGCAATATGCTACGGTAAACCTGCAATAACGCACTGAAATATACTGCATTTTAACATGCAGTAACACACTGCAATATACTGCAGTAAATGTACAATAATGCACTGAAATACCCTGCGTTAAACATGCACTAATGCACTGCAGTATACTGCAGTAAACGTGCATCAACACATTGTAATATACTGCATTAAACGTGCACTAACACACTGCAGTATACTGTGGTAAACCTGCAATAATGCACTGAAATGTACTGCGTTAAATGTACACTAACACACTGCAATATACTGCAGTAAACCTGCAATAACGCATTGAAATATAGTGTGATAAATGTCCAGTAATAAACTGCAATATACTGCGGTAAACCTGTAATAATGCACTAAAATATACTGGGTTAAACATGCAGTAACGCACTGCAATATACAGGTGAAAATGTGCAATAATGCACTGAAATATACTGCATTAAACTTGCACTAACACACTGTAATATACTGCGGTAAATGTGAACCAACACACTGAAATACATTGGGTTAATGGTGCACTAACACACTGCAATATACTGCAGTAAACTCGCAATAACACACTGAAATATACTGCGCTAAACCTGCAAAAATGCACTTCAATATACTGCAGTAAACATGCACCAATGCACTGAAATATATTGCAGGAAACCTGCCCTGACAAAATAAAATTAAACGAAAGTAAAAATGAACGGTTGCACTACACTTCTGCCCCGTACACACGGTCGGATTTTCCGATGGAAAATGTCCGATCGGAGCGTGTTGTCGGAAATTCTAACCATGTGTGGGCTCCATCGGACATTTTCCATCGGATTTTCCGACACACAAAGTTGGACAGCAGGAGATAAAATTTTCCGACAACAAAATCCGATCGCGTCAATTCCGACCGTGTGTGGCCTGTTCCGACGCACAAAGTGCCATGCATGCTCAGAAGAAATTCCGAGACGGGACAGCTCATTCTGGTAAACTTAGCGTTCGCAATGGATACAGCACTTTCGTCACGCTGCAATGTTCAAAATGGTTTAATACAGCGCACTCTCTTCTTCTTTATAATGTGACAAGAATTAAGTAGTTTTGCTGCTCATATTCACACACACTTCTCACAAACTTATTTTGTTACTATTTATCGGGATTCCCTCGATATATTTTGATTTCTCACATCTGACAACATATTTTTGTATATTTTTTATACATTTTTTGGCTTTAATGTAGATTCTTTTTTTGTGTTTCTATTTTAGTTTTATTTTTTTTGCGATTTTGATTTGTACTCCCGAAAATGTTTGTGTGTGTTTTTTGTGACAAGTTCCCACAACACCATTGATATGTTGTTCTATTTAATCTGTAGGAGATTGTTTGGTGTTGTTGTCTCTTGTTAATTTCACATTTTATGTTAGAAATGTACCTGAATCGTCACCAACAAACTGTCCTTTTTGGATGAAAACACACACAGGAGAGTAGAATTTCCCCAAAAATTTATTAAGGGCTCACAACTATAAACAAAGAGGGAGGCAACGCTGGAGAAACTGCAGAAGTGGGTGAAGCCTTGGACCCCCAGGGCACACATCAATTATTTAAAAGCAAAATTGGTGGCCTGAGGAGTCCATATCTAAGGGAGGGCAGTCTGGTCCAGAAGTCCCAGAGATCCGGAAAGCAGCAGATGACATCTGTGTCCCGAGGCTGTGGTCATAAAAGAGACTGCATCTTCTGTCAGACCAGACTGAACACAGGGTCATCACTCTCAGGTCTTCTTTCCACGCTTCCTTCCACGCGGTGGCTGTGGTGGTGGAGTTGTGGCAGCAGGAGGAGGAGGAGGATCGTCCATCTCAATGACATCCGTCTTGGGTGTTAGTTCCCCACTCACCCCCTTACGTAGGACTTTATAAATAAGGTCCTCACACAGGAGGCGTTGACCCTCCTGCATGCCCTGTAATTTGGTGGCAGCCATGCAGGCAAAAGCCTCTTCAGGAGTTGGTAAGGCTCTGAGGGACGCAGAAGCCTCCTGAATGAGCCTGTACGCTGAATCCTGCACGGGACTCGGAGTGGTCTTCCTGGCCCTTTTGTATGGAAGGCAGAGGGGAGGGACCTGAGACTCAGTCAGGCTGCGACTGGTCCCAGGCTTCTCTTGGCTGACACTTAGCCCCGCCTCCTCCTGGCTGCCACTAATCCCCGCCTCCTCCTGACTGCCACATTCCACAACCTCCTCCTGGCTGAGGTCTTCCTGTGTATGAAAAAGGGACATAGTTTTAGTTTTTTATTCATCAATCACACACAATTGTCACCTCCTGACTGCTGCAAATTGAATGTTAACAAATATAACAGACTATCATTCTGAGCCCAGCATTTTTCATTTTTGTCCCAATTTTGGGTGCCCACTACTGTCTATTGATATGTAAAACACTTTTTTCAAGCAGCAATTAGTGATCAATAATAACATCTAGTAAACATCATTTCTTTATTGACCAGAAATCTGTAGAAGAATGCTATACCTGACTCCAGCTGGGCTCCTCCACTTCTTCCTGGCTGGAAGGCCCAGGTTGGACGTCGTAAGCCTCAGCTGGTATGGAAGGAAGCGTGGAAGGAAGAGTAGAGAGGGATTCCCTGACTTCAGTCTGGTCTGACAGAAATCGCAGTCTCTCGTAGTACCACAGCCTGGGGACATAAACGTCATCTGCTGCAGCTCCGGATCTCTGGGAATCTGTGACCTTCTTGCGCTCCCTCAGATATGTGCTCCTCAGGCCACCAATTTTAGCTTTTAAATAGGGGATGGTTGCTGTGGGGACCACCGGCTTCACCAACTCCAGCAGTTTCTCCAGCGCTGCCTGCCTCTTCTGTTTGTGATTATAGTGGGGGTGTCTCACTTGCCACAGACAGGGCAGCTCCCTGTACTTGTCTATGAACAGGGGCAGGAAATTGTGGTCGTTGAACCCATCCATTTTCTCTGCAAGACACAACACAAGACAAACCCTAATGTCAGGCCAAACTCCCCTAATCTTGTTACAATATAGGCTTCCATTTTGAAGCAGTATAGGCGCAAGTTTAGATCTTACCTTCGTTATCACGATCGGCGTCTCCGACGCTCCTTCCTCCGCTCACAGATCGTACGTAAGACGCACGTGTGTTACGCTTTATACACACTGCGCATGCGTCTAACTCCGCCCGCCCCTGACGTTCTTTCTAGTCTATTCCCTGCCCCTTTTCGTTCGGCGCAGTGGGGGAAGAGCACATGGCGGATAGACAGCAGTTGCGTGCTAATTGTAGCAACGAGGAGGAGGGGGAGGAAAGGCCGGAGCCTGAAACGTCCCGATCCAGAAGGAGATTTAAGGACTCAAATATGTCCTTTGGGGAGATGTTGGAGATGGTGGACATCCTGAAGAAGTCCGACTATGATGGAAAGTATGGGCCTTACCCCAACCCCAATATCAGAAAGGCCAAGATCATGGCGAAAGTGGTCAGGAGTCTGCACCGGAATTTCGGGGTACGCCGATCGAAAGATCAGCTCAGGAACCGGTGGTCGGACCTGAAATTACGAGAACATGAGCAGTACAGAAAGATCCGGAGAGTGCTGCAAAAAATAAGTAGTTGTGCTGTGTTCATATTCTTTTTGTGTTTATTACGTTTGTGCTGCTCCATGTGCTTTTAGGAACTGTTGTACAGTTTAAAATGGCAACTTTCATGTTCATGGGCACATTATTCGTTCGGATCAAACATTTTTCGTTCCAAATATAAAATACCATTGTTTAGCCCATATGCATTTGGCCACCATTTTTACGCCCTATACTTGTCTTCAAAGAATTGGGTTGTGTAGATGGCTTTGTTACTAGAATGAAATGCAAACTAGATTGTGTGTAAGGAGAGGACATTGAGCAGCTGTTTTCACATCTGGACACTGGAGCACTAGTGTGGGACAAAAGAACACCATTTTTATTAGGGGGCCCCACACAGGTGCTCCAGTGTATACTATAGGGGGGTCTCCATCTGTGAAGCTTGTACCAAACAGTTAAAGTATTGCAGCTTGACAAAGGGTCTTAAAAAAATTACATCTTGGAACTCTGCTAAAATAGATAGTTGTACCCCACTTCCAACCAATGTTTCCTATGTTTGGTGGAACTAGTCACCACAACAGGTGAGTGTCTGCAACCACAGGCTCAGATAAGAGATGGATGGCGGCCTTTTTTTTATAACCAAATTTATTTTGGGGTTCCTCTCTTTTTAGGTGATCGTGAGGTTGTGGATCCAGATCCTTTCACATCCGAAAGTGCCCAGATCCTGATCGGGGAGATGATGGGGTGTAATTTACAATTGGAAATCATCAAGCAAAACATCAATGATGTTATTCCAAAATATAAAAACATCATTGATGTTTTGGGGCGAGTTTAAAACCCCTCCAAATCACTTTCTTCTTTGTGTGCTACAATGTGCTAAATGTTTTTGTGATTTTTCCCAAAGCCAAATTTGGAGGATGCACACAGTGTGCCAACATGTGCTATCTGCCATCACGGGAGATCAATGTAGGCGTTTTGTGGGTGCAACCCCTTCCTCAATAATAAAGTAGCGGTGAGGAAGGGCTTGCTCCCCCAAAATTCATCCCTTGATCCCCCTTGATGGCAGGTAGCACATGTTGACATTGGGAAATTTGTGTGCATCTTCCAAATTTGGCTTTTCCAGGGGTGATTTCCCCCCATCTGAACGCAATATCAAACACAGTTCCTAAATACTCATGTCTGATATTGCCTTCAAGTTCTACCAAATGTGAACTTTGTAAGATCAAGATTTGTGTCTTTCTTGTTGGTTTTACACAGGCCTGTTTTCTATAAAATGGACATTTTGATTTTGGATAATGCCACCACAAAAATTGGTAGACAACAAACATGTTGGTTTGTCTGAAAAACCTTTGGTAAATGCACATGTGATTGTGCAGGTATTAAAAAGATTGTTAATCAAGAATGTGTGGATTATTGTCTCAACGCTACAACACTTTTGGGGTGATGTAATTGTTGTTTTATGAGAAAATGGGGGTTATTTCCTAAGGGCAAATCCACTTTGCACTACAAGTGCAGTTTCAGTGCAGTTGCAACTGCACTTGTAATGAAATGTGTTTTTGTATTTAGTAAATAACAGCCAACAGTGCTTTGTATAAGGTTACACAATCACGCCATTTTCTGCACTCAAAACATTTCTGTCAGGGTCAGCTAAAACAAACACAAGCAGTAAATGTCCATAAAGATTTTTTTTTTATTATAAAAAGGCTTCACAGATTGTCTGGCATATTGATGGCCCCCCTACCCGCAAAGAACTCCAGGTATCGTAACCGGACATCACAGGCACTCAGGGAGGGCAAGCCAGGACGGCCGCTTTCAAGCGCCGTCAGTGTGGTTTGATGTATGATTCCGGCCTCAGGTCCAACTGAGCCAGCATAGTTTGCCGAATGTTTCCTTAAAAAGTTATGGAGAACACAGCACGCAAGTATTATATGGTTCAATTTATACTCCGCCATATGGATGGGTGTCATAAATAGGCGGAACCGGCTGGCCAGGATTCCAAATGTGTTCTCCACCACTCTTCGGGCTCTGGCCAGCCGGTAATTAAAAACCCTCTGTTCCGGGGTGAGGGTCCTCATCGGGAATGGCCGCATCAGGTGGTCCCCCAGCGCAAACGCTTCATCAGCAACAAACACGAATGGAAGTCCTTCCGCATTGTCCTCTGGAGCTGGCAAGTCCAAGCTGCCATTCTGGAGACGCCTGTAGAACTCCGTCTGGGCGATGACTCCACCATCGGACATCCGGCCATTCTTCCCCACGTCTACATACAAGAAGTCGTAATTAGCCGACACCACCGCCAACATCACTATACTATTAACCCCCTTGTAATTATAATAGTACGACCCCGAGTTGGGTGGTGGGACGATGTGGACGTGTTTCCCATCAATTGCCCCTCCGCAGTTAGGAAAGTCCCACCGCTGGGCAAAGTGGGAGGCCACAGTCTGCCATTCCTGTGGCGTGGAAGGAAACTGTTGAGGAAAAAACAATAAACATTACTATTTTTTCACAGAAACATGGCAAGCAGATTAGACACAAACATTATGGGGCAACCTCCAGATAGCATTTACTAAGGGGAATTTAACAAGGCCAAAGTATAAGGTACACCTATCATATTCCCCCTCCCCCCCTCTCATGGGCCATTTCTAACATTATAGGGGATGTGTGGAAATCTTGGACAGGTAACCCTCTTCACTTCATTAAGAGATGAATGCCTAAATACAGGGTATTACCTGGAACAGCCCCTCCTTAGTTACACTATTGGCAGCCCACTGGACAGATAAGAAGTGTCATAATACAAAGATATAAATACACACTGTACACATTTGAGGACATTTGGACATTCTGCTATTACCTATCAAGATAATAATAGGATACAAAAACTTTAAACAGTACCATTGGAAAGTATACAGGCAGGCCCTTGCACTACATGCTTTTGGGAATTCATCCATACATCTGAGCACTAAAGAGGTGGGTATAGTGTGTATGGGTTTGGCAAAGTCAGCAGATAGATGATTGAGGATAGATAGAGAATTGGAATCAGCTGACTTAGCAGTTGGGGGGAGGGAGGGTTACTAAAAATTATTTGGGGACACCACAAAAAAAAGCCTCTGGCACTCTGCCTGAATTTAAATCAAAAATTACATTTCCAGACATTTTAGGGGGTGTTTGGGGTAAAGCACTACTATGGAGCTGATAAAATACATTGTTAAGTGACTACATGAGGTGAATATAGGGCCAGGAGACACCATGCTGCGGAGGTTAGTGAAGGGCAAATATGTATGAAGGACTTAAAATAATAATTACATAAAAATCCAGCATGCATGAGAACGAAGGGGACATTCACAGCATATTACAATCATGAGAATTAGGGAATGAGGAAAGAAATACAATATATTATCAAACATTCAATACAATAAAATGTGATATAAAAGGATAAAAATCTTACCTTCATATACTCCTTCTGCAGGACCTGGATGATGGCAGAACAGATCTCTGGGATAATGATCCCCAGAGCCTGGGGGGAGATGCCTGTCGAGAACTTCAAGTCCTGCAGGCTTCTCCCTGTGGCCAAATACCGCAAGGTAGCGACCAACCTCTGCTCCGGAGTGATGGCTTGCCTCATGCAGGTATCCTGCCTGCTGATATAGGGGGTCAGCAAAGCCAACAGACGGTGAAACACGGGGTCCGTCATCCTGAGAAAGTTCCTGAAATCATCAGGATTATTCTCACGGATCTCACGGAGCAAAGGCATATGAGAGAACTGGTCACGCTGAAGCAACCAATTCTTGGTCCATGAACTCCTCCCCACCCTGTTCATGGACTGGACTTGTGTCAAGGTCAGGACCCCAACACCAAGCCCCCGCACAGCACGAACTCTACGAGGAGTACGCATACGAAACATGGCTAGAAAACGGTCGGCTGCTCAGAACGAAGTAACAGAACGCACTGAAGAACAGCAAGGCCTGTGAAGAGCGACCTGAAAACCAGTAACGAACGAACAAGAATACAATGACTACCTAAAGTCACGCGGAACTTGCTTGCACGCACTGAAGAGCAGATACAAACCCACAAGCACAAACTGAACGGCAGAAAACGATCTGAAAGCCACGAGTCTGAAAAAGCGCGAATCGTCTCTCACCAAACTTTTACTAACACGAGATTAGCAAAAGGAGCCCAAAGGGTGCCGCGCTTGGTTCTGAACCGGCCTTTTCTAGTCTCGTCGTACGTGGTGTACGTGACTGCGTGGTTGGCGATCGGAAATTCTGACAACTTTGTGCGACCGTGTGTAGGCAAAACAAGTTTGAGCCAACATCCGTCGGAAAAAATCCTAGGATTTTGTTGTCGGAATGTCCGAACAAAGTCCGACCGTGTGTACGCCCTATTACACTGTACTATCACTAAATTCACACTGGTTGCAGTACACTCACACTGCACCCTCACTAGATTCACACTAAACTGACACTAAAGTAAAAATGAATGGTCGCTCTGCACTCACACTGCACCATCACTAGATTCACACTAAACTGACACTAAAGCAAAAATGAATGGTCGCACTACACTCACACTGCACTATCACTAAATTCACACTAAACTATTTTACACGCACAATAGAATCACAATAGCTCACTATAGCACACTAACTCGCTAGTAGCACTGAACAGAGCCCTGTTCTGTCTCTCTCTCTAGGCCAATATCACACTGAAAATGGCCGCTATGGGAAGAAAATTTTTATAGTGTGGGGTGGGACTAAGAGCAATGAGCCATAATTGGATAGAGTCATCATGATAGTGTCCAATCATGGCTCTAACAGTGCTATGTGCCATGATTGAGCAAAGCATTCAATACTTCAGCCAATCAGGGCTTTCAATGCACTGTACAGCGGTGCAGTGCATTGTGGTCGTTTGGCTGGCCGAACAAATGGTTGAATGCCCGATAATTTGTGTTCATCAAATGGGCGAACAGCCAATATTCGTCCCAAACTCATGCCCAGGCCAAACCGTTCACCTAACACTAACCTGCATGGAAAACAGAAGATGATTCCTGTGCAAACCAGGAAGCCAAATGGTGTCATATTCTGAACCTCATTGATCTGAAGGGTTCAGGAAAACCCCTGACACCCCACATGTCTCAAAGCTGCCTCAAACTCAGAGTGCAGCTTTCCCATTTCCAAGATGGCCACCTGAGCAGCCACGCACCTTGTGCATGCGCAAGACTGGATTTGCCATAACAAAGATGGCCACCAAATGAGACCCACTGCATAGCGCATGCTCGGACGCCATAGTCAGCCCTGAGACCGGGAAACAGGCACAAAACCTGGGCTGGATTGTGCAAGCACTCTGGTCACAGGGGATGCCACAGATGAAAGGTGGTACTGTAGACAAAACAAAAAAATTGCTCCCACAAAGAAAGAATGACGAAGCCTTACGAAGCTAAAACACATGGAGCACAGATTCCAGCATCCAAGCACCAGAACATCATGGTCTTGCCGGTGTAGATCTTGAGGACAAAAAGGAGAATGATAAAAGGGGGGCACTAATTGGGGTCCCCTTTCTTGAGATTGTGGGGTCCCCTTTCTTGAGATTGTGGCCTCCCCAGCCCCATTTTATAGTAGTAGTGATTTTCCACTATTATAAGTATATGCAGTGGTATAGGGAGTACTGTCTCTTTAAATGTTAATGAGCTGTTCCATTGGGATCCAATGGGAACACCTGGAAATTTCTGGAATTCCAGGGACAATGCATATAAGGAGCTGCAGAGGCTGGGATTTCCTCTTTGACACATCCAGCTGAAGAGGTCCTGCCCTCCCGCCCAAGTTGTGTGCACTTCTATGTGGATGGGTCACCCTGGATATCTGAGGGGAACTTTTATATTCTGATATAAGTTGTATTACTTTGCTCAAGTTCTAATAACTGAGCAACTGTATTGATGTTATGAATGAAAAAACAGCGCTCGCAAAAAATATTATTAAGATCTAGCTAACGTGTTGCAGCTGCTGGATACAAGTGCTAGGACTTTAGTAATAAATAAAGCAAAAAACCTGCGCTGGCAACTCACCATAAAATATATATAAATAATTCATAAATATGAAATATAAGAAAGCAGATAAATTAATATATGCACAAATGGTGTGGACTGTGTGAGATTGGCAAAAGAGCCACCTAGAAGCTATGCGACTACAAACCAATTAGATGTCGCTACACTGGTGCAAAAAAAAAGGTGACATATAAATTAACATTTGTGACCACAAATACCGGTGTATGAACCTCTTATGCCCCGTACACACGGTCGGATTTTCCGATGGAAAATGTCCGATCAGAGCGTGTTGTCGGAAATTCCGACCGTGTGTGGGCTCCATCGGACATTTTCCATCGGATTTTCCGACACACAAAGTTGGAGAGCAGGAGATAAAATTTTCCGACAACAAAATCCGTTGTCGGAAATTCCGATCGTGTGTACACAAATCTGACGGACAAAGTGCCACGCATGCTCAGAATAAATAAAGAGATGAAAGCTATTGGCCACTGCCCCGTTTATAGTCCCGACGTACGTGTTTTACGTCACCGCGTTTAGAACGATCGGATTTTCCGACAACTTTGTGCGACCGTGTGTAGACAAAACAAGTTTGAGCCAACATCCGTCGGAAAAAATCCTAGGATTTTGTTGTCGGAATGTCCGAACAAAGTCCGACCGTGTGTACGCCCTATTAGAGAGATAAACGCCAAATGATATGTAAAAAAAAGAAGAAAATTGAATCATGAATTACTATTGACAGAGAGTCCTTAACATCAAGATGTTTCTTCACAAAAACAATCAACAGACTTCAAGCTTTTCCATCCACATACTAGGTCTGGGCATGAAGGTAGGCTAATGCTGGTGATGGTTATGAAGAGACTTTGGGAACCACAAATCTCACGTTCCACCAAAAGAAAAGGAGAAAGCATATAGTGTAAAAACCTATGACACCGTGAGATCACCTGCGCATATAAGCGCTACTCACGGAACCGATGTGCAATAGCAATTCATGATTCAATTTTCTTTTTCTTTTTTTTTTTACATATCATTTGGCGTTTATCTCTCTAAGAGGTTCATACACCGGTATTTGTGGTCACGAATGTTAATTTATATGTCACCTTTTTTTTTGCACCAGTGTAGCGACATCTAATTGGTTTGTAGTCGCATAGCTTCTAGGTGGCTCTTTTGCCAATCTCACACAGTCCACACCATTTGTGCATATATTAATTTATCTGCTTTCTTATATTTCATATTTATGAATTATTTATATATATTTTATGGTGAGTTGCCAGCGCAGGTTTTTTGTTTTATGTATTGATGTTATGTTGAATATGGTTCTGTAAAAATAGGTTTGATTTTTGTAAATTTTGATAAATTCTTTAATCCAATAAAAGTGCAGCGGCCATTATTTGTCATCATTTTGTGTTCTCTTTATTAGATTTATGGTTGTTGGGTAAGGTAAGTGTGTGGGTGGGTGTGTGGCCTACAATCTCATGGGACAGGCATCTCTTTACTTCCTTTTTATAGATTTAAACAAGTCCTGTGAGTGGAGATAGGGGTGGAGCTACAGTATATCATATGTATGCTGCCATGTTGGCATCAGGAAAGACAGGTTTTTTTTGCTGGTTTTTGAACTACAGTATCAGTTCACTTTAAAATATATATATATATATATATATATATATATATATATATATATATATATATATATATAAAAAGGGTGCCTTAATACCCAGTGGAATGTTCACAATAAATGTGCAGCTTTCTTTCTATAGTTTCATAAAACACTTGTGATAATTTCACCAGCACTGGAGTTGATGTAGCTAATTGAAGTTTAGAGAGGAGTCATTTCAATTTCCTTTTAGTTTTTAATCATATTATTGCTTCCATGGGCGTTAAAAGAGAAGTATGTTTTTTTTTTTTCTTTCCTATTCATACTTAGCTAGGTGGATGCAGCATCAGACCGATGCCGCAGCTGTCCCCCGGCATCTCTGCACTGAGAACCGAGCCACCAAACACTGCCAATGGCTCAGTTCTCTCACCTCCCCAAAAGGAGAGCTGCTGACTATCAGTCAGCATCTCTCCTGCTCTGCCCCTCCACGCTCACTGGAGCGCTGGGCTGTGGAGGGGCAGCGAGTGGCCGTCTCAGCAGCTCGCTGAGTAGCTGAGACTGCCATCAGTCCAGGCACCTGGCAGATCCAGACTTTGGAAATCAGGATGACACGTTGCCTCGACTTATTGCAGTGACGTCAGTGGAGAGCAGACTTCAGACTGAAAACGGGTCACAGGTGTGCAAAACGAATTGCACTCCTGTGACCCGTAGGAGAAGCCCAGCCAAATGAGCTCAGGCTGGACTTCTCCTTTAAGGGGAATGTGTAATATTGTTGTACAATTTTAAGATGAATTTTTTTTTTGTATTATGTTTTTTTCCTTTTTTTTAGTTTCCAGGGTTCTGAGTGTATATATTAAATCTTTTATATGTAAAATTTCTATCTCTTCAAACTTCATAAAAACGTCTTAAAACTGAAAAAGGTTAAATTAACCCAAACCATTATAGTTTCCCTTTAATAAAAAGATTCAGTCACCTCTAACCAGAGCTGCCCTTTTTTCAAAACTATTTAGTTTTTTTTTTTTTTTGGCAGCAAGTTTTGATGTCGGTAAAACCAGCAAAATACGTGAATAATACTTTAATTATAAAAACTTGAAAAACAGCTTGTATTTGATTGCTAAAGTTTTGTTTGCATGGCAGTTAAACAGGTTAGGCAGGAAAAGTTTAACTGTAGATTCTTCCAGCTTTTTCCGGCTCTCACTCAACTCATACCCACCTGAACAAAAATTACAGATTAACCTAGGGCTGAAATGCATTGAGCTTTGAAACATACACAGAAAAACATTTATCATATATTTTAAATAAAATATAAAAATATGTTTAGCTTAATATGATGCTTTCTGGGAACAGTGACCACAGTGCATTATATCAACCAATCTGCTAAATTTGTGATGAGTTTGTATAACGTAGAGCTGCTTTCCTTCTGCTTTGATAGGGAATAAATATGCAGAAATATTACTTAAAAAAAGAAACTATAACCTTTTAGGTAAGTGTACAGTTTTTTTTTCTGCACAACTGAGAGGTAGCAGTTACAGTATCCTGAACCTCATCAGACATTAGTGAAAGCAATACCTAGTGTGTTTTGGTGGAGGGGGGAGAAGTCCACCTTTCAGAGCACAAAGACACAGCGGAAGAGATCACTGCACGAACATTTCTTATGTTAGTACAGGGATATCTCTTTTTTTTTCATTCAGTCCACTGGGTTGAATGAACAAAGCAACTGAATGTGTGTACCAGACATTACTAATCTGCGTTGTCAATGCTTCTAGTGATGTCAGCTTAGGTAGTGAAGGAGCTTTCCACTTCAAATGGGTTGGAAGGCTAAAGGGAATGTGGTGTTTAATTTGTTTATTACGTTCAGAACTATTCTAGGCTTACTTCTTCATATCTATCGAGTTCAAAAATTGTCTTAAACTAAAAAACAAAAATGTGATATATTGCAGTTTAATAATTCGTAGATGTGGTGACTATATTCGTTTTCTTTTTTCAAGCTAAGTTTATTTGCTAGAAGTATTGAAAACACACATTGATTTTCCAGATACTTGTATGCACAGAACTGATATCTCAAACAATATTATCTGTCTTCCTAATTATCTTCTCTGAACTACAGGACACTCCTTACCTATGTAAAGGAGATAAGCAGGTTGGGAGTCGTTTATAGTTCAAATTAGGAGTGCAGTGAGTGTTGTCACTTTAGGAAAAGAAGTAGGTTATGAGCAGAATCAACCCGTAAAAAATAAAAAAATAAATGAAATGAATGCAATCAATACATCCAAGCACTAGTAATCTGCAATATAATCATTTTTCTTTTTTTTTTTTTGGTTTAGATGAGCTTTAACCTTAGCTGGTTTGCTGAAAAAAGCATGTTGCTTACAGAACGAAACTGAGCTTAATCAGTAAGTTTACCCTGACATTGTTAAAAGATCACTAAAGATATATATGTTTTTTTAAATAACAAACATGTTATACTTACCTCCACTGTGCAGCTCGTTTTGCACAGAGTGGCCCTGAGCCTGGTCTTCTGGGGTCCCTCGGCAGCTGTCTCGGCTCCCCCCCGCAAGGACTCAACACCTTCATGCAAGCTCCCTCACATTAGTGTAAAGTGCTTGTGGGCGCGCTCCCGTGATACAGCCGGCGGCCATAGCCACTCACTGTATCACTCGGCCCCACCCCCGACGCACCGCGTCATTGGATGTGATTGACAGCAGCGCAAGCCAATGGGTGCACTGCTTTCAATCCATCCACTCTAGCCAATCAACGGCCAGGCTGAGCGGCTAAGAGGATGTCGGGGGCGAGCGCGGGACTTTCGAGGGGTCAGGTAAGTAAGATGGGGGGCTGGGGGGGGGGCGGTATTGTCGGATGTTTTTTCACCTTAATGCATAGAATGCATTAAGGTGAAAAAAGTTTTACCTTTACAACCCCTTTAAA
Organism: Lithobates septentrionalis; assembly: GCA_037952835.1. Lineage (NCBI taxonomy): Eukaryota > Metazoa > Chordata > Amphibia > Anura > Ranidae > Lithobates > Lithobates septentrionalis. Next base: position 3,041,226 of record JBBDGP010001188.1, read on the forward strand.
TGTGTTCTCACCTAAAATATATATTAAAAAAAAACAAAAAAAAAAACAAAAACAAAAAAAAAATCTAAAAAAAAAAATCTAAACATCTGACATCAGAAGCAGGTCGGCACGTGTCATTATGCATGATAAAAGGGTCTGATCAGGCTCTGGGATTGACTGTACTATATAGTAAGGATACAAAATTTTGAAACGGAAATCCAGGGATACCCTGACTATGCCCACAAGCCCACACCCTCATATGTAGCTACACCCACAAACCATGCTCAATTTGTTAAGCTGTAATTACCAAAAAAGAATGGTATATGTAGCGCATCATAGCAAATTGTGGGTGTGACCAAATTGCAGTGAAAAGTGTGTGGGGCTTTAAAGGTAATGGTTAATTTAAACATGAACCTATGCTGCTATGAGTCAAGAAAGTGTAGAGCATAGAGTGCAGGGCTCAGGATTAAGCAACACACAGAGTTCAGGGGTCAGGATTAAGTGCAGAGTAACACACAGAGTCCAGGGCTCAGGATTAAGACTTAAAGCGGTAATAAATCCAAAACCAAAAATGTAATTTCGTGGCTGCATTTGTTTTCTTTTTTTCTTCTTTTTTTTTGTTTTTTTGTTTTTTCCCTCTGTTTTCACTCGATGATTTGGCCAGCAACACACCACCTGTATTAGACTGCCCCCAGACTGGATGAAGGAGCACAGGGGCCACATTTGGACAGTAACATTGTCAGTCTGGGGGGAGGGGAGCGTTAGATGGACTAGCAAATTTAAATACACTAACAAATCAAGCCCATCATACCCGGTTCTTTGACATCACAAGGGGTCGGGGCCCAAGGTTGATGTCATCGCATGCGACGCCCCATAGCTATATAAGAACTGTCAGACATCGGCGCTCACAGATTGGTAAGATGCCAGCATCGGAGGAGGACCTTTTTTTTTCATTTTTAGTGGGTCAGTGGCAGCAGCGGTGGAGGAAGAAGACATTGTGATTCACATTGGAGCTATGATTCTGATAAGCCCCCCGCCTGCAGACCCCCACAACTGGCCAGGGTTGTGGGGAAGAGGCCCTTGTCCCCATCAACATGGGGACAAGGTGCCTTGGGGTCGGGGGCTCTGTCCCAAAGCACCTACCCCCCTATGTTGACGGCATGTGGCCTAGTATGGTTCAGGAGGGGGGGCACTCGTTTGTCCCCCCCTTTCCTGACCTGCCGGGCTGCATGTTCGCATAGGGGTCTGGTATGGATTTTAGTGGGGACTCCATGCAGTGTTTTTAAAAAAGGTTTGGGTGGGGTTTCCCCTCCAAATCCATACCAGACCAAAGGGTTTGGTATAGTCCTGGGGGGGAAACCCCACGCTTTTTTCTAAAACAAATTTGGCGTGGGGTTCCCCCTCAAGATCCATACAAGACTCAAAGGGCCTGGTATGTATTGGGGGGGGACCCCACACCATTTTTTAAGGGGATTTTACATTGCTAATATTGCATACACTTGATATCAGAGCACAAGTCGCATGCCACAAGTCGGATTAGTTAAGATGATGATCTGACTTGGATGCGACTTACATTCAAATCAATGGGCTGAAATCATGCCCAAGTTAGACCAAAGTAGTGCAGGAACATTTTTCAAAGTCGGGCCGACACAAGTCAGACCAGTTAAGCCGGCTCTCTTTGGGAACCATTGATTTGGACATGTCATGCGACTTGTGCTCTCGAAGATGGAGCACATGTCGGACCAGTGTGAACCGGCCCTAAGAGGATAAAAGTATTCATAAAAACTAATTGGGGTTAATTGCAAATTCTTCTGTGACAGCTGTTGCTGTGCTTTGTTTAGAAAACCACACTTTTCTGGAGGACTGCAGAGATATCAGTTTGTAACCGAAGTCTTGCACGGTGCAGAAGTTGTCAATGACACAGGACAAATTATAAGATTAAACAATCAGCGCCACAAGTAAAAAATATTGTGATGTTTAAATAAGATAACCTAATAATAAACGTGCACAGCTGCTAAACATTTCAAGTGGTACACCACACTGATTTCAAAATGGATAGTAAATAAATAAATGTAGCGCTATGTGTAAAATTATAAATATAAAGTGCAAATCTCTAAAATAAATAAATCCTACATATAAATTAATAGTCCATAAAATAAAAAAATGAAGAAATAAAACATGAAACACTCTTCTTGTGATCAGTGTATCCACACAATTCCACCACAGTAATTGTTTGTCCTCAAAAGGAGTGCACACCACCACCAGCAAAAATGCGCGCTCACCTCCCAGATGAGTCAAAACTCATATGCAGATCTCCCCACAAGCTCTTTGCTCTCACTTCCTCTTCCCAATCAATGGTGGGTAATCCAGATGGCTCTTTTCTTAATGGTAACTCAGCTCATTAATATCCAAAGAAACGGATCATCTCCCAGCTTGGCTCAAGATTCCATGAGTTCAGGACATTTAAAAATTAAGTATAGAGACTATAGTGTTCTCTGTATACAAATTTATTCAAAGCCCCCAAACAGACAAGTTGCACTTACAAGATAAAAACTTTTAAAATCACATAAAAACCTCCAGGGTAGCACCGCCGTGTCCACATACACAGTGCCTGGCTGTACGTGACTATCAGTTCCTCCCTTCTAGATGCGTATCGGCCGATCATAGGCCTTCATCAGATCTGGGAGGTGAGCACGCATTTTTACTGGTGGTGGTGTGCACTCCATTTGAGGATGAACAATCACTGTGGTGGAATTGTGTGGATACACTGATCACAAGAAGAGTTTTTCATGTTTTATTTCTTCATTTTTTTATTTTATGGACTATTCATTTATATGTAGGATTTATTTATCAGATCTGGGAGGTGAGCACGCATTTTTACTGGTGGTGGTGTGCACTCCTTTTGAGGATGAACAATCACTGTGGTGGAATTGTGTGGATACACTGATCACAAGAAGAGTTTTTCATGTTTTATTTCTTCATTTTTATATTTTATGGACTATTCATTTATATGTAGCATTTATTTATTTTAGAGATTTGCACTTTATATTTATAATTTTACACATAGCGCTACATTTATTTATTTAATGACACAGGACAGACTCCTGCACCAGCTGTGCCCCCCTTGAAGCATGGTGTACTTTCCTGCCTCTGACCATAAAGATTAGGGATGAGCTCAATGTTCGAGTCGAATGTAAGTTCGACTTAAACATCGGGTGTTTGCCCGTTTGCTGAACAGCGAACAATATGGGGCATTTGCGGGAAATTTGAGCTCTGCGGTGCATTAGTGTTTGATGATTGGCCAAAGCATGCACCTGACCTGCATGCTTTGGCCAATCACAGCGCACTCTGCAGAGAGAGCCATAATTGGTCAAAGGCAGGGTGCCTTTGGCCAATCATGGCTCTGGGGGACTAAGTCCATGCCCCACGCTATATAAGGCTTGTAACGAAACATCCCACACTCCGCTTGAGTGCTTTAGTCTTATACCGTTTCCTCCCAGTCTGAATATAGATATCAGATTTTCCAACCACTCCCAACAACAAACAAGACAATACTCGTTTGGTTGCTGAAAATGTACTGTTTATTGAAAACACATGTACACAGGTAATACTCTGGACAATCCCCCCACCCTTTGCATTCTGGGCGGGGTAGACTGTCCAATCAGCAGTGAGAACTGTTGGAGGAATTCACCCCCACAATCTCACAGCTAATCTACATACACATCCCATAATATCCAAGGCAGACAGACACAATAGAACATTGGAATACAGCCACACCCCAAAGGACCCAGCAAAGAGTACATAACAAAATGAGACAATATACCAACCACCAGGGCTGGTGCAAGGATTTTTGACACCTTAGGTGAAACCTCATTTTGCCGCCCCCATTGGCTCCACCCCTGACTCTACCCCCTTTGCCCTGCCTATGTGACAGAAGGCACTGCTATACAGGAAGCATGGGCTCTGCTTCCTCTTGCACTAGCTCCAGTGCTGCACTGCGCCTCTAATTACACTACCGTTCGGACGGATCAGCTGCCTGAGACTGAGTTAGTTACATGCTGCAGCCTGCAGAGCATACAGACACGGAGGGAAACCAGAGGCCGGGCGCCCCTAGGCAGCAGTGCACCCTAGGCGGCTGGCTAGTTTGCCTAGTGGTAGCACCGGCCCTGCCAACCACCCCAAGCTGGCAGAGATCATCATGGCCTCCTTAATAATGCCCTTTTGTAATACATAACAGAATATCTTCCTAAATGCTTGTAGCTCCCTCGAATGCCAGGGCACATAGTCGGTAGGCAATCTCTCTCTCTCTCTCTCTCTCTCTCTATATATATATCATACAAATATATACTCTGCATTCAGTGTAGCGTATATATATATATATATATATATATATATATATATATATATATATATATATATATACAGTTCATTTGGTGGTGTACATTATATAATACACTTCAGGCGGTTTATTTATATATATATATATTCAGTATTCAGACCCCCTTAAATGTTTCACTCTTTGTTATATTGCAGCCATTTGCTAAAATCATTTAAGTTTATTTTTGTTCCTCATTAATTTACACACAGCACCCCATATTGACAGAAAAACACAGAATTGTTGACATTTTTGCAGATTTATTAAAAAAGAAAAACTGAAATATCACATGGTCCTAAGTATTCAGACAAGGTCAGTATTTAGTAGAAGCACCCTTTGGATCTAATACAGCCATGAGTCTTTTTGGGAAAGATGCAACAAGTTTTTTACACCTGGATTTGGGGATCCTCTGCCATTCCTCCTTGCAGATCCTCTCCAGTTCTGTCAGGTTGGATGGTAAACGTTGGTGGACAGCCATTTTTAGGTCTCTCCAGAGATGCTCAATTGGGTTTAAGTCAGGGCTCTGGCTGGGCCATTCAAGAACAGTCATGGAGTTGTTGTAAAGCCACTCCTTCATTATTTTAGCTGTGTGCTTAGGGTCATTGTCTTGTTGGAAGGTAAACCTTCGGCCCAGTCTAAGGTCCTGAGCAATCTGGAGAAGGTTTTCGTCCAGGATATCCCTGTACTTGGCCGCATTCATCTTTCCCTCGATTGCAACCAGTCGTTCTGTCCCTGCAGCTGAAAAACACCCCCACAGCATGATGATGCCACCACCATGCTTCACTGTTGGAACTGTATTGGACAGGTGATGAGCAGTGCCTAGCTTTCTCCACACATACCGCTTAGAATTAAGGCCAAAAAGTTCTATCTTGGTCTCATCAGACCAAAGAATCTTATTTCTCACCATCTTGGAGTCCTTCAGGTGTTTTTTAGCAAACTCCATGCGGGCTTTCATGTGTCTTGCACTGAGGAGAGGCTTCCGTCGGGCCACTCTGCCATAAAGCCTCGACTGGTGGAGGGCTGCAGTGATGGTTGACTTTCTACAACTTTCTCCCATCTCCCAACTGCATCTCTGGAGCTCAGCCACAGCGATCTTTGGGTTCTTCTTTACCTCTCTCACCAAGGCTCTTCTCCCCCCATAGCTCAGTTTGGCCGGGTGGCCAGCTCTAGGAAGGGTTCTGATCGCCTCAAGCGTCTTCCATTTAAGGATTATGGAGGCCACTGTGCTCTTAGGAACCTTAGGTGCAGCAGAAATTTTTTTGTAACCTTGGCCAGATCTGTGCCTTGCCACAATTCTGTATCTGAGCTCTGCAGGCAGTTCCTTTGACCTCATGATTCTCATTTTCTCTGACATGCACTGTGAGCTATAAGGTCTTATATAGACAGGTGTGTGGCTTTCCTAATCAAGTCCAATCAGTATAATCAAATGCAGCTGGACTCAAATGAAGGTGTAGAACCATCTCAAGGATGATCAGAATACTTTCCGTCCCCACTGTATATATATATACAGAGAGCTGGGACCAACGTAACAAAGGTTACCATCAGTAACACACTACGCCGCCAGGGACTCAGATCCTGCAGTGCCAGACGTGTCCCCCTGCTTAAGCCAGTACATGTCCGGGCCCGTCTGAGGTTTGCTAGAGAGCCTTTTGATGATCCATATTGGGAGAATGTCATATGGTCAGATGAAACCAAAGTAGAAACACAACTCGTCGTGTTTGGAGGAGAGAGAATGCTGAGTTGCAACCAAAGAACACCATACCTACTGTGAAGCATGGGGGTGGCAACATCATGCTTTGGGGCTGTTTCTCTGCAAAGGGAACAGGACAACTGATCCGTGTACATGAAAGAATGAATGGGGCCATGTATCATGAGATTTTGAGTGCAAACCATCTCCCATAAGCAAGGGCATTGAAGATGAAACATGGCTGGGTCTTTCAGCGTGACAATGATCCCAAACACACTGCCCGGGCAACGAAGGAGTGGCTTCGTAAGAAGCATTTCAAGGTCCTGGAGTGGCCTAGCCAGTCTCCATATCTCAACCCCATAAAAAACCTTTGGAGGGAGTTGAAAGTCTGTGTTGCCCAGCGACAGCCCCAAAACATCACTGCTCTAGAGGAGATCTGCATAGAGAAATGGGCCAACATACCAGCAACAGTGTGTGACAACCTTGTGAAGACTTACAGAAAACGTTTGACCTCTGTCATTGCCAACAAAGCATATATAACAAAGTATTGAGATGAACGTTTGATATTGACAAAATACTTATTTTACACCATAATTTGCAAAAAAATTCTTTCAAAAATCAGACAATGTGATTGTCTGGATTTGTTTCCACATTTTGTCTCTCGTAGTTGAGGTATACCTATGATGACAATTGCAAGCCTCTTTCATCTTTTTAAGTGGGAGAACTTGCACAATTGGTGGCTGACTAAATACTTTTTTGGCCCACTGTGTATATATATATATATATATATATATATATACAGTTCATTCGTTGGTGTACATTATATAATACACTTCAGGTGGTGTATTCATATATATATATATATATATATATATATATATATATATATATATATATATATATATATATATACAGTCTAGTATATACAGTGCCTTAGAAAATTATTCCCCCCCCCCCCCCGGCTTTTTACCTATTTTGTTACATTACAGCCTTTAGTTCAATGTTTTTTTAATCTGAATTATATGTGATGGATCAGAACACAATAGTCTAAGTTGGTGAAGTACAATTAGAAAAGTATATACATAAAACTATAATTCAGAAATAAAAAAAAGATAATTGGCATGTGCATATGTATTCACCCCTTTTGTTATGAAGCCCATAAAAAGCTCTGGTGCAACCAATTACCTTCTGAAGTCAAATCATTTGTGAAATGATGCCCGCCTATGTATAATCTAAGTGTCACATGATCTGTCGTTACATATACACACTTTTTTGAAAGGCCCCAGAGGCTGCAACACCTAAGCAAGAGGCACCACTAACCAAACACTGCCATGAAGACAAAGGGACTCTCCAAACAAGTAAGGGACAATGTTGTTGAGAAGTACAAGTCAGGGTTAGGTTATAAAAAATATCCAAATTTTTGATGATCCCTAGGAGCACCATCAAATCTATCATAACCAAATGGAAAGAACACGGCACAACTGCAAATCTGCCAAGAGACGACCGCACACCAAAACTCACGGACCGGGCAAGGAGGGCATTAATCAGAGATGCAGCACACAGACCTAAGGTAACATTGGAGGAGCTGCAGAGTTCCACAGCAGAGACTGGAGTATCTGTACATAGGACGACAATAAGCCGTATGCTCCATAGAGTTGGGCTTTATAGCAGAGTGGCCAGAAGAAAGCCATTCGTTTCAGCAAAAAACAAAATGGCACATTTTGAGTTTGCGAAAAGGCATGTGGGAGACTCCCAAAATGTATGGAGGAAGGTGCTCTGGTCTGATGTGACTAAAATTGAACTTTTTGGCCATCAAAGAAAATTAGAAGGCTAATATGTTGGAGCAAAAACCATGTGCTTCCACCCCTATAACTGGTTTACAGAAGGAAGTGATTTTTAGGGACTTTAAATTCCATCCCTTGGGACTTTGATTGAAATTATGGCCCGGTAAAGTCATACATCTCCATCCCTGTTATGATCAAAAGGGGCAGAGCAGGGGGGTGGGACTTTGAATGAAGCCCGTGGTTTGCAAGAAAAACGAGTAGATGAACATGGTTAAGGTTTATTAAATGCATGCCATATAGTACAAATAGTAATATTGAATAGAAACACATGAATTAATAAAATGGTAATACAATACAAAGATAATGCTTGGATAGCGCAAATTATGGCAGACAAAAAATGAAAGGTTCATCAAAAGCAATTTGTAGTAGAATTATAATATCTGATATAACTTGCAAGGCCATATGGCCTCATTGATCCTGAAGTGGATATTGACAATGGATTCAATTTTGTATGTTGGTATAGATGGTGATATGACAAAAAGGCAGCTCTACGCATTTCGTGGCTGGGGGGCCACTCATCAGGAGCAAGCAACATGATGAATCTATAAATAAGAATATTTACTTAAATAAGATGATGGGAACAAATGTGAACAGAGGTGGGGGCGCTATCCCCCCAACCAATGCAGGTTGACTCACTGTGGTTCATATGGAGGTGATGTAGTGTCCGGCATAACAAGCCATCCGAAAGTGCTCCCAACCTGGAGCTGCGGCGGACATCTCGGTGGAGGCGCCCCACAGGCATCCACCAGGGCAGGCATGAGACCAAAGGCAATCCTGTGTGTGGGATGAGAGTAGTGGGTGAACCAATGGAAACACTGAGAGAAAGGGGAAAGCGGTGGGAGGTGGTAGAGAAACCATGCTGGAGGAAACTACTACTTCCTTAATCTTTTATCTTGTCCTCTCAATAGTCCCTGCTGGTTTCCTTCTCTCACCTCACTTTGTTTCACTGTTCACTGGTCATTTTGGCTGTTCAGCTCCCAACACCTCAGTTTCCTCCAGTTTCCTTTCTCGCAGTGTTTCCATTGGTTCACCCACTACTCTCACCCCACACACAGGATTATCTTTGGTATCATGCCTGCCCTGGTGGATGCCTGTGGGGTGCCTCCACCGAGATATCCGCCGTGGCTCCAGTTTGGGAGCACTTTCGGATGGCTTGTTATGCCGGACACTACATCACCTCCATATGAACCAAGGTGAGTCAACCTGCATTGGTTGGGGGGGGGGGGATAGCACCCCCACCTCTGTTCACATTTGTTCCCATCATCTTATCTAAGTAAATATTCTTATTTATAGATTCATCATGTTGCTTTCTCCTGATGAGTAGCCCCCAGCCACGAAACGCGTAAAGCTGCCTTTTTGTCATATCTCCATCTATACCTACATACAAAATTGAATTCATTGTCAATACCCACTTCAGGATCAATGAGGCCATATGGCTGTCGTACCTGGTGGCGAGCCTGACGTGTAGAGGAAGGCCTACCGTACAACTCCGGCTCAAGGGCCGCTGGTAGTGGGACAGCTGGCGCTGGAGCACAGTGGAGTAAGAGTGCCTAGGGAAAGTCCTGAAGTCTGTGTAGGTAGTTGCCAGGAACACACAGGTGGGCAGCCGGACTTGACTGGTAGCAGACAGGTGCGTAGCTGGATCACAGGCAGGTCTCAGCAGCAGACAGACAGATCAGGTATCACAGCTGGCAGGAACATAGATAGGTCACAGGCAGATTTGGCAACAGGTAGGCAGATCATGAACAAACAGCAGGCAGAAGAGTATTCAGGTCACAGGCAGGTTTGGCAACGGGTAGGCAGATCAGGTACAAACAGCAGGCAGAAGAGTATTCAGGTCACAGGTAGGTTTGGCAACGGGTAGGCAGATCAGGTACAAACAACAGGCAGAAGAGTAGTCAGGGAACAAGCCGGAACGGTAATCAGAAGTCAGCACAGGTAACAGGATTTCAGGTACACGTTGTAGACAAGGCAGCAACCAACCAGTACAGAGTCTGTGCTTAAATAGGCCTTCTGGCGCCAGTTCTGATGACAGGCGCGTGTGCAAGCGAATGCACTCGCGTGCTCGTGCACGCGCGTTTACTGATGCGCCCTTGGCTGATCTGTGAACTTTGTTGGCGCCTGCGCACAGGTGTGCGCCTGGGAGCATCAGCTGTACTCTGCGGACGACTTCCCTGACAATGGCCTTGCAAGTTCTATCAGATATTATGATTCTACTACAAAATTGCTTATGATGAACCTTTCATTGTTTGTCTGCCATAATTTGTGATATCTAAGCATTATCTTTGTATTGTATTACCATTTTATCAATTAATGTGTTACTATTCAATATTACTATTTGTACTATATGGCATGCATTTAATAAACCTTAATCATGTTCATCTACTCATTTTTCTTGCAAACCACGGGCTTTATTCAAAGTCCCACACCCCTGCTCTGCTCCTTTTGATCATAACAGGGATGGAAATGTATGACCTACGCATGCGCATTTACTGAAGCGCCCGTGGCTGATCTGTGAATACTTTGTTGGTGCCTGCTCACAGGTGTGCGCCTGAGAGCATCTGCTGTACTCTGCGGACGACTTCCCTGACATTGCCCCCCCTTACGGGCAGCCTGTGGATGCCCAGTTGGTTCCTCTTCGGGGGATGACTGCGGAAGAAGCATGTATTAAGTCCAATGCATGTACATTCTGCTCCGGTTCCCAGGAGTTTTCCTCCAGCCCATAACCTCTCTATTTGATTAGGTATTACAGTTGACCCCTTCTCCTCCTGCAGTCTACAATTGCTTCCACCTCGAACTCCTCGTCCCTATTGACCATCACTGGTTCAGGTGGTCTAGACTCCCGATTAGGGAAAGGATCGGCAATGCGGGCTTTAACAAAGGCACATGAAATACCGGATGTATGCTGAAGGATTCTGGTAGAGATAGTTCGTAGGAAACATCATTAATCCTTCTCTTCACAGGAAACGGCCCAAGAAATTTAGGAGCTAACTTCTTTGACGGGCAGGCCATTCTCAAATTGGTTGTAGCCAGCCAGACCTGTTCCCCTGGTTGCAGAATGAGTTCCCCTCTCCTCTTTCTATCGAAAGCTCTCTTATTATCCTCCTGTGCCTTGGTCACGACCTCTTGCAACAGTTTGTTGTTGCGATTGAAGAAGTCCACAGTGCTTTGGATGGCTGGTACCGAAGACTCAGGGACAAGGTCGGGCAAAAAGGTGGGATGGAAGCCATCATTTGAAAAGAACGGAGATTGCTTGGTAGCTGCATGACAGGAGTTGTTATAAGCGAACTCGGCTAGAGGTAAGAGTGATACCCAGTCAACCTGAACAAACGAGGTGAAGCAACAGATGTACTGTTCCAACGTCTGATTAGTCCGTTTGGTCTGACAGTTAGACTGCAGATGATATGCGGATGACATGGAAAGTTTGGTTCTTAAGGCTTCACACAGTGCCCTCCAAAATCTTGAGGTAAATTGGACTCCTCGGTCAGAGACAATGTCGATGGGTACCTGGAGTCTAATGATTTCCTTAATAAACACTCGAGCAGTCTCTACAGCAGAGGGTGTACCCTTCAAAGGTAAGAAATGGGCCATCTTAGTCAGCTGGTCAACTATGACGAAGATAGCTGTACAGTTTTCAGAGGGTGGCAATTCAACTATAAAGTCCATGGAAATCATGGTCCACAGCCTGTTGGGCACAGGCAAGGGTCTGAGCACACCCCAAGCCTTGTTTTGGGTGTTTTTACTTCGGATGCAGGTAATGCAGGTGTCTATGTATTTCTTGCAGTCTCTTTCCAGATTGGGCCACCAGAATGTGCATTGTACTAATTCTATTGTCTTGCGAATGCTGAAGTGACCTGCTAGGGGGTGGTCATGGCAGAATCTCAGAACTAGTATCCGGACTGCTTCTGTGACGAAAACTTGGTTCCCCTTCCAAAGAAGTCCCTTGCCTGTAATGTCTCTCTGATAGGATCAGGGGATACTGCGAATGCCTGCTTCAGCTGTGACATGAGATCGGACTGCAGCAACAGAAAATTTCCTGCTGGTAGGATGGTGTTAGGTACTGGTAAGTCTTTTGGATCCTCGAACATGTGTGACAGTGCATTAGGCTTGACGTTTTTTGATCCGGGTCTATAGGTAATATGGAACAAGAACCTCAAAAAGAAAAGTGCCCATCGGGCCTGGCGGGATTTTAGTCTCTTGGCAGTCCTTAAATATTTAAGGTTCTTGTGATCTGTATAGATCAATATTGGATGAGCAGCTCCTTCTAACAAATACCACCACTCTGCCAGGGCGGCCTTTATGGCGAGAAGCTCACGATCTCCATTGTCATAATTCCTCTTTGCCGGAGCAAATTTCCTAGAGAAGAAGGCTACCGGGTGGATTAAATTCTTGGGACCTTGGTGCTGAGACAGTACTCCCCCGACTGCATTTTCGGAAGCATCTACCTCCAGGATGTAAGGTAGTACCGGGTCTGGAGTGGCTTAGTACAGGGGCAGTTGTAAATAGCCCTTTAAGAGTCTCGAAGGCAGCCTGGGCTTCAGGAGACCAGCGGAAACGAATACCCAGTTTGGTGAGTTGGGTAATTGGTGTGATGATGGCTGAAAAGTTCTTGATAAATCTGCGATAAAAATTAGCGAACCCAACGAACCGCTGGATCCCCTTCTTATCAGTGGGTGCTGGCCAGGTCAGGATTGCAGACACTTTTTGAGGGTCCATTTCAATCCCTCCAGTAGAGATGATCAAGCCCAAGAACTGAATACTCTGCCGCTCAAACTCGCACTTGTCAGGTTTGGCATAAAGTCCATGTAAGGGGAGACGGCAGAGGACATTCTTGACATGTTCCCGATGATCAGCAAGGGAGGTGGAGAACACAAGAATGTCGTCAAGGTAAACAATAACAAAAATGTCCAGATAGTCTTTGAAGACGTCATTGATGAAGTGTTGAAATGTAGCTGGGGTGTTACATTGGCCGAAAGGCATGACGAGATACTCGTAGTGGCCAAAACGGGTACGGAAGGTGGTTTTCCACTCGACCCCCTGCCATATGCGGATGAGGTTGTAAGCTCCCCTTAGGTCTAGTTTAGTAAAAATAGTGGCAGAACGAAGTCTTTGAAAAAGCTCGGAGACCAAGGGAAGAGGATAACGGTTATTTACTGTAATCTTGTTCAACTCACGGTAATCTACACATGGCCGTAGTGAATGGTCCTTCTTCTCCACAAAGAATATCCCCACCCCGGCAGGTGAAGTAGAAGGGTGAATGAACCCTTTCTGGAGGCTTTCATCAATGTATTCCTTTAGAGCTGCTAATTCTTTCTCAGACAGTGGAAAGATCCGACCAAACGGGATAGCAGCCCCTGAAAGGAGCTTGATGGGGCAGTCGTAGGCTCTGTGTGGAGGTAAGGTGTCTGCTCCCCACTTGCTGAATACATCCAGGAACTCGTGATAGGCCCCAGGCCTCTTTTGGCGGAGCTCAGCATCAACGTCCATACACAACAGGGTGGTGGGTGCAACAGTGGAGATGGACAGACAGTGCTTCTGGCAATAAGATGATTGGTACTTGATACTGCCTGATCTCCAATCAACCACAGGATTATGGGCCTGTAGCCACGGTAGACCCAAAATGACAGGGAACAGAGGTGAGGAGATGGCGTCTAGAAACAAAAGTTTTTTATGACCGGTAGGGGTCGTAGTCAGCACTGGAGGGGTTTCCTGGGTCACCGGTCTGGAACTTATACGAGAGCGGTCAGCCAAGAATAGGGTAAGTCCCTGCTCTTTAGATTGAAGAGGGATACCTTGTTGGGCAGAAAATGTCAGGTCGATGAAGCAACTGCACGCCCCAAAGTCCATAATTGCGGTTGCTGACACACTTCTCCCGGGGAGCTGGAAGGTAACAGGAAGTGCCAATTGAGCAGAGGTTGCTGGCGGGACCGCCTGACTTACTGGAGAAATGGAGGGGAATCCACGTCTCTTAGCAGGACAACTCTGTACATAGTGACCCGCCCCGCCACAGTAGAGGCAAAGGTTGCCTTGAAGACATTGTGTCCGTTCCTCAGGGGACAGTGACGGGTGAATAAGGCCTAGTCGTCTGGGTGTTACTGTCTTGGGTGCAGAAGAGGCCAACTTGACAGATGTTGGCCGAACAGGAACTGGAAACTTAGGCATCATCCATACAGGTTGGGATGGGACTGTTGACTTCTCCCGCCTGCATTCTCGCAGGCGACGATCAATCTGAATTGATAATGTAATTAAGTCCTCCAGGGAGCTTGGAACACCCACACAAGCTAACTTGTCTTTCAAGTTTTCCGACAACCCCAGGCGGAATTGATGTTGCAGAGCTGCGTTATTCCAGCCGGTATCTGCACTACAGCACTTGAAGTCCATTATATAGTCCTCGACCCCTCTGCGGCCTTGCCAGAGTGCATGAAGAGAGGACTCGGCAGTAGTGGTTAGTTGAGGGTCCTTGTATATCTTGGACATTGCCTGGAAGAAAGAGGACATAGTATTCAGTGTTACAGTGGCTTGCGAAAGTATTCGGCCCCCTTGAACTTTTCAACCTTTTGCCACATTTCAGGCTTCAAACATAAAGATATAAAATTTTTATTTTTTGTGAAGAATCATCAACAAGTGGGACACAATTGTGAAGTGGAACGAAATCTTTTGGATTTTTGAAACTTTTTTAACTAATAAAAAAATGAAAAGTGGGGCGTGCAAAATTATTCGGTCCCCTTGCGTTAATACTTTGTAGAGCCACCTTTTGCTGCGATTACAGCTGCAAGTCGCTTGGGGTATGTCTCTATCAGTTTTGCACATCGAGAGACTGAAATTCTTGCCCATTCTTCCTTGCAAAACAGCTCGAGCTCAGTGAGGTTGGATGGAGAGCGTTTGTGAACAGCAGTTTTCAGCTCTTTCCACAGATTCTCGATTGGATTCAGGTCTGGACTTTGACTTGGCCATTCTAACACCTGGATACGTTTATTTGTGAACCATTCCTTTGTAGATTTTGCTGTATGTTTGGGATCATTGTCTTGTTGGAAGATAAATCTCCGTCCCAGTTTCAGGTCTTTTGCAGACTCCAACAGGTTTTCATCCAGAATGGTCCTGTATTTGGCTGCATCCATCTTCCCCTCAATTTTAACCATCTTCCCTGTCCCTGCTGAAGAAAAGCAGGCCCAAACCATGATGCTGCCACCACCATGTTTGACAGTGGGGATGGTGTGTTGAGTGTGATGAGCTGTGTTGCTTTTACGCCAAACATATCGTTTTGCATTGTGGCCAAAAAGTTAGATTTTGGTTTCATCGGACCAGAGCACCTTCTTCCACATGTTTGGTGTGTCTCCCAGGTGGCTTGTGGCAAACTTTAGACGAGACTTTTTATGGATAAGGCTGAGAAATGGCTTTCTTCTTGCCACTCTTCCATAAAGGGCAGATTTGTGCAGTGTACGACTGATTGTTGTCCTATGGACAGACTCTCCCACCTCAGCTGTAGTTCTCTGCAGTTCATCCAGAGTGATCATGGGCCTCTTGGCTGCATCTCTGATCAGTCTTCTCCTTGTCTGAGCTGAAAGTTTAGAGGGACAGCCAGGTCTTGGTAGATTTGCAGTGGTCTGATACTCCTTCCATTTCAAAATGATCGCTTGCACAGTGCTCCTTGGGATGTTTAAAGCTTGGGAAATCTTTTTGTATCCAAATCCGGCTTTAAACTTCTCCACAACAGTATTACGGACCTGCCTGGTGTGTTCCTTGGTCTTCATGATGCTCTCTGCGCTTTCAACAGAACCCTGAGACTATCACAGAGCAGGTGCATTTATACAGAGACTTGATTACACACAGGCGGATTCTATTTATCACCATCAGTCATTTAGGACAACATTGGATCATTCAGAGATCCTCGCTGAACTTCTGGAGTGAGTTTGCTGCACTGAAAGTAAAGGGGCCGAATAATTTTGCACGCACCACTTTTCAGTTTTTTAATTGCTAAAAAAGTTTAAAATATCCAATAGATTTCATTCCACTTCACAATTGTGTCCCAATTGTTGGTGATTCTTCACAAAAAATTAAAATTTTATATCTTTATGTTTGAAGCCTGAAATGTGGCAAAAGGTTGAAAAGTTCAAGGGGGCCGAATACTTTCGCAAGCCACTGTATGTCCTTCCTTTCCAACAGCTGATGAGCCCAGGTTTGGGGCTCACCTTGAAGCAGGGATATAATGAACCCCACCTTTGTAGTCTCTGCGGAAAAAGTCAGTGGCTGGAGTGAAATATAGAGCTGACAGGCATTGTGGAACTCTCTGAACTTAGTCCGGTCTCCAGAAAATCTGTCAGGGCTAGGCACTCGTGGTTCCAGAAATGTCATCACCACAGCAGGAATGGCAGAAGAGAGCTGGACTTGCACATTCTCCTCAAGACGCACGTATTTATCTTGCAGGGACTTGACTGCTTGAGTAAGGCCTGTGAGACTCTGGCAGACTTCATGTAGGGGAGAGGTTCCTCCTGCAGGCTCAGTCATGGCTGCCTTGTACTGTCATGTACCTGGTGGCGTGCCTGACGTGTAGAGGAAGGCCTCCCATACAACTCCGGCTCAAGGGCCGCTGGTAGTGGGACAGCTGGCGCTGGAGCACGGTGGAGTAAGAGTGCCTAGGGAAAGTTCTGAAGTCTGTATTGGTAGCAGACAGGTGCGTAGCTGGATCACAGGCAGGTCTCAGCAGCAGACAGACAGATCAGGTATCACAGCTGGCTGGAACGTAGTCAGGTCACAGGCAGATTTGGCAACAGGTAGGCAGATCAGGAACAAACAGCAGCCAGAAGAGTATTCAGGTCACAGGCAGGTTTGGCAACGGGTAGGCAGATTAGGTACAAACAGCAGGCAGAAGAGTAGTCAGGGAACAAGCCCGAACGGTAATCAGAAGTCAGCACAGGTAACAGGATTTCAGGTACATGCTGAAAGGTACACGTAGACAAGGCAGCAACCAACCAGTACTGAGTCTGTGCTTAAATAGGCCATCTGGCACCAGTTCTGATGACAGGCGCGCACGCACGCAAATGTGCTCGCGCGCTCGTGCACGCGCGTTTACTGATGCGCCCGTGGCTGATATGTGAATACTTTGTTGGCGCCTGCGCACAAGTGTGCGCCTGAGAGCATCAGCTGTACTCTGTGGACGACTTCCCTGACAATGGCCTTGCAAGTTCTATCAGATATTATGATTCTACTACAAAATTGCTTATGACGAACCTTTCATTTTTGTCTGCCATAATTTGTGATATCCAAGCATTATCTTTGTATTGTATTACCATTTTATTAATTCATGTGTTTCTATTAAATATTACTATTTGTACTATATGGCATGCATTTAATAAACCTTAACCATGTTCATCTACTCATTTTTCTTGCAAATCAAGGGCTTCATTCAAAGTCCCACCCCCTGCTCTGCCCCTTTTGATCATAACAGGGATGGAAATGTATGACCTTATCGGGCCATAATTTCAATTAAAGTCCCAAGGGATGGAATACATGGTCTTACCAGACCATAAATTCATTTAAAGTCCCTAAAAATCACTTCCTTCTGTAAACTAGTTATAGGGATGGAAGCATGTGGTTTTTTGCTCCAACATATTAGCCTTATTACTCCCTCTTTGCAATATGGCTGATCCTATGTTAGCCCCTTGATCCCTCTGACTTACTTATCTCTATGAGTAAGTTTGTTACCCTTTTTACCAATATTACCTTATTATTCTTTTTCATCTTTAATTTATCTTTAGTATGTTCCAAATTAATATGGTGATGTCATTACTGCCCGGCCGACCTGCCATGTGTGATCGGTTCTCCCTTCCTGGGAGCTGTGACGCGCCCGCCGGGCCTCCTCCTATTACCCCCCCGCTGGCCTAGGGGGGCGGGGCCGCCGCCACTGCACATCAGCGTCACGCATCCCACGTTGGACGTGCGGCACCCTTCGGGCGCTGCCACGCCCGCGTGTGAGGTTGACACGCTCGTCAGCTGACTGGGGATTCCCTGGTGCTAATTGGCCGGGGTCTGGTGACCCGGCCGGTTCTGCTCCTCCCCCGTCTCGCTGTACGGCGGGACGCTGGTGGGTGTCAACGTGGAGGTGCACTTATGGATGTCTCCCGGGCTTCCTCCTCACACACTCACTGACACGCCGGCTGGGGATCTTCCTCCTGCCCTTATCCTTGGTTCTCCTTATCAACTGGTAATTATTTATCCTCACTACTACTTCCTTAATCTTTTATCTTGTCCTCTCACTAGTCCCAGCTAGGGATGAGCCGAACACCCCCCCCGGTTCGGTTCGCACCAGAACCTGCGAACGGACCGAAACTTCGCACGAACGTTAATACCCCATTGGAGTCTATGTGACTCGAACGTTCGAAATCAAAAGTGCTAATTTTAAAGGCTAATTTGCATAATATTGTCCTAAAAAGGGTTTGGGGACCCGGGTCCTGCCCCAGGGGACATGTATCAATGCAAAAAAAGTTTTATAAAAAGTGAAATATTCTTTTAAATATCGTACCTGGGGGGTGTCTATAGTATGCCTGTAAAGTGGCGCGTGTTTCCTGTGCTTAGAACAGTCCCTGCACAAAATTACATTTTTAAAGGAATAAAAGTCATTTAAAATTGCTTACGGCTTTAATGTAATGGATGAAAATCAATGAGACAAATGGCATGGGTACCCCCCTCCCAGTCCATTACCAGGCCCTTTGGGTCTTGTATGGATATTAAGGGGAACCCCGCACCCAAATTAAAAAAAGGAAAGGAGTGGGGCCTCAGGCCCTCTGAACAGCAGTATACAGGCGGTGCAAACAAGACAGGGACTGTAGGTTTGTTGTTAAGTAGAATCTGTTTGTAATTTTGAACTGGTACATTTTTAAAATGTTTAGCTCCAGCCAAAAAATCTTTTTTAAGCTTTTTGGAAAACATAGGGAAGGGTTATCACCCCTGTGACATTTGTTTTGCTGTCTGTGCTCCTCTACAGAAGATTTCACCTCACTTTCTGTCCCAATAACAAATGTTTTTTGAAAATTTGGGGGTTTTAGTGAAAGAAGGATTGGTGATAAAGCATCAGTGGAAAGGAGAAATGTTTTTCCCATATTAACTTTTACAGGAGAAAATTTCCCTTCCTAGGGGTATATTTCATCCCACTTCCTGTTGTCTCCTTCCGTTTGCAAGTAGGAGTCATTTGTAAGTTGGATGTTTGAAAGTAGGGGCCTGCCCTATATACTCTGCAGAAATTGGGGCCTTAGGTGTTGGTGTTGCCACAACACTGTAAGCCCTCACAGGGCCCTGCTGTGAAATATTAGATCAAGAATTGCAATTACATGCCCCTGTTAAACAGGGTCAGAAAAATTGGGCCTTTGGTAATGGTGGTGCTGGTGCCACAACACTGTAAGTCCTCACAGTTACTCTTGGGGGGTGCTGGAATGGGTCCTGCTGTGAAATATTAGATCAAGAATTGTAATTACATGCTCCTGTTGAACAGGGGCAGAAAAATTGGGCCTTTGGTGGCGGTGGTGCTGGTGCCACAACACTGTAAGTCCTCACAGTTACTCTTGGTGGGCGCAGAAACGGGCCCTGCTGTAAAATATTAGCTCAAAAATTGTAATTACATGTTCCTGTTGAACAGGGGCAGAAAAATTGGGCCTTAGGCACTGGTGCCACAACACTGCAACCCCTCACAAATACTCTGGTTGGAGCGCAGGAACAAGCCCTGCTACAAAGTATTGCATCAAAAATTGTAATTACACGCCCCTGTTAAACAGGGGCTGACAAATTGGGCCTTAGGCACTGGTGCTGGTGCCACAACACTGCAAACCCTCACAGATACTCTAGTTGGAGCGCAGAAATGAGCCCTGCTGCAAAGTATTGCATCAAAAATTGTAATTACACGCCCCTGTTAAACAGGGGCACAAAAATTGGGCCTTAGCCACTGGTAGCGGCGCCAAGAACCAAAAATATTCTTACAAGCTATCAGCATGATCATTGAGGAGGAAGAGGATAGTCACTCAGCATAACAGGATAGTCACTCAGCATCAGCATAGGCAGTCTTGAAGGGATCTCACATTTCAAAAAAAAATATTGGGTTACATCAGCATCAGGTCCTTGGTATCTGGTGGTGATCCAAGACTGATTCATTTTTATGAAGGTCAGTCGATCAACCGAGTAGGTGGACAGGCGCACCCTGTGATCGGTTACAAAGCCTCCAGCAGCACTGAATGTGTGTTCCGAAAGAACGCTGGATGCAGGACAGGCTAGTAGCTCAATTACATACTGTGCAAGCTCTGGCCAGTGATCCATCCTCAAGACCCAGTAACTCAGAGGATTGGGAAAGGTGTCCAAGTCAGATCTTGCTCCTAGGTATTCCTGCACCATGTAAACAGACGCTGGCGATGGTTCCTGGAACCGATCATACCTTGGGTCACTAAAAAATTGTCTGATTGCATCGGTCAGACGGCCACCTTCTCCACCGCTCCTTCTTTGACTGACCGAATCCTCAGCAACACGCTGTCCAGGAACAGGAGTTTGTAACCTCCCAGTCTCTGGGAACGCGTTGCACAGACCTTTCTGCAAGGCCTCCTGAAGATGTTTCATCCTCTGCTTCCTCTGCGATGGCAAGATAAGGTCCGCAACCTTACCCTTGTAACGTGGATCAAGGAGGGTTGCCAGCCAGTAACAATCCCTCTCCTTGATACCACGAATACGAGGATTCTTCTGCAGGCTTTGCAGGATCAGGGAGGCCATGCAGCGTAGGTTTGCTGAGGCATTCGGTCCGGAGTCCTCTGGGTCACTAAGGACGACATGATCCGCAGCCACCTCTTCCCAGCCACGTACAAGTCCATGGGTTTCTTGGGATTATAAATAATCCCTTAAAGACTGCTGCTGATGCTGAGTGCCAGGCTCCACCTCCATGCTGACACAATCCTCCTCCTCCTCTTCCTGTGTCATCGCCGGGCACGCAGGAACACTGTCTGGATAAAGGGGGCTTTGAGAGCTAAGGAAGTCCTCCTCTTCCTGCCTCTGTTCTGCGTCAAGTGCCCTGTCCATTATTCCGCACAGTGTGTGCTCCAACAGGTGGACAAGGGGGACAGTGTCACTGATGCATGCACTGTCACTGCTCACCATCCTTGTGGCCTCCTCAAATGGTTGGACAGTGCATGCATCCCTGATCATGGCCCACTGGCGCGGGGAAAAAAAACAAGCTCCCCTGACCCTGTCCTGGTGCAATAGTTGCACAGGTACTCATTGATGGCTCTCTGCTGCGTGTGCAGCCGCTGCAGCATGGCCAAAGTTGAGTTCTACCTGGTGGGCATGTCACAGATTAGGCGGTTCTTGGGCAGGTTAAATTCCTTTTGGAGGTCTGCCAGCAGAGCACTGGCATTATACGACTGGTGGAAATGCACACAGACTTTCCTGGCCTGCCTCAGGACATCCTGTAAGCCCGGGTACCTGCCCAAGAACCGCTGCACCACCAAGTCAAGGACGTGAGCCAAACAGAGCACATGGGTCAGTTGTCCCTGTCGGAGGGTGAAGAGGAGGTTGGTGCCAAACCACCATTGGTCGCAAACCACCATTCCTGGCCTAAGCTGGCATGGCGTCAACCACCTCTGAACCTGCCCCTGCAGAGCTGAAAGAATCTCTGCCCCAGTGTGGCTCCTGTCCCCCAAGCACACCAGCTCAAGCACCGCATGGCATCTTTTGGCCTGCGTACTTGCGTAGCCCCTTGAATGCCTACAGGGCACCGCTGTTTCCGAGGACAAAGCACAGGAAGAGGCCATGGAGGAAGAAGAAGAGGAGGGGGTGCAGGAGAGAGGTGTGTCAGAATCATCAGTAGTAGCATTTTGGAGGCGTGGTGGCGGAACAACCTCCAACACTACTGCACCTTGTCCTGCATCCTTCCCAGCTGCCAGCAGAATCACCCAATGCGCCATGAAACTTAGGTAACGTCCCTGTCCATGCCTGCTGGACCATGAGTCAGCGGTAATATGCACCTTACCGCTGACCGCCCTGTCCAGCGAGGCCAAGACATTGCCTTCCACATGCCGGTAGAGAGCAGGAATCGCCTTCTGTAAGAAAAAGTGGCGTTTGCGAACCTGCCACTGAGGAACCGCACATTCCACAAACTCACGGAAGGGGATAGAGTCTACCAACTGAAAAAGTAGCAGTTGAAGTGCTAGCAATTTTTCCAAGCTAGCATTCAACCGCTGGGCATGTGAACGGCTGGGAGCGAACTTCTTTCTGCGGTGCAGCAGCTGTGACAGTACTTGGCTGTGACACACCTAATTCTGCACCTTCATTCCTCTCAGTGCAGGTCTCAGAGAGGACTGAAGGTATAGTGGGGTTGGAGATCCCAGCTGATGAGGAGCAAGGAGAGGTCCTCTTTGTTCTTTGGTGTGGGTCTTTTAGGTACGCTTGCCAACAAACTGCATGGCAGGTCAAGATATGTCTGGTAAAGCATGTGGTGCCCAAGCAGGAGATGTTTTGGCCACGCGAGATACGCTTGACACATATGTTGCAAACAGCAGCGTTGCGATCTTATACACTCGTCTCAAAAAAGGCCCACACCAAAGAACTTTTGGAATAACGAGCAGAGACAGCAGCGCCCTGCACATGCGGAGCTCTGCGGTGTGATGCAGTCAGTGTGCTGCCCTTAAGCTAGCCCCTGGAGGGCATCCTGTCTTGTTGGTGATGTGCCTCCTCCTCCTCTCTCCTATTAGGCACCCACCTGGAGTCAGTGACCTCCTCATCCCCTCCCTCCTCATCACTGGAGCAAACCTGGCAGTATGCTGCAGCAAGGGGAACATCACTACCAGATTGCTGTCCTTCTTGGGCACCCCCTCTGTCTGGGATCACGTTACTGCCTTCCTATAGCTGAGTACCATCATCGGAGCCTTCATAACGCTGGGCATCCTCCTGGAGCATGTACCCAACACTGTGGTCAAACAGTTCGGGGGACTCCTCAGGAGGACATGGTGGGGCTAGGGAAGGAGTGACTGATGCCATTGAGCAAAGGGAAGGGGCCGTGTTGGCAGCTGCTTTGCCAGACAAAGTACCATGAGCGTGGGTGAGAGAGGATGAGGAGGATGAGGACGGCTTGGTCATCCACTCGACCAAGTCTTCTGCACTAACTGTAAATACTTCAAGAGCCTGCCTGTGCTATGAATAGGATCAGAAGAAGCACACAAGCACCTGTCTTCAGGTAGCTATACTGTAGGTGCAAATGTGCAGGGTACACAGTACACTAACTATAAATACTTCAAAGCCTGCCTGTGTTGTTAATAGGATCAGAAGAAGCACACAAGCACCTGTCTACAGGTAGCTATACTGTAGGTGCAACTGTGTAGGGTACACAGTACACTAACTGTAAATACTTCAAGAGCCTGCCTGTGCTATTAATAGGATCAGAAGAAGCACACAAGCACTTGGCTTCAGGTAGCTATACTGTAGGTGCAATTGTGCAGGGTTACACAGTACACTAACTGTAAATACTTCAAGAGCCTGCCTGTGCTATTAATAGGATCAGAAGAAGCACACAAGCACCTGTCTTCAGGTAGCTATACTGTAGGTGCAACTGTGCAGAGTTACACAGTACACTAACTGTAAATACTTCAAGAGCCTGCCTGTGCTATTAATAGGATCAGAAGAAGCACACAAGCACCTGTCTTCAGGTAGCTATACTGTAGGTGCAACTGTGCAGGGTACACAGTACACTAACTGGAAATACTTCAAGAGCCTGCCTGTGCTATTAATAGGATCAGAAGAATCACACAAGCACTTGGCTTCAGATAGCTATACTGTAGGTGCAACTGTGCAGGGTACACAGTACACTAACTGGAAATACTTCAAGAGCCTGATTGTGCTATTAATAGGATCAGAAGAAGCACATAAGCACTTGACTTCAGGTAGCTATACTGTAGGTGCAACTGTGCAGGGTTACACAGTACACTAACTGTAAATACTTCAAGAGCCTGCCTGTGCTATTAATAGGATCAGAAGAAGCACACAAGTACTTGGCTTCAGGTAGCTATACTGTAGGTGCAACTGTGCAGGGTAAACAGTACACTAACTGGAAATATTTCAAGATCCTGCCTGTGCTATTAATAGGATCAGAAGAAGCACACAAGCACCTGTCTTCAGGTAGCTATACTGTAGGTGCAAGTGTGCAGGGTACACAGTACACTAATTGTAAATACTTCAAGAGCTTGCCTGTGCTATTGATAGGATCAGAAGAAGCACACAAGCACCTGTCTTCAGGTAGCTATACTGTATTTGCAACTGTGCAGGGTACACAGTACACTAACTGGAAATACTTCAAGCGTCTGCCTGTGCTATTAATAGGATCAGAAGAAGCACACAAGTACTTGGCTTCAGGTAGCTATACTGTAGGTGCAACTGTGCAGGGTATACAGTACAGTAACTGGAAATATTAAAAGATCCTGCCTGTGCTATTAATAGGATCAGAAGAAGCACACAAGCACTTGGCTTCAGGTAGCTATACTGTAGGTGCAACTGTGCAGGGTAAACAGTACACTAACTGGAAATACTTCAAGAGCCTGCCTGTGCTATTAATAGGATCAGAAGAATCACACAAGCACTTGGCTTCAGATAGCTATACTGTAGGTGCAACTGTGCAGGGTACACAGTACACTAACTGGAAATACTTCAAGAGCCTGATTGTGCTATTAATAGGATCAGAAGAAGCACACAAGCACTTGACTTCAGGTAGCTATACTGTAGGTGCAACTGTGCAGAGTTACACAGTACACTAACTGTAAATACTTCAAGAGCCTGCCCGTGCTATTATTAGGATCAGAAGAAGCACACCAGCACCTGTCTTCAGGTAGCTATACTGTAAGTGCAACTGGGCAGGGTACACAGTACACTAACTTTAAATACTTCAAGAGCCTGCCTGTGCTATTAATAGGATCAGAAGAAGCACACAAGCACTTGGCGTCAGGTAGCTATACTGTAGGCAAAACTGTGCAGGGTACACAGTACACTAACTGTAAATACTTCAAGAGCCTGCCTGTGTTATTAATAGGATCAGAAGAAGCACACAAGTACTTGGCTTCAGGTAGCTATACTGTAGGTGCAACTGTGCAGGGTACACAGTACACTAACTGGAAATATTTCAAGATCCTGCCTGTGCTATTAATAGGATCAGAAGAAGCACACAAGCACCTGTCTTCAGGTAGCTATACTGTAGGCGCAAGTGTGCAGGGTACACAGTACACTAACTGTAAATACTTCAAGAGCCTGCCTGTGCTATTAATAGGATCAGAAGAAGCACACAAGCACCTGTCTTCAGGTAGCTATACTGTAGGTGCAACTGTGCAGGGTACACAGTACACTAACTGGAAATACTTCAAGCGTCTACCTGTGCTATTAATAGGATCAGAAGAAGCACACAAGCACTTGGCTTCAGGTAGCTATACTGTAGGTGCAACTGTGCAGGGTTACACTGTACACTAACTGTAAATACTTCAAGAGCCTGCCTATGCTATTAATAGAATCAGAAGAAGCATACAAGCACCTGTTTTCAGGTAGCTATACTGTAGGTGCAACTGTGTATTGTACACAGCACACTAACTGGAAATACTTCAAGAGCCTGCCTGTGCTATTAATAGGATCAGAAGAAGCACACAAGCACTTGGCTTCAGGTAGCTATACTGTAGGTGCAACTGTGCAGGGTTACACAGTACACTAACTGTAAATGCTTCAAGAGCCTGCCTATGCTATTAATAGGATCAGAATAAGCACACAAGCACCTGTCTTCAGGTAGCTATACTGTAGGTGCAACTGTGTAGGGTACACCGTATACTACCTGTAAATACTTCAAGAGCCTGCCTGTGCTTTTAATAGGATCTGAAGAAGCACACAAGCACCTGTCTTCAGGTAGCTATATTGTAGGTGCACCTGTGAACGATACACAGTACAATAATTGAAATACTTCAACAGCTTGCCTGTGCTATTAATAGGATCAGAAGAAGCACACAAGCATCTGTCTTCAGGTAGCTATACTGTAGGTGCAACTGTGCAGGGTACACAGTAACTGGAAATACTTCAAGAGCCTGCCTGTGCTATTAATAGGATCAGAAGAAGCACACAAGCACTTGGCTTCAGGGAGCTATACTGTAGGTGCAACTGTGCAGGGTTACACAGTACACTAACTGTAAATACTTCAAGAGTCTGCCTGTGCTATTAATAGGATCAGAAGAATAACACAAACACTTGACTTCAGGTAGCTATACTGTAGGTGCAACTGTGCAGGCTTACACAGTACACTAACTGGAAATACTTAAAGAGCCTGCCCGTGCTATTAATAGGATCAGTAGAAGCACACAAGCACTTGGCTTCAGGTAGCTATACTGTAGGTGCAACTGTGCAGGGTACACAGTACACTAACTGTAAATACTTCAAGAGCCTGCCTGTGCTATTAATAGGATCAGAAGAAGCACACAAGCATTTGGCTTCAGGTAGCTATACTGTAGGTGCAACTGTGCAGGGTTACACAGTACACTAACTGTAAATACTTCAAGAGCCTGCCTGTGCTATTAATAGGATCAGAACAAGCACACAAGCACTTGTCTTCAGGTAGCTATAGTGTCGGTGCTACTGTGCAGGGTACACAGTACACTACCTGGAAATACTTCAAGAGCCTGCCTGTGCTATTAATAGGATCAGAAGAAGCACACAAGCACTCGGGTTCAGGTAGCTATACTGTAAGTG
Organism: Lithobates septentrionalis; assembly: GCA_037952835.1. Classification (NCBI taxonomy): domain Eukaryota; kingdom Metazoa; phylum Chordata; class Amphibia; order Anura; family Ranidae; genus Lithobates; species Lithobates septentrionalis. The sequence goes on from JBBDGP010001188.1 coordinate 3,067,840, forward strand.
CAACTTCGCAGTGTTACACAGTACACTAACTGTAAATACTTCAAGAGCCTGCCTGTGCTATTAATAGGATCAGAAGAAGCACACAAGCACCTGTCTTCAGGTAGCTATTCTGTAGGTGCAACTGTGCAGGGTACACAGTACACTAACTGGAAATACTTCAAGAGCCTGCCTGTGCTATTAATAGGATCAGAAGAAGCACACAAGCACTTGGCTTCAGGTAGCTATACTGTAGGTGCAACTGTGCAGGGTTACACAGTACACTAACTGTAAATGCTTCAAGAACCTGCCTATGCTATTAATAGGATCAGAATAAGCACACAGGCACCTGTCTTCAGGTAGCTATACTGTAGGTGCAACTGTGCAGGGTACACAGTACACTAACTGTAAATACTTCAAGAGCCTGCCTGTGCTTTTATTAGGATCAGAAGAAGAACACAAACACTTGACTTCAGGTAGCTATACTGTACATGCAACTGTGCAGGCTTACACAGTACACAAAACTGGAAATACTTAAATAGCCTGCCCGTGCTGTTAATAGGATCAGTAGAAGCACACAAGCACTTGGCTTCAGGTAGCTATACTGTAGGTGCAACTGTGCAGGGTACACAGTACACTACCTGGAAATACTTCAAGAGCCTGCCTGTGCTATTAATAGGATCAGAAGAAGCACACAAGCACTTGGGTTCAGGTAGCTATACTGTAAGTGCAACTTCGCAGTGTTACACAGTACACTAACTGTAAATACTTCAAGAGCCTGCCTGTGCTATTAATAGGATCAGAAGAAGCACACAAGCACCTGTCTTCAGGTAGCTATTCTGTAGGTGCAACTGTGCAGGGTACACAGTACACTAACTGGAAATACTTCAAGAGCCTGCCTGTGCTTTTAATAGGATCAGAAGAAGCACACAAGCACTTGGCTTCAGGTAGCTATACTGTAGGTGCAACTGTGCAGGGTTACACAGTACACTAACTGTAAATACTTCAAGAGCCTGCCTGAGCTTTTATTAGGATCAGAAGAAGAACACAGGCACTTGTCTTCAGGTAGCTATACTGTAGGTGCAACTGTGCAGGCTTACACAGTACACTAACTGTAAATACTTCAAGAGCCTGCCTGTGCTATTAAAAGGATCAGAAGAAGCACACAAGCACTTGGCTTCAGGTAGCTATACTGTAGGTGCAACTGTGCAGGGTACACAGTACACTAACTGGAAATACTTCAAGAGCCTGCCTGTGCTATTAATAGGATCAGAAGAAGCACACAAGCACTTGGCTTCAGGTAGCTATACTGTAGGTGCAACTGTGCAGGGTTACACAGTACACTAACTGTAAATACTTCAAGAGCCTGCCTGTGCTATTAATAGGATCAGAAGAAGCACACAAGCACCTGTCTTCAGGTAGCTATACTGTCGATGCTACTGTGCAGGGTACACAGTACACTAACTGGAAATACTTCAAGAGCCTGCCTGTGCTATTAATAGGATCAGAAGAAGCACACAAGCACTCGGCTTCAGGTAGCTATACTGTAGGTGCAACTGTGCAGGGTTACACAGTACACTAACTGTAAATACTTCAAGAGCCTGCCTGTGCTATTAATTTGATCAGAAGAAGCACACAAGCCATTGGCTTCAGGTAGCTATACTGTAGGTGCAAATGTGCAGGGTACACAGTACACTAACTGTAAATACTTCAAGAGCCTGCCTGTGCTATTAATAGGATCAGAAGAAGCACACAAGCACTTGGCTTCAGGTAGCTATACTGTAGGTGAAACTGTGCAGGGTTACACAGTACACTAACTGTAAATACTTCAAGAGCCTGCCTATGCTATTAATAGGATCAGAAGAAGCACACAAGCACCTGTCTTCAGGTAGCTATACTGTAGGTGCAACTGTGCAGGGTTACACAGTACACTAACTGTAAATACTTCAAGAGCCTGCCTGTGCTATTAATAGGATCAGAAGAAGCACACAAGCACTCGGCTTCAGGTAGCTATACTGTAGGTGTAACTGTGCAGGGTACACAGTACACTATCTGGAATTACTTCAAGAGCCTGCCTGTGCTATTAATAGGATCAGAAGAAGCACACAAGCACTTGTCTCCAGGGAGCTATACTGTAGGTGCAACTGTGCAGGGTTACACAGTACACTAACTGTGAATACTTCAAGAGCCTGCCTGTGCTATTAATAGGATCAGAAGAACTACACAAGCACTTGTCTCCAGGTAGCTATACTGTAGGTGCAATTGTGCAGGCTTACACAGTACACTAACTGTAAATATTTCAAGAGCCTGCATGTGCTATTAATAGGATCAGAAGAAGCACACAAGTACTTGGCTTCAGGTAGCTATACTGTAGGTGCAACTGTGCAGGGTTACACAGTACACTAACTGTAAATACTTCAAGAGCCTGCCTGTGCTGTTAATAGGATCAGAAGAAGCACACAGGCACTTGTCTTCAGGTAGCTATACTGTCGGTGCTACTGTGCAGGGCACACAGTACACTAACTGGAAATACTTCAAGAGCCAGCCTGTGCTATTAATAGGATCAGAAGAAGCAAACAAGCACTCGGCTTCAGGTAGCTATACTGTAGGTGCAACTGTGCAGGGTTACACAGTACACTAACTGTAAATACTTCAAGAGCCTGCCTGTGCTATTAATAGCATAAGAAGAAGCACACAATCCATTGGCATCAGGTAGCTATACTGTAGGTGCAACTGTGCAGGGTACACAGTACACTAATTGGAAATACTTCAAGATCCTGCCTGTGCTATTAATAGGATCAGAAGACGCACACAAGCACTTGGCTTCAGGTAGCTATACTGTAGGTGCAACTGTGCAGGGTTACACAGTACACTAATTGGAAATACTTCAAGAGCTTGATTGTGCTATTAATAGGATCAGAAGAAGCACACAAGCACTTGACTTCAGGTAGCTATACTGTAGGTGCAACTGTGCAGGGTACACAGTACACTAACTGGAAATACTTCAAGAGCCTGCCTGTGCTACTAATAGGATCAGAAGAAGCACACAAGCACTTGGCTTCAGGTAGCTATACTGTAGGTGCAACTGTGCAGGGTACACAGTACACTAACTGGAAATACTTCAAGAGCCTGCCTGTGCTATTAATAGGATCAGAAGAAGCACACAAGCACTTGGCTTCAGGTAGCTATACTGTAGGTGCAACTGTGCAGGGTTACACAGTACACTAACTGTAAATGCTTCAAGAGCCTGCCTATGCTATTAATAGGATCAGAATAAGCACACAAGCACCTGTCTTCAGGTAGCTATACTGTAGGTGCAACTGTGTAGGGTACACAGTATACTAACTGTAAATACTTCAAGAGCCTGCCTGTGCTTTTAATAGGATCTGAAGAAGCACACAAGCACCTGTCTTCAGGTAGCTATATTGTAGGTGCACCTGTGAACGATACACAGTACAATAATTGAAATACTTCAACAGCTTGCCTGTGCTATTAATAGGATCAGAAGAAGCACACAAGCATCTGTCTTCAGGTAGCTATACTGTAGGTGCAACTGTGCAGGGTACACAGTACACTAACTGGAAGTACTTCAAGAGCCTGCCTGTGCTATTAATAGGATCAGAAGAAGCACACATGCACTTGGCTTCAGGGAGCTATACTGTAGGTGCAACTGTGCAGGGTTACACAGTACACTAACTGTAAATACTTCAAGAGTCTGCCTGTGCTATTAATAGGATCAGAAGAATAACACAAACACTTGACTTCAGGTAGCTATACTGTAGGTGCAACTGTGCAGGCTTACACAGTACACTAACTGGAAATACTTAAAGAGCCTGCCCGTGCTATTAATAGGATCAGTAGAAGCACACAAGCACTTGGCTTCAGGTAGCTATACTGTAGGTGCAACTGTGCAGGGTTACACAGTACACTAACTGTAAATACTTCAAGAGTCTGCCTGTGCTATTAATAGGATCAGAAGAATAACACAAACACTTGACTTCAGGTAGCTATACTGTAGGTGCAACTGTGCAGGCTTACACAGTACACTAACTGGAAATACTTAAAGAACCTGCCCGTGCTATTAATAGGATCAGTAGAAGCACACAAGCACTTGGCTTCAGGTAGCTATACTGTAGGTGCAACTGTGCAGGGTACACAGTACACTAACTGTAAATACTTCAAGAGCCTGCCTGTGCTATTAATAGGATCAGAAGAAGCACACAAGCATTTGGCTTCAGGTAGCTATACTGTAGGTGCAACTGTGCAGGGTTACACAGTACACTAACTGTAAATACTTCAAGAGCCTGCCTGTGCTATTAATAGGATCAGAAGAAGCACACAAGCACTTGTCTTCAGGTAGCTATAGTGTCGGTGCTACTGTGCAGGGTACACAGTACACTACCTGGAAATACTTCAAGAGCCTGCCTGTGCTATTAATAGGATCAGAAGAAGCACACAAGCACTCGGGTTCAGGTAGCTATACTGTAAGTGCAACTTCGCAGTGTTACACAGTACACTAACTGTAAATACTTCAAGAGCCTGCCTGTGCTATTAATAGGATCAGAAGAAGCACACAAGCACCTGTCTTCAGGTAGCTATTCTGTAGGTGCAACTGTGCAGAGTACACAGTACACTAACTGGAAATACTTCAAGAGCCTGCCTGTGCTATTAATAGGATCAGAAGATGCACACAAGCACTTGGCTTCAGGTAGCTATACTGTAGGTGCAACTGTGCAGGGTTACACAGTACACTAACTGTAAATGCTTCAAGAACCTGCCTATGCTATTAATAGGATCAGAATAAGCACACAAGCACCTGTCTTCAGGTAGCTATACTGTAGGTGCAACTGTGCAGGGTACACAGTACACTAACTGTAAATACTTCAAGAGCCTGCCTGTGCTTTTATTAGGATCAGAAGAAGAACACAAACACTTGACTTCAGGTAGCTATACTGTACGTGCAACTGTGCAGGCTTACACAGTACACAAAACTGGAAATACTTAAATAGCCTGCCCGTGCTGTTAATAGGATCAGTAGAAGCACACAAGCACTTGGCTTCAGGTAGCTATACTGTAGGTGCAACTGTGCAGGGTACACAGTACACTAACTGTAAATACTTCAAGAGCCTGCCTGTGCTATTAATAGGATCAGAAGAAGCACACAAGCACTTGGCTTCAGGTAGCTATACTGTAGGTGCAACTGTGCAGGGTACACAGTACACTAACTGTAAATACTTCAAGAGCCTGCCTGTGCTATTAATAGGATCAGAACAAGCACACAAGCACTTGTCTTCAGGTAGCTATACTGTCGGTGCTACTGTGCAGGGTACACAGTACACTACCTGCAAATACTTCAAGAGCCTGCCTGTGCTATTAATAGTATCAGAAGATGCACACAAGCACTCGGGTTCAGGTAGCTATACTGTAAGTGCAACTTCGCAGTGTTACACAGTACACTAACTGTAAATACTTCAAGAGCCTGCCTGTGCTATTAATAGGATCAGAAGAAGCACACAAGCACCTGTCTTCAGGTAGCTATTCTGTAGGTGCAACTGTGCAGGGTACACAGTACACTAACTGGAAATACTTCAAGAGCCTGCCTGTGCTATTAATAGGATCAGAAGAAGCACACAAGCACTTGGCTTCAGGTAGCTATACTGTAAGTGCAACTGTGCAGGGTTACACAGTACACTAACTGTAAATACTTCAAGAGCCTGTCTGTGCTTTTATTAGGATCAGAAGAAGAACACAGGCACTTGTCTTCAGGTAGCTATACTGTAGGTGCAACTGTGCAGGCTTACACAGTACACTAACTGTAAATACTTCAAGAGCCTGCCTGTGCTATTAAAAGGATCAGAAGAAGCACACAAGCACTTGGCATCAGGTAGCTATACTGTAGGTGCAACTGTGCAGGGTACACAGTACACTAACTGGAAATACTTCAAGAGCCTGCCTGTGCTATTAATAGGATCAGAAGAAGCACACAAGCACTTGGCTTCAGGTAGCTATACTGTAGGTGCAACTGTGCAGGGTTACACAGTACACTAACTGTAAATACTTCAAGAGCCTGCCTGTGCTATTAATAGGATCAGAAGAAGCACACAAGCACCTGTCTTCAGGTAGCTATACTGTCGATGCTACTGTGCAGGGTACACAGTACACTAACTGGAAATACTTCAAGAGCCTGCCTGTGCTATTAATAGGATCAGAAGAAGCACACAAGCACTCGGCTTCAGGTAGCTATACTGTAGGTGCAACTGTGCAGGGTTACACAGTACACTAACTGTAAATACTTCAAGAGCCTGCCTGTGCTATTAATTTGATCAGAAGAAGCACACAAGCCATTGGCTTCAGGTAGCTATACTGTAGGTGCAAATGTGCAGGGTACACAGTACACTAACTGTAAATACTTCAAGAGCCTGCCTGTGCTATTAATAGGATCAGAAGAAGCACACAAGCACTTGGCTTCAGGTAGCTATACTGTAGGTGAAACTGTGCAGGGTTACACAGTACACTAACTGTAAATACTTCAAGAGCTTGCCTATGCTATTAATAGGATCAGAAGAAGCACACAAGCACCTGTCTTCAGGTAGCTATACTGTAGGTGCAACTGTGCAGGGTTACACAGTACACTAACTGTAAATACTTCAAGAGCCTGTCTGTGCTATTAATAGGATCAGAAGAAGCACACAAGCACTTGGCTTCAGGTAGCTATACTGTAGGTGCAACTGTGCAGGGTAATATATATATATACAACACCTGGGATGCATATATATACAGAATACACTGTAAGTGCAGCTAACTGACTCGATCTGCCTACTCTATCTAACTTAAATCAAATGACACTGTCTCCCTGTCTATCTATCTCTCTCCGCCACAACACACTACACAAGGCCGCCACGCAGCCGGCCTTATATAGTGTGGGCCGTGTACTAAACTCCCTGAGCCATAATTGGCCAAAGCCTCCCTGGCTTTGGCTAATTACGACTCTCTGTACACACGGCGCCACACATCAGCCAGCAATGCACTGCGATGCCGCAGTGAATTATGGGCCATGACGCGCCACTCGAATTTAGCGCGAACGGCCCATAACATTTGTAATTTGACGAACGGCCGAACACACAATGTTCGAGTCAAACATGTGCTCAACTCGAACATGAAGCTCATCCCTAGTCCCTGCTGGTCTCCTTCTCTCACCTCACACTGTTTCACTGTTCACTGGTCATTTTGGCTGTTCAGCTCCCAACACCTCCGTTTCCTCCAGCACGGTTTCTCCACCACCTCCCACCGCTTTCCCCTTTCTCTCAGTGTTTCCATTGGTTCACCCACTACTCTCACCCCACACACAGGATTACCTTTGGTCTCATGTCTGCCCTGGTGGATGCCCGTGGGGCGCCTCCACCGAGATGTCCGATGTGGCTCCACATTGGGAGCACTTTCAGATGGCTTGTTATGCCGGACACTACATCACCTTCATATGAACCACAGTTAGTCAACCTGCATTGGTTGGGGGGATAGCACCCCCACCTCTGTTCACATTTGTTCCCATCATCTTATCTAAGTAAATATTCTTATTTATAGATTCCTCATGTTGCTTGCTCCTGATGAGTGCAAGCCCCCCAGCCACGAAACGTATAGAGCTGCCTTTTTGTCATATCTCCATCTATACCTACATACAAAATTGAATCCATTGTCAATACCCACTTCAGGATCAATGATGCCATATGGCCTTGCAAGTTCTATCAGATATTATGATTCTACTACAAAATTGCTTTTGATGAATCTTTAATTTTTTGACTGCCATAATTTGTGCTATCCAAGCATTATCTTTGTATTGTATTACCATTTTATTAATCCATGTGTTTCTATTTGATATTACTATTTGTACAATATGGCATGCATTTAATAAACCTTAACTATGTTCATCTACTCATTTTACTTGACGCTTCATTCAAAGTCCCGCCCCAATGCTCTGCTCCTTTTGATCATAACAGGGATGGAAGTGTTTGACCTTCCCGGGCCATAATTTTAATTAAAGTCCCAAGGGATGGAATACATGGTCTTACCAGACCATAAATTCATTTACAGTCCCTAAAAATCACTTCCTTCTGTAAACTCTTTTCACGTAAGGCCCTTCCAGCTCTCTACTGCCATGTGGAAGGCAATGTTTTGGCCTTGTTGGACAGGGTGGTAAGCAGTAAGGTTCATGTTACGGCTGACTCATGTTCCAGCATGGCGCACTGGGTAACTCTGCTGGCAGCTAGGAAGGATGCAGGACAGGGTTCAGTGTTGGTGCTTTTTCCGTCACCATGCCTTCAAAAAGCTAGTGGGGATTCTGCCACAACATCTGTATGCTCCCCTTCCTCCTCTTCTTTTTCCTCTATGGTCTCTTCTACAGACTTGTCCTATGAAACAGCAGTGCTCCCTAAATGCTCATGGGGCTACGCAAGCAGTCAGGCAAAAAGATATCATGCGGTGCTTGAGTTGGTCTACCTAGGGGACAGGAGCCACACTGGGGCAGAGGATCTGTCAGCTCTGCAGGGGTAGGCTCAGAGGGGGTTGACACTACGCCAGCTTCAGCCAGGAATGGTTGTATGCGACAATGGCACCAACCTTCTCTCCGCCCTCCGACAGGGACACTTGATCCATGTTCCATGTTTGGCACACGTCCTGAGTTTGGTGGTGCAGCGTTTCTTGACCAGGTACCCTGGCTTACAAGATCTCCTGAGGCAGGCAGGAAAAGTCTGTGGTCATTTTCACCAGTCATAAAATGCCAGTGCTCGGCTGGCTGACATTCAAAGGGACATGCCCACTAGGTGGAACTGAAGATTGGCAATGCTGCAGTGGCTGCACACACAGCCGAGGGCCATCAATGAGTACTTGTGCGAGTATGGCACCAGGACAGGGTAAGGGGAGCTTGGCTTTTTTTCGCCACGCCAGTGGCTACTGATCAAGGATGCATGCACTGTCCTGTCACCATTTGAGGAGGCCACAAGGATGGTGAGCAGCGACAATACATGCATCAGTGACACTGTCCCTCTAGTCTTCCTGCTGGAGCACACGCTTCATGGAATCATGGACAGGGCTCTTGAGGCAGGACAGAGGGAGGAAGAGGAGGAGGAGTTACTTTCCTCTCAAGGCCCTCTTTATCCAGATAGCATTCCTGCAGGTTCACCAAACACACAGTAAGAGGAAGAGGAGGATTGTGCCAGCATGGATGTTGAGAATAACACGCAGCAGTCTTCAAGGGGTGGTTTTCAGTCTCCAGAAACCCAAGGAGTTGTCCTTGGCCGGGAGGAGGTAGTTACGGATAATGTGATCCTTAGTGACCCAGAAGTCTCAGAATCGAATGCCTCTGCAAACTTACACTGCATGGCCTCCCTGATTTTGCAAAGGACCTTAGGATTCGTGGAATTAAGGAAAGGGATCATTACTGGCTGGCAACCCTTCTTGATCCACGTTACAAAGGTAAGGTTGCAGAACTCATCCTGCCTTCGCAGAGGGAGCAGAGGATGAAACATCTTCAGGAGGCCTTGAAGAAAAGTTTGTGTAATGTATTTCCAGGCCCTGGGAGGTTACCATTTCCTGGTGCTGACAACTTGTTTCTGAGGCTTCCTTCAGTTAGAGGAAGAGCGGTGGAGAAGGTGGCCGGCTGACCGATGCCTTTAAACAATTTGTCTTCAGCACCAAGGTCTGATAGGTTCCAGCAACCATCACCATCGTCTGCATTATATGGTGCAGGAATATCTAGGGGCAAGAGTAGACTTGGAGACCTTTCCAACAGAGCATCCACTCGGTTACTGAGTCTTGAGTTTGGACCACTGGCCAGAACTTGCTCAATATGCAATTGAGCTACTGGCCTGTCCTGAATCCAGTGTGCTTTCTGAATGCACATTCAGTGCTGCTGGAGGGTTTGTAATGGATCAAAGAGTGTGCCTGTCCACAGACTCTGTTGATAGGCTCACATTTATAAAAAAATAATCAGTCCTGGATCAGCAGCTATCAAGCACCTGATGCTGATGTAACTGATTGAATTTGCTATGGATCTGGGATCCCTTCAAGACTGCCTATGCTGCCTATCCTATTCCTCATCAATCATGATGATGCTAGCTTCCAACAATATTTTTGGTTTGGGGCACCACCACCACACAAGGCCCAATTTTTCTGCCCCTGTTTAACAGGGGCATGTAATTACAATTTTTGAAATTATGTTTAACAGCAGGGTCTGTTCCTGTACCCAAACAAAATTCCTGTCCTTTTTTTCCCACAAGTAGAGCTTTCTTTTGGTGCTATTTGATCACCTCTGTGTTTTTAATTTTTTGCGCTATAAACAAAAAAAGAGCGACATTTTTGAAAAAAAAGCTATATTTCTTACTTTTTGCTCTAATAAATATCCCCCAAAAAATATAAAAAAACAAATTTCTACCTCAGTTGTTTTCTACATATTTTTGGTAAAAAAAAAAAATCGCAATAAGCGTATATTGAATGGATTGTGCAAAAGTTATCGCGTCTAGAAAATGGGGAATAGATTTAGGGCATTTTATTATAATTTTTTTTTAGTAATGGTAGCGATCTGCAATTTTTATCATGACTGCGACATTGAGATCGGACACCTTTGACACTATTATGGAACCATTGGCATTTATACAACGATCAGTGCTTTATAAAAATGCAATGATTACTGTGTAAATGTCACTGGCAGGGAAGGGGTTAAACACTAGGGGTGATCAAGGGGTTAAGTGTGTTCCCTCAGTGTGTTCTAACTGTAGGGGGAGTGGGCTCACTAGAACATGACAGAGATCACTGCTCCCGATCACTGGGAGCAGTAGATCCCTGTCATGTTGCTAGGCAGAACAGGGAAATTACTTGTTTACATGAGCATCTCCCCGTTCTGCTTCTAAGCGCCACGAACGAGGGCTACCGGTGGACATCAAGTCCGCGGGACCCGTCGGTAGCTCCCGCGGCGTGTGGAGGGTATGCACACGTGCCTGCTAGCCGCCGATGACGAAGTTACGTACGTGTACGTCATTTTGTGCATCTGTGCCGGCTTGAGCCTGTCGGCAAGTGGTTAGTGGAGCTCCAATAATCTTTGTGTTTTAATGTGCAGTAGCCCACCAGGGATTTGTGTTGTTTTAGTTTTAGAGTATGGCAATGGACTTGATTTACTAACAGCAAATGGGAATTTTCCCTAGAGCTTAGTGAATCAGGTGAAGCTGCTCTGCCGACTTTCCTCATCCAATCATGTTCAAGCAAAAATGCAGTTTTTTCTTTTGTTTTCCTTGCACATTATTGGGTATTCTTTGCAAAGTGAAACTTCACCAAATTCACTAAAGCTCTGGGCAAATTCCCTTGAAAGTGAATACCCTAGGACAGGGATATGCAATTAGCGGACCTCCAGCTGTTGCAGAACTACAAGTCCCATGAGGCATAGCAAGATTCTGACAGCCACAATCATGACATTTAGAGGCAGAGGCATGATGGGACTTGTAGTTTTGCAACAGCTGAAGGTCCACTAATTGCATATCCCTGCCCTAGGAAATCAACCCCGATGAGTATTATGTTCATCTGATATACAGCATATTTTTGCCTCTATGTAGCTCAAACAGATAAGCAGATCATTAGATCTGCTAAGCCACTCCTGTGCCACTGCATGAATTAGCCTCTACTAATCAGGGCATATCTACTGTGATATTTTTGTGCTTGTTATCACATGTATTATCTATGATAACTTTAATGAAATTTAAGTAATTGAGCAGTAAATGATTCAAGGTGGTATATAGAATTAATATGTGATATGTGGTATGTAGACTTTCTGCCATGCAATATTACACCAGACTTTTAAATGTTGTAATGTGGTTTTATCCTGGGAAGAAATAAAAGAGAATACATTTTACATGTAAGTGTTATTTTTGGCACCTTCCCATTAAATATATAGTCTTAATTTTTACAGAAAAGGATGGCAGTGAGTAAATCTCTTGCAGTCTGCATAAAAAGGTTCAATTAGCATCTGTGACTGTGACAGGAGGAATTGACGCATCCCTAGTGCTAGTTGTTCTAGTGGTGATTATGATGATAATATATGCCAACATCCAGAGGTGTCACTACAGATCATGAAGCCACAGCCACTCGCCTCTCCATGATCGCCCTACTGTCATTGTCAGGGCCGTCTTTAACGCAGGGCAAATGGGGCATCCGCCCATGACCCATTCATTGTTGGAGGGCCTCAAACGCTGGTAAGCCAAGTGCATTCATTTTCTCTTCCTTTCTTTCCAGCTCGGCACAGGTTAAGTGAAGTCATGTCCCTGCAGTGTCTCTTCTACTGGCCCACCCCTTCCCCTTATCTCAGTCTGAGTGGACTGAGTCTCTTCCCTGGTGACATGCTGCATTCTGCCCCTCCCATCCCTCCTCTGCGGGCTGCCGGACTACATCGCTCTGTACAATGAGTATATTGTCTCCCTCGGAGACACTGTGTGCAGTCCTGAGCCAGGCTCAACCTCCCACCATCTCTGATAACTTTTCAGGGAATCTCAGCTGTTGCAGAACTTCTTGGGGGAGTGCAGGGCTGCTGTGTGTTGTAGTGCAGGGCAGTGATTGACAGCTGTGGGCTCAACAATAGCCCCCCTCCCCACTTCTCCACCCTCAATAATAATCCCCCTCTCCACTTCTCCACCGTCAATAATAACCCCCCTCTCCACTTCTCCACCCTCAATAATAACCCCCCTCCCCGATTCTCCACGCTCAATAATAACCCCCCTCCCCGCTTCTCCATCCTCAACAATAACCACCCTCCCCACTTCTCCACCCTCAATAATAACTCCCCTCCCACTTCTTCACCCTCGATAACAACCCCCCTCTCCACTTCTCCACCCTAAATAATAACCCCCTCCACTTCTCCACCCTCAATAATAACTCCCCTCTCCACTTCTCCACCCTCAATAATAACCCCCTCTCCGCTTCTCCACCCTCAATAATAACTCCCCTCTCCACTTCTCCACCCTCAATAATAACCCCCCTCTTTACTTCTCCACCCTCAATAATAACCCCCCTCTCCACTTTTCCACCCTCAATAATAACCCCCCTCTCCACTTCTCCACCCTCAATAATAACCCCCCTCCCCGCTTCTCCACCCTCAATAATAACCCCCCTCCACTTCTCCACCCTCAATAATAACCCTCCTCTCCACTTCCCCACCCTCAATAATAACCCCCCTCTCCGCTTCTCCACCCTCAATAATAACTCCCCTCCCCGCCTTCTCCACCCTCAGTAATAACCCCCCTCCCCGCTTCTCCACCCTCAATAATACCCCCCTCTCCACTTCTCCACTCTCAATTATAACCCCCTCTCCACTTCTCCAGCCTCAATAGTAACACCCCCCTCTGCCAGGGGCGGACTGACCATTGAGCAATTAGGGCACTGCCCGAGGGCCCTGTGCCACTAGGGGGCCCCATCAGGGTTGCCAGCCTCAGTAAAAACAGGGACAGTATGTATAAATCTGTGTTTTTTTTACATCTGTCTGTGTATACTGTGTGTACATGTATGTGTATACTGTGTGATTGTATACTGTGTGTGTGTATACTGTGTGGCCCCATAATCTCTGATTGCCTGGGGGCCCCACAATCTCCTATTGCCCGGGGGCCCCATGAGTTATCAGTCCGCCCCTGCTCTCTGCTTCTCCACCCCCAGCAATACCTTTCTGCAAAAACAGCAGCGCGCTGATGGTTAATGAGTGGCAATGTAGTATGGAGGGGGACTGTGTAATAATGAGGGTATTGTGGGGGAGGGATCCTATGTAATAATGGGGGTAGTATCGGGAGGGGGCCTTGTGTAATGATGTGGGAGGGGGTCCTGTAATTATGGGGGTAGTATGGGGAATGGAGTTGCTAAGTAGTGATTTGGGTAGTATGGAGGATGGAGTCCTGTGTAATGATGGGGGGGTGAAATTGCATGGGGGGCCCCAAGAAAATGTTTGCCCAGGGTCCAATCAATATTAAAAATGACCCTGGTCATTGTTCTTAGTATGTAAAGGTCAGGTTGTAGGAGAGAAGAGAAACAATGCAAGAAATTAATATTTTACCTTAAAGGATAAAAAAGTAATAAATGCACATCTATTTGGAGGTTAAAAGATGCGCATTTAATGTATTATTTTTTTACTCTGGAGCATAAAAAACATGTAAAGCATTGCACCTGTGATCAGCAGTTAGCGGGTGCAATGCCAGGATCCTGCAAATTCTCACTATACTGTCTGCACATCAGTGGCGGCTGGTGGTATATTTTTTTTTGGGGGGCGGCAATCTATCCATCTGCCGCCCCCCCCCCCCCCCCAGCGGTCAGTCTGTCTAGTCTCCCGAGTCCCAACAATCGGTCCCCGCACTAATCCCATCTAGGTCTTCCAGTCGCCGTCTCCTCCTTCCTTGGCTTCACGTTGGCGTGGCTTCCCCTGCATCTCCTCCCTCCTCCTCTTAGGCCTCCAATAGGATCGCCTCTCCTTTCTCCTTTTCCCCTCTCATTGGAATCCATGCGTTCAGCACCCTGCATGTCGATTAGGGGCCGGACACATGTATGGGGGGGTGCTGCACCCCTGCGCCCCTAATGGATGGGCCGCCACTGCTGCTCATACTTCTTGAGTGGGCATGCAGTTAATGAATTGCAAAAAAAAATCAATGAACTATGCAAGCGCTCACCAGCACTCTGGCAGTTCATTGAGAACCACAAACTGTGGGCCGTGGTAGCTGATGGTACTTGTAGTTCATGCATTCATTCACAGAACTCACAGAACTCTGTGAAGGAATGACTTGGCCACGTGGGTGGAGCCATGCATGGCCACACTGTTTTTAAATTGTATCAGCAGGTGCAGGAAGAGGATCCCTCACCCGCTGTTACATGTTGGGCGGGGGGGATCAGGGGGGAGGAGACAGGAGCTGGAACATGTTACATGTTCCATCTTAAATACAGGTTGAAGATGTAACATTCCAAAGGTGAGCTTAGCCATTAAAGCAATTGTAAATCTTAAATAATACCTGACCCCAATCTCGATCTAGCACTGTGCACTAGACCAGCACCTAGGTCCTCCATTCTCTCTGTCCTCACTGGACAAGGAGGGTTTTCATAGCAATTCTCACACAATCAATTTTCTTACCATTAAAATCTGGAAGTAATTTTGCTTTAATTAACAGGCCATCCTGCTTTTCCTTAAAGGGGTTGTAAACCCTCGTTTTTTTTTTTTTTAAATAACAAACATATCATACTTACCTCCACTGTGCATACTTACCTCCACAGAGTGGCCCCAATCCTCATCTTCTGGGGTCCCACAATGGTGCTCGTGGCTCCTCCCTGCATTGGGAAAACCACCCAGAAGAAATGCTCTCCTTGGTGTGCTCCCGAGTCCAGCATTTGCATAGACACAGAATGCCGGACTCGGCCCCACCCCTGGCGCCCGCGTCATTGGATTTGATTGACAGCAGCGGGAGCCAATGGCTGTGCTGCTATCAATCTAGCCAATCAAGAGCCGAGACAATGGGCAGAGAGGGTGAGTGCCTCCCTGGCATGGGAATTAAGGGGCTCAGGTGAGTAAAATGTGGGGTCTGGGGGGCTGATCAGTGACAGAAGTTTTTTCACCTTAATGCATAGGATGCATTAAGGTGAAAAAACACGAGGGTTTACAACCCCTTTAACAGGATGGAGGCTACGCTTACAAAATGTCTGTGCTGTTATTGTAGACTTTCTCTCACTTCCTGTCTGGAGAAAGAGAATCCTGGAGTGGGACGCAGGCTAGGCGGAGGGCTGACATGACGGGGTAGCAGAGAAAACCAGCAACGCAGTAGTTAATAACTAAGAGGTGTGTACGGGCCAGTGTAAGGGGTAGATTTGAAAGTTATTTCCCGGGGAGTAGGAGTCTCTTTCCACCGGAAGAAGAAGCAGCTGCGTGTCTGCCCTCTCCTCTCCAGCATGGCAGGCATGGAGGATTTTCTTCAGCAATTACAGGCTGCAGCAGCTTCCCAGGGCTCCGCCTGGCTACAGAGGCAGATCGCTGCCCTTGAGGAGGACAGCAACCCGGTGACAGATACTTCAGGGGCAAGACACGCTCGGAGGTCTCGGCCTCCGGAGCGCTTTTCACCCCCCTCCTCCCCTCGTGCTCAGTGTCATTTGGTGAACCCTCCAGGCTCACCAGCTCCACCGTCCACTCCAGCGGCCAGTGCCAGCACCGGGAGGAATCCCCGACGTAGGCGGAGCTCATCTGGCGGCGACCGCGGTGCTGCTTCCCCCCCGGTCCCGCCGGCTCATTGCGGGAGACAGGAGCGTGCGGCCGCCTCCCCTGGCGGGGCCCCTATCAGGGAGTCGGCACCCAGCGTGGGAGAGGTCACTCTGCGGGCGCCGGCCAGTCAGTGCCCCTTCCAGCCACCTGGATGGTCGGTCCCTTGGGTCGGGGGCGGAGCCAGGCGGGTGCCCCCCTATCCAACACATTGGCTGTTCCTGCCAGGAGATCCGGTCGGAGTGCGGAGGGTGCCGGAGGCACTGGAGCAAGTCACGACACGGGGGCTGGGACCAGCACTTCCCAACCCAGAGCTGCGGCTTCGACGGTGGCGGTCCTGTCAGTGGCGAGTCAGCAAGATGCGACATTCCCCGGTCCAAAGGGGAATTTTCCAGCTCAGAGGATGAAGGGCCAGTTTGGTCAGTAGCGGTGGATGCCGGACGCGCGGCTGTAGGAGCAGCCTGGTGAGTCACGTAGTAACCCTATCTCTTCTTTGCAGGTTGTATTGGGTCTGTTGGGTTTGGGGACGGAGGGTGGCGGGGGGGCTGGGTGCACCCCCTTCCCCGCTGGTATTGCCGATCGCACCCCCTCCTCAGGCAGCACCCCCTGGGGCTGCGGCGTCAGGAGCTGGGTCTGAGTTGCAGCATCTCTTGTCAGGTTTGCGCTCGCTGGTCCAGCATTTTGAGGGGAGTTCCGTTGCCCCTTTCCCTGTGTTAGAATGGGTTCCTGGTCAGTCGAGGGCGGCCTCCCTGCCCACGGCGGTTCCAGTTCTGGGGACGACTGAGGGTTCATCTACAGTAGGGGGAACGGGGTAGGGGTTTAGTCAGGGTCGTCCGTTTCAGACAAACCTGATGCTGGTAAGGAGTCCGATAAGGCAGTCGACACGGATGCCACCAAATGTGAGGTGTATGTATGCTTTGAGGGCTCTATGGGGGCGCATTTTAACCCAGAGGTGCGGGAAAAAATATGGAAAGGTGAGTACGTTGAGATTTTTTCCTTGCTGCCGCTCAAGAAATTCAACTTGGATAGGGTGAAGCCGGACGAGTCTAAGAAGGAGGAGGAAGAGAAACGTAGGTAGCTTATTGCCCGGTCCTTTGCCAATTGGCTCCAGGCGTTTGCTATTTTAGAGAGCGTGATTCGTGAGAAACAGCCCAAGTGCTGCTCAACGCTCTTTTGCTACTTGGATGCCATCGGGGAAGCGCTACGGGTTTATGGGGGACAGGCTTAGCTCCAATATGACGAACAATTTAGTCAGCTATTCGCCAATCCTTACGCTGGGACCACAAGGACATTAGCTTGTGGATGAAGCTGATGTCTTTGGTTTGGCCCCCTACTGCGTTATTTCCAGGCAGGGTCTGAGGTGCAGATGCCTCGGGACAGCGGACCTCGAAACACAAAGGGGTATGTTTGCAATTCAATGAAGGGGCGCGTAGGGTTGGAAACAGTTGCCGTTTCAAACACAAATGCTCTGGCTGCAGGGGTGGTCACATGCTTAATTGAGGTAAGGGACGTCCCGGGGATTCTTCGGGAAAGAGGAATGACTCCAGTGAAGGTGGGAAGGATGCCTCCCTTTCTAAATAGGTACCTAGATCGGGCGGCTGCCCAGTTGTTGGGGTTTTTCAGAGGGTTTTCATATTCAGTGCTCGCTGCAACGCATTCCTATTGTGGCTAGGAATCTCCGGTCACTTTGCAACACCCTTTGGTAGTTTCTGAGAAGCTGGCCAAGGAAGTAGCGTTGGGCCGCATGGGTGGCCCCTTCCCAATCCCCAATTGGCTGACCTTGTAGTTTAGCCATTGGGGGTGGTCCCCAAGAAGGAGCCTGGAAAATTTTGATTAATTCATCACTTGTCCTTTCCGAACGGGGGTCCTGTCAACGATGCCATTGACCCTGATGCATGCTCGGTATCCTATACCTCTTATTACGCAGAGGTACGTTGGGTACGGCGATGTGTATGTGGGGCGCTTATGGCAAAAACTGAGGCGGCCTTTTAGTTGCTTCTGGTTCACCTGGACAGTTTTCACCTTTTGGGGTGTCAGTGGCAGGATGAATACTATGTAGACCAGTTCTTGCCAATGGGCTGTTCGATCTCATGCTCGCTGTTTGAGACATTCAGGTCATTTGTGGAGTGGGTGGTGCGAGACGTGTCAGGAGTCAATTCCATCATATATTACCTCGACGACTTTTTATGTGTAGGTCCCCCTTCATCCAGGTCGTGCAGGATTTTGCTGGCTACACTTCAGCATATCTCGGAGCATTTTGGCATACCGCTGGCACCAGATAAAACGGTTGGCCTGGTGGTTGAACTCAGTTTTTTAGGTATCGGTATTGTGATTGACTCACGGGCCATGGAGTGCCGCTTATCGTAGGAAAAGTTGCACGCTCTCCAGGCCGAGATTCGCTTGGTGGTGGGTACATGCAAAATTCAACTGCGTCAGCTGCAGTCACTGTTGGGGAAGTTGAATTTTGCATGCAGGATTTTGCTCATGGGGCATGTGTTTTGTCGCCGCTTGTCTGCAGCAACAGCGGGCGTCTCATCTCCAAAACACTTCATGACGTTGATGCGGGAGCACCGGGAGGACCTGCGTGTTTGGCACATCTATAATTCCTATAATGGATGGGCGTTATGGATGGAGGGCCCGGTGAGCAATTTTGATCTGGAATTTTATACCGACGCTGCTGGGTCGTCAGGTTTCGGGGCCTATGTTGGGGGACGGTGGTGTGCGGAGCAATGGCCGGAAGATTGGTGCGGGGCGGGGTTCCTCAAGAACTTGGTTTTGCTGGAACTATTTCCAGTTATCGCAGCGGTGGAAATTTAGGGGGCGGTTTTTTGGGATCAGAAGATCAGGTTGCACTGTGATAATATGGAGATAGTTTAGGTCATCAATCATGACGGCCTCCTCAGTGCCAGTGGTGCATTTGTTGCGGCACCTGGTGCTGCGTTGTTTGCAATTAAATATTTTTCTGTACGCTGTGCATATTCCGGGTACGTCTAATGCTGTCGCTGATGCTTTGTCTCGGTTTCAGTGGGACAGATTCCGGGAGTTGGCACAGGGATCGGAGCAGCACGGGAGTCCTTGTCCCCAGCAGTTGTGGCAAATTGCATTGGAGTCGTTGCGGATTTGATCCGGAATTCTGTGTGCGCTAGTACATGGGCGGCCTATGCTAAGGTTTGGCAGGAATGCTGCGAGTTGCTGGGATGGGTGGGCCGTGTGTCGGGTGAGGGGATTGTTACGGCATTGTTGTATTTTATTGGATTGAATTATGGGAAGGGGGTGTCTTCTTCTGCTATGGACCGTAAGATGGCTGGGTTAGCATTTTGGTTTAAAATGACGGGATGTCAAGAGAGACTTCCTGGTTAGGCAAGCATTGAAGGGGTATAGGAGAGGAGTCAGGAGGGTAGACAGAAGACACCTGGTCATTTTCTCAATGTTGGAGCAGTTGCTTTTTAAGGTGAATAGTGTTTGTAAATCTAGCTATCAGGTCAGTTTATTTAAAGTCACTTTCACATTGGCTTTTTATGGGGCTTTCCGGTTGGGGCGAGTTGGTTAGCCCTTCTAGGACTGCTCAAGGGGGTATTCAGGCAAGCGATGTTCACTGTGGCAGCACCTAGGTGGCTCTTTTTCTTCACCGGTCCAAAACTGACCGGTTGGGTAAGGGTAAGTATGTGCATGTGTACTGGGTCCCGGGTGGGGTGGTCTGTCCGGTTGCAGCGATTAGAGAGTTTCTGGGTAGCCACCCAGCTAGTAGGGGATCCTTTTTGGTTCACCAGGATGGGTCTTCGTTATCACGGTTCCAGTTCAGTTCAGTGTTTCGTTGGTGTTTAGTGTCGGCGGGTTATGACCCCTCGACCTATGCGCCTCACTTCTTCCACATTGGGGCTGCCACTGAGGCAGCCAGATGGGGTTTGGACAGCTCGGTCATTAAGTGCATAGGTCGGTGGGAATCTGATCAGTTTAAGCTTTATATACACCCTCATTTGGTTTAGTTGCAGTAATTTAGTGATTTAGTGCTGTGTACTTATGTTTAAGTTTGGTTGAAGGTTCTATGTGCTGCAATTTTTATTTCAGATGCCGAGGATGGTCTCGTGTGGATCATGGGACACTCATTTGTCTTTTGGGGGGCACGGAGGGCGGATGTCCGCCTGAACGGCTGCCAGTTAGGAGTTCCCAGGGAGGTTGCCATGGTCCGGTGGATTGGAGTTCGGAAACAAGTATGCCCGATTGGACCATGCCCTGGATGTGTTAGTTTTACATGTCGGGGGTAATGATTTGGGGGTCAGGTCCATGTTTCATTTGATCAGGGACAGAAAGTTTGACGTTCTTCCGATTCGCGCGGACTTCCCTCACACTTTGGTGGTATGGTCGGATATCGTCGGCCGCATGTCCTGGCATTTAGCAAGGTCAGGAGAAAAAATCAATAAGGCCCGGATCAAGGTCAACAAGGAGGTAGGCAGGTTCATTGTGCGCAATGGTGGTTTAGTGGCTCGCCATTGGGGCTTAGAGGTGGATACTCACCTGTAAGTTAGGGGGGGTGGGGTCCATCTTAACCTCATGGGCATTGATTTTTGGTGCCTGGCCTGTAAGATGGTATACAGAGAGCCTTGCCTTGTGTGGGGCGTCCACAGGTGTAAGGTTTCACACTCTTGGGCTGTGGCGGTTGGGGATCTTTGGAGGCATTAGGAATTAAGAACAACATGGCAGAAGTGGGGAACCATCTTGGTATGGTATCCTTGGTTGATACCAGTTAACCGATGTTTAACTGGCATCAGGAGAGGTATATCAGCTTGTAAGGTTGAGTGGTGTCGTCCGAGTCGGAGTGGCCGTGACTGGGGACCTTGTGTGGACACGCTGATATGGTAAAAATTTGGTTAGTGCCTCCAAGGATCCTCAACATTGGTTAAAATGTATCCGAGGGAATATTGTGTTTTGTTAATAAAGGTTATGGTTTGAAATGTTTAATAAAATGGCAGATGCAGCCAACTTACTCCAAAACAGGTGTTGTTTGGTTATTTAACAGGTTATGTGTGGGGGTGTAGTATTAAGAGGTAACAAGAGGTTTGCATAGGCTATACCATAGTCAAGCATTGACACCCGAGCAGTGAGGTTGATTTACTAACACTGGGGAGTTCAAAAACTGGTGTAGCTCTGCATAAAAAAAGCTTCCAGGTTTTTTTTTCAAAGCTTAACTGAACAAGCTGAAGTTAGAAGCTGATTGACTACCATGCACAACTGCACCAGGTTATGCATTCTCCAGTTTTAGTAAATCAACCCCAGTAAGTAAGTGTAAATCTCTCTATAAGACTTTCCTGCACATATTATAAATATTACACCTGAACTGCTATGAATCAGCCACAATTGTGAAAAAAATAATGTTGATAGACTTTACCTGGGACCATGAAAAACTACATACACATGTAACAAAGTTTTCATTTCTCTTGACAGTTCTTTTTGTATTTTTGGGGAAAGAGGGTTAGGGCCAGGACACCCTTAAGTAGTTGTAGATTCAATTGGCAGACTCCGAGACTTCAATAGGGAGGACAGCCGTGCAGGGAAAGGCCCCAGCAAGGCGCCGAATCTGCACATGCAGGAATGCTGTCTCCTATGGCAACAGTTCATAACAGTTCCTAACTCAAACGTAAAAGTTCCTTCAGCTTCACTTCAACTGCCTCTTGTAGTTCTTCAACACTGAGCTCCCGGTCTCTCACTAGATCCTCTGATTCACTGACTCTGAATCCCTTGAGCTCCTCCAATTTTTGCGGTGGTATCTCCCCCAAGCCTCACCAATGCTTCCCTGCTGGGTTACTATTTTGGCACTCCAGATACTTCTCAAGCTTCACCACTGCTGACCGGCTCAGTCCCTGACTTGACACACAAGGCTGCTCTGCAAGTGTCACCTCTGCTGTTTGGGTCCCTGACTTGATCACCGTCTGAAGTTTCTCGTTTCTCCACTGTGCTCGTTCGGTGAGAATACTGCTCCGGTACTTGCTTCAGTTCCTCACAGTGGTCCCTGGTAAAGGTGGTTGGTTCCTTAGTGGCGACAGCTCCCCTTCTTCCTCCAACCACGACAGGTTCTCCGGCCAGCAGAACCATCACTTTTGGTTGGACTATAAGCCGCAATCCCAACCCTGCGCTGCCCTCTTACTTCTGGATAGGCCCTCATGCAGCCTGGCAGCCAGATGCCCCCGGGATAGGCCCAATCTCCAGTCTAGCAGCCTGGGGAGTACGACACACGTCCACCCAGACAGCCATCTAGGTGGCACAGAACACAGATCACCCGACTCCACCCAAATATATAGGTGCTCCCAGCAGACCAATGGATTCAAGAAAACTCCCGCCCATTGGCTGGGATACCCCATATATCCATAACCTGACCTTGGGTTGCCCTTCTCATATCTAGTACCACCAAGTACCTGGCCACCTAGTGGTAGAAGAGAAAAGTGCAACAATGCCAAACTTAGGGAGAAATCAATAGATCTCTATTAATCAACCAGGATAACTACTCCTGGCAAGTAAATTTGTGAGGAGCTCCCTGCCTAAACTACCGGGTGCTACACAAATATTACATCTACATACAGTGTATTCACCCCCCTTGGAATTTTTCGTGTTTTGTTGCCTCACAACCTGGAATTAACAAGGATTGTTTGAGGATTTGCATCATTTAATTTACAGAACATGCCCACAACTTTGAAGATGTTTTTTTTTAAATTATTGTAAAGCAAACAACAAATAGGACAAAATAACAGAAGAAGTCAATGTGCATAACTATTTACCCCCAAAAAGTCAATACTTTGTAGAGCCACCTTTTGCGGCTATCACAGCTCCAAGTCGCTTTGGATAAGTCTATATGAGCTTGCCACATCTTACCACTGGGATTTTTACCCATTCCTCCTTGCAAAGCTGCTCCAGCTCCTTCAAGTTGGATGGTTTGCGCTAAACCACAATCTTTAAGTCTGACCAGAGATTTTCTATTGGATTGAGGTCTGGGCTTTGACTAGGCCATTCCAACACATTTACGTGTTTCCCCTTAAACCACACAAGTGTTGCTTCAGCAGTGTGTTTGGGGTCATTGTCCTGCTGGAAGGTGAACCTCCGTCCTAGCCTCAAATCACACACAGAGTGGTACAGGTTTTGCTCAAGAATATCCTTGTATTTAGCACCATCCATCTTTCCCTCAACCCTGACCTGTTTCCCAGACCCAACTTCTGAAAAACATCCCCACAGCATGATGCTGCCACCACCATGTTTCACTGTGGGGATGGTGTTCTTTGGGTGATCTGATGTGTTGGGTTTGCGCCAGACATAGCGTTTTCTTTGATGGCCAAAAAGTTAAATTTTAGTCTCATCAACAGAGAGCACCTTCCTCCATACATTTTGTGAGTCTCCAACATGCTTTTTCGCAAACTCAAAACGTGTCATTTTGTTTTTTGCTGAAAGTAATAACTTTCTTCTGGCCACTCTGCTATAAAGCACAACTCTATGGAGCGTACGGCTTATTGTCGTCCTATGTACAGATACTCCAGTCTCTGCTGTGGAACTCTGCAGCTCCTCCAGGGTTACCTTAGGTCTCTGTGCTGCCTCTCTGATTAATGCCTCCTTGCCCAGTCTGTGAGTTTTGGTGTGTGGCGGGTTTGCTGTTGTGCCATGTTCTTTCCATTTGGTTATGATAGATTTGACGGTGCTCCTAGGGATCATCAAAGATTTGGATATTTTTTTATAACCTAACCCTGACTTATACTTCTCAACAACATTATCCCTTACTTGTTTGGAGAGTTCCTTGGTCTTCATGGCAGTGTTTGGTTAGTGGTACCTCTTGCTTAGGTGTTGCAGCCTCATGGGCCTTTTAAAAAGGTGTGTATATGTAATGACAGATCATGTGACACTTAGATTGCACACAGGTGGACATCATTTCACTAATTATGTGACTTCTGAAGGTAACTGGTTGCACCAGAGATTTTTATGGGCTTCATAACAAAGCGGGTGAATACATACGCACATGCCAATTTTCAGTTTTATACATACGCACATGCCAATAATACGTTTTTTATTTCTGAAAAATACCAACTTAGACTATTGTGTTCTGATCCATCACATATAATTCAGATTAAAAAAACATTGAACTAAAGGCTGTAATGTAACAAAATAGGTAAAAGGCCAAGGGGGGTGAATACTTTTGCAAGGCACTGTACAGTTTACCACAACAACAATGAATTAAAGGTATTAAAAAAAATTCTATCCTTACCTGCTCTGTGCCGCCTCTTCTTGGGTCCCCTGTCAGCGCTACTGGCTCCCCCTCTCTGTCCAGTGCCAGCTTCCCATGGGGGCACTTGTGCAGAGGCGGCTCTAGGATTTGTGAGGCCTTAGGCAAAGCTTAAACATAGGACCCCCACTCACACCCATAATGGGAACAATAATTCAAGTGATAGAAATTAACTGTATAAATTGCATATATTAGGAGCCTTAAATCCTATAAACTATGAATTCTCAGTTTCTAAAACTTTCTCTAACCAATTACTCTTTAATCAAATATCATTAAAATAGATATATATTACACGCACACAAATATAGATAACATTTGTGCAGCTGTTACTAGCAATGTATTTAAGTTATAACAAAGGTCAAAAAACATATTTCTGAAGGTATTTCTACATGAAGGTCAGGTTAATATAACCAAGCCATATGTGTATGTAAGGGGGGGTCTGACATCTGTGATCCCCCCTCAGACTGTCCTTCCGGACATGATATAAGAGTGTTAAAGCTGGCTGAAACCTCCATGGCTTTACCCCAGTGTGTGCCGCCCCGCTCATCCACCAGTCTGGGGACACCCAGGGCTGTATTTATTATTGTATATATGTATATATAAAGATCTGGTTCACACTCACTGATTGCTCCAAGCCACTGTTTGGTTGTTAGAGGTTAGTGCACATCATTACCACTCACTGATTGGTTGCTAGAGGTTACTGCACAATTGAAAGCAGTATCTGTGTGGACCCTGAGCAACTAGCACCTCATACATCAAGTAGTTATTAATCTGCTCTTTCTTTCCTTGTGGGGAGCATATGGGCTTACGGATTTTGTTCACACAGGTATTTTGCTTGTATAGTTGTCTCATCCCTCCCTGTCTAAGTTTGAATTTTATTTTAATAGATTGTCCATTGATCATATAGCTATTGCCGTAGTAATACAAGGAAGGGACATCTCTTCTTTGAGTGGGAACTCTTAACTGGTCTTGGCCATGACTGTATGATATAGTTTCTAGTGAGTATATTATTATCATTAATTAAGTAATTCAACATTTTTTTTAAGATATTGATGCTTTAGAACTATATGTTGTGGGTTTATACCTACATTGGCATAAATAATTTATTAATCCTATAGAGGGACTATGCCGGTGAGATTCCTGCATCTTCATTGAGCCTACTCACTCCTCCCAATTTTGGGCACATCGTCTTTCATCCATAGTTTTAATTATTCTGGTTCTTAACATGTAAGTTATATGGTTACATGTCCCTATATGTATTAATATTAGCATAAATCTTCATATATAACATATTCTCCTGGGATATTCTAGCGCATGTTCCTGTCTCTAATGATTTTCACTCACGTTTTCCTATTTAAGGTTCCCTGATCATACTGTCATATGTAAATGGTTCTGAGGAAGCGACTACGTGAAACGCGCCAACCATCTTTACAGACAGAAATTTGAGCAATATATGTTTATGAACCGCAAAGGAATATTTATATGTTTTTATGAAAATATTTTATCTATCTAATTTTGTATAAATAAAATTATTGTAAAATTATTATGCATATACTCCTCATTTGGTACCGTGATAGTCCACTCTGTTGGTCTGGTTTTATGGATTGGTGCTAGAGGTTACTGCACATCATTACTGCTCATCCATTGGTTGCTAGAGGTTACTGCACATCATTACTGCTCATTGATTGGTTGCTAGAGGTTACTGCACATCATTACCGCTTACCCATTGGTTGCTAGACGTTACTGCACATCATTACTGCATACCCACTGGTTGCTGGAGGTTACTGCACATCATTACCGTTCACTGATTGGTTCCTAGAGGTTACTGCACATTATCACTGCTCACTGGGTGGCAGGGCAGTATTGTGGTGTGTAATCCAACTGTTGGTGTACAGTTGGTTGGATGACAGGATGCAGTTTGGGATGATGGTGGCAGCATAGGGGTAGGAGGCTGAGATCATATCTCCCCGATAGTGATAGAATGCCAGAGGTGGGGTACAGGAGGGATGAGGATGATAATGACAGGAGGCAGGGTGGTAGGATGCCAGAGGTGAGGTACAGAGGGATGGTGACAGGGGGCGGGGTGGTAGGATGCCAGAGGTGGGGTAGAAAGGGATGATGAGGATGTTGATGACAATGGGTGGGGTGGTAAAATGTCAGCAAAGGAGTATGATGATGACAGTGGGTGGGTAGGAAGCTGGCAGTGGGTTACAGGGGGGATGATGATGGGGGTAGGATGGTTGGATGTTAGAGGTGGGGTACAGGGGGATGATGGGAATGTTGATGACAGGGGGCAGGGTGGTAGGATGTCAGAGGAGGGGTATGGGGATGATGAAGATGACAGGGGGCGGGGTGGTAGGACACCAGGGGTGAAGAGGATGGAGATGATGATGACAGGATGTAGGTTGGTAGGAACTGACAGTGTGGTAAAGGGGGATGAAGACAAGGATGATGATAAAAGGGGTAGGGTGGTGGATGTTAAAGGTTGGGTACAGGGGGATGATGGGGATGTTGATGACAGGAGGCAGGGTGGTAGGATGTCAGGGGTGGGGTACGGGGGGATGATGATGACAGGGGGTGGGGTGGTAGGATGTCATAGGTGGGGTACGGGGGATGAGGATGACAGGGGGTGGGGTTGTAGGAAGCTGGCAGTGGAGTACCAGGAGGGATTAAGATGATGATGATAATGACAGGGGGTGGGGTGATAGGATGCTAGAGGTGGGGTATAGAGGGATGATGGGGACGTTGATGACAATGGGTGGGGTGGTAGGATGTCAGCAAAGGGGAATTATGATGACAGTGGGTGGGTAGGAAGCTGGCAGTGGGGTGCAGGGGGGTGAAGATGACAGGAGGTAGGTGGAAGGAGTTGGCAGTGGGGTGCAGGGGGATGAAGATGACAGGGGGTGGGTGGAAGGAGCTGGCAGTGGGGTGCAGGGGGATGAAGATGACAGGGGGTGGGTGGAAGGAGCTGACAGAGCGGTGCAGGTGGGATGAAGATGACAGGGGGTGGGTGGAAGGAGCTGGCAGAGTGGTGCAGGGAAGATGAAGATGACAGGGAATGGGTGGAAGGACCTGGCAGAGTGGTGCAGGGGGGAAGAGGATGACAGGGGGTGGGGTGGTAGGATGCCAGGCACAGGGGATTATGATGAGGATAGAGATGATGACAGGGGGTAGGTTGGTAGGAAGCTGACAGTGGGAAATATGATGACAGGAAGAGGGGGATGATGAGGAGGATAATGACTATGGCAAGGTGTCAGTATGTGGCATAATTTGCTGGATGACATACATCACATCAGTCAGGGCTGTGAGGTCACGGGTGACTGGCAGCAGTGATTTTCGGGGTGCCCTCGGTCAGGAGGTGACATCACGGGATCCTGTCAGCCTGTCAGTGTCATGCAGTACCTTGAGGCTGTGGCAGACTGTCTCCTCGATGACAAGCCAGCTCTGGCAAGTCCTCCATTACAGGGCGTCTATCCTGGAGAGTAGAGCAGGGAGCTGCTCAGCTGCTGCATGACAGGAGATTCGCAGAGCCCGGCAGAAGGGGAAGAGCTGGAGAGGGTAGTACATGGAGCCACCCACTGAGCCTGGGATCTCTAGCAGTGTTCAGGTGCTCAGTCTGTCTGCCCCTGGCTGGTAAAAAGTAGTCACAGGCACTGCAGGATTTTGCCCCGTGTCCCTGGGGACATTCCCTCAAATTTCCACACACAAGTTAGGCAAATTAGGCAGCCGCGAGGCCCCTGGGAGTGTGAGGCCTTAGGCAACCGCCTAATTTGTCTAATTAGAGAGCCGCCTCTGCACTTGTGCGTGCTCGAGCCCAACTGCTGCATCCTTAGACACAGACAGCAGGACTCCACCCCCTGCTCCCTTCTCAATGGTGCCCGGTGCAAAGGCAGTGAGGCGCGAAGTGAGGGGGAGAAGAGCTGTAGACGTACTCAGTACTGGATCAAATGAGGGCTCAGGTAATTATAAGGGGGGGGGGAATCAATGCCTACACATTTTTTACTTTAATGCAAGGAATGCATTAAGGGTAAAGTAATGTTTAGGCTCTAGAAACACTTTAAATTTTAAAAGAGAATTGCAGGGGAAACACATTTTTGGAACTGAGAGGATCAGCCGTGCTTACAGTTATACTGTACAGTATTTAACAATAATATATTCATCCTTATATCTCTTTAAAGCAGACCTAAAATCTGCCATACAATTTGACCCCCATTGCTGCAGACCTAAAACCTGCCATACAATTTGACCCCCATTGCTGCAGACCTAAAACCTGCCATACAATTTGACCCCCATTGCTGCTCCTTTCATAATCGCTTTTTAAGCTTTTGCCTTCCTTCTCTGCAAATTTTAGTAAAAAAAACTACCCAATAAATAGTGTGCAGATTGAGTTGCAAATCAGGTGAATTAGACAGGTGCACACTTTTTGATTGACCTGAACATACTGTATACATGCAGAGTTGTCTTTTCTTCAGAGGATCATGTCATTTATGAATCATGTTCATCCAGATTCCTGACATGTGTAAAAATCTGTAGCTCTGACAGCTCAGCAAGCTAATGAGCTTAGTTAAAAATGTGTGGGTTGATAGCTGATCTTGACAATAATCAGTACCAATAAAGATTATGCTTTTTTAGTGAAAATCACTCAGTGATATCACTAATCCTATATTTCATTACATTTATGACAAAGTGAAAACCTAACAAAATTGTATGGTAGTTGCATATTCAGGAAACTCTTCTTTAGTCCTAGAAACTTCCCATGGCCTGAGGGACAGAATTCTTCATGGTGCTGCTTCTTCCAGGCACCA
Source organism: Lithobates septentrionalis (assembly GCA_037952835.1). Taxonomy (NCBI): domain Eukaryota; kingdom Metazoa; phylum Chordata; class Amphibia; order Anura; family Ranidae; genus Lithobates; species Lithobates septentrionalis. The sequence goes on from JBBDGP010001188.1 coordinate 3,097,127, forward strand.
GGCTAACTCAGGCTTGCAGCATTCTCAAAATGGTTCCTAACAGAAGCCTAGTAAGGAAGTTGTGTTTATTTAGGCACACAAAATACACAAAATGGATGCATACCTCCTGACTCTCTGAAATAATAAAGGGGGAGACTTATTAGCACACAGTATGTCAGCAAAGAATATATTCCTGCCATGACCCCAGTTCAGGGACCCCAAGGATCTAATATGCACGAAATAATTGGCTATAGCACACAAGTGCATTTTTTACTTCTATTTTTATCTTCTATTGGCTTTTCTAAATACAAAACATAGTAATCTAGAGATTGGATAAAAAGTGCAATGCAATATAACACTTTTGGTAGTAAAATAGTACATTTTGCATAGAAATATATACCTCAGACCAAAAATAGGGACAACTGAAGCTGCATGAGGGACTAGGTCTCTAAAGAGGGACATTCCCTTCAAATGGAGGAAAGTTGAGAGCTATGTGGATGGCACTGTGATCAATAAAGCCTAGATCTGACTGTAGGCAGGTTGCTTATCCACAGCTCTGTAATTTTCTGTAAAATGCAATATGGCTACCTGAAGGTGTTCGGTACAGAACGCCCCCCAGAAACATAATTTCCTGCTTGTTTGATTGGCTCACTGATTTTCCCAGAAGTCTGCACTAAGATACAAGTCAGATTTCAGGCATCCTTTGCAACAAAAATATAATTTTTGTGGTCAGCTACTCCAAATAGGAAATCACGTCTAAAGGGATGCAGACCCAGCAATTTTCAGCATTAGAGCCCATGCAGGTGCAGCAACCGATTGATAAATATGAAACCACTCCCATTAGATTTACTTTCCACATGAACAGAAACATACAGGAATTTCTTCAGAATAACAAAAGGTAAGAATCTGCAACAAAGTTTGTTAAATTCCCTGCAATGTACCTAGATCACCCAGAAGGGGGTGTTTTTTTTCAACAAAATTGGAGTTACTTTTTAACTCTTTAAAAAAATGGAAGCTGATTGGTTTCTATGCAGAGCTGCACCAGATTTTGAGATTTTGCACTCTTCAGCTTTTAGTCAATCAACCTCATACTATTTAACTCCATTGCAGTGTATATAATACAATATATATTATATATATATATATATATATATATATATATATATATATATATATATATATATATATATATATATATATATAATTTTTTTATTTACAAATTGTAGAGTCCCTATAACAGGTTTAAAAAGAATAGGTGAGATAATAAACCAAAAGTATTCATTGTGACCTTTGAATAAGTGTCATTTGACTTTGATTTTATGGGTTTCGTCTGTAGACAGTACTATGCTATGAAAAGATTATTTCAGGGAGAGTTAAACAGGGCAGGGGCCAGGCATGCTTCTTGTGTTTGTAGTAAACATTAGGACGCAGGCAGGACTAGTTCAAACTAGATTTCTGCGATGACAGAAACAGCTTGGAGGCTCTCCATGCAGTTGAGCACGCAACTTCCAAACACATCCTTCTTTGAACCTTAAGACATCAGCTAGAACAGACTCACACCTTTGTTAGATGGCTGTTTTACATATCAGCTCCTGAGTGAAGCAGTATTTTCATATAACACGTCAATTTACAAAGACAAATACACAAAAGCTACTGAAACAGACTTTTGGTATTTATAATCTTACATTCTGTATATGATAATGTAGAAAAGAAACAGTGCTATAACAAAAACATATAATATTGGTGTGCGTCTGCAACTGAAATCATTTGATTGTTCAGTGACTGAAAAGTCAAAGTGTAGATAGAAATAAAAATGTGAGTAAAAATGAGAGTATGGGTGTTACAATTCAAATGTGTCGAGGTAGTTAATGCATCTAATAAAAAATAAAATAGAATAACATTTTACTGATATGTTGATTAGTATGAACTGTTACATTCTGAGTAATTTCCCTGAAAAAATTGCAAGATAAATACAAATAAAATCTAAATACGAAGAGAAAAAAGTTAAACTTTCTCTATGCCTGTGAGACAAAGCCCCTGTATGAGTCAAATAAATAAATAAATAAACATTTGGTAGCTTTGACTAACGGTGCTCTGTAAGTACACCATATGATTCAAAAATACCAATAATATTGTTATAGAATTGATACTTTAATAAAGGAGAAAATCAAACAATCAACAAAGTGGAGTTATTGCCAGCAGCAACCAACCAGGTTTCACACTGAAAAAGTAAAGTTGAAATCTAATCAGTTGCTATGGGCAATATCTTGACTTTTGTGCTAATCTTTTGGTTTTATTACACCAGACCTATAAACTTACACCCGAAGGTCTCACAATTAAAACTAAACTAGGGGGTTCTGAGTCATCCTTCATAGTTTTAAAATACTACCAGTTGTGGAAGGGGCATTTCTGCAATGAGTTTGAGAGATCCATATTTTTATTATTATTATTAATATACAGGATTTATATAGCACCAACCATTTGTGCAGCACTTTACATTATAATGGTATACAGTGAAGATTTTTGTGCTTAAAATAACTTTCACTAGCAATGGATTATTCCAGGATCTGCATCATTCAGCTTGGGCTAAGTGCTTGGAAGGCCTTGTACCATGCCTACTTATAAAGTTATGCGGATATCTTTGCAGCTAAATATTTACAGTAAGAGATACATTTCTGAGTAACTGGTAGATGTGCCCAACTTTCTTTAAAGAAGAAGTCCAGCCTGAGCTTGTTTGGCTGGGCTTCTCCTATGGGTCAGAGGAGTGCAATTCATTTTGCACTCCTGTGACCTGTTTTCAGCAGAGAGCAGACTGAAGTCCGCTCTCTGCTGATGTCACAGGAATCAGTCCAGGCACCATGTCATCACGACAATAAAGTCTGGATCTGCCAGGTGCCTGGACTGATGCCCGTCTCAGCGAGCTGCTGAGAGGCTAAGACGGCCACTCCCCACCCCTCCACAGCTCAGCGCTCCAGTGAGCATTGAGGAGCAGAGGGGAGAGATTCTGATTGACAGTCTCCCCGAGCTCTCTGCTCAGGGAGCTGTGAGAACCGAGCCATCAGCGATGTTCGATCGCTCGGTTTTCAGTGTAGTTTGTTAGTTTCCCAACATTTATATTTACAATTGTATTTATTGTAATAAGTGAATGTATGCACAGAATTATTTATTTTCTTATGTCTCCTCTCACAGAAAATGATACCAAATATTATGTTTAGATAACTGTAGGCTATTTTGCCTTCAGTCCATTTTCCATGCTGCATTCAGTAATCCTAGAACAGTGAATCAGCAGTAAACCATGGACTACAATCCAGCAAAGTGCTGTATTTCATTTATTAAAGACATGTTTTTTCATTTTTAAAAGTGATTGTCAAAGAAGACTATTAACTTTCTCTGTAATAGAGATAGTAGGAGTGTACCAGAAAAAACCAGACAAAGCAAGGAGTGACACGTAGCCCCCCCCCCCCCCAAACCACCGCCCTGAAGGCGTGTTCTGTAGATGAAATTGGGTTAAGCAATAGTGTCTGTTAGAGGTTACACTGTTATTTTATTGCATGTGTGGAGTGGAAAAACAAAACAAATATAACCGCTTTTTAATTATAATGTGCAGGAACGTAGGTCACCTTTTTTTTTTAATGATTTATTACTTTACATTTTACTGTATTGAAAAGGTTACAAAAATGATGTTGGATTCATTTCAATAATATGTTTCAAAAGCATTGTTCATTTAAGGGTTAACTCAAAGTGATATATACATTTATACTTTGACTGCACATTTCTACACCACAATTAGTCATAACTAAAAAGGAGCACTGTTATATAAAATAACTATTTGATATTTCCTTGAATATGCAAAGAATTGCTAGAACATTTACTAATGTTTGACATAGTGGAGTAGATTAGGATCAGAGAAAACTTGAAATACTTAGACCTTTATGAAACGTGACTTAAAAATAAAAGAGTGACTTAGTTAAACCCAGTGAACCATTTCTTAACTCTTTCGCTCCTGGTCCCCTTTTCCATTTTTGCACTTGAAAATTGAGGACCTATAGAAATGTTTGTCAAACTACATTTTTAACATGGATGCGTGTGGAAAAGAACAAAGCAATTATCAAAGCAGTTCAGGACCCTATCTGTAGGGATCTACTTTTTTAAACCAGAGGTTACACTGTAGTATACACAGCAAGAACAACATGATAAGGTACAAGAATTAAAAGGACACATGGGGGGTTATTTACAAAAGGCAAATCCACTTTGCACTGCAAGTGCACTTGAAAGTGCAGTCGCTGTAGATTTCAGATCTTCCCCTCAGATCTACAGCGACTGCACTTCCAAGTGCACTTGCAGTGCACTTGTAGTGCAAAGTGGATTTGCCTTTCGTAAATAACCCCCATAGTTACATAGTTACATAGTAGATGAGGTTGAAAAAAGACACAAGTCTATCAAGTCCAACCTATGTGTGTGATTATATGTCAGTATTACATTGTGTAAACATTGCAGTAAGTTAGGGATTAAAGTGATTGTAAAGGTTTGGTTTTTTTTGTAAAATAACAAACATGTCATACTTACCTGCTCTGTGCAAGGGTTTTGTACAGAGCGCCCCATCCTCCTCTTCAGGGGTGTCCCGGCGGTGCACCTGGCTCCTCTTCTTCATTGGGTGCCCCTGTGTAGAGACACTTTCCATGGGGGTACCCATGAGGGTGCGCTCCCGAGTCTTTCTGCTGCGTCTATTGACACAGACAGCAGGACTCTGTCCTGCCCCAGCTCCTGTGTCACTGGATTTGATTGACAGCAGCGGGAGCCAATGGCTCCTGCTACCAAATAAATTATACGCTGCGCTAGATCGTGCTATACCATATAGGTGTATACCAAAATACGTGTTATACTAATGAACATTAAAAAAAATATATGAAAAAATATAATAGAATATAAAATATTATATGGTATAGCACGATCTAGCGCAGTATATAATTTATTTGGTTGTTGTTATTTGCACAAATTTATGAGACGTGTTTAACGCATGCAGCTGAGTAGTGGTGTTCACTAAGCATTGGGTTGATTGAGGCTCGCGGGAAGTTATTTCTTTCCAATGGCTCCTGCTGCTATCAATATATCCAATGAGGACCCGAGACAGAGGCTGGAGCTGCTGGGCTCGTGCTCATCACTGGAGCGATTGGGTTCAGGTAAGAAAAAAGAGGGGTGGGTGTGTCTGGGGGCAGCTGCAGCACAGAAGGTTTTTCACCCTAATGCATAGAATGCATTAGGGTGAGAAACCTTGAGGGTTTACAACTCCTTTAAGTCTATAGTGTCCACAGCAGCAATGTGGTAGAGTGGGATTGAATCCAGAGGAGTTCACAGCAGCAACAGTGTATAAATGCAGGAGTTTAAGCAAGCCTCTGATTTTCCATGTAGGTCAAAGCAAAGGGTTTACTTTACTGCCCCTCCCCCAACCTTTGTAAATGTGACTTATTACTTATTCCTTAGGCACACCATGGCCAGAGGACCAGGAGAGATCATAAATGGGGAACCCAAACCAGTTCTATAATGCTCAGAAAAAAATAACAAACATTATTTAAATTCTTAAGCTGGTGTTTCAACTGTGGGCTTGCTTTAACCCTTTGAGTTCCATTTCAGTGCCATACAGTTTTGCTCAAAGGTTTGCATACCCTAGCAGAAATCGTGAAATCGTGAAACTGAGAAAGGTGACAGTTTTTGGAATTACTAATAAGCTTCATGGAACTTTGTTGAAATTTTCATTTGTTTGTTCTAATTTTCTACCACACCATTTTAATTTTGGATGGAGAGAACACATGGAAATCCTCTGCCACATCCTTGGCTGTCACTCTGTCAGACCTTTATCTGATACTTTATAATGATTTATTGTTTGACATCTCACACTTGTTTTTAACTCCCTCTCCTCCTTGTCCTTTCCTTTTTCTCACATAGCTGTGAGTATACATTAAAAGGAATTGAGGGTATATATTTTATATATATATATATATATACAGTATCTCACAAAAGTGAGTACACTCCTCACATTTTTGTAAATATTTTATTATATCTTTCCATGTGACAACACTAAAGAAATGACACTTTGCTACAATGTAAAGTAGTGAGTGTACAGCTTGAGGAACAGTGTAAATTTTCTGTCTCCTCAAAATTACTCAATGCACAGCTATTACTGTCTAAACCGCTGGCAACAAACGTGAGTACACCCCTAAGTGAAAATGTCCAAATTGGGCCCAATTAGCCATTTTCCCTCCCTGGTGTTATGTGACTCCTTAGTGTTACAAGGTCTCAAGTGTGAATGGGGAGCAGGTGTGTTAAATTTGATGTTATCGCTCTCTCTCAAGTTCAACATGGCACCTCATGGCAAAGATCTCTCTGGTGATATGAAAAAAAGAATTGTTGCTCTACATAAAGATGGAATAGGCTATAAGAAGATTGCCAAGACCCTGAAACTAGGCTGCAGCATGGTGGCCAAGACCATACAGCGTTTTTACAGGACAAATTCCTCTCAGAACAGGGCTCGCCATGGTCGACCAAAGAAGTTGAGTGCATGTGCTCAGCGTCATTTCCAGAGGTTGTCTTTGGGAAATAGATGTATGAGTGCTGCCAGCATTGCTGTAGAGGTTGAAGGGATGGGAGGTCAGCCTGTCAGTGCTCAGATCATACGCTGCACACTGCATCAAATTGGTCTGCATGGATGTCGTCTCAGAAGGAAGCCTCTTCTAAAGATGATGCACAAGAAAGGCTGCAAACATTTTGCAGAAGACAAGCAGACTAAGGACATGGATTACTGGAGCCATGTCCTGTGGTCTGATAAGACCAAGATAAACTTATTTGGTTCAGATGGGGTCAAACACTTGTGGTGGCAACCAGGTGAGGAGTTCAAATACAAGTGTATCTTGCCTACAGTCAAGCATGGTGGTGGGCGTGTCATGGTCTGCGGCTGCTAAACTATGAGCCTAGCTAGAAGATACAAATTGGGATAAAATCATAGGAACAAAGAACACGGAGGAGAAATGGGTTTGCTTTAAGAGCATATTAAATAAGGGCATTAGCCAGTGCATCCCAATGGGAAATACATTTAAAAGAGCAAATAAAAGTCCCAGGTGGCTTAACTTCAACATAAAAATGCATATAAAAGCAAAGGAGAAGGCCTTTAAAAAATACAAGGCTATTCTCACATATCAAGTTTTCTGTGGGGCTCTTTCCCCCCTGATTCTGATTATCTATTCTCTGAAGACCTTGGACCCATGGGGGCCTAGCCTGCCCTGATTTTTTTCTATACTTTATTGCAGCGATGCTTACCAATGCCCACAATTGGCTCATATCGGATGTCTCCAACGCAGCAGTTGCCTTGGAGGCTGCTATTGTGGGATCATTCGAAGCACTAAAAAAAACTTTGTTCAGAGGTACCAAGGCTCCCCATCCCCTTACTACCTCGATGAAAACTGTGCTTAGAGCATGGTCTAGGGTGGCCGGTCCTCCGGTAGCCGACCCCCAGGTGCGTTCCCCAAATACTCCACTATGGATCAATCCTTCTCTACCTGAATTCTACTCAATCCCAGATCCGGTCATATGGGCATCACAGGGTATCCGATATTTACGTCATATTTGTGAGAATGGTGCACTACTGACATTTGACCAACTTAAATCCAGATTTGATTTACCCAATGTTTATTTGTTCCAGTTCCTGCAGCTCCGTCACGCCTACAGAGCACAGTTCGGGGGCTCTCCCCTGACCCTCTACCAATCGAATATGGAGTCGTTTTTCTGTCAGGAGACATTGACTAAACCATTATCCACAATTTACAAGGCTCTGCAACCCACTGTGCATCATGGCTTGGAGGGGCTCCATGACTTCTGGGCATCGGAGCTGCTGCAATTGGATGGGGAGGAGTGGGAGGATATCTGGGACTCTCCCTTTGGACACCTGGTCTCTTCCAGAGACCGGTTGATCCAGTTCAAAATACTACATAAGTATTACTATACTCCCTACAGGCTACACAAAATATACCCGGACTGTACATCGCAGTGTTGGCATTGCTGGGCTGAATCTGCGGGTTTCCTGCACATGATTTGGTCTTGCCCCAGTATACAAAATTACTGGTCACTAGTTACAACCTTCATCACTAAACTGACCACAGTTCCTATACCCCAAAAGCTGGAGATCTGCCTGCTTGGCTTATTGGAAGCTCTGGCCCCCTCCAGGGCAGTTTGTACACTACTAGGATTGCTTCTCTTCTATGCCAGGAAACTTGTCATACTCAAGTAGAGAGCTCCCACATCTGCCCTTACCCTGAATGCATGAAAATCATTAGTCATCCTTGAGAACGGACATATCCTCCCAGACAGCTCTGAGGCCCCCAACAATGTGGTTACAGAGAAGCCAAATAGTGTCCTACATCCATATTTTCTCTTCCCTTTCGGATATACTAGATGACCCATCAAACTTTGACGAGCTGCTTTTACAGTCTGACCCGCCGACACACGTAGTATCGCTATTGTACTCTCTACTACTGAACATCTCTGCCCCTGACCTTCCAACATACATGCAGAAATGGGAAACAGACTTGCAACACTCCATCTCCCCTGCTGATTGGCAAAAGTGCCTCATCCTGATACATTTCCTTAGCAACTAAGACTCAAGAAAAAAGGTTTAAGCTGTTGACGAGATGGTACAGATGCCTAGCGACTATTCAACGGTTTAACCCTTCTTTGCCAGCTACTTGTTGGCGATGCCTGTCCTCTGGAGGGACATTGCTCCACATTTGGTGGGCTTGCTCTCCTATTAGGAGATTCTGGCAAAAGGTTTTTGACCTATACTGCAGGCTGATGGCGACCTCAATTAAGCCCACACCAGAGATAGCCCTGCTATCTATGATCCCAGGACACCTCAAGTCAATTAAAAAAGATACCTTGCGCCACTTTCTAGCCGCTGCTAGGACGGTGATTCCCCAGCATTGGAGAACAGTAGATGTACCTACCCTGGCCATTGGGCTGTCGAAGTGGATCAGATAAGAGATCTGGAGCGCCTGTTGGCACAGGAATCTGGGAGGGAGGAACAGTTCTCCACCACCTAGACCTCATGGTCAATGTTTCGATACTCTGAAGACTTTACTGTATGGGCTGCTGATGCCCCAACCTCATCTACCTGATAGCCATGCTTGAGTGACCCTTAAGCTCTTTAACATCCCTTATTCATTTCCTCGCTATAGTTCTCTTCTCTCTCTTTGCTTGCTTCTCTTCCCGCTCTGAACCAAACACTCAAACATATGAATAGAGGCCTTATACCCAGAATAGTTCAATAAACTAGATATCTACTATAAGACAATAAGAGATCCCTACAGCATATCAGTCCGAATAGATTGGTCCTCATGACAACATCGATATGCGATACATTAAGGGTAAAGTATATGATGGAACCTACCCGCATGATATTATTCTCTCATTTATGTGGCTTATATTTACACTGTGTTACAGCATTATTTCATCAGAGACTATACACCAAAGATGCCTCGGATTGTACATATTTAGAAAGGGTTCACCTTAATACTACAGTATTTGTAAACTGCCTGTAATAATATACTGTAAAGTGCTTACTTCATCTGTTCTCCCTTTATCGTGAAATAAAATAAGATTGAAAAGAAAGAAATCATTAGTCAACCTTGCAGTGCCCTTACATAAAGAAACGTACTCTAGTAGAGGATGCCCCCTAAAGTTTCAAAAGGTCTGGAACATATGGCTAGAGTCTGAAACAACCAATGTGGAGCGAGAGGACCTTGTAGGATTACAGGCCTGATTTAACTGAATAATGATGGCTCCTCCGACTGTCTCCCTGGATGCAATCTGAGTGACCACATGTCTATGACTGTCCATTCGCTATAGACACTTTCCTGGGTGGTACCTGTTGTGGATCACATACTTCTATAAATAGCTGACCAATATACTCATCCTGACACACATTAGCAGCAAGCTACGGGGGTTGTTCTGTTTTGTTTGTTTAGTAAGTTTAGGCTAGTAGTTAAGGTGTTGTATGCCTTGTCTAATGTTTTTGTACCCTTCGAGCCAGGGAATGCCCAAAGGCTCTATTATGTAATACTAATTATTTTCTGAAATAAATAAAAAGAATTTAAAAAAAAATACAAGGCTGAGGGATCATCATCAGCATTCCAAGTTTACAAAGAATACAACAAGAAATGTTGCAATCAGGGCGGCTATGATAGAATACAAAAGGCACATAGAAATTCTTTAAGTACATAAATAGTAAGAAAGGGAGGTCAGATCATATTGGTCCCATAAAGAATGATGAAGGGAATCTGCTTACTAAGCATGGAGAGATGGCAAAGGTATTAAACTTATTCTTCTCCTCAGTCTTCACAAAGGAATCGGGAGGCTTCAGTAACCAAAACTGCAATGTGTATCCTCATGACACATCACAGGAAGCACCCTCATGGCTAACAGATGGCAGAATTAGAAATAGACTTGAAAAACTTAACATTAATAAGTCATCGAAACCAGATAGCTTGCACCCGAGGGTCCTTAAAGAACTCAGTCAAGTAATTGACAGACCATTGTTCCTAACAAAGAGGACAGTGTACTGACTGGAATGGTACCAGCTGATTGGAGAAAAGCCATTGTAGCACCAATATTTAAAAAAGGGCCAAGATACATCCCTGGGAATTACAGACCAGTTAGCCTAACATCAATTGTATGCAAGATCTTGGAGGGGATAATAAGGGACTATATACAGAATTTTAGCAATGATAATGATGATGTATTATTAGCAGTAATTAGCATGGATTCATGAAGAATCGTTCTTGCCAAACCAATCTAATAACCTTCTATGAAGAGGTGAGCTGCAACCTGGATAAAGGAAGGCACGTAGATGTGGTGTATCTGGATTTTTCAAAAGCATTTGATACCGTTCCCCATAAATGTTTAACGTATAAAGCAATGTCCGTTGGCATGGACCATAGGGTATGTACATGGATTTAAAACTGGCTACAGGGGTGAGTTCAGAGGGTAGTGATAAATGGGGAGTACTCAGAATGGGCAGGGGTGGGAAGTGGGGTCCCCCAGGGTTCTGTCCTGGCACCAATCCTATTTAATTTATTCATAAACATCCTGGAGGATAGGATAAACAGTTCAATCTCTGTATTTGCAGATGATACTAAGCTAAGCAGGGCAATAACTTTTCCGCAGGATGTGGAAACCTTGCAAGAAGATCTGAACAAATTAATGGGGCGGGCAACTACATGGCAAATGGGGTTTAATGTGGAAAAATAATGCACTTGGGTGGAGAAAATATGAAAGCAATCTACTCCCTGGGGGAAAACCTCTGTGGGAATCTAGGATGGGAATCTAGTAGATGACAGACTCAGCAATGGCATGCAATGCCAAGCAGCTGCAGGTAAAGCGAACAGAATATTGGCATGCATTAAAAAGGGGATTCATTCCAGAGATAAAACGATAATTCTCCCACTCTACAAGACTCTGGACCTGGAGTATGCTGTCCAGTTCTGGGCACCAGTCCTCAGGAAGGATGTGCTAGAACTGGAGAGAGTCCAGAGAAGGGCAACTAAACTAATAAAGGGACTGGAGGACATTAGTTATGAGCAAAGGCTACGAGCACTGAACTTTTTTTTTCTGGAGAAGAGACGCTTGAGAGGGGATATGATTTCAGTGCACAAATACCGTACTGGTGACCCCATGACAGGGATAAAACTTTTCCGCGTAAGGGAATTTAATAAGACACACGGTCATTCACTAAAATTAGAAGAAAAGCGGTTTAACCTTAAACTGCGTAGAGGGTTCTTTACTGTAAGAGCGGTTAGGATGTGGAATTCCCTTCAACAGGCAGTGGTTTCAGCGGGGAGCAATTCTAATTTAAAAACACTATTAGATAAGCACCTGAACGAACACAACATACAGGGATAAACAATGTAATACTGACATAAAATCACACACATAGGTTGGACTTGATGGACTTGTGTCTGTGCGGAGATTGGGCCACAGGGCAGCCACATTGCGGCTTGCAGTCAAACCAAAAGTGACGGTTCTGCTGGCCGGAGAACCTGTCGTGGTCAGAGGTAGAAGGGGAGCTGTCACCAACCACCTTTACCAGGGACCACAGTGAGTAACTGAAGCAAGTACCGGAGCAGGATTCTCACCGAATCGGCATGGTGGAAAATCGGGAAACTTCAGACGGTGATCAAGTCAGGGACCCAACCAGCGGAGGTAACGCTTGCAGAGCAGCCTTGTGTGTCAAGCTGGGGACCAAGCAGGTCAGCAGGGGTGAAGCTTGAGAAGTATCTGGAGTGCCAAGCTAGGGACCCAGCAGCGAAGCACTGGTGACGCTTGAGGGAGATATCACCGTGAAGATTGGAGGAGCTCAAGGGATTCAGGGTCAGTGAATCAGTGTGTCTAGTAAGAGATCGGGAGCTCAGTGTTGAAGAACTACAAGAAGCAGTTGTAGTGAAGCTGAAGGAACTGTTACGTTTGGGTTAGGAACTGTTTAAGACTGTTGCCATAGGAGACAGCATTCCTGCGTGTGTAGATGTGGCGCCTTGCTGGGACCTTTCCCTGCACAGCTGTCCTCCTATTGAAGTCTCAGAGTCAATTGAAGTTGCAGCTACTTAAGGGTGTCCTGGCCCTAACCCTGTTTTCCCCCAAAAATACAAAAAGGACTCTTAAGAGAAATAAAACCTCTTTTACATCCAAGAAGTGCCTGTAGCCCAATGACTTTCACCATCTTTGCACCCACTATGCCTCATAACCCACTACATATTGAAGGATGTCAGATATCTTTGGCCTTGGAGGTCCTCATTAGACTGGAAGAGGTTAAAGACTTTGCTACCCTCTAATAAATTTAGGCCTAGGCTTAACAATGAAAAAATATCAGTTTCTGGCCAATTTTGCACAGATGTATTAGCCTCCCTGGCGGTATGATTATTTCAGATTTTAGGTGCTGAAAGCGGTACCACTATTTTGCATGGAAATTTGGCGTTTTATATTGTAGGCCTGAAATTCTTAGGAATAACTCACTTAAATCTGTCCAAACCAGAGTCTAGTAGACATCTCAGGTATGATAAAGTTTGAAACACAAAATCATAAATTATAATATAATAAATAACTATAAATAATAACAAATAATAATATAATAATAATAATACTTTTTATTCAATCAATTTTAGTAAATAATATAATCAAAAACACTGACATTTTTTTGGCCAAACAAGGGTGCAATATTAGTAGTCATATTGCGTCAGTAAACGTCCCGGGTATGGAAAATTTTAAAACATGGTACAGCACAAAATCCGACGTCACAGTCAGGACTTTAGAACCTGGTTTCTTTTTTGATTTTCCTTCCAGTGTTTTCCTTCCTACCACACACATCCTTGTGGGTGCTGACTTATTTTCCATTGGTGGAATGTGGTCCACAAAGTGACGACCAGTCAGACGTTCCGGGTTCACAACGCCAGCAGCACAACGTCCAGATCTATTTATAGTCGTTGGTGTTTGGTGCTTGAGAACTATAAGTTCGGCAACTTTCCAAACAAAATCCGCATGAACCACAGGCTTGTCACTCTTTGCTTTTAGAAGAATGAAGGCATTCCACAGGCACTGTTCAAAAAGATGCCTGAAGATTTTTTTTGGAATATTTTTTTTGTTGCTTTCTCATGGCTGGATAAAATGTCATGGCCTCGTCAGCTCTGTCAACACCTCCCATGGTGTTGTTGTAGTCCATCACGACTTGTGGTTTCATTATGTCCTTTCCACCTTTTGTGTGTACCATGACAGTAGAGGTGTTGTGAATAGTACTCATTAGGCACACATCTTTTTTGTCGAGCCATCTCAGTGCCATCATTTTGCCTTTCTGCCAGGCAACTATTTCTCCTGCCTTGAGCTTTTTATTGCTAAAGGTTGGCAGCATGTCACGCCGGTTAGCTCTAACGGTCCCATATGCATCCGTCTTGTGCTGTAGAAGGAGCTCATAGAGTTCTGGAGAAGTGTAAAAATTATCTGTGGCTACACAGTAGCCCAGATTCAGCAATGGCTCAATCAAAGTAAGAACTGAAGAGGTTTCCATACCATGATTACTGAATCTTTCTGAATTTGGTTCCTTTCCCGGTATAAAGGACCGAATTCCATATGTAACCAGAGATGGATTCACAGAGCATGAATGATTTTATGCCAAATCGTGCTCTCTTAGACGCGATATACTGTATCCAGCTGAGTCTTCCTTTGTAGGCCATTAGACTTTCGTCGATACTGATGTCTCTATCTGGTACATAGGTCTGCTGGAAATGTTTCTGAATAATTTGATATACCTCCCAAATCTTTTTCAGTTTTGGTGCTGGATGAGAAGTCTCATCAAGTCTTCATTATTTTAAAAGTGCAAATACTTCATTATCAGAGAAAATTTTTATTCCGACATGACCGTGCCAAAAAAAAGCCTAGTAATTTGTTGGTTGTCCAATACCACTTCTGCAGGGGTTTCCCCACCACTCCCTGAAGAATTATGAGGCCCAGAAACTTCCAGATGTCCTATTTGGTCACTGGCTCCCACTTTCTGCTTCTTGCAAACCTCTGATGCGTAGCAGCTTGTTGCTCCTGGCACCGATTTGTCTCTGTAACAATTTTTTCTATAACCTCATCGGTCAAAAAGAGTTGGAGGTATGCCAAGGGGTTGTCATCTTCAACCTCCACTTTGATACCGGGTGCTCCAGTAAACAGGAATCTTGGGGGCGCTGCATGCTCCATAACGCAGTCAATCAAGCACCAAGTCCGCACATCACTGGGCACAGTTGCAGGATCATCGCTGAAATCGCTTTCCGTGCCTGATGAGGAACGTCCCCACGAATCCTTATCACTCAATTCTGCAAGCGATTCTGTATCACTGTCACTGTTTTCCAGCAGGTCATATGCCACTTTTGAGGTAGAGGAGCTCTTTTTTGATGCCATGGTCGCTCTGCAGTTTCCAGACAGAAAGTACAGTAACACTGCAGGCAAGGGCACTGGATAAAGCACTGGAAGGCAAACTAAGGTCAAGTTTATTTTATTTAGTAATGTAATCCAATAGGACTACAATGTATCAGTGTGTTTGTGCTTTACTCTATTTGAATTTGCCACCGGTTCCACCCCCCTGCGTTGCGACGCTCGCAGGGAACGGAAGCCAGGGCGCACAGTGCATCGGGCGGAATTTCCAGGCACCGTACACAGCGGGAGTACATCGTGGGATCCCGGGGACAAGGTAAGTCACCTCTTCCAGGAACCAGCATTGCTTGTGGCTCGGGGTTACCGCTAATGGTACTGAAATCTCACCCCGAGCCACACTCGGGAATACCGCCAGGGGGGTTAAAAGATGTCTCTTAATTCAGGTAGTAAAACACCTCCTAGTACTCTTTTCTCTAGTACATTTAGGCCGATTCTCTCACAATAAAAATGTCCTACTTCTGGCCAATATTAAACTGTAGTATCATCTGCACTCCCTTAATTGTAAATGAGAGCTTAAAGCAGAGGCCTGCCCACCCCTGCGAAAATTAAAAGCCAGCAGCTACACATACTGCAGCTGCTGACTTTTAATAATAGGACACTTACCTGTCCTGGAGTCTAGCGATGTCGGCACCGCAGTTGATGTTTCCATCAACTGTTGGGTGCTGCCGCCACCATTACTTGTAAGGGAACCTGGTAGTGAAGCATTACAGGTTCATGCTGGGTCCTTACTGTGCATGCGCGAGGCACCGCTGTGCTCCCCTACTGGCCCGGCGGCGGGGAAAGAGGAGGGAGTTAGAGGGAGCCGAGCTAGTGACATAATTCACCACGGCCCGGTCTCCCAGAAGTGGGGACAGGTTACCTGTCAAAGACAGGTATATGTTCCCCCCTCCCCACCGAAAGGTGCCACAAATATGGCAAAATGTGGCACCAAAGGGGGGGAGGAGACAAATGAGCGGAAGTTCCACTTTTGGGTGGGACTCCGCTTTAATAGCTCGTTTACACTTGCTTCGGACACGCTTTGTTAAAGCTCTTGGAAACGCCAGCCAAAGCTCCTGTCACTAAATAAATTGGTTAGCTTACAGTCCTGTTTACACCTTGCGTTTGCTTTGCTTTGGCTTCACTTCAAAAATTATACCCCTTGTCGCTTTAGTGGTGCTTCAAAGCGTCTTTAAATCCTCCATAGAAGTCTATGGCAAAGCTCGCTTGAAGCACCTGCAGCTTTTGAGGGGCTTTAATTCAGATTTAGTCTCGCTTTGTTTTGGAGAAATTGTAGGTATGAGATATAAACACACACACACATGGCATCTGCCAAGCTTCATTAAAGCTTCAAAAAAGCACAACCGAAGCACCGCCGTAGCACCACCAAAGCATTGCAGAAGCATCATGTGTTGAAGTCGAAGCAAGTGTAAATAAGCCCTAATAGAAATTGGCAAGCTAGTTTTGCATCAGTAAGAACAGGAACAGCCTTATCAAACTACCAGATAGTTTCTCTCCACTGGCTAAAGTGGGTCTATTACTATTTGATAAAAAAGCATGTATGAAGCTATGAAGCGCCGTTCTCCAGGCATAAAGGAAAGCCTCTTATGCCGCCTTTTGGGGAAAGCCGAAGGTGAGGGGGGTGAAGAATGGCCGCTGCGGTGTCTGGAGGAGGGACAAGGCTCAGCTCCGCCTGTGAGGGCGGCCATTACAACCCCTAATGAAGAAGAGGAGACTGCTTCAGTCAGGAATGGGACGCGTCAGCAGCCTGTCAGAAAAAAAAAATGTCTAAAGACTAATGCTTCTCCTCAGCTGAGAGGCGGGGAGGGAGCCGGCAGTTCTGTGAGGAAGAGTGCACCTCACATGAGGCAGAGCAGCGCTACTCAGCCTGTATCTGTGGCAGCCAGCAGTGGGCATCCAGCATCTATTATTGGTGGTGAGACCTGTTCTGATTCTAATGTCTCCAAACTGTCATTATTGGTTACATCTTTATCTAATGTATTACAGCAATTTAAAGGAGCACAGTTTATTGGTGCTAATGTTAAAGAGTTGGAAGGAGCACAGGTTACTGGTGCATGGAGCAATAATAACAAAGATTCTGATGATACAGGGGCATATTTTCATGGTGCAAAAGGAAATTTTCATTCTGCTGATTACATGGCAGACATTAGTTCTGTGTGGCAAGGTTTGAGTAAATCTGCTTTACAGGAAGAAGGGGTAGATAATGGGGTTTTACCCCATTCTAGAGTACCCATTAACTCCCCAGTTTTAGTTAACCCCTCCTTGCCTTTGAGCCCCTCTGCTGCTATGATTGGTGAATCCTCTTTTAAAGAGGCCATGCCATGTAAAATTTTGCCTCTGGGCTTTCATTTAGCTAAAACGGTTAAAGAAAAAATTTGTAATGGCGAATTCATTGACATATTGTCATTATTACCCGCTTCAAAAGAATTTCTGTCTAAATCTGACAAGCAGGGTAACGTACAGAAGAGGATAGGAGGCGAGCCATTCCCAAAACCTTCCAGAACTGGTTACAGGCCTTTTGCATTTATGCGGCTGTTATGGGAGAACGCTTCCCTAGTAAATGCTCGGGTTTATTCCAGCATTTAGATATTATTGCTGAAGCCTTTCATCATTTTGGTGGTTATGCTTGGTACATGTATGACGAGAATTTTCATCAGAAATTGGCAGTTCACCCCTCTTTACATTGGGGGTCTAAGGATGTAGGCTTATGGTTAAATCTAATGTTGCCCCCAAAACCTCAATTCACCCTGAGGGTAGGGTCTACTCCACAAATTACATTTTGCAAAGGATTTTGTTTTGCCTTCAATGAAAGGCAATGCAAGTTCCTATATAACTGCTGGTATAGGCACGAGTGCTCCCACTGTAATAGGAACCATTCTGCCAGTAGGTGCTTTAGTAGATCTGTCTCAACCTTTTTTAATCACTTCTCAAGGACGCTAGTGGAAAAAGCCTCGACCCCGGTGAGCCTAGTAAGAATGCTTCCCTGGCTAGAACGCTATCCAGAACGCAGGATGGCAACCCTGCTAATAAATGGTTTCAGGGATAGTTTTCTGGTTCCTTCTTTTAATGGGTCGGGCTGTAATATGGTAAGGAACTTAAAATCTGCTTATATACATTCATCTGTGGTACAAGATAAAATCTCCAAAGAAATTATTGAAGGTAGGATAGCTGGCCCCTTTTCTTCCCCACCATTTCAAAATTTTAGGCTCTCCCTCTTGGGTATCGTTCCTAAAAGGAGAGTGGCTGTTTTCGATTTATACATCATCTTTCCTATCCGTCAGACTCTTCATTGAATGATGAAGTTTCTGATGTAGAAGCCCCAGTGTCCTCTTTTTCCTTTGATGAGGCTCTTGTTATTTTGAGGCAGCAGGGACGTGGTGCCTTATTGGCTAAGGCAGACGTCAAATCTGCATTTCGCGACACACAATAGCAATACGCTCTTAAGTCCATATACAAAGCCACCAAATGCTCGGCCCTTTGGGAACTCGCTCAGAAAATCTCCATGCGATGGTACCTGACTCCAACTAAACTGACATCCTTCAACCCCCAATACCCCAATTCATGCTGGAGATGCAAATACGCCAAAGGGGACCTGTTCCATATCTTTTGGACTTGTCCCCTTATCCAGAAATACTGGATTGATACCTTTACACTTATCTCAACCATCACCAATCTCACAATTTCACCATCACCTGAACTGGCACTGCTAAATTTAACTGTAGAAAACATCCCATATCCCCGTAGGCACACAATGACCCACGTACTCTTGGCATCCAGACTCAATATCACAAGACAATGGAAGTCCGACAATTCCCCAACTATCGCACAGACAATAGACCTGGTAGCCTTACATTACAGCTATGAGACAATGACGGCTGCCAGCATTGGACAGGCCTCAAAATCCAGTACTGAATGGCAACCCTGGACAGATTGGTCTAACGCTGCAACCGCTACCTAGCAAATATATTGCATCCTTTACCTTTCTTGACTGAGCGGTATGTATCAATCACACTAGTTTTGTTGTTACAACAAGTTTATAGCATAATTCAGACAAAGTTACCTATTACCTATGTTAAAAACCTACACAGTGGGCCCTCTCTCCTCTTGCGGCACAAAAAAGCTCCCAATTGGGGTGCCGCATTAGGGGAAGTATCCAATTAAACGTACCTTTACCTCCTTATTTGGAATTACACTGTTGGTTGTTAATTAGTTCCTAATGTCTTTATACATGTTCCGCAACGTCGTTGCACGACGTACAATGCTTAAATTGTACTCTGTACTCACTTACAAATTAATAAACATTTAAGTTGGAAAAAAATCTGCATTTCGCTTGCTGCCAGTGCACCCACAAGGTTTCAGTTCCTTAAAATATTTTTTCAATTACAAGGTCAATTCTATTTTGACAAATGTATGCCCATGGGATTTTCTTTGTCATGTTTTTATTTCGAAGCCTTTTCTACTTTTTTGCACTGGGTTTTGCTCGCTAATGGAGTTCAGATTGCCCTTACACAAACTTCAAAAGATGAGATTGATGATCTCAGTCTTTCTATTGAAAAGAAAGGTGTTACTGAAAGAAGCCCAGTCTTTATTGGGTCTTTTTGCTTTTGCAGCCAGGGTCATTCCTATGGCCAGGGTATTTTCCCGGAGGTTTGCTTTGGCTACCAGGGGTCTTAAGAGTACATATTCTCACATCTGTATCTTCAAGAGCATTAGGGAGGATCTGAAAGTTTGAGATGCCTTTTTATGTAATTTTAATGGTTCCACAATATGGTAACAAGAATTTATTAATAACTATCAGTTGAAATTTCTCACAGGATCCTCGGGCTTTGGAACCTTTATGGGCGGTCAGTGGTGCGCTGCCGAGTGGCACTCAGATTGATTGCAGCAGGACATTCTTCTGAATCTTGTCCTCCTGGAATTATTCCCAGTAATAGTTTCCATAGTGGTGTGGAAGGATGTTTTCAAAAACCGCAGAGTTCTGGTGCTACTGCGCATGCTCTGAGGAAATCCGGGTGATGGATGAAACGCGTCAACATGACGCCATCACGCTTCCCATAGCGTGCTCACAGAGCCACCCACCAGCCTTGGAATCCCCATTCGTACCTCCGCGAGGCTGCTCGTTCCTACCCGGGAACCGGATAATGGGATGATCGTATGCGGTACACTACTCACTGCACTTCCCTGTTCAATATAACGCTCCCTGGACATCTTCATTGGGACCTCGCCGTTGACACTTTGCCTGTGGATGGAAGACAGCCACTTGGAGATGATATGAGCAAGATACGGCTTCCTTACTAGATCGATGTGACACTCCAGTGCTGACTCTCGGGTAAGATCCTACCTTTCTTACTCCCTGCATAGGACTGCTGCTATTATTTGCAAACTGCATTCCACCCGTGAGCGCTGATGGTCCACCGCCATACTTCCAAGCCTGCCTCAATCCCCCAGGGCTCATAGCTCCTCATACATAGGAACCTTCCTTCCCTACTATCTGTGTCCCATGGTACCTAATCTCTACGGTGAACTCTGTAGACAAGGACAGCAGTCTTTACTGCCCCACCAGCAAGCTGGTTATTGTCAGTTTTCTTCCCCCTGTGTCCACATTCAAATAGAGGATGTGATTCACTAATGGCTGCATACCATCCACCCTCTTCCCACTCATTATTAGCTGTCTCCCCAAATCCATTGGGATCATCAGCTTTATGTTAGATGACTCATCAGGAGATATAATTTTTGATAGGGGGTGTGCATGGTCTATGTGTGTGGTGGCCATCTTTGTTTGTTTATGACAACGTTGTCAATTTTAGAATGGTGGTGGTACCTGTTTTTTAACTATATATCTTTTGATTGGTGTTAAAGTGATTTTTTTTTTAAACATTATTTGTATTTTTTGATAATCGCTTGTTTCTCCTTGATGAATTGCTTCCCACCCCCCTTTTTTTTGTTATGCGTAATTAATTCAGAGGAACACACCTTCATCACGGCCATTGGTGTATGCAATTATCTTCATTATATATAGGCATAGATATCATTGAATCCCTGCCTGTTGTTACTATACTGTTTAGCAGAGCCTTTAGTTCCTCGTTTTTACCTCTTTGTTGTTTGCACAAATAACAGGGGTGTTTTCTTTGCCATTAATACTTTATCCTCTAAGTCTGAACCAGTTATCAAATTGTTGTGTTTTCTATTATTACACTGCATGCGTTTTAATATTTGGTTAAAAGCGATGCACATAGCAGGTATACATAATAACATAGCTGACGCTTTATCTCGTTTGTAGTTCAAGAAGTTTCGGGAATTGGCTCTGGATCAGTGCGGCACCCCTTGCCCAGATTTCATCCAGGGCTTAATTTGGAACTGATACTGTCTAACCTAAAAAACTCTCTATCAAGAAAGACTTGGCTAGACTATCGCTGTTCTTGGTTCAGATGGTGTTCCTTTTGTCATGAGTTGGGCCTGGATGCCTTGAATGTGACCGCATATGTCTCTATGGTGTTCGTGTCTAGGCTGATTCAGTCCGGCGTCAGTAAGCAGGATGTTAGCGGATGTGTCCTTTTTCTAGAATTTGCAGGTTTACCTGCATTAACTTCTTTCTTGCAGGTTAGTCAAGTGCTCAAAGGCCTTAGAAGGTCTAGATCTGGGGGGCGTGTCCGAGCGCTGAGGTGAATGGACGCACTGCAGAGGAGCTCCGCTTAGCCCTCTGCAATCTACAGCCATCCGGAGCGTATAAGCTTCTGAGATTGCCCCAATCTCTACCTGACGGCTACTGGACACTAGCAGAGTCTCCCCCGGGGTATCTTGAATAAATTTGCCAGCGGATTGGGCTGTTCTTAGGCCGCGGCCGGCCTCACTCCACAGACGCCGGCCGCCATCTTGCGGCCTACGGGACACACAGGATCCCCGGCCTCGAGTACCGCGATCGTCGGTACGGAAGCTGATCGACCGGCCTGCGGATAGGAGCGCTGCATCAGGAGCGGACCGGACCGCGAGGGGACCCCAGATAACATAGTGAAAGCAGGCCCGGACACCCGCGGCCTACAGCAGGCCCGAGGCCTGTGCGGCCTACAGCATCGCCGATCCTTGGTGCCACAACCGGAGGTAAGGGGGACATTCCACTCACCCCCACATACAGTGACCACCCCCTGGGCATAACCGGCAAGTTTATAGCTTGCACAGACCCCTCACTGACCCCGGAAACCTCAGAAAAGGTCCTCTCAGAGACATCCAGGGATGGCCGCCATCTTGCGGCCTAGCCTACAAGACGGGCCTGCACCCTCAGATACTGTACCCTACCTGAACAGTGGTTTCCCCTACGAACCCCGCACGTACAGTGTTTCAGCTTTGCGCCCATGCTGACAGGGTGACGCCGCTGTTCCTTAGGCCTGCCCCTCCTCCCCAGTCCCCTTGCCCCTATAGAGGCTGGGTTTTGATGGAGAGTGACCAAATATGGATGGCTGAGGACCCGCGCCCCTGAGTTCCGTGCTATCCCGACAGCTACAGGCTATTTCCATAGCATAGCACACCTGCATACTACGTGGCGGCAGCTAGCTCACACTCCACGGAGCTTACAGACCCCCAACAAGGCACCATACAGAGGTATCTTCTAAGAACAGCGCCGATTGATCCCCGGACTCCCAAAGACAAGATGACGCCCGGCCGCAACCCGAGGAAGACCAAGCCTCCCGCTTCCATTACAGCAGCAGCCTGCACGGCAGAGGACAATAATGAGAAACTCCAGAATTCCAAGGGAGAGCCATCAGCCTCTTCTGCGAGGTCAGTCACACCACCTGACACAGGCGCCGGGGAATCTCAGTCAATTACGCATCCCTTATCAGGAGAACCCATTAGAATGGAAGCTGCTGCCCTTCTCTCTGCTTTCAGAATTGATTTTGAATCATGGGCTAGCAAAATGGAAGCTTCCCTACATGTGGAGTTGAACGCTCTGAGGCAACAAGTCACAGCTAATGAGGAAGCAGTATCGGTCTTAACCAATGCTCAAGATGACCATGAGGCACGTATAACAGCTCTTGAATCCTCATCCGCGACGCATATGCGGCGCCTACGCCACCAGCAACTCCGCATAGAAGACAGCGAAAATCGCAGTCGCAGAAATAACATCAGACTGCAAGGCATACCGGAGGCAACATCTGGAGCAGAATTGAAACCCACTGTCATAACTATCCTCAATAAAGTTCTGGGAAGAGAGGCAGCATCATCAATTGAATTGGATCGTGTTCACAGGGTGGGAGGGCCAGGAGGGACCCGAGATGGTCGCCCCCGCGATGTTTTATGTCGGGTCCACTATTTCACCTTAAAAGAAGAGATCATGCGAAAGGCATGGAACCTGGGCTCTGTTGACTTTTTTGGAGCCCCTATCCACCTGTACCCTGACTTATCTCGCAACACGCTGTACATGCGTCCAGTGGTGCGCCCTCTACTTGACCTTATACGGCAAGCCGGAGCTACCTATACCTGGGGTCACCCCTTCAGCATTCAAGTTCATCAAGTTCACGCTCTCTGATCCAGATCAACTGCCCGACTTTTTTCTCTTTATTGAACAAGAACCAGTAGACGTCTTAAACTGGTTAGACCCTCCAGAGGATAGATCAAGACAGCTGGGACTTGGCCCACTTCCACAGCGCTGCAGACGTCCTAGGTCTAGATCAGTTTCTTCTGGCCCAGGGATAAGAAGACCTACTTCTCCAGAAGATTAACTCAGTAGCTATTTGGAGACTGATGGCTTGTCTTGTCTTACCATGCCAATTATATTTCCAAGAGCTCCCGGTCGTTTTGCTGCATTTTTCAGGCGGCATGATGTGGTTTTTTTTTGTTTTGTTTTTTTGATCCCTCAACTGTGCTTTTTCTACTTGAAAGCTAAGACCTCCAGTAAACCTGGTAGGGGATATAGTGAATACAGGGCTCGTATCTACTGGCTCTCTCCCTGCTCTTTGCCAATATACTATTTGGCTGGGGTTCGGGTGAGAACATAGATTGAAGTCACTTTTATGCCTTTCACTTTGACGAACGTCAGGTAAAGCAAATGTATACCAATGTTATGTCTCTTTTTTTGTTATCCTTTAAAGATGTTCTGTTTTGTCTCAGACTGATTCCTCTCACCCTCTCCTGATATTATATGCAGTGGGGATGTGTGGCGGGGGTGGGGGGTGCTGCCCTGGGGGGGGCTTTACACAGTCTCTGCTTTAGATTATACAGGTCTAAGGGGCGCTACGCATGGGGCAGAGTATTGCCCCCTCGGGGGGATCCCCCCGCACCCTATACCTTTCATGTACCCACAATATTGCTTTGGCTCCATAACCTTCTTTATATACCAGAGCCATATATTGTTTTATGTTTACCCCAGGGTCAATCATTTAAATCCAATGCACATATTTGGTGGACTGTTACCACTTGTTGCTGTTAAGCTGCCTTATGCCCCACACTCGTTTAGTATTAAATGTTAAGTGTGCTATACATATTACTTGCATGCCTGGTCTGCTGTCGGGACCACGGTTCAGGTCCATTCATCTATATCTTTCCCCCCTAAAGCGTGATCTCTCACGCAGTGTTTTGCATTAGCGAACACATTAGTTTCCCAGACACATCTTTTTAGGTGTCTTCTCATTAGGGATGAGCCGAACACCCCCCTGTTCGGTTCGCACCAGAACATGCGAACAGGAAAAAAATTCGTTCGAACACGCGAACACCGTTAAAGTCTATGGGACACGAACATGAATAATCAAAAGTGCTAATTTTAAAGGCTAATATGCAAGTTATTGTCAATAAAAGTGTTTGGGGACCTGGGTCCTGCCCCAGGGGACATGAATCAATGCAAAAAAAAGTTTTAAAAACGGCCGTTTTTTCAGGAGCAGTGATTTTAATAATGCTTAAAGTCAAACAATAAAAGTGTAATATCCCTTTAAATTTCATACCTGGGGGGTGTCTATAGTATGCCTGTAAAGGGGCGCATGTTTCCCGTGTTTAGAACAGTCTGACAGCAAAATGACATTTTGAAGGAAAAAACACATTTAAAACTACCGCGGCTATTGCATTGCCGACAATACACATAGAAGTTCATTGATAAAAACGGCATGGGAATTCCCCACAGGGGAACCCCGAACCAAAATAAAAAAAAAAAAAATGATGTGGGGGTCCCCCTAAATTCCATACAAGGCCCTTCAGGTCTGGTATGGATATTAAGGGGAACCCCAGCCAAAATTTAAAAAAAAAATTGACGTGGGGTTCCCCCTAAATTCCATACCAGACCCTTCAGGTCTGGTATGGATTTTAAGGGGAACCCCGCGCCAAAAAAAAAAAAAAAACGGCGTGGGGTCCCCCTAAGAATCCATACCAGACCCTTATCCGAGCACGCAACCTGGCAGGCCGCAGGAAAAGAGGGGGGGACGAGAGTGCGGCCCCCCCCCCTCCTGAACCGTACCAGGCCACATGCCCTCAACATTGGGAGGGTGCTTTGGGGTAGCCCCCCAAAACACCTTGTCCCCATGTTGATGAGGACAAGGGCCTCATCCTCACAACCGTGGCCGGTGGTTGTGGGGGTCTGCGGGCAGGGGGCTTATCGGAATCTGGAAGCCCCCTTTAACAAGGGGACCCCCAGATCCCGGCCCCCCCCTGTGTGAAATGGTAAGGGGGTACTTACCCCTACCATTTCACTAAAAAACTGTCAAAAATGTTAAAAATGACAAGAGACAGTTTTTGACAATTCCTTTATTTAAATGCTTCTTCTTTCTTCCTTCATCTTCTTCTTCTTCTGGTTCTTCTGGCTCTTCTGGTTCTTCCTCCGGCGTTCTCGTCCAGCATCTTCTCCGCGGCGTCTTCTATCTTCTTCTCCTCGGGCCGCTCCGCACCCATGGCATGAGGGGAGGCTCCCGCTCTTCTCTTCATCTTCTTCTCTTCTTCATCTTCTTCTTCATCTTCTTCTTCATCTCTTCTTCCTTCTTCTCTTCTTCATGTCTTCTGCGGGCCGCTCCGCAGCCATGCTGGCATGGAGGGAGGCTCCCGCTGTGTCTCTTCGTCTGACGGTTCTTAAATAACGGGGGGCGGGGCCACCCGGTGACCCCGCCCCCCTCTGACGCACGGTGACATGACGGGACTTCCCTGTGGCATTCCCCGTGACGTCACAGGGAAGTCCCGTCATGTCACCGTGCGTCAGAGGGGGGCGGGGTCACCGGGTGGCCCCGCCCCCCGTTATTTAAGAACCGTCAGACGAAGAGACACCGTCACACAGCGGGAGCCTCCCTCCATGCCAGCATGGCTGCGGAGCGGCCCGCAGAAGACATGAAGAAGAGAAGAAGGAAGAAGAGATGAAGAAGAAGATGAAGAAGAAGATGAAGAAGAGAAGAAGATGAAGAGAAGAGCGGGAGCCTCCCCTCATGCCATGGGTGCGGAGCGGCCCGAGGAGAAGAAGATAGAAGATGCCGCGGAGAAGATGCTGGACGAGAACGCCGGAGGAAGAACCAGAAGAGCCAGAAGAACCAGAAGAAGAAGAAGATGAAGGAAGAAAGAAGAAGCATTTAAATAAAGGAATTGTCAAAAACTGTCTCTTGTCATTTTTAACATTTTTGACAGTTTTTTAGTGAAATGGTAGGGGTAAGTACCCCCTTACCATTTCACACAGGGGGGGGCCGGGATCTGGGGGTCCCCTTGTTAAAGGGGGCTTCCAGATTCCGATAAGCCCCCCGCCCGCAGACCCCCACAACCACCGGCCACGGTTGTGAGGATGAGGCCCTTGTCCTCATCAACATGGGGACAAGGTGTTTTGGGGGGCTACTCCAAAGCACCCTCCCAATGTTGAGAGCATGTGGCCTGGTACGGTTCAGGAGGGGGGGGCCGCACTCTTGTCCCCCCTCTTTTCCTGCGGCCTGCCAGGTTGCGTGCTCGGATAAGGGTCTGGTATGGATTTTTAGGGGGACCCCACGCCGTTTTTTTTTTTTTTTTGGCGCGGGGTTCCCCTTAAAATCCATACCAGACCTGAAGGGTCTGGTATGGAATTTAGGGGGAACCCCACGTCAATTTTTTTTTAAATTTTGGCTGGGGTTCCCCTTAATATCCATACCAGACCTGAAGGGCCTTGTATGGAATTTAGGGGGACCCCCACATCATTTTTTTTTTTTTATTTTGGTTCGGGGTTCCCCTGTGGGGAATTCCCATGCCGTTTTTATCAATGAACTTCTATGTGTATTGTCGGCAATGCAATAGCCGCGGGTAGTTTTAAATGAGTTTTTTCCTTCCAAATGTCATTTTGCTGTCAGACTGTTCTAAACACAGGAAACATGCGCCCCTTTACAGGCATACTATAGACACCCCCCAGGTACGAAATTTAAAGGGATATTACACTTTTATTGTTTGACTTTAAGCATTAATAAAATCACTGCTCCTGAAAAAACGTCCGTTTTTAAAACTTTTTTTTGCATTGATCCATGTCCCCTGGGGCAGGACCCGGGTCCCCAAAAACTTTTTATGACAATAACTTGCATATAAGCCTTTAAAATTAGCACTTTTGATTTCTCCCATAGACTTTTAAAGGGTGTTCCGCGGCATTCGAATTTGCCGCGAACACCCCAAATTGTTCGCTGTTCGGCGAACTTGCGAACAGCCAATGTTCGAGTAGAACATGAGTTCGACTCGAACTCGAAGCTCATCCCTACTTCTCATTTATACCTTACTTTTTCCATTATCCGCACGCTTCTTTCTTATTTCCTCCTCCTCTCTTCCCCCTCCCCTTTCTTTTTTCTTTCCTTGGTTTTTCTCTTTCTCTTCCCCCTCATTTTTTCTTTTTTCTTTCTTTTTTCTCTCTTTTTTTTGCTCCCTGTACCTTTCCTCCATATTCTATTACTCTCTTCTTTTTACAGTTTTTGGCACTCCAGCATGGCTCACACGGTGACTTTGCGCCCCCACCTGAAATTTTGTTCGTATAATGTAAACGGACTTAACGTTGCGTCGAAACATGGGCAAATTCTATATCAGATGCACAAAAGACAGGTCGGCATACTTTTGCTGCAGGAGACCCACTTCCATTCTGACTCCACTCCTTCCTGCTCCAATAGATACTTTAATAGATGGATTCACAGTACCAACCCAACACAAAAATCTAAGGGAGTATCTATTGCATTTCATAAAACACTCCCTATTGAGCTGCTCGATCATGTGGCAGATCCCCAGGGCAGATATGTTTTTGCGAAAATTTCCTTATGGGGGACTAAATTGACAATAGCTAACGTATACTTACCCAATACACACCAAGTCCCATCAGCCTTGCAGTACCTAAAGATTTTGGCGGGTTTCGCGGAGGGCAAGATCATACTCGGAGGGGACTTCAATACCCCCTTGGATCCACTTTTGGATTCATCGACATCCCGTTCCTCTATATCCTTCCCGAAAATACGGGCCCTAAAACGTGCCATCCACAATATGCATCTCATTGACGTATGGCGAATACTGTACCCAGACTCACGAATCTACACACACTTCTCCAACGTTCACCAATCATACAGTCGTTTAGATTATTATTTTCTAGTCGATCACGGCTGCCTAGATTGGTCCCCCAATAGTGAAATAGACCCTATGGTTTGGTCTGACCACTCACCTATATTCCTGACGCTTAAAATCCCCTCTACCCCAATAAAAGAATGGACATGGAGGTTAAATGACTCTCTCTTGACTGAACCAGGGTTTGATACACAGATAGCGGAGACAATATCAAACTTTTTCACAGACCACACCTCAGATGACACCTCACCACCCATTAAATGGGAGGCATTGAAGACGGTATTGCGGGGTAGGTTTATTCAAATGGGAGCCCGCATGAAAAAAGAACGCTCAGCTGCGATAGCTAAGGAAATACACAAGCTAAGAACACTAGAAACTACTCATAAGCGCTCCCCGACAGTGGAAGTGCTTGCGGAGGTTTCTTTCGCTCGCACTCAGCTTAGAGAGTTATATGAGGCATCAGCCCGCACGTTTGCGAACAAATTAGCCTTTCATCAATACAAATTTCGAGATAAATGCGGTAGATCCCTGGCTCGCACCCTACATACCAAACAACCTCACACCTTCATACCCCTCATACGGGACAGTTCTGGGAAAACTGTCTCATCACCATCTGAGATGGGACAAGTGTTCCGGGACTTCTATCAATCCCTATATAATATACCTACAGCAAGCCTCACTGAATCTCCCCTTACTGCAGCGTAAACACAAGCCTCCTACATCGCGCAAACTGCACTACCCACTCTAGATAACGAAGCAATAGAGGACCTTGAGGCCCCGATTTCGGAAGAGGTTGCCCGCGCCATCGCTTCTACCCCATCTGGTAAAAGCCCGGGTCCTGATGGCTTTACCCCAAAATTTTACAAACAATTTGCTCCCCTCCTTACTCCCTTCTTAACACAAGTATTTAACTCCATCTCTGAGCGATCAGTGTTCCCGCCACAAACCTTAGAGGCACATATCACCCTCATCCCCAAACCAGACAAAGACCTGACTGTTTGTGCCAATTACCGACCCATCTCGCTAATAGGAGTGAATCTAAAGGTGTATGCGAAGGTGCTGGCTAATAGGTTGCAACCATTATTACCCCGCTTAATACACCTAGATCAGGTTGGCTTTGTGAGCGGAAGAGAGGCGCGAGATAACACCTTGAAAACACTTCTCATTGCGGATTATGCTCGGGCCCACAATATCCCATTGTGCCTTCTCACAGTCGATGCGGAAAAGGCCTTCGACCGTGTCGACTGGCAATTTCTCCGCCTATCATTGCAACAACTAGGTCTAGGCCAAAACATGATTTCCAGAATAATGTCCCTCTACACATCTCCCTCAGCTAGGATTAGACTATACAGTTCCCTATCTCCAAAATTTACCATACACAATGGAACACGGCAGGGGTGCCCCCTGTCCCCCATTCTTTATGGGATTGTTATGGAACATCTAGCCGTTGCCCTTAGAAATAACCCGGCTATTCATGGTGTTAGTATAGGCCCCCTCCACACTAAAATTGCCCTATTTGCTGATGACCTACTCATATTTGTAACTCAACCGCAAGCTTCCCTACCCTCCATCATGCAGGAGTTTCAGAGGTATGGAGAGGTTAGTAACTTTAAAGTTAATCTTAATAAGTCAGAAATCCTCAATATCTCACTCCCAGCAGCAGCTATCCAACAGCTCGCGTCTTCCTTCCCTTTTAAGACAAGCTCCACATCTATTCGCTATCTAGGAATCCATATTCCAACAGTCGCGTCTCAACTATTTTCCAGCAACTTCACCCCTTTGCTTCTTAGAACCCAAGCAGACTTGGCCACATATGCCTCTAAACAACTCTCCTGGCTGGGTAGGGTGAATGTCTTGAAAATGGATGTTCTCCCTCGATTCCTATACCTTTTCCAGACCATTCCTATCCATATCCCCGCTTCGTTCTTCAAAAGGCTCCGCCAGATCTTTTCTAAATTCATATGGCAGGGACATCGCCCCAGGATAAAATATGACACAATGATTCTCCCGAAGGTCAGGGGGGGTGCAGGGGTCCCAGATGCCTCTACATACCATAAGGCAGCGGTACTCGTGCGTATAGTGGATTGGTTTCATCACTCTTCCTCCAAACTTTGGGTTCAATTAGAGAAATATCTTAACGAGGCTGATCTTTGCGCCCTGCCGTGGACCCCTGCGGCTCGGTGTGGAGACGGCCTACTTTATACTGCTCTTACTCGTCAAACTCTCCAGATTTGGGACCGCCTGATCTCAACGGGTAAACTGTCTAAACTTCAGGGCCCAATGACCCCTCTCTTTGGGACTCCGGCCTTCTCCCCAGCAGCAAATAAGTTGAGATTTGGACCCTGGAGCAGGGACAGCCATAGACGTTTAGCACAGGTCTTACGCGCTGACCCAACCTTGAGAACGGACATACCCTCTCGGACGGACTTAGGGCCCTCAACAATGTGGCTACAAAGGAGTCAAATAATGTCATACATACGCACTTTCCCCTCCATCTCAGAGATCCTAGACGACCCATCAGACTTTGACGAGCTGCTCCTACAACCGGACCCACCAACACATGTAGTATCATTGCTATACTCCCTACTACTGAACGTATCTGCCCCTGACCTCCCAACATATACACAGAAATGGGAAACGGAACTGCGGCACTCCATCTCCCCCACTGATTGGCAAAAAAGTTTTATCCTAACGCATAGGATTTCCCTGGCAACTAAGACCCAAGAAAAAGGGTTTAAGTTGTTAACGAGGTGGTACAGATGTCCAGTGAATATCAAACGGTCTAACCCCTCTTTGACAGACATTTGTTGGAGATGCTTGTCCTCTAGCGGGACAATGCTTCACATCTGGTGGGCTTGCCCTCCAATCCGGAAACTATGGCAAAAGGTATTTGACCTATACAGCAGGCTGATGGCGACATCAATTAAGCCCACGCCAGAGATAGCCCTACTATCTATACTCCCGGGCTCCCTCAAGTCGATTAAAAAAGATGTACTGCGCCACTTTCTGGCAGCAGTTAGGACAGTGATCCCACGACATTGGAAAACGGCAGATTTACCTTCCTTGGGAGAATGGGCTGTTGAAGTGGATCAGATAAGAGATCTGGAGTGTCTGTTGGCGCAGGAGGTGGGGAAGGAGGAACAGTTTTCCACCACCTGGACCTCGTGGTCAATGTTTCGCTATTCTGATGACTTCTCCCTATGGGTCAGAGATATCCCACCCTTACCCACCGATTAGCCATGCTGGGGTGCCCATCACCTCAGAAACCATCCTTTACTTCTACACGCGACCTCATTTCCAACTTTCTCTGTTTTTTTCGTATTAAGTACTGAACTAATAATTCATACACGTAACTAAAGATCTTATACCCAGAATAGTTAAATGATTTGATTATATATATATATAATAGGTGAATACATGATCCTTACAGCATACTAATTTGATGAAAAGGAGCCCTCGGTCAACACCAACACGCAAAACCGCAAGATTTAATATATGTTGGTTCCCACTCGCATGTTATTCCTCTCCTAGATCAAAAATCTATAAGTACAATATGATAGACCAGTAATTCACCGAAAGATACATGTCAGAATGATAACCCCTGTATATATATATAGATATGGTACACTTCGCTACTGTATATATACTGTTTGTGCTGTTATATTGTAAAGAATGGTATTTCTCTGTATATTATTTTCTTGCTTTTGAAATAAACTAAGATTGAAAAGAAGGTCTAGATCTATGTGTGATAATAGGAGCCCCATTTTGGTTAATTTGTTAATTGACCTTCTCAGGGTTTTGGAGGAGGTTTGTTTTTCGGAGTTTGAGCTTTTTACTCTTCAGAGCTGCCTTTGCAATTGCCTTTTTTGGAGCCCTGAGGGTGGGGGAATTTACAGCCATGAATAGAAGGTCTATCTCTTTTCTTCATTTTTGCCATGTGTCTTTGGGTGAGGGGTTCCTGAACCTTTTCCTTTGTAGGTCCAAATCCCTGCGTGTGGGTAGAGGCCATTGGATTTCTCTAGCCAGCTCCACTAACGCTGTAATATGTCTGGTCTCACATGTTGCCAGGTATCTTTCAGTCAGACCTACTTCTACTGTTCCTTTTTTTATTCACCAGGACCTGTCCTCTTTAACAAGGTACCAGTTTTCAGCTGTATTAGCTTCCTGTTTAAAATCTTTCAGGTTTTTGCTTTTCATCTCATTCCTTTAGGATTGGGGCAGCTACTACAGCTGATTCTATGGGTTTATCTGTAGATGTTTTGAAAAAGGTAGGCCGTTGGGGCAGTGATAGGTACAAGATATATGTTTGCAGAGACTAACTTTGTGATTTCTCTTTTCAGATTCTTCCAAGTCCAATGTCTGGATAGTGTGTCATTCTTATGTTTTCTGGGCTCCTAAACATGCCGGAACTAGGACCTACTCCTCCAATCTAGGTCTGGACCCTAATAAATTCTCAGTTTTTTGGTCGGGCATTAGGGGTTTAAGGTGAAGAAATCTGAGAGACTATTTGATTTATTTGGCTAGCATCTCCATGACGGGGTTAACGATCTAGGGAAGGTCAAAACGTGGGAGCTGCTCTGTGAAATGAAAAGGGACCTTTATTTGATCAGGTTTCCTTCTGCTGTTTTAGCATTCTCTGAGATGATTCCTAGGCCTATCTGGTCTCCCTCTGGTAGCTTATTCTAAGTGGATAGGATTAGGAAACGTCTCAATACGACCATTTATAACTTTCTGCTTTCGTCTGGTGGATTATCATTTCGCCATGCTAAATTAGAAGGTTTTGTTCCGGGTCTGTTTTGTGATGATTTGGTGCATTTATCTGAAATTGGCCTAGACATATTTAATATGGGCCTACAAAATTTGATTGAAACAGCCACGGTGTTGGGGGGACCTCAGCCAGTAGCTTCTCTTCTGGCTTCAGCCGGTGGGGAGTAATTGTCCAGCATTGTCTGGATGGACACCGTGTAATTTTGTTTAACAAATTTTTAGGCAGGTTGGCTCATATTTCATTTAAATTTAAGTTATTATCAGGTTACCCCTTGGATAACACCGTGGCCATTTATTTAAATGCCAAAATAAATAAATATTGTAAAAATTATAAACTGTTTCTATGTCTCGTTATTTTCATTATAATCCCTTTGTGCTAGCCCATGAAAGGTCATATCAATATGCAGGGCCAACATGGGATAGCTCAAAGGGGGTCTGCAGATCTCTTCTCCCTGCATTCTGTATTCAAAGGTTGTCATTGGTTGCAGCGGTATCCCTGCACAGCAACAGCCATGGGATTGGTCAGCGGTATCAGGCAGTGGATTGGACAGAATGGTGGGGTGTAAAGCCCGCGCGGAGGGAGCAGAGAATAGGAGCTGAGGGCAGTCAGTCTCTAGCCATCAGACCGGACAGCAACTAACAATATGTCATACTTACCTCCACTGTGAAGTTCGTCTTGCACAGAGTGGCCCTGATCATCCTCTTCTGTGTTCCCCCTGCGGCGCTGGTAGCTCCTCCCTGCATCATATAACCCCCTAGGAGAAGCGCTCTCCCGCGGGGGGTTGCCGAGTACAGCATTTGTGGAGGAAGAGCGCGTCTCTGCGTGGGAAATTCCGGGGCTCAGGTGAGTAAAACGGGGGGGCTAGGGGGCTGGTCACTGGAAGAAGGTTTTTTCACCTTAATGCATAAGATGCATTAAGGTGAAAAAACATGAGGGTTTACAACCCCTTTAAGCAGGTTTTTTAAAGATTTGTGTATTTTCAATGTTACCTTTGAAGCAGCATAAAAAGACCCTCTCTCTGCTGTACAGTATTTTTTCAAATTATTTTTGCATCGGTACCATATAGTAGTGCCCCTCTCCTTTGTTTTTTGTTTTTTTTTACAGCAGTTTGCCTATCTGCCCTAAAAATGGGCAGAATTTAACAAAAAGATTTGCTATTCCTCATAGTTTCCAATGAGATGTGCCTCTAAATGTAGGTGCTTTAAAATGCACCACAAGAGTGCACAAGATTCACCAAACCCTTGACGAATCGAACCTGGACATATTCGTCATTCACTAATTAGAATCAGTTAGCAAACAACTTTCCCTCTGTTAATAGCAGTGGTGTGGGGCATTATCTTTTTGCCCCCCCCCCCTTTTTAAAAATTCTGGCCTTTGAATGCCTCTCAGCTGTAACAATTCATGTAGGAGAGCCCTCATCATTCTCAGGTACATTACAGAACCATTTTCCACAACCAATTGGGTAGCTCATGGCCCTGGTTCTGTGTTGGGGAGGTATCACTATACCAGGGACGTGCACATAAAAAAAATTGATGGAGCTTCAAGGGTCGTACCTCGGCAACCAAATTGTCTTTTTTTGTTGGGGGGGGGGGGGGGGTAGTTAGCTGAAGTCCTACCCCACCACCTGTCAAAATTTGGGGCTCCTGCAACTTATGGTTCTGAAGATACGGGGCTTCTTGTGCAATGCAGCATGTCAGAAGCTACTGTACATACAGAGCGGCCAGTTTAAATACAAGCTTGCACACTCTTTTTGCAGCAGACTGAGAGGATGAGCTCACAGTGCCTCTCACTTCTTGTCAGAAGCACTGATCTTAATGGACAGCTTGGAGCTTTGGACCAAAGGTAAAGCACCATTGGAACAAGGTGTCCAATAAAAATTCTGCAGTGGAGGCTGTCCTCTCACTGCAGTGTCATAGAAGGGGGCATGTGTCTAAAAGACACATGCTCCCTTCCAGCCCAGCTCTCTTAACTAGAAAGAAAAAACACGGGATTCTGGGTATAGGATTTACCCATAATCCCATGTTTTTCTCACACAGTTAAGAGGAAGAATGAGAATCTGCTGCCTGCTGAAAAAGTACTGTTTTAATCAAGCTAGAAGGTTGGTGGTGTTTTCCTGATCCTATCACTACCGCAGGCAGCTAAACAAGCTACAAGTTATTTTTTGGCGAGCTCTGCACAGTGTTCACCTAAAGCTACCTGTAGAAGGTTGGTGGTGTTTTCCTGATCCTATCACTACCGCAGGCAGCTAAACAAGCTACAAGTTATTTTTTGGCGAGCTTGGCACAGTGTTCACCTAAAGCTACCTGTAGAAGGTTGGTGGTGTTTTCCTGATCCTATCACTACCGCAGGCAGCTAAATAAGCTACAAGTTATTTTTTGGCGAGCTCTGCACAGTGTTCGCCTAAAGCTACCTGTAGAAGGTTGGTGGTGTTTTCCTGATCCTATCACTACAGCAGGCAGCTAGATAAGCTACAAGTTATTTTTTGGCGAGCTCTGCACAGTGTTCACCTAAAGCTACCTGTAGAAGGTCGGTGGTGTTTTCCTGATCCTATCACTACCGCAGGCAGCTAAATAAGCTACAAGTTAGTGTAGTGCGAGCTCTGCACAGTGTTCACCTAAAGCTACCTGTAGAAGGTTGGTGGTGTTTTCCTGATCCTAGCACTACCATAGGCAGCTAAATAAGCTACAAGTTAATATAGTGCAAGCTCTGCACAGTGTTCACCTAAAGCTACCTGTAGAAGGTTGGTGGTGTTTTCCTGATCCTATCACTACCGCAGGCAGCTAAATAAGCTACAAGTTCGTTTTTTGCGAGCTCTGCACAGTGTTCAGCTAAAGCTACCTGTAGAAGGTTGGTGGTGTTTTCCTGATCCTATCACTACCACCGGCAGCTAAATAAGCTACAAGTTAGTGTAGTGCGAGCTCTGCACAGTGTTCACCTAAAGCTACCTGTAGAAGGTTGGTGGTGTTTTCCTGATCCTATCACTATCGTAGGCAGCTAAATAAGCTACAAGTTAGTGTAGTGCGAGCTCTGCACAGTGTTCACCTAAAGCTACCTGTAGAAGGTTGGTGGTGTTTTCCTGATCCTATCACTACCGCAGGCAGCTAAATAAGCTACAAGTTAGTTTTTTGCGAGCTCTGCACAGTGTTCAGCTAAAGCTACCTGTAGAAGGTTGGTGGTGTTCTCATACTACAGGCAGGCAGGTGATTTTGCTAGCTGTAGTATATATATATATATATCCCAGCTTAGTGCAGCTACAGGCCATTAGTATGTCTGGAAGGCCAACAAGGAGAGGCAGACAGTCACAAGCCAAGAAAAGAGGGCAAGCAGGCTCTGTGTCTAGAGGCAACAGTGCTGGTCGTGCATGCTCAGGGTACTTTGTCTGGCAAAGCAGCTGCCAACGCGGCCTCTTCCCTCGGCTCAATGTCCTCAGTGACTCCTTCCCTAGCCCCACCATGTCCTCCTGAGGAGTCCCTCGAACTGTTTGACCACAGTGTTGGGTACATGCTCCAGGAGGATCCCCAGCGTTTGGAAGGCTCTGATGATGATACTGAGCTAGATGAAGGCAGTAACGTGAGCACGGACAGAGGGGGTGCCCAAGAAGGACAGCAATCTGGCAGTCATGCTCCCCCTGCTGCAGCATACTGCCAGGTTTGCTCCAGTGATGAGGAGGGAGGGGATGATGAGGTCACTGACTCAACATGGGTGCCTGATAGGAGAGAGAAGGAGGAGGCACATCACCAACGAGGCAGGATGCCCTCCAGGGGCCAGCCTAAGGGCAGCACACTGACTGCATCACACCCCAAAGCTTCGCATGTGCAGGGCGCTGCAGTCTCTGCGTGTTATTCAAAAAGTTCTTTGGTATGGGCCTTTTTTGAGACGAGTGCATCAGATCGCACCGCTGCTATTTGAAACATATGTCTCAAGTGTATCTCGCATGGCCAAAACATCTCCCGCTTGGGCACCACATGCTTGACCAGACATATGTTGACCTGCCATGCAGTTAGTTGGCAAGCATATCTAAAAGACCCACACCAAAGAACAAAGAGGACCTCTCCTTGCTCCTCATCAGCTGAGATCTCCAACCCCACTATACCTTCAGTCCTCTCTGAGACCTGCACTGAGAGGAATGAAGGTGTAGAATTAGGTGTGTCACAGCCAAGTACTTGTGGGCAATCTGCTTTCGGTACACCGACGTCAGATTGTACCAGGCAAATTTCCCTGCCCCAGCTGCTGCACCGCCGAAAGAAGTTCACTCCCAGCCACCCACATGCCCAGCGGTTGAATGCTAGCTTGGCAAAATTGCTAGCACTTCAACTGCTGCCTTTTCAGTTGGTAGACTCTGCCCCCTTCCGTGTGTTTGTGGAATGTGCGGTTCCCCAGTTGCAGGTGCCCAAACGCCACTTTTAATCACGGAAGGCGATTCCGGCTCTCTAGCGGCATGTGGAAGGCAATGTCCATGCCTCGCTGGACAGGGCGGTCAGCGGTAAGGTGCATATTACCGATGACTCATGGTCCAGCAGGCATGGACAGGAACGTTACCTAAGTTTCAAGGCGCATTGGGTGACTCTGCTGGCAGCTGGGAAGGATGCAGGACAAGGTGCAGGGAGGAGGTGGCTGCAGACCATGTCGTCCTTAGTGACCCAGAGGACTCCGGACCGAATGCCTCAGCAAACCTACGCTGCATGGCCTCCCTGATCCTGCAAAGCCTGCGTAAGGATCCTCGTATTCGCGGTATCAAGGAGAAGGACCAATACTGGCTGGCAACCCTCCTTGATCCACATTACAAGGGAAAGGTTGCGGACCTTATCTTGCCGTCGCAGAGGGAGCAGAGGATGAAACATCTTCGGGAGGCCTTGCAGAAAGGTCTGTGCATTGCGTTCCCAGAGACTGGGAGATTACAAAGAAGGAGCGGTGGAGAAGGTGACCGTCTGACCGATGCGTTCAGACAATTTTTAGTCCGCAGCCCCAAGGTATGATCGGTTCCAGCAACCATCGCCAGTGTCTGTTTTACATGGTGCAGGAATACCTAGGGGCAAGATCTGACTTGGACACCTTTCCCACCGAAAATCCTCTGGGTTACTGGGTCTTGAGAATGGATCACTGGCCAGAGCTTGCACAGTATGCAATTGAGCTACTGGCCTGGCCTGTCCTGCATCCAGCGTTCTTTCGGAACGCACATTCAGTGCTAATGGAGGCTTTGTAACCGATCACAGGGTGCGTCTGTCCATCGGTCGATCGACTGACTTTCAAAAAAATGAATCAGTCTTGGATCACCACCAGCTACCAAGCACCTGATGCTGATGTAAGCGAATAATTTTTTTTGAAATCTCAGATCCCTTCAAAGACTGCCTATGCTGATGCTGAGTGACTATCCTGAGTAATTATCCTCTTCCTCCTCAATGATCAAGCTGATAGCTTGTAAGAACATTTTTGGTTCTGGGCGCCGCCACCAGTGCCTAAGGCCCAATTTTTCAGCCCCTGTTTAACAGGGGCGTGTAATTACAATTTTTGATGCAATGCTTTGCAGCAGGGCTCGTTCCTGCGTTCCAACTAGAGTTTCTGTGAGAAGTTGCAATGTTGTGGCACCAGCACCAGTGCCTAAGGCCCAATTTTTCAGCCCCTGTTCAACAGGGGCATGTAATTACAATTCTTGATCTAATATTTCAAAGCAGGGCCCGTTTCTGCGCCCACCAAGAGCGAGTGAGGACTTACAGTGTGGTGGCACCAGCACCACCACCACCACCAAAGGCCCAATTTTTCTGCCCCTGTTCAACAGGGGCATGTAATTACAATTCTTGATCTAATATTTCACAGCAGGGCCCTGTGAGGGCTTACAGTGTTGTGGCCACAACAACACCTAAGGCCCAAATTTCTGCTGAGTATATAGGGCAGGCCCCTACT
The DNA here is from genome assembly GCA_037952835.1 of Lithobates septentrionalis. NCBI lineage: Eukaryota > Metazoa > Chordata > Amphibia > Anura > Ranidae > Lithobates > Lithobates septentrionalis. The sequence continues at coordinate 3,136,278 of JBBDGP010001188.1, forward strand.
TTCAAACATCCAACTTACAAACGACTCCTACTTGCAAACCGAAGGAGACAACAGGAAGTGAGATGAAATCTACCCCTAGGAAGGGAAATTCTCTCCTGAAAGAGTTAATATGGTAAAAACATTTGTCCTTTCCACTGATGCTTTATCACCAATCCTTGTTTCACAAAAAAACACACATTTTCACAAAACCTTTGTCATTGGGACAAAAAGTGAGGTTCAATCTTCTGAAGAGGAGCACAGACAACAAAACAAATGTCACAGGGGTGATAACCCTTCCCTATGTTTTTCAAAAAGCTTAAAAAAGATTTTTTTGGCTGGAGCTAAACACGTTAAAAATGTACCAGTTCAAAATTACAAACAGATTCTACTTAACAACAAACCTACAGTCCCTGTCTTGTTTGCACCGCCTGTATACTGCTGTTCAGAGTATATAGGGCCTGGTGGCCCAACACCTTTCCTTTTTTTAATTTAGGTGTGGGGTTCCCCTTAATATCCATACAAGACCCAAAGGGCCTGGTAATGGACTGGGGGGTACCCATGCCGTTTGTCTCACTGAATTTCATCCATATTGCCAGGACCCGACATTACATTAAAGCCGCAAGCAGTTTTAAATGACTTTTTTTCCTTTAAAAATGACATTTTGTGCAGGGACTGTTCTAAGCACGGGAAACACGCGCCACTTTACAGGCATACTATAGACACCCCCCAGGTACGATATTTAAAGGAATATTTCACTTTTTTTTTTACTTTAAGCATCATTAAAATCACTGCTCCCGAAGAAACGGCCGTTTTTAAAAGTTTTTTTTGCATTGATACATGTCCCCTGGGGCAGGACCCGGGTCCCCAAACCCTTTTTAGGACAATACCATGCAAATTAGCCTTTAAAATGAGCACTTTTGATTTTGAACATTCGAGTCCCTTAGAAGTCAATGGGGTTCTAACGTTCGTGCGAATTTTCGGTCCGTTCACAGGTTCTGGTGCGAACCGAACCGGGGGGTGTTCGGCTCATCCCTACTCAGAACCCCCAAACTTTATATATATTTTTCTAGCAGACACCCTAGAGAATAAAATGGTGGTCGTTGCAACTTTTTATAAAACACGGTATTTGCGCAGCAATTTTTCAAATTGGAAAAAATAGTTTCATGAATATAAAAAAAAAAACACTAAGCCTGGGTTCACACTATTGCCGCATGCGGCTCACAGCAGGGGTCCAGTGCATCCCCGGTCACTGTTTCAGGTCCGATTTCAGCCCGAATTTTGGGATGAATTCAGTCCTGAAAAGGACCAAAAGACACACAGGACGCCTGTGCAAATTCCCACCGGAGCCACAGTGGAGAAATGTGAACTGGCTCCATAGAGAGCCAGTCACAATCTCCTACCATGCGAATTGGATGCGGAGAAAACCGCATCCACTTTGCATAGGTGTGAACCCAGCCTTAAGTTAGCCCGATTTTTTTGTATAATGTGGAAGATGATGTTACGTCAAGTAAATAGATACTTAACATGTCATGCTTTAAAATTGCACACACTCGTGGAATGGCGGCAAACTTCGCAACTTCAAAATCTCCATAGGTGACGCTTTAAAATTTTTTACAGGTTACATGTTTAGAGTTACAGAGAAGGTCTAGTGCTAGAATTATTGCTCTCGCTTTAACGTTTGCGGTGTATGTAACCTGTGTGTATCTGGCTCTGGTACTATCCAGTGCCTCACCAGCCACTGACCTCACCGCACGTCCATGCACTATACATACACCTCACCTTCTATCTTGCAGTGAAAATAAAAGCTAGGTACAGACCTATAAAAAAGAAAAGGCTGTGGTGATTTAAAGTGGAAGTAAAACTCTAACATAAAAAATGGGGCTCCTGGGAGCTTATAGCCACAATGTGCTATTATAATCAGCATACCAGTACATTATGGCAGACTTACCTACCAAAGCAATCATCTCCAAACCTGTATTGTTAGCACTTGCCTCCATCTTCTCTCAGTCTTTTTCTGTACACTGAGCTATGCATGCAGTGTACGCTTATAAAAAAAAGTGCTGACAGGCAGAGAGAATTATCTTTGACAGATGAGACATAGACAGTCTCTTATGTCCTAAAAAAAAACCCCACCTGTCAGCACTTTTACAAAAGCTAATTTTCTTCTATTTCAAGCCAGTTGCAGCAGTGCCAATCATGGAGGTAGTAAGAGGCAATAGTCTCCACGAGTAGGTTCAGCACCATGAAGCGGTGGTAGGGTCACACACACAGCAGTGGCAAGGCATGTCTACATTTTTTTTTAAGCTAGAATGGTTTACCAATCCAGCCACATCATGCAGAGAAGGTGATTGACTAGCTTACAAAACCTGCATCCTCCTCCTCCTTTCAGGTACGCAGAAGGAAAAATTCTACTAGCATCGCTGATGCACTGCCATATCCCAGCACACCTGTTTCTAAGGGCTGTGCCTTGTGTCTCTGCATTTGGGCCTGTTTTCACTGCTGAATTGCTAATTTCCAGCACACCATACCTGTGGGCTGCAGAGGTTGGTGCAGGGAATGCGGGTTGATGTGAAGTGTTTTTTTTTTCCACTCTACTTTTCCACTTTTTTTCTTGCTTTAAAAAAACCAATGCATTACTATGATGAATGAGAGCTCACAATCTTTTCCATCAAACTGTGCTGCTACTGAGTGCTAGTCTAAGCCTGGCGGTGATACCATCACATTATCTGGAACAATTGGAGTGGTGGTTTGTTTGAAACCTGTAGATCTACACTGTCTTGTGTCTTATAGCTTAACGCTGCTTTTAAAATAAAGGAGGCACAACGTTTGCTAAATTATGGAGTTTTTCATGTGCTTTGTTTACTGAGTGCTACTGATTCTGTTGATGCAGGAAATCTTTATGTGAGGAAGTGTTGAGTTCATAGAAGGTTGCATTTGTCCATCTGGAGATGGTGGTGGAATGATGAGCTTGCTTAGACCTCCATGGTATTGGGGTCTGGAAATCTGGTAAATCGACATATTACTTCTTTAATGGAGGCACACTGGATTCACTATTGCAACACAGAAGATCTTGAAAACCAATATCTCTGTAGTGATCAATACAAAAATATGTGTGAAAAATATGGTTAACTCATATTAAACCATAATAAACAATGTGCATCAAATAAATGGTGAAAAAGCAGTCCCATAATGTATAATTCACATATGCATAACAAAGAAGTAAACTTCAAAGAGAAATATATAAAAGTCCAAATGTGAAATCTTGAAAATGATGAAAGTCCACATGTAAGAATCCCAAACCAAATCACAGACAAGTGTGCCAGTTCCCTTACCAAACAGTAATGATCTTCAAATGATAAGAGATCAACAGCTCAGAAATTGTCCAATTATGCCTTGTACATACGATCGCACATTCCGACAACAAAATCCATCTGATTTTTTCAGACGGATGTTGGCTCAAACTTGTCTTGCATACACACGGTCACACAAAGTTGGTCGGAAATTCCAAACGTCAAGGACGCGGTGACGTACAACACGTATGACGAGCCGAGAAAAATGAAGTTCTATAGCCAGTGCTGCTCTTCTGCTTGATTCTGAGCATGCGTGGAATTGTCTACACACGATCGGAATTTATGAGAACGGATTTTGTTGTCGGAAAATTTTAGAGCCAGCTCTCAAACTTTGTGTGTCGGAAATTCTGATGGAAAAAGTCCGATGGAGCCCACACACAGTTGGAATTTCTGACAACAAGCTCCGATCGCACATTTTCCGTCGGAAAGTCTGACCGTGTGTACAGGGCATTAGGGGGCCACCACTCAGGATACCACTGACTCCACTGCCACCACGGTTCTTCACTGGTTAGCCAAAGCCAGCACCTCAAAATAATAATGGGAAGGAGAAAGAACAAAAAACAAAACATAGGGTAGTATGCTAAAACCACGTGATTTATTAAAAGTAGATATACTCACAAAAGATAGAGTAATGCCGCGTACACACGGTCGGACTTTTCGTCTACAAAAGTACGACGGACGCTGACGGACCAAATCCGGGAGACAATCCGATTGTGTGTGGGCTTCCCCGGACTTTCGGCTGACTTTTCCAGCCACAAATCTGACGGACTTTAGATTTGGAACATGTTTCAAATCTTTACGTCGTAACTCCGCCGGACCCAGAAATCCGCTCGTCTGTATGCTAGTCCGACGGACAAAAACCCACGCTAGGGCAGCTATTGGCTACTGGCTATCAACTTCCTTATTTTAGTCTGGTGTGTGTCATCACGTACGAATCCGTCGTACTTTTGTGTGATCGTATGTAGGCAAGTCCGTTCGTTAGAAAGTCCGCCGCAAGTCCGCCAAAAGTCCGCCAAAAGTCTGTCGAAAGTCTGTCGGATGGGCTGTCGGACATTTGTAGCCGAAAAGTCTGACCGTGTGTACGCGGCATAACACAGGCAAAACATACCACACCAGGGATCAACAGCGGGTGTACAACATAATATGTTAGTGGCCTCACTGGGTTGTACACTCACTGAGCATGATAATTTAATTTAAATGGATATAATCATTTTTATGGACACATTTAATTTGCTACACTGGTATCTAGGTGTTGGTGAGTGCGGCTGTCTCTTTTTATGAAATTGAGTTTAATTTTTTAATTATTATTTATTTAATTTTAACCCACCCATACCTGAGGCGCTTTACAGGTGCTATAGCGCTAAAAATAGAGCCTGCATAGCCTCTCGTCTCACTCCAGGGTGAAGGCCTGAGTGCTTTCACACTGGAGCGGTGCGCTGGCAGGACGCCCAAAAATGTCCTGCAAGCCCCATCTTTGAGGCGCTGTAGGAGCGATAAATACACTGCTCTTACAGTGCCCCTGCCCATTGAAATCAATGGGCAGCACCACCGAAGAGTCGGCAAAGCACTGCTGCAGCGGCGCTTTGGAGGGCGCATTTAACCATTTTTCGGATGTTACCGGAGGTTAAAAGCGCCCCGCTAGTGGATGAAAAGTGCCTCCAAAACTATGGTAAAGCGCCGCTATTTTTAGGTCTGTTGGGACAACTAGTTCCACTGGTCAAAGCAGGCCTAGGACTGCTTAAAAAAAAAGAGTGTTTTTGCTAAAACTAACAGGAAGTGTCTCTTGTGAACTGGTATGAATAAAATAGCAGTGCACTTGAGTGCTTCTAATGTCTATAAACAAAGCTAATCGAAAAGTAAAAAATGTGATTAAACAGCCAAAAATAGGCTTCAAAAGTGCATTATCATATTGGCAAAGGTCCTCTTGAGCCATGGAGCGTCCCATGCTATTCATTTGGCAATAACTGCCCAAAGAGCCACAATTTTCTTTCAAAATTTTTGATAGACTGATGAACCAAAGAATCAAATTTCAGTTGATTCACTCACTTATTGTCATGGTGACAACAGTTTTCCTAGATGGAAAGCGGGGGACACACGGGACAAGGGTTTTAGCCTTCTTACTCTTACAAAAACATTTATGTTTCTGTTTGTGTTTCTGTCACTTTCTTGTATTTATGGTTAGACATACAATGTAACACCTTCCCGCCCGCACAATAGCCGAAATAATGGGCTTACTTTGCCAGGAGGGCATCTATTGATATCCTCCCGTGATCGTGCTTTTCGCGCGCCCCCTGCGGCATGCAGTAAGCAAGTGGTTAATGTGGACTGGGGAAAATATAAGTTGGAATATCTATTAAACTGATTACAATATTTTTGAAGTCATGTGTAGCTGTTGATTAAAGGGTTAGTTCACATTTTCAGAAAAAATGAAAAGGTGCACTAACACCATACACCCTCCCAACTCCCCGGGTCCCCAGTGTACTTACCTTCATGGGTGATGAGTAGGGATGAGCTTTGAGTTTGAGTCGAACTCATGTTGGACTCGAACATTGTGTGTTCGACCATTCGCCGAATTGTGAATGTTATGGGGCGTTCGCGCCAAATTCGAGTGGCTCATCTGGGCCCATGATTCACTGTGGCATCGCAGTGCATTGCTGGCTGATGATTGGCCAAGCATGCGCTATGGCCCGCATGCTTGGCCAATCACAATCACAAAGTTTGAGAGCAGGCTATGAAATTTTCCGACAACAAAATCCGATCGGTTAAATTCCGATCGCGTGTACACAAATCCAACGCACGAAGTGCCACGCATGCTCAGAATAAATTAAGAGACAAAAGCTATTGGCTCCTGCCCCATTTATAGTCCCGACGTACGTGTTTTACGTCACCGCATTCAGAACGATCGGATTTTCCGACAACTTTGTGCGACCGTGTGTATGTAAGACAAGTTTGAGCCAACATCCGTCGGAAAAGATCCATGGATTTTTTTGTCGGAATGTCTGATCAATGTTTGACCATGTGTACAGGGCGTTAGTGTACTGTGTACCCTGCACAGTTGAACCTATAGCTACCTAAAGACAAGTGCTGTTGTTCTTCTTCTGATCCTATTAATACCATAGGCAGGCAGGTTGAAGTATTTACAGTTAGTGTACTGTGTACCCTGCACAGTTGCACCTATAGCTACCTGAAGACAAGTGCTGGTGTTCTTCTTCTGATCCTATTAATACCATAGGCAGGCAGCTTGAAGTATTTACAGTTAGTGTACTGTGTAAAACCTGCACAGTTGCACCTATAGCTACCTGAAGACAAGTGCTGGTGTTCTTCTTCTGATCATATTAATACCACAGGAAGGCAGCTTGAAGTATTTACAGTTAGTGTACTGTGTACCCTGCACAGTTGCACCTATAGCTACCTGAAGACAAGTGCTGTTGTTCATCTTCTGATCCTATTAATACCACAGGCAGGCAGCTTGAAGTATTTACAGTTAGTGTACTGTGTACCCTGCACAGTTGCACCTATAGCTACCTGAAGACAAGTGCTGGTGTTCTTCTTATCCTAATAATACCACAGGCAGACAGCTTGAAGTATTTACAGTTAGTGTACTGTGTACCCCTGCACAGTTGCACCTATAGCTACCTGAAGACAAGTGCTGGTGTTCTTCTTCCGATCCTATTAATACCACAGGCAGGCAGGTTGAAGTATTTACAGCTAGTGTACTGTGTACCCCTGCACTGTTGCACCTATAGCTACCTGAAGACAAGTGCTGTTGTTCTTCTTCTGATCCTATTAATACCACAGGCAAGCAGCTTGAAGTATTTACAGTTAGTGTACGGTGTACCCCTGCACTGTTGCACCTATAGCTACCTGAAGACAAGTGCTGTTGTTCTTCTTCTGATCCTATTAATACCACAGGCAGGCAGCTTGAAGTATTTACAGTTAGTGTACTGTGTACCCCTGCACAGGATCACCACCAGATACCAAGCACCTGATGCTGATGTAACCGAATAATTTTTTTTGAAATGTCAGATCCCTTCAAGACTGCCTATGCTGATGCTGAGTCACTATCCTGTTATGCTGAGTGACTATCCTCTTCCTCCTCAATGATCATGCTGATATCTTGTAAGAGTATTTTTGGTTCTGGGCGCTGCCACCAGTGGCTAAGGCCCAATTTTTCAGCCCCTGTTTAACAGGGGCGTGTAATTACAATTTTTGATGCAATATTTTGCAAGGAGGGTTCGTTGCTGCGCTCAACTAGAGTATTTGTGAGGGGTTGCAGTGTTGTGGTACCAGCACCAGTGCCTAAGGCCCAATCTTTCAGCCCCTGTTTAACAGGGGCGTGTAATTACAATTTTGCATGCAATACTTTGCAGCAGGGCTCGTTCCTGCACTCCAACTAGAATATCTGTGAGGGGTTGCAGTGTTGTGGCACCAGCACCAGTGCCTACGGCCCAATTTTTCAGTCCTTCTTTAACAGGGGCGTGTAATTACAATTTTTCATGCAATATTTTGCAGGAGGGCTCATTCCTGCACTCCAACTAGAATATCTGTGAAGGGTTGCAGTGTTGTGGCACCAGTGCCTAAGGCCCAATTTTTCTGCCCCTGTTCAACAGGGGCATGTAATTACAATTCTTGATCTAATATTTCACAGCAGGGCCCGTTCCACCAAGAGTAACTGTGAGGGCTTACAGTGTTGTGGCAACACATAGGTTGGACTTGATGGACTTGTGTCTTTTTTCAACCTCACCTACTATGTAACTATGTAACACCAACACCTAAGGCCCCAATTTCTGCAGAGTATATAGGACAGGCCCCTACTTAAATACATCCAACTTACAAACGACTCCTACTTGCAAACGGAAGGAGACAACAGGAAGTGAGATGAAATCTACCCCTAGGAAGGGAAATTCTCTCCTGTAAGAGTTAATATGGGAAAAACGTGTTTCCTCTCCACTGATGCTTTATCAACAATCCTTGTTTCACTAAAAACCCCAAATTGTCAAAAAACATTTGTCATTGGGACAGAAAGTGAGGTGAAATCTTCTGAAGAGGTGCACAGACAGCAAAACAAATGTCACAGGGGTGATAACCCTTCCCTGTTTTCCAAAAAGCTTAAAATAGATTTTTTGGCTGGAGCTACACTTTTAAAAATGTACCAGTTCAAAATTACAAACAGATTCTACTTAACAACAAACCTACAGTACCTGTCTTGTTTGCACCACCTGTATACTGCTGTTCAGAGTATATAGAGCCTGGGGGCCCCACGCCTTTCCTTTTTTTAATTTGGGTTCCCCTTAATATCCATACAAGACCCAAAGGGCCTGGTAATGGACTGGGAGAGGAGGGGCACCCATGCCGTTTGTCTCACTGATTTTTATCCATATTACCGGGACCCGACATTACATTAAAGCCGCATGCAGTTTTAAATGACTTTTATTCCTTTAAAAATGTCATTTTGTGCAGGGACTGTTCTAAGCACGGGAAACAAGCGCCACTTTACAGGCATACCATAGACACCCCCCAGGTACGATATTTAAAGGAATATTTCACTTTTTTTTCACTTTAAGCATCGTTAAAATCACTGCTCCCGAAAAAACGGAAGTTTTTAAAACTTTTTTTGCATTGATACATGTCCCCTGGGGCAGGACCCGGGTCCCCAAACCCTTTTTAGGACAATACCATGCAAATTAGCCTTTCAAATTAGCACTTTTGATTTAGAATGTTCGAGTCCCATAGACTTCAATAGGGTTCTAAAGTTCGCGCAAATTTTCAGTCCGTTCGCAGGTTCTGGTGCGAACCGAACCGGGGGGTGTTCGGCTCATCCCTAGTGATGAGCTGTCAGTGCCCACGCAACCAGTGCCCACACAGCCAATGCAGTGGTCCGGGGCACCTATGTAGCACTTCCAGGACAGATCAAAGCAATGCTCTGTGCCAGCCCTGATCGATCCTTTAAGCACTGTAGGTGGATGTTGATGGCAACAGTCCCATTGATTATTATTTTACCATAACAAGCCTAGTCTGCTCCACCCACAGATTCATTGATTCCTATATTTAATGCTGGATTTTTTTACTCCCACTTCCTTTTCAGTGTGCATTGCAGTACATTGCAAAAAATGCAGCAAGACTGACATTTCAATATGTTACAATCCAATCGTTTTGAATGGGCTACATAACTTGACACAATGCATCTCAACACATAAAAACACACCTATCATGATTTAAATCCATCATCAGTCACGATGTTCTGTAATGCGAATTCTCATAAATCACAATAAAAGACAGCTCCCTTGGTACTACCTGAAAGTACACCTTATACCTTGTAACATCATTGATCTATGTGGTCAACGACCAATAAGTGACATATTCAAGGCAGTGATACATCACTTCGGCTGAACACCCATTTACTTTGGCCTTTGGCTGAACACCCTTGTAATTCGGCTGTTCCCTAGACTCCAAACAGGTAAAAAACAAACCCATGCTCATCTCTATACTACAATAATAAACCCCAGCATTGGTTTCAATGGTTGCAATAATAACCCTCATTATTAGTATCAGTGACTCTACAAATAGCCCTCAGCATGTGTCAGTGGGCACAAAAATAACCCAAAGTGTCAGTGTTAATGGATGAAATAATAACCCTTCAGCACTGATGTCAGTTGCTACAATAATAACCCTTAGCATTGGAGGCAGTGGCAATAGCATTAACAGCAACTCCTTCAGTGGTGGTCCGTGGCTGTGCTATTAAACCTTTTGCATTGCTGGTCAGTGGTGGTGCTGATAACCCCTTCTTCACCTATAGCCAATGGCAGTGTGGTTAACCCCCCTCTCCCCCTACATTAGTGGTCAGTGGCAGTGCTGTTAAACTCGAGATGTTGGTAGTCAGTGGCAGTGTTGTTACCCACACAAGAGGCCATTGGGGCCACCCGGTGGTGTCAGTTGGTGACAAGGGAGCTGGCAGACGGTGGGAGCCTTTGGTGGGTGTCGATCATTTTTTTCTTTTTTTTTGGGTCGGCAGTGGAGGCGGGCATCAGGATTGATGTTGGTTCTACATCGGTGGACATTGTTTTTTATTTTGGTTTTTTAAATAAAGGGCTTGTCAAAAACTGTCATTTTTTTTACAGTACACTTTTTTTGGTGAATGAGTAGGGTTACCCCTACTCATTCACATAGGGGAGGGGGCTTGTTAAAGGGGGTGTCCAGATTCCAAATAAGCCCCCACCCAGGTGCTTTAGGGGTGCAGGAATGGTTCGGGGGGGGGGTGCTCGCTCGTCCCCTCCCTTTTCCTGACCTGCCTGGCTGCATGCTCGGATAAGGGTCTGGTATGGATTTTGGGGGGGACCCCACGCCATTTAAAAAAAAAATTGTCATGGGGATCCCCTCAAAAATCTATACCAGACGTGAAGGGCAATTTTTGCCACATGTTTTTGGAAAATGAATAAATACAATGAAAAATATGTACACAAGGATGTCAATTATTAGAATATTTATAACTCACAGTATGGACATATTTAGAGAATTACACTCCAGAACTTGTTCTGCTACTCTTCTCAAGTATGGGAATTTCAAATGTGCGAGACTTTTGCTCAGCCTAGCTGCATATTGGGGTCCAAAATCTAAGAAACACCTTCAGGATTTCAGGGGGCATAAATCCAGCATCTAATTTCCTGATTACCTATCACATTTTTTGCTGCCAGGATATACTACACAGCTGGTGCTTGCCCACTGCAGTTCAGTAGGATGTTCAGTGCTTGGTGACATAGTATGCCTGACTATTAACAGGGATCCCTTTATCCTCTAATTCAGAGGTAATCATTAATGAACCTTTGCTTTCCTCAGGTTCATACTCTGAATCTGAATCTCCCCACTGTCCTCATCAGTCATACTTTAAAATACCTCCTCACTAGTGTACATTTTTAGGATACTGGTTCTGGCTATCAGTGGTACTAGATTACCCTGTACTGGCGTAGCAATGATTAGGACAATGTTTCAGATTTACATATGGTGATACTGAAACTTGTGTGACTAGTGATCAGAACAATGTTGCTGGCTTTGATGGCTCTGGTGACATTGGCACTGGTGTGGCATCGAGCATAAATGCTAGTTTACATTGGCTCTAGTGACACTGGTACAGGTGTGACTATTGATTAGGAATCAATGTTGCTGACTGCACTGGTCTTGCAACACTGGCACTGAAGTGTTGCTGGCTTACACTGGTTATGGTGTACCTATAGTGGTGTGGTGGCAATCAGGACATTGTCCCTGGATGCTGTGGCCAATAAAGAAGCAGATCATGCTCCATTAGCAATGGTGGGATGCAGGGGAAACATCAGGGGTCTAATAGAGAGGGCTATTGGTCCCTTATTTAATAGCAATAAGATTAAGTGGAAAAAATAGTAAAAATAGTAAAAATTCAATGGTAAACCCAAATTCTTAGAACCCCCAACAAATTGTGATCCTGCCCACCCTCATGTACAAGCACATACATATATAAAGGCACATGTTGGGAGCATCTACAGGTTAAAACTTCAATTGCACTACATAATTCCATGCATGCCAACGTAACACCAATAATTCTTTGGGTACCAAAGTTTGTTGCTATTTCACGGGTGCACACAGTTTTAAGGCTTAATATGTTGGGTATGTTTCAAATGTTTGCACTAAAATGAATGCTAGTGTATTTTTTAAATATATTTTATATTGTCCAGGGTCACTGCTTTCAGAAAATATACTTTAGGTCTAAAATAATTTTTTTAACCTGGGCGCAAAATCAAAATCAAAAAAAGCCTTGGCAGCATAAGGGTTAAAGGCTTAAACCTATTGCTGTTAAAATTGTAAATATGCAATCACAAACAGAGATAGGAAGGCATACTCAACATAGCTCAGACTAATGGCCCGTACACACGATCCGAATATCGTACAACAGATCGTACGCCCTTTTTCACTTAATAGTCACAAGTAGAAATTGAATAGGTAAGTCACGAAAATTCTCGTACGACAGAATAAAAAATCGGAAGTGATGTCATGTGTTGTAATGTATTTGTATTGTATTTTCGGTCGACAACTATACTGACTAAACGAAAATCGTACAAACTGGAATCGTACAAGGAAAATTTTTGTGCATGTCCGATCGAGGGATATTGGATGAACTGTCATGATCGGCTGTCGAAAGTAGTGTACACACGATCCGAAAATCGTACGATTCTTCCTTGGACGACAGTTTTCGCACGATATTCAGATCGTGTGTATGAGCCATAGGTTCAAAAAACATTTGCTCATGGCCAGACCCACCTGCATGGGATGAAACCTTTGGTGCCCTGACTTGGAGACCATGTGTGATTTATTTTTTTTTTCTTTCTTTCAGTTTGCAGACTGTCCTAGGGATTAGAAATGTGCAATTAGTTTCATTCCAAATTAGTTTTTTAATGGATTTAGACAAATTTGTTAATTCGAAAATATCCGTATTAACGAAAACCCGTTTAACAATTTTTCTGGATATTCGTAAATTCGAAATTTGATCATTCAAAAATTCGAAAATCTGAAATAATAACTAACTAATTTGTCCTATGCAGCTGTATGATAGTATCAGGACTAATTTATATAGCTTGTATTTTAAATTAGACAGATTCATTATCTCCTGTTGAAATGTTAATTTTAATTTATTAATATTCATTTTTATTGGTTACTTTTCCACATTAGCACTGTAACTAGTGGTGGATTATAAGTTAGGATATGTCATATGTCATATATGGTAATGCTGGACGCAGCATTCTAACTACACATAGTTACATAGTTAGCAAGGTTAAATAAAGACACCAGTCCATCCAGTTCAACCTGAGTGAGTGTGTGTCTTCAATTGTCCCTATCCCTGTACATTGTGTCTCATTAAGATGCTCATCTATTATATTATTATTTATTTTAGGTACCCATATAGCGCTGTCAATTTACGCAGTGCTCCACACATACATCGCACACTCACATCAGTCCTCACCCTCAAGGAGCCCCCAAACTCACATTCATATACTAGGGCCAATTTTGGACAGAAACCAATTAACCTACAGTACCAGCATGTCTTTGGAGTGTGGGAGGAAACCGGAGTACCCGGAGGAAACCCACGCAGGCACAGGGAGAACATGCAAACTCCAGGCAGGTGGTGTCATGGTTGGGATTCGAACCAGTGACCCTTTTTACTGCTAGACGAGAGTGCTACCCACTACACCACTGTGCCGCCCTAAACGGTGTGGTACACACCGTAAAAATGTTTGGGATCCACTAATGCATTCAGTCTTTGTACCTGTGCTTCACGGTTAGGGGGACATGAAGTGTAAGCATGTGCAGAGCAGGAGGTCACATGACTGATGGTGATCACATGACTGATGATCACATGACTGATGATGATCACATGACTGATCATAGATAGTATATAAGGATTGATGAACCATCCGTGTAGCCAATCCCATTTGAAGAAGTCTTTTCGACGAAAAATGTCTTGGGCATGGTTACACGGCATTCCATCACACTGACATTAGATGCCGCTGTCTGAGGAGGACTACACCAATCGGATGGCTGGGCCTTAGAAGGTTGGGTGAGAGATACACCAGTTTACACTTCAGGTCCGCTGTGACTGCGGTGCACCGTTGGATCACTGATCCTGTTGCTTGCTGTGCTTGCTGTGGATTTTTTTTAAAGGCTTTTATGTTTCAGTTTAAAAGTGAGTGTAACCATTGAAGTGTGTTTGAAGTGATTTTAATAAATCTGTCAAAATGGTATCACGCTATGTGGAGCACTTTATTCATTTTTTCACATATGGAGCTGGCTTGATTGGAGTCACGGTTCATCACATGCAACCCAGGTGTGGTTCAATTGCTGTTTTGCCGAACACGAGAGTGGGAGGCTATACAATCTGGTGAGTGCGCTCTTCAGAGGGAGTGGTGTCACTATCACGGTGGTGTGGTGGAAGAGTAGAAGATTTTTCACACAAGAAGATTGAAAAACAACTGTTGAACTTAATCATTCATTTCTTGTAATTTATTATTTATAGTGACACTTTTCACTGGGTGTTAAAGAAATTTCTTTTCATGATAAAATTAATATTTTTCATGACACTATTATTATTAATATTTTTATGCATAAGTAGAGGGTCATAGGCATTATGCTGCTCTGACCCATTATTTTACACAATTTATATTAGCGCCACTATCTCTATCTGTACACGTGTGAGAGGTATAGTTTTGGGATTCTGATCAGTTTACGTATTTATTTAAGTGGCAGTTTTTTTCACTGTACACTGTGTATGTACACACATTTTGTATTCATTTACACATCTTTTATATAGCTTTGCACTTTTCTTTGGCGCAGTGGAGTAAGAGAGATTCAGGGGCGGTTTATTTGTATATCTCTTGCTACAAACCATTGTCTATTTATTTACCACCTGCAGCCTTGGATGCCATTAATTGCCTGTCTAACAGACGGATAATCCCGGAAGATATCTTCTCCGCTAATCAGATAGTTACTGATGGCGAGGAAGATGTCCCGGGATCTCTAAAGAATTTGGAAAATCTTTTGGAGAAACAAGTTAAAACTTGGTGGGATGTTTTCATGTTTGAGGTGGTTTTATTCATTGACCACTGATGATATATCATTATTATTTCCCTTTTTTTAGACTCGCCTGCAGTCATCCATATTTTTTATTAATAGGATCAGATTGTGTTTCAGTCATTGTTTGTCCTATGCAGCTGTATGATAGTATCATGACTAATTTATATACGGTAGCTTGTATTTTAAACTAGACAAATTCATTATCTCCTGTTGAAATGTTCATTTTAATTTATTAATATTCATTTTTATTGGTTACTTTTCCACATTAGCACTGTAACTAGTGGTGGATTATAAGTTAGGATATGTCATATGTCATATATGGTAATGCTGGACGCAGCATTCTAACTACACACCGTAAAAATGTTTGGGATCCACTAATGCATTCAGTCTTTGTACCTGTGCTTCACGGTCAGGGGGACATGAAGTGTGAGCATGTGCAGAGCAGGAGGTCACATGACTGATGGTGATCACATGACTGATGGTGATCACATGACTGATGATCACATGACTGATGATGATCACATGACTGATCATAGATAGTATATAAGGATTGATGAACCATCCGTGTAGCCCAGTGGTTCTCAACTCCGGTCCTCAGGACCCACTAACAGGCCAGGTTTGCAAGATAACTGAAATACATCACAGGTGATATCATTTGCTGCTCAGTGATTGCAGTATTCTAGTCTGCATCTCCCTAAGGTAATTCTTAAAATCTGGCCTGTTGTTGGGTCCTGAGGACTGGAGTTGAGAACCACTGGTGTAGCCAATCCCATTTGAAGAAGTCTTTTTGACGAAACATGTCTTGGGCATGGTTACACGGCACTCCATTGCACTGACATTAGATGCCGCTGTCTGAGGAGGACTACACCGATCGGATGGCTGGGCCTTAGAAGGTTGGGTGAGAGATACACCAGTTTACACTTCAGGTCCGCTGTGACCACGGTGCACCGTTGGATCACTGATCCTGTTGCTTGCTGTGCTTGCTGTGGATTTTTTTTAAAGGCTTCAGTTTAAAAGTGAGTGTAACCATTGAAGTGTGTTTGAAGTGATTTTAATGCATAAGTAGAGGGTCATAGGCATTATGCTGCTCTGACCTATTTTACACAATTTATATTAGCGCCGCTATCTCTATCTGTACACGTGTGAGAGGTATAGTTTTGGGATTCTGTTCAATAACTAACTAATGACTTAACTATTACTAACTATTAAATTATATGTATTGGAATTTCCTTTCAAATTTGGCTGTTAGTGAACGTAACGAATTTGAATTTACCCAAAGTTAATGGCTGCCATTGGCACCAAAACAGCAAAAAATGGCATGATGCAAATGAACACCATGATATCACCACACACGTTACGACGTCATGGCAGAACGCATAATGATATCACTGCACATGTGCAGTGAATATGATACATATTTTCTTTAACCACTTAAGGACCAGAAGGATTTGCCCTCTTAATGACCCGGCCATTTTTTGCGATATGGTACTGTGCTGCTTTAACTAACAATTGCGCAGTTGTGCGATGCTGTACCCAAACAAAAGGTTGAGGTTTAGTCTGGTTTTTATATAATTTTTTCCCTTCGTATATGTATATACCGACAGTTCCCTCACAACACATATACATATTGTGGGGGTTTTTTTTGGTTTAGAGGACACATTTTATCTTTTCCTCTTTGACAAGTATAACACTGACAATTAAAGTAGAGTTCCACCCAAAAATGGAACTTCCGCTTTTCCGGTTCCTGCCCACTCCAGTATAACATTTGGCACCTTTCAGGGGGGAGGGGGGAGCAGATACCTGTCTAATACAGGTATTTTCCCCCACTTCCGGCGATAGATCTCCACAGATTCTGCGGTGATCTACACCATGTCCAACCCCTCCTCTGTCCCCCCCGCTGTCTTCTGGGAGACACACAGGTCCCTGTGTGTCACGCATGCGCAGTAGGGAACCAGGCTGTGAAGCCGCAAGGCTTCCATTCCTGATTCCCTTACTGAAGATCCCGGCACCTGCACCTGGGAGCCGAGGGACAGATCGGCTTCGGGTGAGGACATCGTAGGCACCCTGGACAGGTAAGTGTCCTACTATTAAAAGTAAGCAACTGCAGTATTTGCAGCTGCTGACTTTGATTTTTTTTTTTCCCGGAACTTCGCTTTAAGAATCAGCAAAGAAAAAAAATCAATAAAAATCGAAATAAAAAAAGAAATGACAGGTCATCATAACAGTTCATGTTACATTACATATATACTCATCATTTACAGGACTCATGAAAGCCAAATCCACAAGTATGAAAGTAAATCAGTCGTTAAATCAGTCTTACAAAGTTAATCGCAGTTTACCTGTCTATAAGATATTTATTAATGAATAGCTCTATGGTGAAAACAGACACATTACCATAATGTAAAACATCCTGGAGTGATCAGGTTTGCTGAAGTTTTTCAGATAATTCCTAGACCTGGGCATCATGTGATAATGTGAGAACACTATTGGGTTGGGATAAAAGAGCTAGCATCTGTTAGATAATTTGTTTCCAGTAGATATAAAAAATACTGCGCTAAAGAGTAAGAATGAAGGTGAGCTGCAACTTAAAAGTGTTATACGACACTGTACAAATATACAAAGATGAAAAATCTCACTAAATGGTGGAAGAATCAATTAATATATGTTGCCCAAATTAAGTGCAAAAAATTATGTGAGTGACACAAAATCAAGATAAATATGCAAAATTAACTGCATCAACTAAAAAAAATTATACATATTGGAGTGCATAAAAATCAATACAATCGAGTGTTGTCAAGAAAAAGAAAAAAAAAGAAAAATATTTTTGCAAAGTAAAATTGAAAATATACACTGACTGAGGTGAAAATACAAAAAAAGACTGAAAAAACCCCCAAAGTTAATCAATATTAATAATAAAGAATGAATCCATATAGTGAAAACAAAAAAGTCCAGTAAACATGTTGATCCAAAAAGTGATGTTTAGGTGAAATTCCACACTCAAGTGACTAAGTGAATAGGTATATCCTCCACCACAGAAACAGCTGCCGCTTACCAGAAGGCGGTGGTCCCTTATTACAGGGGACCACACTGAGCGAGTGGCTGTAACCCCAGCCCGGGATCCCACTGGCAGGCACCAAACTCCTCAGCGTCAGCAGGGATGGTCAGCGGAGGTTAGTGGAAGGATCAGTAGAAAAATCAATGGATAGGCAGTATTGTCACCAAAAAAATATAAGGCTCCACATAGTGTAAATCCTTTACATTTATTATAATATAAAAAGACAAATGAAAACTTACAGCATTAAAGATGTAAAAAGGCAGATAAAGGACTAAGTCGGCCGGCTTCCAAACAGCCCGTAGATTCCGGGACTGGACGTGCAGCGGTGATGTCAGGACGTTGCTCCTCCTCCCTACGTCATTTCGTCACTAGCGGACGTGGTCATGGGGTATGGGCGGCGACCACTTAAATAGCAAAACAACAACCAAGCCTCGATCTGGAACTCAAGGCAGAAACCACAGGGCGCCATCCCACACAAGGGAAAAAGCTAAGGGCAAAAACGTTTAGACGTCTATAGACCCATATTGTGGATCCAAAATGCTAAGATATTTAACTCATCAAACAAATGAAGATAGTCCATATTATTGGTACTCATCTCAAAGCAAGGATTAAAAAATATATTAAATAAAAATGTTTTGAAGTGAGTGACATTCAGCGTACAGCATAAGTCTGTAGGCTGAAATCAAAACCGGAACAGACTCCAGTGTACCTCAAATGCAAATCAGCATCCTATATATTAAAAAGATGAGCAGTAAATAAAGCTCAAAAAGGCAAAACCATAATATAGTTAAGTATTCCTAGTTAAATCAGATAAAAGCAAAAGAAAAATGTACTAGCATCCCCCTTGATGGAAAGGTGCCCCGCTACTCCTCCCAGGCCACTTATAAACAGTAGTAACCTAAGAGCACAGTGGAAAGCAAATCGTTGTCCAGAATGCCAAAAGGGAGCGCCATACAACAGATACACAGAACCGCCCTTTCAAATGGCAAATATAAATCCTGGCAATTCCATAATACCAAAAAATATAATAAATAATAAGAAAATAAAAAATTAAGTAAAAAATATATATGAAAATATATATCACTAAAAATGAGGATAAGGATTGAAAATTAGAGCGGAAGATATAAGTCAAATTTAAATGAAGTCACTAGGAGTTGTCGATAAAGGAATTGACATCGACCTCAATATTGAGACCAAAAGGAGTGTAGCTTTTAATCTTATGAACCCAAGCCATCTCTAACCTTGAGATACTCCTAACAAGGTCACTACCCCTCCAGAATGGTACCACAAGGGTCTCTCTGATGGGTAGTGAGATAGTGCTTGGATACGGAGTAATTAGTAAAGCCTCTACAAATGTTTTTAATGTGTTCGTTTAACCGCACTTGTAACAGTCGCTTGGTCCGGCCCACATACTGCAGGCCACAAGGTCACTGCAGCATGTATACAACCCCAGACGTGGAGCAGGTAATAAAGGGCTCTATAACGAAGGATTTGGAGGTACAGGTAGAAACAAAACTCACAGTCCTTCTGGCCCTACAACCGTTGATGGAACAGACCTGACATCTCCTACACTGATAGTACCCTGTTAATTCAGAGAAGAATACAGGTCTGGGGATGGGGGGATTCAGGATGTTAGGTGCCAATTTATCCTTAAGGGATGGCGCACCCCTAAAAACCACCTGCAGGTTATCCGGTAGTATTGATGTCAGCACCCTGTCGTTCTTAAGGATGTGCCAATGTTTGTTGATGATATGTTTGACCCTAGAGTGTTGGCAAGAGAAGTTGGTAATGAAAGGGCAACGGTATGAGGCATCAGCTGGATCCTCAGCTAGCGCAACAAGTAGATCCTTGCGATCGACATTCCCAACTTGATCCAATGTACTGGCCACAAAATCGGGAGCATATCCCTTGGCAACAAACCTCTGAGTTAAAACTTGTGCCTGAGATTGAAAGGTACCAGCATCAGTACAGTTCTGTTTGAGTCTAAGGAACTGACTCTTAGGCACTGACCTGAGCCACGAAGAATAATGACAGCTATCATTGGGAATGAATGCATTTCTATCCGTAGGCTTAAAGTATGTGGAAGTTACAAACTCGTTGTTGTGTATAGAAATAGTAAGGTCTAAGAAGTGGATCTGCTCCAAACTGGCCTCATAATTGAGATGAATACCTCTATCATTGTTATTAAGGGAACCCATAAATTCGGATAGATCTGCGTCATCACCATCCCACAGGAGGAGGATGTCGTCTATGTAATGAACCCACAAGGTCACCTGGGGCCTTGGCTGGGCATAGACGACATCCTCCTCCCACTTGGCCATGAACAAATTTGCCAAACTAGGGGCATATTTGGCCCCCATGGCAACCCCCTTTTCTTGGCGGTAATAATGGCCATTGAACCAAAAAAAATTATGAGTAGCCGCAAACTACAATAAAACCAATAATAAATTCAATTGGTTCCCAAGGGAGGTTGGAAGACCGGTTGACATGCAGGGAAATGGCATCCAAACACAACTGGTGGGGGATTACTGTATAGAGGGAAGTAACATCTGCTGTTACCAGTCTAGTCCCCACACCAGGTTTCAAATTTGACAGGAGATTAATAACATCCCGAGTGTCTTTAATATAGGAACACATTGTTTTTACCAAAGGCTGTAAAAAGAAATCTATGTACTTGCCCACCCGGGAAGTAATGGAATCAATCCCACTAACAATGGGACATCCCGGGGGGCAAGTAAGACTCTTGTATATCTTTGGCAGATAATAGATTATCGGGATCCTAGGCACTCTGGGCACCAAAAATGCCCTTTCCTTTTTATTTAAGATGTTTGAATTATAACCCCTAGTGACTAAAGCTTCTAATTTGTTCTTGTATCGATCATTGGGATTAGAAGGTAATAGGGTATAGGTGGTACTATCCCCCAAAATGCGATACATTTCTGACATATAGTCCTCTTTATTTAAGATGACTATCCCACCCCCTTTGTCCGTAGGGCGGATAACCAAATTTTTATTTGCACATAGGGACTCAATTCCCAACTCGATATCCTTTTTGTTTTTGACAAATTTGAACTCCATATTGTCCAAGTCCTTTAAGGCCAAATCCCTAAAAACTTTCAATGAAGGGGGTAATAAGGGACCACCGCCTTCTGGTAAGCGGCAGCTGTTTCTGTGGTGGAGGATATACCTATTCACTTAGTCACTTGAGTGTGGAATTTCACCTAAACATCACTTTTTGGATCAACATGTTTACTGGACTTTTTTTGTTTTCACTATATGGATTCATTCTTTATTATTAATATTGATTAACTCTGGGGGTTTTTTCAGTCTTTTTTTGTATTTTCACCTCAGTCAGTGGATATTTTCAATTTTACTTTGCAAAAATATTTTTTCTTTTTTTTTTCTTTTTCTTGACAACACTCGATTGTATTGATTTGAATGCACTCCAATATGTATAATTTTTTTTAGTTGATGCAGTTCATTTTGCATTTTTATCTTGATTTTGTGTCACTCACATAATTTTTTGCACTTAATTTGGGCAACATATATTAATTGATTCTTCCACCATTTAGCTTGACTTTTCATCTTTTGTAAATTTGTTTCCAGTGTCTCACTTCTTATGTTTCTCTTTCAAATGTCAGCCCAAATGACATTTAGGTGGACTGAAAATTAGAGAACATCATAAAATGTGTTTATATATGCCATAGGTTTCAAATATTGCTATATTTTTAGAGATTGCCAAAAACGTGAAGGTAAGTGCCCTCAAAGGTCTTAGACCTCAAACAGTAATTTGAAATATATGAGTTTATTTTATATAACTTGTTTTTTTTTTTTTTGCAAGAATAATATATTGCTTTTCTCTCAATTTATCACACACTGAGGATGTGTGCAATAGTTTAGATGTACCATGCACGGGCCACTGTTAGTGTCAGACAATGTATGGTCCCAGTGCTGGAACCAATCACTGCTTGCAGTTAGAAACTGAGAGAATTGTACAGTTTAAAGACATGCTATATTTATGGTTGATGCGATGGTGTTCTAATTGTATGTGTAAGTTATCAACTGTTATGGGCTCAAAGCTAAAATATAATTTTTTACCATACATAGAGATTTCCAGTTTTCACTCTCACTCCTGAATTCATTCATTGTTCCATAGTATTCAGACAGTGGTATTTACATTTATAGTCAACCATTTATGGGCAATATACCCTCACACCTTTATTGTAAATTATCCTAAAATGTAAATTCATTACCTTAGGACAGTGTTTCTCGACCTCTTTTCAGTCAAGGCACCCTTTAAAATTATGCACAATCTCAAGGCACCCCATCCTAAAATGTAAAAAAAAAAAACATTCTAATAGCCTTACACAATGCAGCAACATCCACACATTGGACACCCAACATTAGAGGTGATTTATTCTTTTTAAGTAAATACACTTTTGCACACTGGTACTGACTAGTAAGATGATGGTGGCTAGAAGGTCATAATGGTGCATAATGAAAAGCGTTGGCTTTGTTTAACTAAAAGGCAAGCTTGATCCACCTGGTGGTTTGTATACAATTTTGGGGAAATTTTTAAGCATTTTGCTAAGCACCCCTGAAGAAACCTCAAGGCACCCCAGGGTGCCTGAGCACCCTGGTTGAAATAGGTTGCCTTAGCCACAAGCTTGTTGACCCTCAGGGGAAAAAAATAACCTGCTATTTGGGGGAATTTAGGCTTGATATTTGTCTTTTATTTTGGGCTTCATATTTTGATGACATTCTCCTGCTTCTATAAAAAGTATATATATCGGTAAGAATTATTTCCTCTGTTTTTAGAAATGTGGTCTGTGTGTTATTCTAGAATTGTAAAAGAAGAGAACAATGATAAAAAATGTAACTGTCATAGATATGTGTAAATAAATCCAATCTATAAGAAAATTTTATGAAGGAAAATACTGATGAAATTTGAGTTAATGTTTGAGAACTGAGCAAATGTTGACTAAATATTTTGGTATGTATATAAACAAATCACAGCACTTAAGTTAGATTCACACAAAGTCCTTGAAGTGCAGTTCATGTACTGAATTACTACACTATGTGCATTTTTGGTTCGGTTTATATATTTACTTTTCCTGTAAAAATCATACCAATGTAAGTCACTGACAAAGGTGAAAGGCAAAGATTTGTTTGACTGAAGCCACACTCATAGTTTACATGCACACTAAAAACTATCTCTGCAAATGTTTCCTAATCTCAATATGGATACAAATAACATGTGGTTCTCAGTTGTTCTTAGTGTTTGTAAACTTTAAAATGTTTCATTGTATTTTTAACTGTTCCAAAATCCACAATGAATACCAAAATACTAAATAACACTACAAACAGGAAACAATACACAAGGGTCAACAAAGGTGGCAAGGGTATCTGTTCTTCAGTCAATATTCAATGATTAGAAAAAAACACTTCTCATTTTTTCTCTAAATGCCATGTTACATTTATATCAATTTTTTTTCTCAAGAACATACATTATCAATATTGCATAGAATTTAGAAGCACTGTCACATTTGGGCAATACAAGAGCCGTCCAGTGAGGAGGGCAAGTGACCTAAAAACAAGTCTGCAAGAATAAGCAAATTTATAAGAATCTTTTCCACCAGGGGGCATGGCTGAATAGAGGATGAGATCAGCTGCTGAAGTCTGTAGAACTGTGCCAAAAGATCATCCAAGGTTATTACCCTGCTTGTAATAATAAAATAAAGTACCATTCTTTCTGCAAAGAAACTACATTAACTTGTCTCAGGCATCCTGTCAATGTCACAAAAACAATCTGCCCAGGAGAAGCTAAATATTTTAATTCATCCTCACTTACCTGGGATCAATGGAGGACATAATCAGGACTGGTACAGGACAAAAATGCTGATTTCATTGCTTAGAAGGACAATGCTATGTGGCATATTTCTGTCTATTCAGAATGGCACAGTCTCATTCAAATCAGGAATAAGAATCTTACGCTTTCCTTTCGCCTTTAAAGTGCAGGCTTGGCCTGAATGCCACTCCTCATTAGCTATTGAGTGTTTGACACATGGTCCTCTCTCTCTGTTTGAGCCATTATCAGCCCCCTTGTCCCAGGAGGTTGGAGGCCAAATTTTCCATGGCTCCAAGATTTGTTTGATATATAATACCAATAGGATTCCCTGAAGAAGCCTTTGCTGAAATAGCATAGCAATTGCTCTTGGTGATGATACATTTATCCCAACGTCTGGCCCTATACATGTTGGATTGATCTTTATCCTCAACTATACTATCAGTAACAGTGGGCCTTTCAGTTGGAACTCTGTGTATGGTACATGTATCTGATCATTCTTAATGGGAGGTTATAAGCATCAGCATGTTTATTTATTTATTTTATTTAAGGTACTTATATAGCGCCAATAATTTACGCAGCGCTTTACATATACATTGTACATTCACATCAGTCCCTACCCTCAAGGAGCTTACAATCTAAGGTCCCTAACTCACATTCATACATACTAGGGACAATTTAGACAGGATCCAATTAACCTACCAGCATGTCTTTGGAGTGTGGGTGGAAACCGGAGTACCCGGAGGAAACCCACGCAGGCACAGCGAGAACATGCAAACTCCAGGCAGGTAGTGTTGTGGTTGGGATTCGAACCAGCGACCCTTCCACTACACCACTGTGTTTTTTGAATATGCTTTTTATGTGATTTTATTTTTTAAACATGTTGTTGCAATAAACTTTTGATACTTTTGTAAATATGAGCACTCCTTTTTTCTTACTTGGGATTACAGGTGGCAACCTTTAAAATCCTACTTTCTTTTTGCTTTTGTATATTTCATAGGGATGTGGTGCCACAAACACAGGTTATGTCTCTATACTTCACTCTATCTTTCATCAATCGATCCAAGATGGTTCTGCTAAACTAGGGTGACCAGAAACCCCCAGTTTCCAGGGACAGTCCCCGGAGGACGTTTGTTCCGTTTTTGTTCCCCGCTTTGCAGGCCTGGGGAAGTCTGGTCACCAGATGGCAGAACTACCACCACTGGCCTCACATTATCTCACTGACACTTTGAGAGAACAGACTGATTTTCCCGTCCATAGGACAGGAGAATCAGTCTGTACATTTTGGGGCCAGTAGCTGCAGGTGAGGAGTGTGTCTCTGATACTCATCTCACACAGCCCAGCAAGTTCAATCCCCCTTCCAGCAACGGACAGGAGATGAGCGATGCATACAGCTCTTCCTCCTCCTGTCCCTGTGTCATCTCCCCTGTGTCTGCCTGGTCCCCCGCCCACTCTCCTATCTCTACGTATAGCTGTGTGCAGGAGAGAGAGGGGAGATGTGCGTGGGAGATATGAAGAACTGCAGTCACAGCTACATATTCCAAGCTGTGTGAATGATGCCTGAGCCACCAGCTTCCAGTCTCGTCCCTCCAATGAGTGAGCTCTGCATTACACTTTGATCAGTGAACTGTCCCTATCCCCCCTTTGTTCTTCCAAGTTCCATTTAGCACTTATTCCCACTGTGGACAGTGTCCGAACAACCAGAGTTGCTGCCGCTGTAATTGACAGCGCTGGTCTCTGTCTCCATGGCAGCGGCGCTAGCACATTAGGACCCAGTGCTGATTACTTTATGGGGCTGCATTGATGGGCACTGAACAGGCTGCATTGATGGGCACTGAACAGGCAGAGCTGATTGGCACTGAAAAGGCTGCATTGATTGGCACGGAACAGGCTGAGATGATAGGGAATGGACAGGCTGCATTGATGGGCACTGAACATGGCTGCATTGATGGGCACTGAACAGGCTGAGCTGATGGAAACTGAACAGGCTGCATTGATGGGCAGTGAAAATGTTGCATTAATGGGCACTAAACAGGCTGAGCTAATGGGCACTCAACAGGCTGAGATAATGGGCACTGATCAGGCACTGATCAGGCTGCATTGATGGGCACTGAACAGGTTGCATTGATGGGCACTGAACAGGCTGCTTTTATGGGCACTGAACAGGCTGAGCTGATGGGAACTGAACAGGCTGTATTGATTGGCACTGGTGAGGCTGAGCTGATGGGCACTGATGAGGCTGCACTGATGGGCACTGATGAGCACTGGTGAGTATAATACACTCTTCAAATGTGCTTTAACATGCATGGTTTTCCCTTTTATGAACAAGAAAATAATGACGTTATGCAGTTGGGCTGGTATAATAATGCTATAGGGCTGTTATGAAATAATTTCCAGAAATAACTTATATATCATACAATCATACAATCATTACATAAACACATACCACATATACTGCATATATCATTTGAGGAAAATATGCTTATAAAAAAGATTACTCTTTGCCAATAAAAAGAAAATATGTCCAATGATTTCATTTTAAAAGTCTGGTCACCTTATACTGCACCAAATGGCAGGACAGAGATCTATCCCCAGCTTCCTTGGTATTTCCTTCCTCAAACACTTTCAAATTTATGAAACGCTATTATCAGCAACTATAGCCTCCTGTACAACACTTATTTGGAAGTTGAGGAAGTTAAGGTAATGAAGGCTGAACAGTGAATATGAAAAAAAAGAGTACTGAGTTGTCCCACTAGAAATAGGCCTCATAGCCTTATGCAAAACCTAGCTCCTGGCTAGCCTGCTTCAAAGACTTTAATTACCTTAAATCTCATCTCCACAGGTTTAAAGTGGTTGTAAAGCCACTATGTTATGATCATGCAATAACTTTTGTTAGATAACGACAGGTGCCCCACTGTATGTGCTTTATAAAAAATATGCAGATTTTTACCTTATTTCAGAGCTCCTCCCGGCGCCCACGTGACTGCTTGCTGCTCTCCAAGTCTGACAGCTACAGTGGGAGGGGCTGAGGACTCCCGCTGATGTCAGGTGGGAAGAGGGGAGGAGAGGAGGAGAGAGGCGGGCAGTCATGTGAGCGCCGGGAGATGCTCTGAAAGAAGGTAGAATTCTGCATATTTTTTATAAAGCACATACAGTGGGGCACATGCCGTGTCAGACTTCTACGTACCTGACTGATGAGCCCGATATAGCAGGGGAAGGCCTCCCTTATGTATCTGGTTCCTGGCCCCAGGTAGTATGAACAGGAGGCACAGGAGCACAGAATGGTATGAGGGCCTGGTGGGTCAGTAGCAGGAGGATCCCGGTGAAGGTGGCTTAGAGATCACCAGACAGCTGAAGCACAGGCAGCAGGTGCAGAGCAGGAGTGGAGCAGGCAGGTCGGGTCACAGGCAGGGTCGGCAACAGGCAGGCAGCTTGGTACAGAGGAGCAGGCAGATTCGTAGTCAAGACAGGCCGGGGTCAGATGCAGGCAGAAGACAAAGGGATAATCCAAAGGACAAGCCGGTAAAAATCAGGAGATCAGACGTTCAGACAGGTAAGCAGGTGCAAGGATACAGGGAGCTACAGATCGGACAGCACCGAGCCAAATGTGCTGACAGCCTAAATAGGCAGATTGGCGCCAAGCGCCATGTGCGAGTGCACAGGCGCACGCCCACGTGCATGCGCCCTCACGCCGGCACCCACAATGGCATGCACGGGCATGCACCAGCGCGCCCCAACGCGCCCCAGCGCACACACCGACGCACACCAGCACAGCGTCTGCACTGGGAAACTCTCTGACATGCCATTATCTAACAGAGGCTATTGTATTGTATAGCAGGAAGGGAAGTGGTGGGGAGTAAAGCGGCACAGGCACAAGCTGACGGGCAGGAGAGAGGGGGAGAGGAGGACAGAGGACAGCTGTGGATGACGGAGGCATGTAAACTAAACACGGTGTCAGGGCTCAGCAGCCATGATAAACCGTGGTCAGTTTACAGGGGGGAGGGCAGAACGTGGAAGGATCAGCCAGATATTTTAGATTATACAAGGGGCCAAATTACACAGCACAAGCACTGTGCTGTTATGCACACTTTAAGGGAACAGAATCCAATTTTATTTTAGGGTTACAAACACTTTAAGCTTCAATTCTTTGGCATGACAAAAATTAGTTGTTAGACAAAGAATTTTCAGCCATATTTGCAGCAGGGTTAGTTTACAGAGTCCATGCTTTAAAAAACTCATGTTGGTGTACCCAACAGCCACTGCTGACAGGGTCATTGAGTAGCTGAGATCCAGATCAAATATCCCAAATAGTAAGTTGTTTCTTTAATCATTTAATTACATTGAGGTTAGAGTTAGAGACCTCCTGCTCTCTAGCTTCCTCGTCACCTCCTCCCATGCTCACCTCCATGACTTCTCCCGAGTCTCTCCCATCCTTTGGAATTCCTTACCCCAAACTGTCTGACTATCTACAATTCTATCCACTTTTAGGCAATCCCTGAAATCTTTTCTCTTCAGAAAAGCCTCTTTTGCCTCCACCTAACAACTGTACTTTTATTTTCTTCATCAGCTCAACCCTCGCAGCTATTACCTTTTGCATCCATTGACCCTCCCTTTTAGATTGTAAGCTCTAAAGAGCAGGGCCCCCTGATTCCTTCTTCATTGAATTGTATTGTAACTTTACTGTTTGCCCTAACATTGTAAAGCGCTGGGAAAATGTTGGCACTATATAAATCCTGTATAATAATAATAGAATAATTTTGTTTAATTCACATGTAATTCACACATTTTACAGTTGGAAAATGTATGAATCTTGAGTTAAATTTGTGTAAATCTTTTGTAAAAAAATATATATAAATAGACTCCTTATTGTGTATTTTAATTTTTGTGTATTTAAACATTATTTGTGCCCTGTTGCTTTACCCTTTTAATTGGACCTATTTGACTTTTTTCACTTTCTATGAAAATAAAAATAGTTATTTGCCACAAAACAGATCCAGCATACAGTCGTTGAAAGGAGCTTCTGTAATCCCCAGGGACAATTTAAAGTCCATTGCACCCTTAAAAACCACAAAGCATTTCAGCAAATCTGTGAAAATTTACTAAAATCTTCTAATTTTCACAGAATTTTCCCCAGGTAAAAAGTTCCAGTTTTTCTCATCCCTAAAAAGAAAAGTTATGTATTAAAAAACCTTTTCCATATGTTTCTTAGAACTTGTTTCAAACTTTAAAATAAACATGGAAAAAGGTGTGAAGAAACTGCGCTAAGAGAATAAAAAAACAAACTTCTATAATATGACGCAAGCTGCAATTCTCCTGTATAACATAAACACAGTAAGCATAAATCAAAAGAAAATAGAATCATGCTAAAACTATATGCAGTCAATAGTTGATAATTTGCATAAAACCCAACGTCAATGTGAAGTCCACCAGTGCTCAAAAATTGGTATAGTCCATCAATTCATGCAATGGCATCTCCAACCGCTGTACATTGTGTGCAAAATCCACCACCAGATAGAAGAATTCACTTCTTACCAGCTTCCTATGATCCCCTGTTACAGAGGATCAAAAGAGCGCTTGTAGTCTAAGCACAGCCTGGCTCCCACTCACAGTGTGCACATGTAATTATCCTCAAGCCACCTCTCATTGGCTCAGACAGGTAGATGGATGGATGTGATACATAAAAGATAAAGGCTACATATAGTGTAAAACCTTTTAGATTTATTAAAATTAAAACAAAGTGTTGCACTTACAATTATTAGCGTCAGTAAAAGCCTTAAGTCTGATGTGCCGGCTGGCGCACAAACAGACAGACCTGTCATGCTCTCTTCTGAGGTCAAGAGACGAGATATATTTCAATCTATTTACATAGGCTCCTGTCCGTTTTGGCAAATAAAACAAAAGTGTGGCGCTTAGTGGTCTATGTATTAAACAAAAACCTAATCAGAATTGAAATTTGGAGGCAAATTGTGCTATAAATGCTTAATATAACACTCAAAATGTAGAGTGTATAAATCACTGTGAGATACAAGTGAGATGAAATAAAAAAAATATAGTAAAATGTATTAAACCTGTGTAAAAGCGACCATAGGCGTGATCTGAAAATGCATGTGATCACGTGAAGAGTGAGTGTATATTTCAACACATAATTGAATTATGTATATCACAAAATTCCACAAATACTATACTGGAGTGATAAAAGTGCAAAGCTGCGCAGATATACAGCTAAAAGATAAGTGAACAACTGAATATCGCATAAAGTGGCATGCAGTCGCACGATGTGACTGCAATTATTACAATGTACTGAAGTGATGTGAACACTTAAAACACTTGTAACCGCATAGAAAATGCATGAACTTAAATGAAAACAAAATGATAAAAGATAATACTAATGAAAATGAACACATATAAGTGAGAATTATCTCACATAAGTACCTCTGATAGTATGTGAAGAAAACTGATGCGCACTGTACATGTATATAATGCTGCAATATTGACATCTAAAACAAACTGTAGAAAAATAGGAAATAAATATATATATATATATATAAATATCACCCCTGGAAGGGAAAATATAAGTCCGCATAGATGTATAACAAACGCTCATATAAATGACTTAAATTGGTTGATGTGCATTAATTAAAGTTGACTGTTGATGTGTTCAATATTGAAAGTAGACACTCAAACAAAACTTTGTCAACTTCAAAGAGTGTGGAAGAAGGTGAGGCACCCTTACCGGAATTGATGGACTCACAAGCCAGTAGCAGTGAGTCAAAAGGGCTTGTACCAGAATCCGGTGTGTAGAAATGGTCAAATGGTTGTAGGTCAGTAAATAACCCAGGCTGCTACTCACCAAACGAAACCATCAAAAACAGATATTACCAACTGGAAGCCTCCATTGTTGCATGTATCAGAAACACAAATGGTATTACCAGCACCGATCCTTATCTCTAATCTTCTCAGTGTAGATGGTAGTTCCCAAAAGAAAAAAGAAAAAAATGCCTCCACATGGTGTAAATCCACATATGAATAAGGAAATTTATTGGAAAAACAATTTCTGGCCCCCAAACAACAATGGCATAGTAAAAATAGGTTCAATTTTACAGAATAAAATGCGCTATAAAATCGTGTCTCAGCAAGCATATCAAAACTGACGCGTTTCGTCTACAGAGAATTCAACTGGGGTATATGTGCCTTTTTGGCACATTCCTGCATGGTGGAGGATAATTTTATTATTTTATTTAACAGACTGGAGGAGGCTCAGTGGCGGTGCATCCATAAAGGTGCACGGGCGCCGCCCCCTCTCTCCAGCCACCCTCTCTCACCAATAGATAGATTCATGCATTGCATGAATTTATCTATGGCCACTGCTGCCACCCCCTATTCAGGCGCCCGGCCCCTTTTCGGGTGCCGGGCGCCTGAATTACAGCGGCAGGTTTTTTTTAAGCACCTGATTAGAGCCATAGGCTCCTAATAGGCGTCAAAAAAGGTGACCTGCGAGCGCCATGCTGGGCGCTTGCAGTTCACTCAGCTGTGTTAGAAAAGCAAATGAATATTCGCTTTCCTAACACTAAACCGCCTGTCCACCATTCAAGTGCTCGGATGTTACACGTCACCTGATTGGCTGAAAAGACAGGCACTGTGATTGGACACCTATCAGGCATCTAATCATAGCAGAGGATGGGAAGAGAAGACGAGAGAAGAGATTGAGGAGCTGTCCCACCACCACTGAGACAGGATAAGTGCAGACGGCGGGCAGGGGGCACACTGGCAGCATTTGATATGGCATAGTGGCTGCGTTTGATGGGGCACAGTGGGAGCATTTGATGGGGCACAGTGAGGCTGCATTTGATGGGGCACAGTGAGGCTACATTTGATGGGCACAGTGAGGCTGCATTTGATGGGGCACAGTGAGGCTTCATTTGATGGGGCACAGTGAGGCTGCATTTGATGGGGCACAGTGGCAGCATTTGATGGCACAGTGGGATCATTTGATATGGCACAGTGGCTGCGTTTGATGGGCACAATGGCTGCATTTGATGGCACAGTGGCTGTGTTTGATGGTACAGTGGCAGCAATTGATGGGCACAGTGGCTGCGTTTGATGGCACAGTGGCTGCGATTGATAGTACAGAGAAGCTGCAATTGATGGGGTTTTTTTTCAGAATTTTTCAGTTTGTTTGCTCCCCCCCCAAAAAATTTGAGCACCAGCTGCCACTGAGGAGGCTCTGTGGTGTTTGGACACTTAACCTAAACAGCACATGTGATTATGTTTCAGTGGCCTCTAAGCTGACAATACCAAGCCACTTTCTCTTGACTCAATTTACCAATGCTACCCTGTTACTTTTCTGACAATTTGTGTTATGCAATAAATTATCTTTCTTTAGCAAATATTTTGTGTATAATAATCTCGGTATAGTCAAACAAATTAACCGTGGATGTTGGTTTACTTTGCGGCCAGTTGTCATTGCATACATTTACTTGAAAGTTCTTAACCTATGCTATTTAGAATATAGTATGCAACAGTAGAAGGCTCTTTAACATGAATATTGGACAAAAGAAGATCCTGGAATGATTGAAAATTCTTGGCTTTTGCATCACCTTACTTTCCTGGATTGAAGTCCATTTAATTATTGACTTTTTTATTGCTTTCACTTTTCGGTAAGCCATAAATCATGCAATATTCTTTCCAGCAACCACAGGTTGCAGGAAAGAAAATCGCTCAATTCCCCCATCAATGCAGTCAGTGTTGATGGGGAATGGGAAATCCCTCCCACAGCACTATTGTGTTCTGCCCATGGATCATCTTCAGTACAACCAGCCTGTCCATACATGGATCAAATCTCAGCCGGTCCCTGATGAAGATGTGATCCACCTATGTCCGGCTTTAGTCCCATACAATAGTTGTAAATTGAAATACTTCAGTAGAGCTGTCCAAATTTTGTAATAGATTTAAATATGCCCAACTGCACTTGAGGCTTGGGAGGACGATGTCTGGAAATTTTACTTGTTTTGTTTACAGTTATATAGTGCACAGTTGTTGTAATGTAGTCACTACTAGTCACTTTATGTTATTTCTGTAGTTACACCCTGGGTATACTGTCACCTGTTGGGCAATTTTGTTCTCCTGATGAAAAAAAGAATGCATAATCCCATTTATCAATTTGACATGCATATATACACATCAACTATAGAGAAGGATATTTTAACTATAATGTCTTGGAATGTAAGTGATCTGAATTACTTACCTAAAAGAGTGTTGGTTTTTAAATTACTTCATTATATAACCATGACATTCTATGTGGTTGATTTACTAAAGGCAATTCATTTTGCAAAAGATTTTACCCAAGAGCTTAGTGAATGTGGTAACATTTTACTTTGCAAGGAGCAACCAATCACTTGCAAGGAAAAACAAAGCATTTTTGCTTGCACATGATTGGATGATGAAAGTCAACAGAGCTTTACCTCATTCATTCAGCACTGGGGTAAATTCCCTTGCACAGTGCAACTTCCCTTGCAAAGTGTACAGCCTATTTGCCTTTAGTAAATCAGGCTATATAGGGTCGATTTACTAAAACTGAAGAGTGCAAAATCTGGTGCAGCTGTGCATGGTAGCCATTCAGCTTCTTTTTTTTTTTTTTCAAAAAAGATTTTATTGGAAGTAGGAGGGAACAAGCACATACGATGCAACACAGAAACATACATTACAAGATATATGGTATGTAACATGTTTCTTTAACATTTGTTTTCAATTTCTCTTTATTATATTTTAAAAAAAAAGAAACAACCCATGCATTGTCATTTATACAACATTTCATATTCCTTACAATCAATTAAAAGTATCTCTAATTCAATAACTAATCTCTTATCATTCCCCTCTCTAATTGCTTTTATTTCCTGCCATTCATCCTATACCTTCCCTAACCCCCATACAAACAAAAACAAAAAAAACAAAAAATAAACAACCCCCTAAATCTGTTCCTATTATATGAATTTTAACACTTCTTTTGAGAACTGAAACTCATCCCATTTTTGCCATATTTCTGGCAGTTTATTTATTATATATCCTTCTTCTCTTGTTTCTTTAACATTTGTAACTCTTGAACAATAAACATCTTGGTGTGATCTAGTAGTGAGGTGCATAGGGTGGAGCTTATTTCAAATATATCAGGAACTTCTTGGTTTCCTGGAGTCCTCAGTGTTGAAGTAAAAAACATGGGAGTGGGATATCAAGGGGGTTGACGTGATCCCATATATGTGTCATGTAAATTATTTTAGGTCCTTATTGGGTTAAGGTATGTTGTTTGAGAATCTGCTTGGTGGATATTGTCTGAATTGTCTGGGCGTATGTATTAAGCTTATGGGATAAGTTGTTGGTTATGGCCAAGAAGTTGTCGGGTACAGCGTATTTTTGTCCAGCTGAGTTGGAGCGTCTTGTTAGGGATTTGTTTAATGTAGTTAGTATAAGTTTCAGTAGGTAAGTGAGTTTCTTTGTGGCGAAGAGCAAGGGTGGGTTCCATAGAGGGGTATAAGTGGGTTGGGGTGGGGGGTGGTTGTTAGAGAAGGGAAAGGCGGGGAAATAGACAAAGAGAAACAGAATGGGGGGGGGTTAGCGAGAAGAGGGGGTGGTGGAGGGTGAAATGGTTATAGAAGAGTGGGCAAAAGATACGGAGGGGGTGGGTGTCCATCCCTCCGTTAGGGATGGTAAATAGGTTGCTGAGTGTTTAAAATTTGGATTTGTTAGGAGGAGATTGTTCTAATAATAGGTATATTTAACCTTTGTTTTCAGTTTTGGGGCTGATTCTGGGGTGTTCTAGGTTGAAGTATTAGCGCGGAGGCAGCCACTTGGGCTGCTAGCAGTGATAAGGTCTTCATATTCTGTTGTTGTCTGGAAGTGGGTCCAACAGGCCCATTTAGTTGAGAATTTAGAGAGTGTGTCGTGTGCAATGCTAATGAGACGTTCCATTTCTGCTACCTTGGCAATTCTAGCTAAACATTCTTTGATTGAAGGGATATGTGTGGTACCCCAGTGGACTGGTATGCATTGCTTTCCAACATTTATCATGTGCATTGCTATGGACTTAAAATAGTTTCTGTGTGTTAGAGTGGAATGGTGTAGGAGGAATTGTGCCGGGGAGAAATCAAGCTTGTATGTGGTTATCTTCGTGATTAGGCGATGCACCTCGGACCAAAAAACTTAAATGGTAGGACAGCTCCACCATATATGCAGGCGAGACCCTTTTTCAAGATGACATCTCCAACATGTATCCGGGAGGTCCAGGCAGAATTTGTGGATAAGGGTTGGGGTGTGGTACTATTGGGCTTTAATTTTGTATCCATTCTCTGGTGTGGATACATTTACAGATCCCTTGTGTATGTTCAGGTCAATTTGTTCCCAGTCTTCTGGTGAAAGAGATAAAGAGAGGTCATTTTTCCAGGTTGTGCAAGCTCATCCTGTATTGGAAGGGCAATCAGCTTCTAACATTATGCCGCGTACACACGGTCGGACTTTTCGTCTACAAAAGTCAGACAGCCTGTCCGACAGACTTCCGGCAGACTTTCGGCGGACTTGCGGCGGACTTGCGGCATACTTTCTAACGAACGGACTTGCCTACACACGACCACACAAAAGTCCGACGGATTCGTACGTGATGACGTACACCGGACTAAAATAAGGAAGTTCATAGCCAGTAGCCAATAGGTGCCCTAGCGTGGCTTTTTGTCCGTCGGACTAGCACACAGACGAGCGGATTTCGGGGTCCGTCGTAGTTACGAAGTAAAGATTTGAAGCATGTTTCAAATCTAAAGTACGTCGGATTTGAGGCTAAAAAAGTACGTTGAAAGTCCGGAGAAGCCCACACACGATCGGATTACCAGCCAGCTTTAGTCCGTCAGCGTCCGTTGGACTTTTGTAGACGAAAAGTACGACCGTGTGTACGCGGCATTAGGCTGTCCAATTCAGTTTAGAAAAAATAAACCTGGAAGCCGATTCGTTTCTATGCAGAGCTACACCAGATTTTGCACTCTCCAATTTTAATAACTCAACCTCTTTGTCTTCAAGAGACGTTTGTGAGACACCTCAACTGCTCAGTGCTTATATACACCTTGGGTATACCATACATGTTACTGTTCCCACTATAGTGGTGTCTTAGTTCTCTTTTTGAAAATGGTAAGAGAACTAAAAAAAGAAAAGTCAGCCATTTCACATTAATGTATAAGCAAGAACTGACGTGGCAGGGGATAAACTCATTCTTTAGACGCAGTGTTTCTCAACTCCAGTCCTCAAGGCGCCCCAACAGGTCATGTTTTCAGGCTTTCCATTATTTTGCACAGGTGATGTGATCAGTTTCACTGCCTTAGTAATTACCACAGCTATTTCATCTGAGGGAAATCCTGAAAACATGACCTGTTGGGGCGCCTTGAGGACTGGAGTTGAGAAACACTTCTTTAGAGCCAGGCAGGCACTGTATTTTTTTAATATCTCCTATTGTATTTGTGAAATATAATAAAACATTGTGAGATTGTGAGTTCCATTAACCACTTTAGCCCCAGAAGGATTTGCCCCCTTAATGACTAGGCCATTTTTTGCGATACGGCACTGCGTCACTTTACCTAACAATTGCATGGTCATGCGATGTTGTACCCAAACAAAATTTTCCCCACAATGCATAATATTTGTCAACTTATTATTCTCCACAATATTAGCTATAATAGAAAAAGAGCTGTAGCTGTATAATAAAAGGTGGATTTGACTAGAGTTTGAGTGCTCACTGCCATCAGTTATAATAGCTTCAAGTGGATGGAGCTAAAACCTAAAGCCAATCTTGACAATATTAACAATATTAACAACTTAATGGGCCACTTCAGAAAAGTCAGCCATTTCACATTAATGTATAAGCAAGAACTGACACATCCAAAGCACATCCACACAATCAAACTGAATTATTCAGTAAAAAATGTAAAACTGCTGCCAGCTATGTCTAATAACTTCTGCCACTACCCAGCAATCTTTCTGTTTTAATACATATCAATGGCAATAATACAATATATTAAGCTAATAATAATCATTTAGATATAAATCTAATATTAACCTAACATTTATTCAGTATTTTACAAGTGTGCACTTTTCAGATACAAATGTTATGTGTTGTGCCTTTATAAGATGTAGCTGCCCCAAGTAGAGCAAACCACAAATTGTCAGCTGTGCAAATCAATTTATAGCTAGTAGAGCAATACACTGAGAAATGCAACAACTCCTTAGTATTGGATCCAGTTATGTAGCACCGAATTAAACATAAAGGTGTCTGTTGGCTTGCCAAAGTGGTTGTGTTTATATTTGCAAATGTATGTATCAAACATTCCCTGGATCAACAATCTCTGAAGTAATTTAATTTAAAAGGTAATAAAAACAGAGATTGTCGATCTGGGAAATATTGAATTGCTTTGAGGAATAAGAAATTATTTTTTTCCCCTACTGGAGCTAATTGGACCATGCTTTTCAGGATTTTCCCTGACAGCTCCATGTTAGCACACAGCAGGGTAGGCCCTGCCCACCCCCTCAAATAATCAGGACCTTAGTTTTAAATGTTGAGCCCCCACTATAGCCAGGAATTCCTTTCATTGCCTCTGTGCATTCAGGATCTGATGCATGTCCTCAACTGGCCAGATTAAATCATCTGGCAGTCCGTCCAGGTGGCAGCGCCAGCGTTGCCTTGTTGCAGGCCCTGTTGGTGCCTACTAAATGTTCTAGCTTCAGGGATCCCTGATGCTGGTCTTCGGGGTTTGATTAATAGTGGCTAAATATCATGCTTTTCCTTTTGGTATTGGCAGATGGTGATATTTCTCTTGTTGTTGTTTGCCCTTTTGAAGTTTGCTGGTGCCTGTCAAGCTCTGTGCTCTGGCTGGCATCCTCTGGGTATAGGTATTATGGTGGTGAGCTCCACTGTGAGCCTCAAACCACTGGAAACCCAGCAGACCCATCGGCACATGCACGGTTCCACTGGACCAATGAGAGGTATCTGGGGGTGGGCCAGAGACTCTGCCACCAGTTTTAAAGACCCAGCACTTTCACATTAGCGCTGCCTTGTTTGGAGAAGCCACCTTCTTCTGCTGTTGCCACCAATAGCTCTGCTTTCACTTTCAGGTATTAAACCTGTTCTGGGGCTTGCTGATGTTTATTTATTCTAGCAAGTTTAGTATTAATAATAGATGTCTCTCTCTCTCTTCTTCTTTCTGGTCCAGACTGCAAGTGCAAACTAGGGATGGGCTTTGTGTTCGAGTCGAACCCATGTTCAACTCGAACATTGGCTGTTCGGTTGTTCGCCGAATTCCGAACGTTATGGGCCTATGGCACCAAATTCGTGTGGCGCGTCACGGCCCATAATTCACTGCGGCATCGCAGTGCATTGCTGGCTGATGATTGGCCAAGCATGCACTATGACCCGCATGCTTGGCCAATCACAGTGCCGTCGGTAGAGAGAGCTGTAATTGGCCAAAGCCAGGGTGGCTTTGGCCAAATATGGCTCAGGGGGTTTAGAACACCCCCACACTATATAAGGCCGCCTGCACGGCGGCCCTGTGTAGTGTGTGTTCTGGCGTTGAAAGAGAGATAGATAGACAGAGAGACAGTGTCATTTCATTTGAGTTAGATAAATTAGACAGGACAATCAGTGAGTTAGCTGCACTTACAGTGTATTGTGTATATATATGCATCCCAGGTGTTGCATATATATATATACACTGTATTCAGTTTAGCTAGATCCATTCCTGTTATCTTCTTACTGACAGGCAGGCTTGTCTTGTTACAGTATTTACAGCTACCTGAAGAAAATTGCTGGTGTTCTTTTGATCCTATTAGTACCACAGTCAGGCAGATAGACTATTTACAGTTAGTGCAGTGCGTCCTGCTCACAGTGTTCAGCTAAAACTACAAGTTAGTGGGGTGCGTCCTGCTTACAGTGTTCAGCTAAACCTACAAGTTATTTTTTTGCGAGCTCTGCATAGTGTTCATCTAAAGCTACAAGTTAGTGCAGTGCATCCTGCTTACAGTGTTCAGCTAAAACTACAAGTTAGTGTAGTGAGACCTCTGCACAGTGTTCATCTAAAGCTACAAGTTAGTGCAGTGCGTCCTGCTCACAGTGTTCAGCTAAAACTACAAGTTAGTGTAGTGAGACCTCTGCACAGTGTTCATCTAAAGCTACAAGTTAGTGCAGTGCGTCCTGCTCACAGTGTTCAGCTAAAACTACAAGTTAATGTAGTGAGACCTCTGCACAGTGTTCATCTAAAGCTACAAGTTAGTGCAGTGCGTCCTGCTCACAGTGTTCAGCTAAAACTACAAGTTAGTGTGGTGCGTCCTGCTCACAGTGTTCAGCTAAACCTACAAGTTAGTGTAGTGAGACCTCTGCACAGTGTTCATCTAAAGCTACAAGTTAGTGCAGTGCGTCCTGCTCACAGTGTTCAGCTAAAACTACAAGTTAGTGGGGTGCGTCCTGCTTACAGTGTTCAGCTAAACTTACAAGTTATTTTTTTGCGAGCTCTGCATAGTGTTCATCTAAAGCTACAAGTTAGTGCAGTGCATCCTGCTCACAGTGTTCAGCTAAAACTACAAGTTAGTGTAGTGAGACCTCTGCACAGTGTTCATCTAAAGCTACAAGTTAGTGCAGTGCGTCCTGCTCACAGTGTTCAGCTAAAACTACAAGTTAGTGTAGTGAGACCTCTGCACAGTGTTCATCTAAAGCTACAAGATAGTGCAGTGCGTCCTGCTCACAGTGTTCAGCTAAAACTACAAGTTAATGTAGTGAGACCTCTGCACAGTGTTCATCTAAAGCTACAAGTTAGTGCAGTGCGTCCTGCTCACAGTGTTCAGCTAAAACTACAAGTTAGTATAGTGAGACCTCTGCACAGTGTTCATCTAAAGCTACAAGTTAGTGCAGTGTGTCCTGCTCACAGTGTTCAGCTAAAACTACAAGTTAGTGTGGTGCGTCCTGCTCACAGTGTTCAGCTAAACCTACAAGATAGTGTAGTGAGACCT
The DNA here is from genome assembly GCA_037952835.1 of Lithobates septentrionalis. Classification (NCBI taxonomy): domain Eukaryota; kingdom Metazoa; phylum Chordata; class Amphibia; order Anura; family Ranidae; genus Lithobates; species Lithobates septentrionalis. The sequence continues at coordinate 3,176,125 of JBBDGP010001188.1, forward strand.
CTGCACAGTGTTCATCTAAAGCTACCAGTTAGTGCAGTGCGTCCTGCTCACAGTGTTCAGCTAAAACTACAAGTTAGTGTAATGAGACCTCTGCACAGTGTTCATCTAAAGCTACAAGTTAGTGCAGTGCGTCCTGCTCACAGTGTTCAGCTAAAACTACAAGTTAGTGTAGTGAGACCTCTGCACGGTGTTCATCTAAAGCTACAAGTTAGTGCAGTGCGTCCTGCTCACAGTGTTCAGCTAAAACTACAAGTTAGTGAAGTGAGACCTCTGCACAGTGTTCATCTAAAGCTGCAAGTTAGTGCAGTGCGTCCTGCTCACAGTGTTCAGCTAAAACTACAAGTTAGTGTAGTGAGACCTCTGCACAGTGTTCATCTAAAGCTACAAGTTAGTGCAGTGCATCTGTCACGTACCTGGTGGCGGAGCCTAGAATGCAGGGAATGGCCTCTCGTGTGCCTCTGGCTCAAGAACCCCTGATAGAGAAAACAGGGACTCAAGAGCGCAGGGGGCCACAAGTGCCTGGCAAGTGGCAGATGTCTCTGAAGTTCAACTGGAACACCGGAAAAGCAGACTGTAAGAGGAGACACCGGATAACTGTCTGGAACACTGGAACCACTGGCCGTGAGGAGAAGCACTGTAGCAGGCAGGAACTCTGGAACAGCAGGCAGCAGGGAGGTGTTCTGTAGTCCAGCTGGAGCACAAGCGGAATCAGACAGGCCGGGTCAACACTGGCGGGCAGGCAGGTACCAAACGGTGGCAGGAGAATAGTCAAGATACAGTCCGGGTTGGCAACAGGCAGGTAACAGGTAACCGAAGGAGGAGGCAGGAGAGTAGTCAAACGAGCCAGGGTCAAGGACGGGCAGCAAACAGGGATAGTCAGGAATAGGGATGAGCCGAACACCCCCCGGTTCGGTTCGCACCAGAACCTGCGAACGGACCGAAAGTTCGCACGAACGTTAGAACCCCATTGACGTCTATGGGACTCGAACATTCGAAATCAAAAGTGCTCATTTTAAAGGCTAATTTGCATGGTATTGTCCTAAAAAGGGTTTGGGGACCCGGGTCCTACCCCAGGGGACATGTATCAATGCAAAAAAAACTTTTAAAAACGGCCGTTTTTTCGGGAGCAGTGATTTTAATGATGCTTAAAGTAAAAAAAAAAAAAGTGAAATATTCCTTTAAATATCGTACCTGGGGGGTGTCTATAGTATGCCTGTAAAGTGGCGCGTGTTTCCCGTGTTTAGAACAGTCCCTGCACAAAATGTCATTTTTAAAGAAAAAAATCTCATTTAAAACTGCTTGCGGGTTTAATGTCATGTCGGGTCATGGCAATATGGATGAAAATCAGTGAGACAAACGGCATGGGTACCCCCCCAGTCCATTAAAAGGCCCTTTGGGTCTTGTATGGATATTAAGGGGAACCCCGCACCCAAATTAAAATAAGGAAAGGCCCTATATACTCTGAACAGCAGTATACAGGCGATGCAAACAAGACAGGGACTGTAGGTTTGTTGTTAAGTAGAATCTCTTTGTAATTTTGAACATTTTTAACGTGTTTAGCTCCAGCCAAAAAATCTTTTTTAAGCTTTTTGGAAAACATAGGGAAGGGTTATCACCCCTGTGACATTTGTTTTGCTGTCTTTCCTCCTCTTCAGAAGATTTCACCTCACTTTTTTGTCCCAATGAAAAATGTTTTTTGAAAATTTGGGTTTTTTTGTGGAACAAGGATTGGAAAGCATCAGTGGAAAGGAGAAATTGTTTTCCCATATTAACTCTTACAGGAGAGAATTTCCCTTCCTAGGGGTAGATTTCATCTCACTTCCTGTTGTCTCCTTCCGTTTGCAAGTAGGAGTCGTTTGTAAGTTAGATGTTTGAAAGTAGGGTCCTGCCCTATATACTCAGCAGAAATTTGGGCCTTAGGTGTTGCTGTGGCCACAACACTGTAAGCCCTCACAGGGCCCTGCTGTGAAATATTAGATCAAGAATTGTAATTACATGCCCCTGTTGAACAGGAGCTGAAAAATTAGGCCTTAGGCACTGGTGCTGGTGCCACAACACTGCAACCCCTCACAGACACTCTAGTTGGAACGCAGGAACGAGCCCTGCTGCAAAGTATTACATCAAAAATTGTAATTACACGCCCCTGTTAGACAGGGGCAGAAAAATTGGGCCTTAGGCACTGGTGCTGGTGCCACAACACTGCAACCCCTCACAGACACTCTAGTTGGAACGCAGGAACGAGCCCTGCTGCAAAGTATTACATCAAAAATTGTAATTACACGCCCCTGTTTTACAGGGGCTGAAAAATTGTGCCTTAGGCACTGGTGGTGGCGCCCAGAACCAAAAATGTTCTTACAAGCTATCAGCATGATGATTGAGGAGGAAGAGGATAATTACTCAGGGATAGTCACTCAGCATCAGCATAGGCAGTCTTTGAAGGGATCTGAGATTTCAAAAAAAATTATTCGGTTACATCAGCATCAGGTGCTTGGTAGCTGGTGGTGATCCAAGACTGATTCATTTTTATGAAGGTCAGCCGATCGACCGAGTCGGTGGACAGACGCACCCTGTGATCGGTTACCACGCCTCCAGCAGCACTGAATGTGCGTTCCGAAAGAACGCTGGATGCAGGACAGGCCAGTAGCTCAATTGCATACTGTGCAAGCTCTGGCCAGTGATCCATCCTCAAGACCCAGTAACCCAGAGGATTTTCGGTGGGAAAGGTGTCCAAGTCTGATCTTGCCCCTAGGTATTCCTGCACCATGTAAAACAGACGCTGGCGATGGTTGCTGGAACCGATCATACCTTGGGGCTGCGAACCAAAAAATTGTCTGAACGCATCGGTCAGACGGCCACCTTCTCCACCGATCCTTCTTTGACTGACCGAAGCCTCAGCAACACGTTGTCCAGAAACAGGAGTTTGTAACCTCCCAGTCTCTGGGAACGCATTGCACAGACCTTTCTGCAAGGCCTCCCGAAGATGTTTCATCCTCTGCTCCCTCTGCGATGGCAAGATAAGGTCCGCAACCTTACCCTTGTAACGTGGATCAAGGAGGGTTGCCAGCCAGTATTGGTCCTTCTCCTTGATACCACGAATACGAGGATCCTTACGCAGGCTTTGCAGGATCAGGGAGGCCATGCAGCGTAGGTTTGCTGAGGCATTCGGTCCGGAGTCCTCTGGGTCACTAAGGACGACAATGTCTGCAGCCACCTCCTCCCAGCCACGTACAAGTCCATGTGTTTCTTGGGACTGATCCCTTAAAGACTGCTGCTGATGCTGAGTGCCAGGCTCCACCTCCATACTGACACAATCTTCCTCCTCCTCCTCCTCCTCCTCGTCCTCTTCCTGTGTGATCGGCGGGCACGCAGGAACACTGTCTGGATAAAGGGGGCCTTGAGAGCTAAGGAAGTCCTCCTCTTCCTGCCTCTGTTCTGCCTCAAGTGCCCTGTCCATTATTCCACGCAGCGTGTGCTCCAACAGGTGGACAAGGGGGACAGTGTCACTGATGCATGCACTGTCACTGCTCACCATCCTCGTGGCCTCCTCGAATGGTGACAGGACAGTGCATGCATCCCTGATCATGGCCCACTGGCGTGGGGAAAAAAAACCAAGCTCCCCTGACCCTGTCCTGGTGCCATAGTCGCACAGGTACTCATTGATGGCCCTCTGCTGCGTGTGCAGCCGCTGCAGCATGGCCAACGTTGAGTTCCACCTGGTGGGCATGTCACAGATTAGGCGGTTCTTGGGCAGGTTAAACTCCTTTTGGAGGTCCGTCAGCCGAGCACTGGCATTATATGACCGGCGGAAATGCACACAGACTTTCCTGGCCTGTCTCAGGACATCCTGTAAGCCCGGGTACCTGCCCAAGAACCGCTGCACCACCAAGTTAAGGATGTGAGCCAAACAGGGCACATGGGTCATTTGTCCCTGTCGGAGGGCAGAGAGGAGGTTGGTGCCATTGTCGCAAACCTCCATTCCTGCCTTAAGTTGGCGTGGCGTCAACCACCTCTGAACCTGCCCCTGCAGAGCTGACAGAACCTCTGCCCCAGTGTGGCTCCTGTCCCCCAAGCACACCAGCTCAAGCACCGCATGGCATCTTTTGGCCTGCGTACTTGCGTAGCCCCTTGAACGACTACGGAGCACCGCTGGTTCCGAGGAAGAGGCCATGGAGGAAGAAGAAGAGGAGAGGGTGGAGGAGAGAGGTGTGTCACAATCAGCATTTTGGAGGCGTGGTGGCGGAACAACCTCCAACACTACTGCACCTTGTCCTGCATCCTTCCCAGCTGCCAGCAGAGTCACCCAATGCGCCGTGAAACTTAGGTAACGTCCCTGTCCATGCCTGCTGGACCATGAGTCAGCGGTAATATGCACCTTACCGCTGACCGCCCTGTCCAGCGAGGCATGGACATTGCCTTCCACATGCCGGTAGAGAGCCGGAATCGCCTTCCGTGAGAAAAAGTGGCGTTTGGGTACCTGCCACTGAGGAACCGCACATTCCACAAACTCACGGAAGGGGGCAGAGTCTACCAACTGAAAAGGCAGCAGTTGAAGTGCTTGCAATTTTGCCAAGCTAGCATTCAACCGCTGGGCATGTGGATGGCTGGGAGCAAACTTTTTTCGGCGGTGCAGCAGCTGGGGCAGGGAAATTTGCCTGGTACAATCTGACGTCGGTGTACCAAAAGCAGATTGCCCACAAGTACTTGGCTGTGACACACCTAATTCTACACCTTCATTCCTCTCACTGCAGGTCTCAGAGAGGACTGGAGGTCTAGTGGGGTTGGAAATCTCAGCTGATGAGGAGCAAGGAGAGATCCTCTTTGTTCTTTGGTGTGGGTCTTTTAGATACGCTTGCCAACGAACTGCATGGCAGGTCAACATATGTCTGGTCAAGCATGTGGTACCCAAGCGGGAGATGTTTTGGCCACGCGAGATACGCTTGAGACATATGTTGCAAATAGCAGCGGTGCGATCTGATGCACTGGTCTCAAAAAAGGCCCACACCAAAGAACTTTTTGAATAACGCGCAGAGACTGCAGCGCCCTGGACATGTGGAGCTTTGGGGTGTGATGCAGTCAATGTGCTGCCCTTAGGCTGGCCCCTGGAGGGTATCCTGCCTCGTTGGTGATGTGCCGCCTCCTCCTCCTCCTCCTCCTCCTCCTCCTCTCTCCTATCAGGCACCCACGTTGAGTCAGTGACCTCATCATCCCCTCCCTCCTCATCACTGGAGCAAACCTGGCAGTATGCTGCAGCAGGGGGAGCATGACTGCCAGAATGCTGTCCTTCTTGGGCACCCCCTCTGTCCGTGCTCATGTTACTGCCTTCATCGAGCTCAGTATCATCATCAGAGCCTTCCAAATGCTGGGCATCCTCCTGGAGCATGTACGCAACACTGTGGTCAAACAGTTCGAGGGAATCCTCAGGAGGACATGGTGGAGCTAGGGAAGGAGTAACTGATGACATTGAGCTGAGGGAAGAGGCCGCTGCTTTGCCAGACAAAGCACCCTGGGTGAGAGAGGATGAGGAGGATGAGGACGGCTTGGTCATCCACTCGACCAAGTCTTCCGCATGTTGCGGCTCAACACGGCCAGCTGCCGAAAAAAAGGCCAAGCGTGTCCCATGGCCACGTGCTGATGAGGATGCACCGTCTCCACGACCAGCACTAGACACAGAGCCTGCTTGCCCTCTCATATTGGCTTGTGACTGTCTGCCTCTCCTTCTTGGCCTTCCAGACATACTAATGGCCTGTAGCTGCACTAAGCTGGGATAGAACACCAGTAATTTTCTTCAGGTAGCTTTATATACTGTAACCAGACAAGCCTGCCTGTCAGTAGGAAGATAACAGGAACGGATCTAGCTGAACACTGTGAGCAGGACGCACTGTACTAAATGTAAATAGTCTAGCTGCCTGACCGTGGTACTAATAGGATCAAATAGAACACCTGTAATTTTCTTCAGGTAGCTTTATATACTGTAACCAGACAAGCCTGCCTGTCAGTAGGAAGATAACAGGAACGGATCTAGCTGAACACTGTGAGCAGGACGCACTGTACTAAATGTAAATAGTCTAGCTGCCTGACCGTGGTACTAATAGGATCAAATAGAACACCTGTAATTTTCTTCAGGTAGCTTTATATACTGTAACCAGACAAGCCTGCCTGTCAGTAGGAAGATAACAGGAACGGATCTAGCTGAACACTGTGAGCAGGACGCACTGCACTAAATGTAAATAGTCTAGAAGATAACAGGAACGGATCTAGCTGAACACTGTGAGCAGGACGCACTGCACTAAATGTAAATAGTCTAGAAGATAACAGGAACGGATCTAGCTGAACACTGTGAGCAGGACGCACTGCACTAAATGTAAATAGTCTAGAAGATAACAGGAATGGATCTAGCTGAACACTGTGAGCAGGACGCACTGTACTAAATGTAAATAGTCTAGAAGATAACAGGAACGGATCTAGCTGAACATTGTGAGCAGGACGCACTGCACTAAATGTAAATAGTCTAGAAGATAACAGGAACGGATCTAGCTGAACACTGTGAGCAGGACGCACTGCACTAAATGTAAATAGTCTAGAAGATAACAGGAACGGATCTAGCTGAACACTGTGAGCAGGACGCACAGCACTAAATGTAAATAGTCTAGAAGATAACAGGAACGGATCTAGCTGAACACTGTGAGCAGGACGCACTGCACTAAATGTAAATAGTCTAGAAGATAACAGGAACGGATCTAGCTGAACACTGTGAGCAGGACGCACAGCACTAAATGTAAATAGTCTAGAAGATAACAGGAACGGATCTAGCTGAACACTGTGAGCAGGACGCACTGCACTAAATGTAAATAGTCTAGAAGATAACAGGAACGGATCTAGCTGAACACTGTGAGCAGGATGCACTGCACTAAATGTAAATAGTCTAGAAGATAACAGGAACGGATCTAGCTGAACACTGTGAGCAGGACGCACTGCACTAAATGTAAATAGTCTAGAAGATAACAGGAACGGATCTAGCTGAACACTGTGAGCAGGACGCACTGCACTAAATGTAAATAGTCTAGAAGATAACAGGAACGGATCTAGCTGAACACTGTGAGCAGGACGCACTGCACTAAATGTAAATAGTCTAGAAGATAACAGGAACGGATCTAGCTGAACACTGTGAGCAGGACGCACTGCACTAAATGTAAATAGTCTAGAAGATAACAGGAACGGATCTAGCTAAACTGAATACAGTGTATATATATATATGCAACACCTGGGATGCATATATATACACAATGCACTGTAAGTGCAGCTAACTGACTGACTGTTCTGCCTAATCTATCTAACTCAAATCAAATGACACTGTCTCTCTCTCTATCTCTCAGCACACCGGAACACACACTACACAGGGCCGCCGTGCAGGCGGCCTTATATAGTGTGGGGCGTGTACTAAATCCCCTGAGCCATAATTGGCCAAAGCCTCCTTGGCTTTGGCCAATTACGGCTCTCTGTTCAGGCGGCGCTGTGATTGGCCAAGCATGCGGGTCATAGTGCATGCTTGGCCAATCATCAGCCAGCAATGCACTGCGATGCCGCAGTGAATTATGGGCCGTGACGCGCCACACGAATTTGGCGCGAACGGCCCATATCGTTCGCAATTCGGCGAACGACCGAACAGCCGATGTTCGAGTCGAACATGGGTTCGACTCGAACACGAAGCTCATCCCTAGTCAGGAACAGGCCGGGTAACAGGAAGCAGGTAGGCAGGTAATCAGGTAGCTTAGGGTCACTGGGAACGCTGTAGACCGGACAGCAAGGAAGCGTGCTGACAGACTCCTTTAAATAGGCCTAATGGCGCCAAACGCTGTCACACAGCACGTTCGTGCGCATCCGCGTGCACTTGTGCACGCCCGTGTACCGACCGTACGTGCCCGTTCGTACCATCGTGCACCCGCGTAGCCCCGTTCGTACAAACGCGCACCCGCCCGCGTCCTTTCCCACCAACACGCCTCCGAACGCGTCCTCTAGCTCTACCAACAGTGGTTCTGCTGACCGATCTTCCGCCGACGGTTGTGCTAACAGGACGCCTTTCATGACAGCATCCTGCTCACAGTGTTCAGCTAAAACTACAAGTTATTGTAGTGAGACCTCTGCACAGTGTTCGTCTAAAGCTACAAGTTAGTGCAGTGCGTCCTGCTCACAGTGTTCAGCTAAAACTACAAGTTAGTGTGGTGCGTCCTCACAGTGTTCAGCTAAACCTACAAGTTAGTGTAGTGAGACCTCTGCACAGTGTTCATCTAAAGCTACAAGTTAGTGCAGTGCGTGCTGCTCACAGTGTTCAGCTAAAACTACAAGTTAGTGTAGTGAGACCTCTGCACAGTGTTCATCTAAAGCTACAAGTTAGTGCAGTGCGTCCTGCTCAAAGTGTTCAGCTAAAACTACAAGTTAGTGTAGTGAGACCTCTGCACAGTGTTCATCTAAAGCTACAAGTTAGTGCAGTGCGTCCTGCTCACAGTGTTCAGCTAAAACTACAAGTTAGTGTAGTGAGACCTCTGCACAGTGTTCATCTAAAGCTACAAGTTAGTGCAGTGCGTTCTGCTCACAGTGTTCAGCTGAAACTACAAGTTAGTGTAGTGAGACCTCTGCACAGTGTTCATCTAAAGCTACAATTTAGTATAGTGAGACCTCTGCACAGTGTTCATCTAAAGCTACAAGTTAGTGCAGTGTGTCCTGCTCACAGTGTTCACCTAAAACTACAAGTTAGTGTAGTGAGACCTCTGCAAAGTGTTCATCTAAAGCTACATGTTAGTGCAGTGCGTCCTGCTCACAGTGTTCAGCAAAACTACAAGTTAGTGTGGTGTGTCCTCACAGTGTTCAGCTAAACCTACAAGTTAGTGCAGTGCGTCCTGCTCACAGTGTTCAGCTAAAACTACAAGTTAGTGTAGTGAGACCTCTGCACAGTGTTCATCTAAAGCTACAAGTTAGTGCAGTGCGTCCTGCTCACAGTGTTCAGCTAAAACTACAAGTTAGTGTAGTGAGACCTCTGCACAGTGTTCATCTAAAGCTACAAGTTAATGCAGTGCGTCCTGCTCACAGTGTTCAGCTAAAACTACAAGTTAGTGTGGTGCGTCCTCAGTGTTCAGCTAAACCTACAAGTTAGTGTAGTGAGACCTCTGCACAGTGTTCATCTAAAGCTACAAGTTAGTGCAGTGTGTCCTGCTCACAGTGTTCAGCTAAAACTACAAGTTAGTGTAGTGAGACCTCTGCACAGTGTTCATCTAAAGCTACAAGTTAGTGCAGTGCGTCCTGCTCACAGTGTTCAGCTAAAACTACAAGTTAGTGTGGTGCGTCCTCACAGTGTTCAGCTAAACCTACAAGTTAGTGTGGTGCGTCCTCCTCACAGTGTTCAGCTAAACCTACAAGTTATTTTTTTTGCAAGCTCTGCACAGTGTTCAGCTAAAGCTACCTGTAGAAGGTTGGTGGTGTTCTCATACTACAGGCAGGTAGTTGATTTTGCTTGCAGTATCAGTATATATATATCCCAGCTTAGTGCAGCTACAGGCCATTAGTTTGTCTGGAAGGCCAAGAAGGAGAGGCAGACAGTCACAAGCCAATAAGAGAGGGCAAGCAGGCTCTGTGTCTAGTGCTGGTCATGGAGACGGTGCATCCTCATCAGCACGTGGCCTTGGGACATGCTTGGCCTTTTTTTCGGCAGCCGGCCGTGTTGAGCCGCAACATGCGGAAGACTTGGTCGAGTGGATGACCAAGCCGTCCTCATCCTCCTCATCCTCTCTCACCCATGCTCAGGGTACTTTGTCTGGCAAAGCAGCGGCCTCTTCCCTCGGCTCAATGTCATCAGTGACTCCTTCCCTAGCCCCACCATGTCCTCCTGAGGAGTCCCTCGAACTGTTTGACCACAGTGTTGCGTACATGCTCCAGGAGGATGCCCAGCGTTTGGAAGGCTCTGATGATGATACTGAGCTAGATGAAGGCAGTAACGTGAGCATGGACAGAGGGGGTGCCCAAGAAGGACAGCAATCTGGCAGTCATGCTCCCCCTGCTGCAGCATACTGCCGGGTTTGCTCCAGTGATGAGGAGGGAGGGGATGATGAGGTCACTGACCCAACATGGGTGCCTGATAGGAGAGAGGAGGAGGAGGAGGAGGCGGCACATCACCAACAAGGCAGGATGCCATCCAGGGGCAAGCCTAAGGGCAGCACATTGACTGCATCACACTCCAAAGCTCCACATGTGCAGGGCGCTGCAGTCTCTGCGCGTTATTCAAAAAGTTCTTTGGTGTGGGCCTTTTTTGAGACCAGTGTATCAGATCGCACCGGTGCTATTTGCAACATATGTCTCAAGCGTATCTCGCGTGGCCAAAACATCTCCCGCTTGCGTACCACATGCTTGACCAGACATATGTTGACCTGCCATGCAGTTCGTTGGCAAGCATATCTAAAAGACCCACACCAAAGAACAAAGAGGACCTCTCCTTGCTCCTCATCAGCTGAGATCTCCAACCCCACTATACCTTCAGTCCTCTCTGAGACCTGCACTGAGAGGAATGAAGGTGTAGAATTAGGTTTGTCACAGCCAAGTACTTGTGGGCAATCTGCTTTTGGTACACCGATGTCAGATTGTACCAGGCAAATTTCCCTGCCCCAGCTGCTGCATCGCCGAAAGAAGTTTGCTCCCAGCCATCCACATGCCCAGCGGTTGAATGCTAGCTTGGCAAAATTGCTATATTACTTGCATATTACCGCTGACTCATGGTCCAGCAGGCATGGACAGGGACATTACCTAAGTTTCACAGCGCATTGGGTGACTCTGCTGGCAGCTGGGAAGGATGCAGGACAAGGTGCAGTAGTGTTGGAGTTGTTCTGCCACCAAGCCTCCAAAATGCCACTACTAATGATTGTGACACACCTCTCTCCTCCACCCCCTCCTCTTCTTCTTCCTCCATGGCCTCTTCCTGTGCTTTGTCCTCGGAACCAGCGGTGCTCCGTAGCCGTTCAAGGGGCTACGCAAGTACGCAGGCCAAAAGATGCCATGCGGTGCTTGAGCTGGTGTGCTTGGGGGACAGGAGCCACACTGGGGCAGAGGTTCTGTCAGCTCTGCAGGGGCAGGTTCAGAGGTGGTTGACGCCACGCCAACTTAAGGCAGGAATGGTGGTTTGCGACAATGGCACCAACCTTCTCTCTGCCCTCCGACAGGGACAAATGACCCATGTGCCCTGTTTGGCTCACGTCCTTAACTTGGTGGTGCAGCGGTTCTTGGGCAGGTACCCGGGCTTACAGGATGTCCTGAGGCAGGCCAGGAAAGTCTGTGTGCATTTCCGCCGGTCATATAATGCCAGTGCTCGGCTGGCGGACCTCCAAAAGGAGTTTAACCTGCCCAAGAACCGCCTAATCTGTGACATGCCCACCAGGTGGAACTCAACGTTGGCCATGCTGCAGCGGCTGCACACGCAGCAGAGGGCCATCAATGAGTACCTGTGCGACTATGGCACCAGGAAAGGGTCAGGGGAGCTTGGTTTTTTTCCCCACGCCAGTGGGCCATGATCAGCGATGCATGCACTGTCCTGTCACCATTTGAGGAGGCCACAAGGATGGTGAGCAGTGACAGTGCATGCATCAGTGACACTGTCCCCCTTGTCCACCTGTTGGAGCACACGCTGCGTGGAATAATGGACAGGGCACTTGAGGCAGAACAGAGGCAGGAAGAGGAGGACTTCCTTAGCTCTCAAGGCCCCCTTTATCCAGACAATGTTCCTGCGTGACCGCTGATCACACAGGAAGAGGAGGAGGAGGAGGAAGATTGTGTCAGTATGGAGGTGGAGCCTCTCACTCAGCATCAGCAGCAGTCTTTTAGGGATCAGTCCCAAGAAACACATGGACTTGTACGTGGCTGGAAGGAGGTGGCTGCGGACCATGTCGTCCTTAGTGACCCAGAGGACTCCGGACCGAATGCCTCAGCAAACCTACGCTGCCTGGCCTCCCTGATCCTGCAAAGCCTGCGTAATGATCCTCGTATTCGTGGTATCAAGGAGAAGGACCAATACTGGCTGGCAACCCTCCTTGATCCACGTTACAAGGGTAAGGTTGCGGACCTTATCTTGCCATCACAGAGGGAGCAGAGGATGAAACATCTTCGGGAGGCCCTGCAGAAAGGTCTGTGCAAAGCGTTCCCAGAGACTGGGAGGTTACAAACTCCTGTTTCTGGACAACGTGTTGCTGAGGCTTCGGTCAGTCAAAGAAGGAGCGGTGGAGAAGGTGGCCGTCTGACCGATGCGTTCAGACAATTTTTTGGTCCGCAGCCCCAAGGTATGATCGGTTCCAGCAACCATCACCAGCGTCTGTTTTACATGGTGCAGGAATACCTAGGGGCAAGATCTGACTTGGACACCTTTCCCAGCGAAAATCCTCTGGGTTACTGGGTCTTGAGGATGGATCACTGGCCAGAGCTTGCACAGTATGCAATTGAGCTACTGGCCTGTCCTGCATCCAGCGTTCTTTCGGAACGCACATTCAGTGCTGCTGGAGGCTTTGTAACCGATCACAGGGTGCGTCTGTCCACCGACTCGGTCGATCGAATGACCTTCATAAAAATGAATCAGTCTTGGATCACCCCCAGCTACCAAGCACCTGATGCTGATGTAACCGAATATTTTTTTTGAAATCTCAGATCCCTTCAAAGACTGCCTATGCTGATGCTGAGTGACTATCCCTGAGTAATTATCCTCTTCCTCCTCAATGATCACGCTGATAGCTTGTAAGAACATTTTTGGTTCTGGGCGCCACCACCAGTGCCTAAGGCCCAATTTTTCAGCCTCTGTTTAACAGGAGCGTGTTATTACAATTTTTGATACAATACTTTGCAGCAGGGCTCGTTTCTGTGTTCTAACTAGAGTATCTGTGAGGGGTTGCAGTGTTGTGGCACCAGCACCAGTGCTTAAGGCCCAATTTTTCAGCCCCTGTTCAGCAGGGGCGTGTAATTACAATTTTTGATGCAATACTTTGCAGCAGGGCTCGTTTCTGCGTTACAACTAGAGTATCTATGAGGGGTTGCAGTGTTGTGGCACCAGCACCAGTGCCTAAGGACCAATTTTCAGCCCCTGTTTAACAGGGGCGTGTAATTACAATTTTTAATGCAATACTTTGCAGCAGGGCTCGTTTCTGCGTCCCAACTAGAGTATCTGTAAGGAGTTGCAGTGTTGTGGCACCAGCACCAGTGCCTAAGGCCCAATTTTTCAGCCCTTGTTTAACAGGGGCGTGTAATTACAATTTTCGATGCAATACTTTGCAGCAGGGCTCGTTTCTGCGTTACAACTAGAGCATCTGTGAGGGGTTGCAGTGTTGTGGCACCAGCACCAGTGCCTAAGGCCCAATTTTTCAGCCCCTGTTTAACAGGGGCATGTAATTACAATTTTTGATGCAATACTTTGCAGCAGGGCTCGTTTCTGCGTTACAACTAGAGTATCTGTGAGGGGTTGCAGTGTTGTGGCACCAGTGCCTAAGGCCCAATTTTTCAGCCCCTGTTTAACAGGGGTGTGTAATTACAATTTTTGATGCAATACTTTGCAGCAGGGCTCGTTCCTGCGTTCCAACTAGAGTGTCTGTGAGGACTTACATTGTTGTGGCACCAGCACCACCACCCCCACCAAAGGCCCAATTTTTCTGCCCTTGTTCAACAGGGGCATGTAATTACAATTCTTGATCTAATATTTCACAGCAGGGCCCATTTCTGCACCCACCAAGAGCGAGTGAGGGCTTACAGTGTTGTAGCACCAGCACCACCACCACCACCAAAGGCCCAATTTTTCTGCCCTTGTTCAACAGGGGCATGTAATTACAATTCTTGATCTAATATTTCACAGCAGGGCCCATTTTTGCGCCCACCAGGAGCGAGTGAGGACTTGCAGTGTTGTGGCACCAGCACCACCCCCAGCACCAAAGGCCCAATTTTTCTACCCCTGTTCAACAGGGGCATGTAATTACAATTCTTGATCTAATATTTCACAGCAGGGCCCTGTGAGGGCTTACAGTGTTGTGGCCACAACAACACCTAAGGCCCAAATTTCTGCTGAGTATATACTTTCAAACATCTAACTTACAAACGACTCCTACTTGCAAACGGAAGGAGACAACAGGAAGTGAGATGAAATCTACCCCTAGGAAGGGAAATTCTCTCCTGTAAGAGTTAATATGGGAAAAACATTTCTCCTTTCCACTGATGCTTTCCAATCCTTGTTCCACAAAAAACCCCAAATTTTCAAAAAATATTTGTCATTGGGACAAAAAGTGAGGTGAAATCTTCTGAAGAGGAGGACAGACAGCCAAACAAATGTCACAGGGGTGATAACCCTTCCCTATGTTTTCCAAAAAGCTTAAAAAAGATTTTTTGGCTGGAGCTAAACACGTTGAAAATGTACCTGTTCAAAATTACAAACAGATTCTACTTAACAACAAACCTACAGACCCTGTCTTGTTTGCACCGCCTGTATACTGCTGTTCAGAGTATATAGGGCCTGGTGGCCCCACACCTTTCCTTATTTTAATTTGGGTGCGGGGTTCCCCTTAATATCCATACAAGACCTAAAGGGCCTGGTAATGGACTGGGGGGTACCCATGCCGTTTGTCTCACTGATTTTCATCCATATTGCCAGGACCCGACATTACATTAAACCCGCAAGCAGTTTTAAATGAGATTTTTTCCTTTAAAAATGACATATGGTGCAGGGACTGTTCTAAACACGGGAAACGCGCGCCACTTTACAGGCATACTATAGACACCCCTCAGGTACGATATTTAAAGGAATATTTTACTTTAGGCATCATTAAAATCACTGCTCCCGAAAAAACGTCAGTTTTTAAAAGTTTTTTTTGCATTGATACATGTCCCCTGGGGCAGGACCCGGGTCCCCAAACCCTTTTTAGGACAATACCATGCAAATTAGCCTTTAAAATGAGCACTTTTGATTTCAAACGTTTGAGTCCCATAGACATCAATGGAGTTCTAACATTCGTGCAAATTTTCGGTCCGTTCGCAGGTTCTGGTGCGAACCGGGGCGTGTTCGGCTCATCCCTAGTGCCAACTCTTAGAAAACATCAAGGAATGCCAAGAAGGTGGGAGAATGTGTCCAATGACTGCTAAGTATTTTCTCTAGGGAGGAGCTGACGTGCTGACGTCATCGCGTGTTGCAGTCCCAGTGAAAAACAAGATGTTTGGGGGGCACACCCTAAAAGATGCATTAAAGATGGTGCAGCCATAAGACCATAGAGTAGAAGAAAATATTACAGCGCACACATGCAAAAAAGACATTTACCTCCAGCAAGGCTAGTTTAAAACACCTAAACATTTTCAAAAAAACATTATCAAAAAATATGGGGATTTGGTCACACCATATTGCTATATGGTGCTAAGCCCACTTACTGTGACAAAGTACCCAATGATTAGTGGTTCCTACACTATCCATAGAATGGGAGATCCTGCATCTCTGAACCATGAAAGCAATACACTCTTCTAAATGGGAGAATCTTGAGGTCTCCACCCACGACATAAGTGGACACTAATGAGAGGTACTTAATGAGGGAGTGGGGTGCTCCTCACCCAAAAGGATTTGGTCAGAATCCATACAATAGACAAACAAGATATTTGGGGGGCACGCCCTAAAAGATGCATTAAAGATGGTGCAGCCATAAGACCATACATTAGAAGAAAATATTACAGCGCACACATGCAAAAAAGACGTTTACCTCCAGCAAGGCTAGTTTAAAACACCTAAACATTTTCAAAAAACATTATCAAAAAATATGGGGATTAGGTCACACCATATTGCTATATGGTGCTAAGCCCACTTACTGTGACAACGTATCCCATGATTAGTGGGTCCTACACTATCCATAGATTGGGAGATCCTGCATCTCTGAACCATGAGAGCATTACACTCTTCTAAATGGGAGAATCTTGAGGTCTCCACCCATGACACAAGTGAACACTAGTGAGAGGTACTTAATGATGGAGTGGGGTGCTCCTCACCCAAAAGGATGTGGTCAGAATCCATACAATAGACAAACAAGATACAGTGCCTTGCAAAAGTATTCGGCCCCCTTGAACTTTTCAACCTTTTGCCACATTTCAGGCTTCAAACATAAAGATATAAAATTTTAATTTTTTGTGAAGAATCACCAACAAGTGGGACACAATTGTGAAGTGGAACGAAATCTATTGGATATTTTAAACTTTTTTAGCAAATAAGAAAACTGAAAAGTGGTGCGTGCAAAATTATTCGGCCCCCTTTACTTTCAGTGCAGCAAACTCACTCCAGAAGTTCAGCGAGGATCTCTGAATGATCCAATGTTGTCCTAAATGACTGATGGTGATAAATAGAATCCACCTGTGTGTAATCAAGTCTCTGTATAAATGCACCTGCTCTGTGATAGTCTCAGGGTTCTGTTGAAAGCGCAGAGAGCATCATGAAGACCAAGGAACACACCAGGCAGGTCCGTAATACTGTTGTGGAGAAGTTTAAAGCCGGATTTGGATACAAAAAGATTTCCCAAGCTTTAAACATCCCAAGGAGCACTGTGCAAGCGATCATTTTGAAATGGAAGGAGTATCAGACCACTGCAAATCTACCAAGACCTGGCTGTCCCTCTAAACTTTCAGCTCAGACAAGGAGAAGACTGATCAGAGATGCAGCCAAGAGGCCCATGATCACTCTGAATGAACTGCAGAGAACTACAGCTGAGGTGGGAGAGTCTGTCCATAGGACAACAATCAGTCGTACACTGCACAAATCTGGCCTTTATGGAAGAGTGGCAAGAAGAAAGCCATTTCTCAAAGATATCCATAAAAAGTCTCGTCTAAAGTTTGCCACAAGCCACCTGGGAGACACACCAAACATGTGGAAGAAGGTGCTCTGGTCCGATGAAACCAAAATCAAACTTTTTGGCCACAATGCAAAACGATAAGTTTGGCGTAAAAGCAACACAGCTCATCACCCTCAACACACCATCCCCACTGTCAAACATGGTGGTGGCAGCATCATGGTTTGGGCCTGCTTTTCTTCAGCAGGGACAGGGAAGATGGTTAAAATTGAGGGGAAGATGGATGCAGCCAAATACAGGACCATTCTGGATGAAAACCTGTTGGAGTCTGCAAAAGACCTGAAACTGGGACGGAGATTTATCTTCCAACAAGACAATGATGCCAAACATACAGCAAAATCTACAAAGGAATGGTTCAAAAATAAACGTATCCAGGTGTTAGAATGGCCAAATCAAAGTCCAGACCTGAATCCAATCGAGAATCTGTGGAAAGAGCTGAAAACTGCTGTTCACAAACGCTCTCCATCCAACCTCACTGAGCTCGAGCTGTTTTGCAAGGAAGAATGGGCAAGAATTTCAGTCTCTCGATGTGCAAAACTGATAGAGACATACCCCAAGCGACTTGCAGCTGTAATCGCAGCAAAAGGTGGCTCTACAAAGTATTAACGCAAGGGGGCTGAATAATTTTGCACGCCCCACTTTTCATTTTTTTATTAGTTAAAAAAGTTTCAACAATCCAATAGATTTCGTTCCACTTCACAATTGTGTCCCACTTGTTGGTGATTCCTCACAAAAATAAAAATTTTATATCTTTATGTTTGAAGCCTGAAATGTGGCAAAAGGTTGAAAAGTTCAAGGGGGCCGAATACTTTCACAAGGCACTGTATTTGGGGGGCACACCCTAAAAGATGCATTAAAGATGGTGCAGCCATAAGACCATACAGTAGAGGAAAATATTACAGTGCACACATGCAAAAAAGACATTTACCTCCAGCAAGGCTAGTTTAAAATACCTAAACATTTTCAAAAAAACATTATAAAAAAATATGGGGATTTGGTCACACCATATTGCTATATGGTGCTAAGCCCACTTACTGCGACAAAGTACCCCATGATTAGTGGGTCCTACACTATCCATAGATTGGGAGATCCTGCATCTCTGAACCCACTAATCATGGGGTACTTTGTCGCAGTAAGTGGGCTTAGCACCATAAAGCAATATGGTGTGACCAAATCCCCATATTTTTTTATAACGTTTTTTTTTTTAAATGTTTAGGTGTTTTAAACTAGCCTTGCTGGAGGTAAATGTCTTTTTTGCATGTGTGCGCTGTAATATTTTCTTCTTTTGCAGTCCAAGTGGACGAGCATTCATACAAGCTGGCCAGCTGTTATGCTGTTTTTAATCATTGATATTGTAAGTGTTACTTTATTTTTTATTAAATGATGGTCTGTCCGAATTACGCTATGGTGAGTATTTTCATTCTGGGGAATATCTGATCGACATCTGAATTGACCACTTATCTGAACCCGGGTGATCAGGGCTATCTGCTGATCACATTTCTAGGATCTTGCCGTGGCATTGGTCCCCCTTGGTTTTCCCGGACAAAGGCCCTGGCCGGGCAATTGGCCACAGGCTTATACAGCTTGCCTTGCGGTAAGCGCACATTTGGTGTGGTGTGGACACTTTGGTTGCGATGGAGGACTCATTCCCTATCTATTCAATTATTTTTTCACATCTGGTTTATGGATTGTATTCACGATTAGCTTTCTATTGAAAAAACGTTCTATTTTTGATACACTATCTGTATATATTATGATTGTCTTGGTATTAACATTCATACCTGGATGAATTTTAATTCTATTATCACTATTGATTACCAGTATTCACTTTATTGATTCACCAATTACTTAGTTTTGATTATTTCCTAGCGCTGCTACATTTCTTCCTAAGTGTTTTCTCTGTCCATTGTCTTTCCACATTAATCTACATGTTTCTTTTTTATTTTCTTTCTTCGTTTTGTTATGTCATCAACTCTTCAGGCTCAGGACATCATTCTCCTCACCATTCAGAAGACAGAGGCTATGCCAGGAGCAAACATTGTTCTCATTCCAGGGATAGTTATAACTTTTGAGATAGATCCAGGGAGTGCCACTCATCCTCTAGTTCAGGGTACCATAATTCCCCTTCAAGATTCAGAGACACCTTTCATCATCTCCAGCCTAGGCTGGGGGTGTGCTTCCCCCGAAAGAAGAGGAGAACCATTTTAATTTGTTTGAGTTTACCTTAGTCCAACCTTTTCTGAAGGTAATTAGGGAGGCTCTGCTTTAGGAAGAACCTGCGGAAGAACCACTTAGGAAGTAATGGAGATATTTCAAACACATACATAAGGAAGGTTTGAATTTTCCCTTCATGGAGAAAATGAAAGACAACATCGAAGATGAGTGGAAACAAACAGATAGAAGGTTTTCTTTTAAAAAAAGGCTTCGCCAAACTCTTCACCAAACACTTTATGCACTTCAGTACCTGTTTGTCTGTATGAGAGGTATGGGCAGACAGCTGTACGGAGTGTTTGCAGGAGCCTGGCTTTGCAACCGTGATCTGCTGATTGCGGGTAGGGATGGGCCAAACCCCCCCCCCCCCCCCCTGTTCGGTTTGCATCCAGAACATGCGAACAGGCAAAAAATTCATTCAAACACGCAAACACCGTTAAAGTCTATGGGACACGAACATCAAAAATCAAAAGTGCTAATTTTAAAGGTTAATATGCAAGTTATTGTCATAAAAAGTGTTTGGGGACCTGGGTCCTGCCCCAGGGGACATGTATCAATGAAAAAAAAAGTTTTAAAAACGGCAGTTTTTTCGGGAGCAGTGATTTTAATAATGCTTAAAGTGAAACAATAAAAATGAAATATTCCTTTAAACTTCGTACCTGGGGAGGCGCATGCGCAGCTCTCGGACATGGTGGATGCATAGAGGCTGAGCTCCAGATCCCGTTCGCTCTTCAAACCCCCGCATCGCTTCTAACCTGCTCCACGGGGGTAAGCATAAACACTCCTTGAATGCCAGCAGCACTCCATGGGTAAGATCAGCCAGCAAAAACATTGCTATAAGCCACTATTATCCCAATGGACAAATTCCTTACTAGGCCACAATCCCCAGCCTTGCCTACTTCCGCGGACCCGTTCGCTGCTATGGATCCCTCGTTCGGGATAGATGACATGGAGAGCGGTACATCTCATACTCAGGACACCCCTGCAAAGTCCCCACAAATTACACAGGCGGTTTTAACCCCTGAGTTGCTGGACGTGAAACTCCAGGCCCTTCTCCACCAACTGACAACAAACATTTCAGCGGAGGTTGGAAAGCTGTCCCAGGAACTGCGGGGGGAAATAGCTTAAATAGGGGAAAGAACTGATGCTATAGAGACTAAGATGGATGAGATTGTCCAATATGTCCAAGAGCTAGAAGATGAAACCTCCTCACTGAAACACACTGTATCTCAACTCCAGTTACAACAGGAGGATCTGGAAAACAGAGAGAAACGTCAGAACTTACGATTCCGAGGTATACCAGAAAATGTGGGTGACAATACCCTGCGACCTTACTTGCTGGGTCTCTTCAATACCCTAGCTTCAAAAATTGCGGAGATAGACTGGAGATTGGACCATGCCCATAGGTCGCTGGGCCCTAAACCACCCTCTGGAGCTAGATCGAGAGATGTCATAGTTCGCTTTCATTTTTATGACAGCAAAGAGGCCTTGACCCTTGCCACGCGCAATAAATCATCCATCGAGTATAAGGGGGCAAAAATCCCAATATATAACGATTTGTCCCCGATCACTCTGGCTAAACGCAGAAGCCTCCGTCCAATTACCTCCATCTACAAAATCAATGCATCCCATATTTTTGGGGTTTCCCGTTTTGCTTGATCGTCCCTCGGGACGGTTCACAACATTGCCTGAGTGACATACATGAAGGGGAAGCATTCATAAAAGGTCTGGGACTTCCTCCTCTACCAGAAGATTTTATGCTTCTACCTGCTGCAGCTACTATGTCGGCCCACAAGGCTCCTACTACACCTAGCCAGATGTGGACCCCGGTCCAAAATAAACAGAAGAGACCCTTCTCTACTCCACAGTGCTCCTCTAGACGCCCTCCTTGAAAGGAGAGCAGTTACAATTAGCTCTATTTTACAGGCAGGCCTGCCTTCACCCTGGTGACAGATCAGGAAAGTTTATAATCTTAGTTCTTTTCCTATATTCAGCTTCCTTGTTTACACCAGGGTTGTTGATACACACCTGCTGGAGAGCGGGCGGATCCCTCCTCCTTGCATCTCTGATTGATGGGAATTGGCATGTGGCCCCGAAATGTCCAAGACTTCGGTCTGGGACTCCTGAGTAACCCACGTTGCTCAGGTATATTGTTTATGGTCTTTCTTTTTTTTAGTCATAGATCCCTCCTGGATCTCACCAAAGTTGGTCTGTACGTCCTTTTTTTCCTATTGTTGTTTTTTTGTTGATCCATGGATCTAGATAAAGGAAGGCCCGTAGACGTGGTGTATCTGGATTTTGCAAAAGCATTTGACACGTTCCCCATAAACGTTTACTGTACAAAATAAGGTCCGTTGGCATGGACCATAGGGTGAGTATATGGATTGAAAACTGGCTACAAGGGCGTGTTCAGAGTGTGGTGATAAATGGGGAGTACTCAGAATGGTCAGGGGTGTGTAGTGGGGTTCCCCAGGGTTCTGTGCTGGGACCAGTCCTATTTAATTTGTTTATAAACGACCTGGAGGATGGGATAAACAGTTCAATCTCTGTATTTGCAGACGATACTAAGCTAAGCAGGGCAATAACTTCTCCGCAGGATGTGGAAACCTTGCAAAAAGACCTGAACAAATTAATGGGGTGGGCGACTACATGGCAAATGAGGTTCAATGTAGAAAAATGTAAAATAATGCATTTGGGTGGCAAAAATATGAATGCAATCTATACACTGGGGGGAGAACCTCTGGGGGAATCTAGGATGGAAAAGGACCTGGGGGTCCTAGTAGATGATAGGCTCAGCAATGGCATGCAATGCCAAGCTGCTGCTAATAAAGCAAACAGAATTTCGGCATGCATTAAAAGGGGGATCAACTCCAGAGATAAAACGATAATTCTCCCGCTCTACAAGACTCTGGTCCGGCCGCACCTGGAGTATGCTGTCCAGTTCTGGGCACCAGTCCTCAGGAAGGATGTACTGGAAATGGAGCGAGTACAAAGAAGGGCAACAAAGCTAATAAAGGGTCTGGAGGATCTTAGTTATGAGGAAAGGTTGCGAGCGCTGAACTTATTCTCTCTGGAGAAGAGACGCTTGAGAGGGGATATGATTTCAATTTACAAATACTGTACTGGTGACCCTACAATAGGGATAAAACTTTTTCGCAGAAGAGAGTTTAATAAGACTCGTGGCCACTCATTACAATTAGAAGAAAAGAGGTTTAACCTTAAACTACGTAGAGGGTTGTTTACTGTAAGAGCGGCAAGGATGTGGAATTCCCTTCCACAGTCAGTGGTTTCAGCGGTGAGTATTGATAGCTTCAAGAAACTATTAGATAATCACCTGAATGACCGCAACATACAGGGATATGTAATGTAATACTGACACATAATCACACACATAGGTTGGACTTGATGGACGTGTGTCTTTTTTCAACCTCACCTACTATGTAACTATGTAACTATGTATGGACTTTAAATTTCATGCACTTTTCTACAGGTTTAGGATAATGTCTTCACTAAGCAAATTACAGGTGCCTTGGTCTATGACCTCAATATGCAGACATACTGTTAATTTATTATGGCGTTAAAAATAATCTCTCACAATGTTAAGGGCCTAAACTCCATCCAGAAGCGATGGCTTGCCCTTAAAGACTTTAGAGGGTCAGGTACTGATATTGTGCTGATACAGGAGACTCACTTCCGAGCTGGGGGTTCGATGAAATTTGCATAAAAACATTTTCCTAATTCTTATATAGCCTCTGACCCTTCTGGCAAGGCTGGTGTTGCTATACTCATCAAAAAATCTTGCCCTATTAAGGTAAAAGACGGTTGCATCGACCCCCATGGGAGGTTTGTCATCCTGGTATGTGAATTTCTGACATCTACGTTCACGTTGGTAAATGTGTATGCACCCAATTCTGGTCAAACTGCTTTTCTAGATGAAATTTTTTGTAAGATACAACAATATTCCCAACCCTTTATAATAATAGGGGGAGATTTCAATTTATATGTCCCATAGAAGAGATAGACACACACTCTTTGGGGACACTACATCCCAGCGGGTGATCTCCCAGGCCACTTCCTTTAGGAAACTAATAAGGTCCCATCGAATGTTAGATGCATGGAGAATTAAACACCCAACACAAAAGCAATATACCTTCTACTCCATGGCCCACAAAATGTATTCTAGACTAGACCATTTTTTTTAACGGCACCCCTACTTCCCTACACAGTTGACCCTAATACCTCGCCCATCACGTGGTCAGACCACGCCCCTATCTCATTAGACCTCTTAATGCAAAACACTAATACAAGGGCATGCCACTGGCGGCTTAATGAACATCTTCTAAGCTCCAAACCCATCAGGGAGATAATGACCAGGGAATTGGGAATTCTTTAAACTAAATGTAGGCTCGGTGCAACAAGTGTCAACCCTTTGGGAGGCTCACAAGGCCTGCTTCCGCAGCTTCTGCATTGCCGAGGGCTCTCACCTGAAGAAAGATAGCGAGAGCCATCGAGTATCTTTATTAGCAGACTTGAGGCGTGTGGAGCAGGGTCTTCGGGGTTCCCCAACGGTTGAGGGCTTTCGCAGGGTAGTGGCGCTACGTAATCACCTGAAATCATTAGCATATAGTAAAACAGCAAAATCCCTTATGTGGGCTAAACAAAAATTTTATGAATTTTCAAATAAGCCACACAGAATGTTAGTCAACAAGCTACGTCCGCGCCCTTTTCATTCTTTCCCTGAATTATTAATCCAAAAAGATGGCACACATACCCATTGTCCTCAGACTATGACCAGAATTTTTGGTGACTTTTATAGAGAGCTTTATAACTGTCTTACACCTGGAAAACAGTTTAAGTTTACGCAAGATAATTTGGAGCAGTTTATCAAAGATCTACCCCTACCGAAACTAACATTGTCATACCTTGAAAAACTTAATGCTCCTGTCTCCTCTGAAGAGTTAACTAAAATAGTCAAAGACCTTCCCCAACACAAGGCTCCACTCTCAGAAGGCCTAACGAACCTTTATCACAAAACTTTCTTGCCCACTTTAATGCCACATATGTTGAATCTCTTTGGTACATTATTGCAAGGTGATACCCCACACTCCCAATTCACTCACTCATATATATCAGTAATCCCAAAACCAGGAA
The DNA here is from genome assembly GCA_037952835.1 of Lithobates septentrionalis. Taxonomy (NCBI): domain Eukaryota; kingdom Metazoa; phylum Chordata; class Amphibia; order Anura; family Ranidae; genus Lithobates; species Lithobates septentrionalis. The sequence continues at coordinate 3,200,364 of JBBDGP010001188.1, forward strand.
AAGATCCCTCTGTACCTGACAACTATAGGCCTATAGCCCTACTGAATATAGACTATAAGATATTTACTAAAATCTTGTCATCTAAATTGTCCCAATTTCTTCCCAAACTGATCAACAGGGACCAGGTGGGTTTTGTTCCCTCCAGACATGCTAGAGACAATACGAGGCATACTATAGATCTGATTGACCTATTGAATAAGTTCCCACATTATTTTAAGCTTGGACGCCCAAAAAGCATTTGATCGCCTAAGTTGGCCATATATGTTCTCCACGCTTTTGCGTTTTGGGTTTAGGGGCCCTTTTCTTAAAGCTATACAGGCCTTGTACACCCACACAGCTGCGCAGGTACAGATGACATCGTTTTTATCCCCCTGCTTTCCCATGTCAAATAGCACCAGGCAGGGATGCCCTCTATCCCTCCTCCCTAATCCTTTGTCTGGAACCCCTAGCAGAAGCAATAAGATGTCATCCTGATATTAAGGGGGTACAGATGAGACAACGGGAGTACAAGTTATCTCTCTTTGCTGATGACATTCTTCTGACACTGATGAAACCTATTACATCACTCCCCTCCCTACACGCTCTTCTAAATTCCTTTGGGGCCATATCAGGCTATAAAATTAATACTACCAAAACTGAAGCACTCCCTTTGCATATTCCACCAGATATTCAAACACAACTTAAAAACTCGTATCCCTATAAATGGTGAACCCAAGCAGTTACATACCTGGGTATTAAGCTTACCACCTCATATACTAGCATATACTCCACTAACTTCCCCCCTTTGTTCCAGGACATTTACAGATGCCTCCACCAATGGGCTACATACCCTATAACTATGTTAGTCAGAATTAACGTTCTGAAAATGTCAGTGTTACCACGGTTAATATACCTCTTCGAAACTCTACCGGTGGCAGTACCTACCAGTCAACTTAAGGCTTTACACAGGGTTTTTTTTTAATTTATTTGGAATAAGAAGACAGGCTACCTAGCTCTGTGGTTTTTTCCCTACGATCTTGGGGAGGTTTGGGGGCTCCTGACGTCATCAGGTATTATTTTGCTTCTCACCTTCGGACGGTGATCTCTTGGTCCTGTCAGGTGGCCCCAAACAGATGGTCAGAAATTGAGAGAGGAGCTATTTATCCAGTTCACCCTTGCTCCATGGTATGGTCCCATTCTCTACTTAAAGATCCCACATTGAAACATACGTGCTTAGCACCAATGTTATTTGCCTTGTCCTTATGGGGTAAATGTGTATCGAAATACCAACTTTCCTCTATCTGCCCTCCTCTATGCAACATACTGCTTAACCCGGCTATACCGGACAGTCTGGACTCCGGATGCTTACTACCTTGCATGCAGACTCTTTTAATTACGCAACCTAGTTCATTTGGTTACTCGCAAATTACATGCAACATTACAAGAAAAATTCTCTATCCCACAAAGGCTTTATTTCTACCTTCAAATCAGACATTTTTTCCACTCACTATCCCCGACTCTAACCTTAGAAATCCCCACTCCCTTTTGAACATCCCTTTGATACCCATCTATACATGCATAAATGGCATATATTACTGGGATGTCCAATTCCTATGCAGTTATGGGCTAAAATATGGTCATCAACTTTTAAGTCTTCCAAATGTGTGGTTCAGAAAGAAACGGTGGTGAAGATCTTAATGTTTTGGTACAGGACCCCGGAGCGTATCCACCATATTGATACCTCCCTCTCATCTAGGTGTTGGAGATGTTGTACGGAGACGGGTTCACACTTCCATATTTTTTGGACCTGCTCACTTATACAGGGATTTTGGTTAGAAGTTATGCAAACACTTCAGAGTGTAACAGACTTGACACTTCCCTTACATCCAATCCATTACTTACTGGGGCTCCCCTTTCCAGGCATTGCTAAACCAACTATGCATTTGACCTCATACATTCTTTTAGCTGCCAAGAGAACTATACCAATGTGTTGGCTGTCCACTACCCCTCCCTGCCATCTATTCTACAAACTATAGCTGAGATTAAAAAGATGGAATTTCTCACGGCCACGGTACATGACAGTTTAATAAAATCTGGGAGCCCTGGGACCAATCCACACAAATTGAATGATTCCTGGTTAGTCAGGGTAGAAGAGTTATGTTGTTTTTTTGTTTTTGTTTTTTTCTCCACTACAAGTGTTTTTACTTTTTCTTTTTTCTTTTACCTTTGGTATTGCTCTACTACGGTCCCTTTCATTGTGAGAAGACATTTATGAATATACGCTCTGTAAAATATGCCTTTGCCCTGTGTTGACTATTATTTTTCCCTATCCTTGGTACGCTAGAAAAGTTTTAATAATACTCCATGGAATATGGTATCTTTACATTCTGAATCATTTGTACTTATTTTATGTTTTTCTTTTTTCATTATTGTATATCTTGTGGTATACATGTCATGCCTTTCCTATTTCTTGAATTAATAAAAATTACAATTACAAAAAAATTTTGTACCTGGGGGGTGTCTATAGTATGCCTGTAAAGTAGCGCATGTTTCCCATGTTTATAACAGTCCGAGAGCAAAATGACATTTCTAAAGGAAAAAAAAGTCATTTAAAAGTGCTAACGCTAGTGCCGGCTATTAATGAATTGTCGGTCCCGACAATACACATAAAAGTCATTGAAAGTCATTAAAAAAAAAAAAAATTGTGTGGGGGTCCCCCAAAATTCCATTACCAGGCCCTTCAGGTCTGGTATGGATATTAAGGGGAACTCCATGCCAAAATTAAAAAAAATTGGCATGGGGTTCCCCCCCAAAAATCCACACTAGACCCTTCAGGTCTGGTATGGATTTTAAGGGGAACTCCACGCCAAAATTTTTAATAAATGGCGTGGGGTTCCCCCAAAAATTCACACCAGACCCTTATGCAAACACGCAACCTGGCAGGCCGCAGGAAAAGAGGGGGGGACGAGAGAGCGCCCCCCCTCCTGAACCATACCAGGCCACATGCCCTCAACATGGGGAGGATGTCCTCATGTTGATGGGGACAAGGGCCTCATCCCCACAACCCTTGCCCGGTGGTTGTGGGGGTCTGCGGGCGGGGGGCTTATCGGAATCTGGAAGCCCCCTTTAACAAAGGGGACACCCAGATTCCGCCCCCCCATGTGAATTGGTGAGGGATACATTGTATCCCTACCATTTCCCAAAAAAGAAAGTGTCAAAATGTTAAAAAACCACAGGAGACGGCTTGGGACAAGTATTTTATTAATAATAAAAAATAACAAATAAAAAAGAGATTCCAGCGATTTAATACAATAAATCTATGCTCCTACTCCAGCGATGTAATCCAATTCTCGATCTCCAGCGACTCCAGCGAGGAACACGCACAGGATCCTGCCTCCACTGGAGGCACCCAGCCAATAACGTGGCACTAGCTTGACAGCTCCTATGTACCCGTCACGTGACCCCGCCCCCCTCTGACAAGGGGAAACGCCAGGGTTTCCCAGTACTTGTTCGGGTGACCATGCCCCCCTCTAATGCAACAGGAATCCTGCAATTCTCATAGGGGGGCCGGGATCTGGGTGTTCCCTTTGTTAAAGGGGGCTTCTGATAAGCCCCCCGGCCTGCAGACCCCTACAACCCCCAGGCAAGGGTTGTGGAGATGAGGCCCTTGTCCCCATCAACATGGGGACATCCTCCCCATATTGAGGGCATGTGGCCTGGTACGGTTCAGGAGTGGGTGCTCTGTCATCCCCCCCCTCTTTTCCTACGGCCTGCCAGGTTGCATGCTTGGATAAGGGTCTGGTGTGGATTTTTGGGGAACCCCACGCCTTTTTTCTTTTAATTTTGGTGTGGAGTTCCCCTTAAAATCCATGCCAGACCCTAGGTCTGGTATGTATTTTTGGGGGGAACCCCACACCATTTTTTTTTTAATTTTGGCGCGGAGTTCCCCTTAATATCCATATCAGACTTGAAGGGCCTGGTAATGGAATTTTGGGGACCCCTACGCATTTTTTTATTTATTTTTCAATGACTTTCAATGACTTTTATGTGTATTGTCGGGACTGACAATTTATTAATAGCCGGCACTAGCGCTAGCACTTTTAAATGACTTTTTTTTCCCTTTAGAAATGTCATTTTGCTCTCGGACTGTTATAAACACGGGAAACATGTGCTACTTTACAGGCATACTATAGACACCCCCCAGGTACGAAATTTAAAGGAATATTTCACTTTTATTGTTTCACTTTAAGCATTATTAAAATCACTGCTCCTGAAAAAACTGCCATTTTAAAACTTTTTTTTGCATTGATACATGTCCCCTGGGGCAGGACCCAGGTCCCCAAACACTTTTTATGACAATAACTTTCATATTAACCTTCAAAATTAGCACTTTAGATTTCTCCCATAGAATTTTAAAGGGTGTTCCGCGGCTTTCCGAATTTGCAGTGAACACCCCAAATTGTTTGCTGTTCAGCGAACGGGCGAACAGCCAATGTTTGAGTTGAACTCATGTTCGACTCGAACAGATAGCCCATCCCCAATTGCGGGTGCAATATCCTGCATGTTCCTAAGAAAGAAAATAATAAATACAATTTTTTTAACCTGCAAAAAAATGTGCATTTATTATTTATTTTTAAAGTAAACATAGCCTTTAAAGCTCTTTCCCATGCTAAATGCAGTGATGGAAGGTGGGTCCCGTGGCTAAGACCTTGGGTTGTGGACCCTTAATCTAAACAAGGGTGGTGCAAAATGCCATTTGAAGGCCAATCTGTTTTTGAGAAAAAGCTTCATGCGGAATAGCTAAGGCTACAGGTGGCAAATACAGATTTATTCCTCAGGATAGAAGATTGCTTCGTCAAAAGAGCTCTAACCTCAGAAAAGGAAGCCAGGTCTTATTGGCCAAGCAAGGAGTTCTGGAGACCCTGGAATAATGCTGCAGGACAGAATACATCGTAACAATCTGCCTCTTCTGTGGGACAGGAGTCCCAAAAATAATTTTGATATTACTACCGCCCATGTTCGTCAGGTGGATGCCAGACTGTTTCATTTTTGGCAAGTATGGGTGGAGGAGGTGAAGGATCGCTGGGTCATCAGCATCATCAAGAGTTTCTCGACTATCCACAAATGTGCCTTGTTCTGACAAAACTGCCGTTTGCCTACTGCTGCAGCAGTAGGCAATAGTGGAGGTGCCTCATGGCGAACACAATTTAGGGGTCTAGTCACCCCTTTTTTCGATCCAGAAAAAGTCGGGAAGTTGGAGGCTTGTAATAGACATGAAGTCTCAACAGGTTTATTGAAAAATTTAATTTCAAGATGAAACCCTTGCAATAATTCTGAAAGTAGTTTTGCCAGGAGATTGGCTGCTATCAATCGACCTAAAGATGCATAATTCCACGTGCCGATCACCCACATTTTCAGATATGCTTCTGTTTCACAGTTGATCTCCTTCACTACCAGTTTATATGCCAACCCCAATGGGGTTAACTACATCTCCAAGGGTCTTTACAAAGGTTCTCTTAGCCTTAATTGCTTAACTTTGGAAGCTCGGTATATGCATTTACCATTATCTAGATGTTATGTGTTTACAAACTTTTTATTGTATAAATTGACAACATAAAGGAACAAATATCGAAGATAAAGCAATATTGCATCAAAAAATTACAATAAGTTTGTGAAATCTCAAATATCTATATGAAGATATAACTGTAAACTATAAATATATAATTATCAATATAAAGCAAAAAAAAGAGGAATGAAAAGGGGGGGGCACACAACCAGATCCATATTTAACTTTACTTAATCTAAAACCGGAATGGTTAACACTCTCTCAATTCAAACTTATGATCCAACTAATAACGGCTGCAAAACAAACAGTGGCCAAGGCATGGAAATCTCCTACATTGGTACTAGCAGAAACAATTCACAGAAAGAATAATACAATGTCCCATGCTAAGATGGTAGCCATCGATCAAAATCAAATTCCAAAATTTGAAAAACTTTGGCATCCTTGGATAAAACAACAGTTCCTGTCAAACTTCAATGACTCTGTCCTGTTGCCATGGTAACAGATTAAATGACTTACAGAGACACCCATTCTAAGGCTTCAAAGAGAACTAAAAAGAATAATAAACTGACGAGCGGGACAACCTTGTGGACCATACCTCTGCCTTTCTACCCTTTTTCTTCTTTCTCTTTTCTTTTCTCCACCTTACGATTAAAGCTCATTATCAGAATTTATTTGACCTATATACACTCTACTTGTAAACAATATGTATAGTAGGTATAAATCATTTAAATACCTACAAAAGTAACTAAGGAAATGATATATATCTTTAATTTAGGTTTACGTGAACCCGATGTTTAATATTTGAAATTCCATGATATTTACCTATATAAACCCTACTGTAAAACAATGAGCTTACTTTATAGATCCTTGTAAACTTACTTTATGTATCTTTATAACATTGTATACTCAATAAACTTCTTTTGACAAGGAAAAGGGGGGGCACAATTTGGGGCCCACCCTCTTGACACCGTGGCCACCCCACCTCATATCTTTAAAATAACATTAATTGTTGTTTACCAGGGTTTAGCAGGAAAAGGTCCCTTTAAATATGTTAATGGTAATTCCAGGAAGATCCAATGGGAATGTGAGAAATTTTTCTGGAAGTTGGGATTGTCTATATAAGAGCTGTGTGTGGGGGGTCCAATCAAGCGCAGAGCGATATTTTTTCCTAAAAGCCTGCACTCTAGGAGGCTTGAAAAAATGCGCCCATGCTTGGACAAGTACCCAAATAGGGAGAAGGTGCGTTTTCTCATTGAAGGTTTTTCACAGTGTTTCCTATTGCCCCCCTTTTTTAGGAGAAGGATGTACATTGGTGAGCAGTTTGAAGTTGGCTGGGTCTTTTCCCCGGGTGGTTAGGGACAAGGTGTGGTAAGAGATAGCTGAAGGGCGCATTGAGGGTCCTTTTAGGTACCCCCCTTTTAGGAATTTCCGTGTTTCCCCATGGGGCGGTGCCTAAGTGGGAACCCAATGCCTTCTGCCTTATTCATTACCTGTCTTTTCTGAAAGGGAATTTGTGAAATGATGACATTGATGTGGCCTCTTGCTCAGTATCTTACGCGTCTTTGGAGGATGCAATTTTCAAAATTAGGTCATTTGGGAAGGGAGCTCTAATAACTAAAGCTGATATAAAATCTGCTTTTCACCTCTCGCCAATCTCCCCATCAGTGTTCAACTCCCTGGATTTTCAGTTTGAGGGCTGCTATTTCTTGGACAAGTGTCTCCCAATGGGATGTTCCTTGTCATGTTAATACTTCAAACTTTCCTTCATTGGGTGATTTGCTTTTAGTCCGTTGCAGACATTTCGTTAAATTTACCAGAATTTTCGGGTTCCGTTGGCGGAGGAAAAGATGTGTCTGCCTACTTCATCGTTAGAATTCCTGGGTATTTAAATAGACATATGACGAATGGAGTTCCAGTTCCTTGAGGCAAAGCTTGTGAAATTACAATTTTGGTTGTCCCGTTTCTTGCAGAGGAAGAGAGTGCTTTTGAGAGAAATGTAGTCACTTGTAGGAGTATTAGCTTTCGCATGCAGGATCATGTCAGTGGGGGTCACAATTTTTCACGGTGTCTGTATCTTTCTATATCTGGCCTTAAGTCACGCTTTGCACATATTAGGCTGACTAATTCCCTCAAAGAAGATTTGTTGGTCTGCGCAAAGTTTCTGGATACTTATAAGGCGCAGTCCTTTTTTCAGACAGATTTTGTTTTGCTACTGGTTCCAATGGCTTCGCTGCAAGTTGAGAGACAAATTAGTATTGTGCAGCATGGCCGAAGGCTTGGGTAAGCAAAAAATCCACAAAGAATTTAGTCCTGTGGGAATTGTTCCTGGTTTTGGTAGCTGTGGAGCTTTAGGAGTTTATTTTTGAAAATAGACGCATTTTGGTGGAGATGGACAATAAAAGAGTCCTTTTCACGGTAATTGCCTTTCATCCAGTTCTTTGTAATCAAGGTGTTTAGACAGATTGTTTTCTATGTTTTAATAAAAAAGAAAAAACAATATTTGGCCGAAAGTGAAATACACACGGGGAATATTGAATAATATATCTGACTCGTTGTCTCGGTTTCAGATGGACCGTTTTCGCCAGTTGCTTCCAGAGGCAGGCGAGGAGGGTATCCGGTGCCCAGGGCACCTGGGGCATATAATATGAAGTTGGCATCGGAAGCTATTAAGGGCTTGGTCACTCCTAAGACTTGGGCGAGTTATTCGGCCACTTGGAGTTGCTGGATGGCATTTGCAAACAATGAGGATTTTAGTGTATACAGGCCATCAGAAGGGGGTAATTTTGCTTTTGTGACATCCCTCATGCAGCAAAAGTTTTTGAGCAGTCATGTAGTGAAGACGCTGATGGGCAACTCCTTTTTCTTCTCCCTTCTTGTATGTCCTATTTTTTGGTTAAGCAGGCCATTAAAGGGTACAAAAAGGTGACTTTTGTGTCAGACAGCAGGAGACCTATATCTCTGGAAATTCTTTTGTGGTCTTAATGCAGCTACTTCTGCAGTTTGTTTCTCTGCATATGAAGCTTTACTTTTTAGGACCGCGTTTATCCTGGCATTTTTTGGGGGCGTTTCATATCTCAGAGCTTGTACTGGATCAAAAAATGGCCGCTCAGGTATCCTACATGGACATGTGGCTGTTGGTGCAATCAGCTGTTCACATTCTGTTATAGCATTCTAAAACTGATCCCTGTGGTAGAGGTTCGTGGATTGCGGGCTCACGAAAATAAATCAGTGTGCCCGGTAATGGTGGTTTGACAGTTTCTGGGAGTCAGGCCTACGGTGGTAGGGCATTTACTTTTACATTTAAATTTAGCACCTCTGATGAAGTACCAGTTTGAATTTATTTTTTGTAATTGCCTTGACACATGGGTCTAAGCGATTTTAAGTTCTCTTACCATTCTTTTAGAATAGGCGCAGCTTCAGAGGCGGCCTGGAGGGGTTTGGAGGAATCGGCCATTAAAGAAATGGTGAGGTGGAAGTCAAAATGTTTTAAAGTGTATGTGAGACCCAATCTTTTTGTTTAACTTTTCAGACTGGCATCGCACTGTATGGATTCTGGGACACTCATATATATACTGGGCGTTTAAAAGAGCAACGCAACGTAATTACTCATTGAACTTGTCCTTGCATCCGGATTCCTTTACGTTATTTTGAAAAGGTGTGAGAGGCCTCCAGTGGTACCAGTTATATTTTCATTTATCAAGGTTATTTCAGGTTTGACCCCCACCTTCTATTTTAGTCATTCATCTAGGGGTTAATGATTTAGGTAATATTAGGACGATAGATTTGTTGTTCATGATTAAACGGGATGTCCACCGTTTTACAATGACTTCCCCAGGTATGACTATTGTGTTGATCTATTACTATTGTCTTGGAAATCATTCCTTGTCTTTCTTGGCTGTCCTCGCCTCAGAGCAGGGTTATGGAAAAGATGAGGAAGAGAATTAATAGGGCTATGGAAAAATACATGCCTATTATTGTGGCTTGTCATATAGACACGTAGATCTGGAGGGTTGATTCTCAGGGCTTTACAGGGAAGATGGGGTGAACCTCTCAGATATAGGTGTCAACATATTCAATCTTGGCCTGCAGTGCGAGGTTAAAAAGACGCCATACACGCTGTCTGCCATCTGCCCTGTACAGTGAAAACCGGGATTCATCTGTGAAGAGAACACCTCTCCAAAGTGCCAGATGCCATCGAATGTGAGCATTTGTCCACTCAAGTCGGTTACGACGATGAACTGCAGTCAGGTTAGGACCCCGATAAGGACGATGGGCATGCAGATGAGCTTCCCTGAGAGGTTTCTGACAGTTTGTGAAGAAATTCTTTGGTTATGCAAACTGATTGTTGCGGCAGCTGTCCAGGTGGCTGGTCTCAGACGATCTTGGAGGTGAAGATGCTGGATGTGGAGGTCCTGGGCTGGTGTGGTTACACGTGGTCTGCGGTTGTGAGGCCGGATGGATGTACTGCCAAATTCTCTGAAACACCTTTGGAGATGGATTATGGTAGAGAAATAAACATTTAATTCAAGGGCAACAGCTCTGGTGGACATTCCTGCAGTGAGCATACCAACTGCTTGCTCCCTCAAAACTTATGACATCTGTGACATTGTGCTGTGTGATCAAACTGCACATTTTAGAGTGGCCTTTTATTGTGGCCAGCCTAAGGCACACCTGTACAATAATCATGCTGTCTAATCAGCATCTTGATATGCTACACCTGTGAGGTGGATGGATAATCTCGGCAAAGGAGAAGTGCTCACTAACACAGATTTAGACAGATTTGTGAACAGTATTTGAGAGAAATAGACCTTTTGTGTACATAGAAAAAGTTGAAGATCTTTGCGTTCAGCTCATGATAAATAGGGGCAAACACAAAAGTATTGCATTTATAATTTTGCTCAGTGTAGTTACATAATGCTGGGCTGTGGTGGGGGCTCAAAATGTATGAGCTAAAGTTCCTGATTAGTGCAGGGGGTGGGGCCTACCTAGCTGTGTGCTGCCATGGAGCTTGTTAGGAAAGGAAAATTGTGGTAAGTATGATGGATCTGCTTTTTGCTGTGTTCACGAAGGTTGAGGTTAATTTTACATACACTGCTGATAGCTAATTGAAATGTCTTGAAATGTCTTCTGTCTCAAACAGTTTCAATCATAGGATCTATAACAAGTTACCAAGTCACTTATTTCACCCCAACCATGCACATAAAGTTGTGCTCATAAGTTTACATACCCTGGCAGAATTTATGATTTATTGGTCATTTTTCAGAGAATATGAATGATAACACAAAAACTTTTCTTTCACTCATGGTTAATGTTTGGCTAAAGCCATTTATTATCAATCAACTGTGTTTACTCTTTTTAAATCATGATGACAACAAAAACTACCCAAATTACCCTGATCAAAAGTTTACATACCCCAGTTCTTAATACCGTGTATTGCCCCCTTTAACATCAATAACAGCTTAAAGTCTTTTGTGGATGAGGCTCTTTATCCTCTCAGATGCCCATTCCTCTTGGCAAAAAGCCTCCAGTTCCTGTAAATTCTTGGGCTGTCTTGCATGAACTGCACATTTGAGATCTCCCCAGAGTGGCTCAATAATATTGAGGTCAGGAGACTGAGATGGCCACTCCAGAATCTTCACTTTATTCTGCTGTAGCCAATGACAGGTCGACTTGGCTCTGTGTTTTGGATCACTGTCGTGGTGGAATGTCCAAGCGCGTCCCATGCGCAGTTGATTGATAATAAATGGCTTTAGCCAAACACTAACCATGAGTGAAAGAAAAGTTTTTGTGTTATCATTCATATTCTCTGAAAAATGGTCAAGAAATCATAAAAAATTCTGCCAGGGTATGTAAACTTATGAGCACAAGTGTATATTGATGCTAATAATAATAAATGAAAAGTACCTATCTGCTTTCATTTTCTTCTGTAAGTTGCCAAAAAACAAACTATACTTCACCCCAGTGCCCTTACCAAACAACATTATAATATTTTCCTCTGGCCATCTTTCTAGATGTGTCGTGTTACAAAAGTTTGAGCTTAGTTTATTTTTTTCCGTGCTTTGTACAAACGCACCCAAGCTTTGGGAAACATGGCAGATTCCCATGCAATAAACCAGGTTGTGATGGTAATCACCAGCATTTGATAAAATGCTTATTTTTTTATCAAATTTTCTCCTCCCATTTTACAGCATAAAAAAAACAAGTAAGCTTCATTTATAACTAAGCTAGCCACATTTCTTTTTTCCCTGATTGAAGTGAGTTTAACAATAAAAATAAATTAGTGCTTAAAATGTATAATACTTCAGAGGCTAACATAAGCACGATCTATCTGGAGCTGAAATAATGGAAAAAAGGTTAAACAAGGTAAGATATAAACACTGTAGGAGGAACTAACCACAATGTCATTAAATTAGAAATGGAGAGATTAGTATCTGAAAAAGAAATATCATTCACCTTCTATTTTGCATGCAATTGACATGTTTAATTCAAATACTATGCAAATATGTTGGTAGATGTTAAAGGGAACTGCCAAATTTAATCGCCTACTCACAAACATCTGTTATTAGAGATAAATTGGTATTTGCATGAAAAAAAAACTTGGATTTTCCTGTTGAAGTTTTTATATTTCAGGAATAAACAGTGCCAGCTATTCAGTGCCAGTGTGTGTAAATCCAGCTGAATAGTCTTTTTTTGAAAAGAAAGAGTTTGTAGTTAGATTTGTTAGATTTGTATTGCTTGTTGTAGAAAGTAAGACACTGCTCAACCCCACTGATAATTCCAGTGGACATAAAGTCCCCATGCAAACAGGACATTTTTACAGCTGCTTTTACCAGCGTCAGACTTTTTTTTCAGCTTAAATACCCCTCTACATGTTATTCTATGGCCTTATGCATACACGGGCTTTTAGGAGCTGTAAGTGGCATAGTTGTTTTCAAGCTGCAAAAAAAACCCCCAGGGCCAGCGTTCTGAAGACCAGTGTTAAAGCTGTAAAAATGTCTGATGTTGCTAAACGCTGCTAAACATGGCTTAATGCTGGAAAGAATTTTTTTTTGATATGTCAAAATCAATAGTTTCCTATAAGAGCTGTCTTAACTGACCGAACGTTTAGCCCATTGATTTGAATAGAAGTCGCATTCAAGTCGGATCATCATGATCTGACTTGTGGCATAGGACTTGTGCTCTGAGGATCTTGAAGGGGAACCCCACGCCAAAATAAATTTAAAAAAAACTACGTGGGGTCCCCCCCAAGATCCATACCAGGCCCCTTGAGTCTGGTAATAATCTTAAAAGGGAACCCCACGCCATAATGAAACAAAAAAGAAAAAACGACGTTGGGTTTCCCCCAAGATCACTACCAGGCCCTTTGAGTCTGGTATTAATCTTAAAAGGGAACCCCATGCCAAAATGAAAAAAAAATGGCGTGGCTGCATGCTCAGATAAGGGTCTGGTACGGGTTTGAGGGAAAACCCCATGGTGAATTTTGGGGTGAATGGGTAGGGGTACAATGTACCCCATACTCATTCACATTGGGGCAGGATCTGGGGGCCCCCTTGTTAAAAGGGGCTTCCAGATTCCGATATGCCCCTGCCCGCAGACCCCTACACCACCATCCAGGGTTGACGGAAAGAGGCCCTTGTCCCCATCAACATGGGGAAAAGGTGCTTTGGGGTGGGGAGCGCAGAGGGCATGTGGCCTGGTATGGTCCAGGTCCCTTTCTCTGACCTGCTGGGCTGCATGCTCCAATAAGCGTCTGGTATGGATTTTGGGGGGACCCCACGCTGTTTTTTTTTTGGTGTGGGGTTTCCCCTCAAAATCTACACCAGACCGAAGGGTTTTGCAGGGTCTTGGGAAGGGGACCCTATGCCGTTTTTATTTTTTCATTTTGGCGTGGGGCTCCCTTTTAAGACCTATACCAGACTTAAAGGGCCTGGTATGGATCTTGGGGGTGACCCCACGGCATTTTTATTTTATTTTGACTTGGGGTTCCCCTTCAAGATCCTCAGAGCACAAGTCGCATACCACAAGTTGGATCATGACTTCTATTCAATTCAATGGGCTGAAAGTCAGATCCACTGATTTAGAATAGAGGCAGAGAAACGCTGCTAAAAGCTAACGCGGCTAAAAGCTAACGCGGCTAAATGCTCATTAATGCCAATGCAAAAAGCTACTAAAAGCGTGTTTTTACGGACTCTTTTTCCTGGCTTTGGTAGTGTTTTTTTCTAACACCCTGTGTACATGGGGAGCAGAGACCAGTCTTCTGCTCCAATTACTCTATCATGCATAACACAAAAATTACCTGGATTTATGAGATTCAAAAGCATACTACTTTATTCCCTGATGGTTAAGAGGTTTTTATTCCATGCCATGTACTGCAATGTATTTTTTTATTATGTTTACTGATCATTTCCAAATTTGTAACCAATCCTCATTGTGTAGAGAAACTTTAAATAATGTTCTCAGGTATAAGCAACAACGAATTATTATTTAGGATAGGTGTAGTTGAAGCATATATGCAAAGGTTATTATTATTACCATTATTAGGTACTTATATAGTGCCATCAATTTACACAGCACTTTACATATATTATACATTCACATCAGTCCCTGCCCTCAAGGAGATCCCTAACTCACATTCATAAATACTGTACTAGGACTAATTTAGACATGAGCCAATTAACATACCAGCATTGTCTTATGTTGTTTAGACGTCCTGAAAAATAAGGGGTGCGACAATCCGATGACATTACCTCGGTGACCCCGCCCCTTGCAACATCATCGGCTGGGGGCATGCTGGGTTGATGATGACACAAAAGAGTGGGGTCACCTGGTGAAATAATCGAGTGGCCCTGCCCCTTAGATATTTAAAGTGGTTGTAAAGTCACTAATCCCAAATCCTGGAAGCCCCTCTGTTACACAAAGATATACTGTGCAGTATCTGTTTTTTTTTTTTCTTGCACTCACATGACCTCCCGGCACTCAGCTTCCCTGATCTGAGGACTACAGTGGGAGGGGCTGAGTTTCCCTGATTATTATTATTATTATTATTAATAAACAAGATTTATATAGTGCCAACAGTTTGCGCAGCACTTTAC